>JAEIGQ010000045.1:1200000-1800000 GCA_018904275.1 Lordiphosa clarofinis
TAATTGTGCCGTGTTGAATTTGTTAGTGTTTAATTGGCTTTGTGTTGAATTGACGTATGTTGAATTGACTTGTTGAAATTGATTTGTGTTGAATAAACGTGGAACCCAAGGCACAAGTGCTTATAAAGAATTGTCTGAGTTTTCAGCTTATGAATTTGCGGACTCCCATTCTTTAGATTAATTTCATTTTCTAATTAGCGGAGTACTTTCCCTGTTTTTCTATCACCTAATAAAGATTAACTTCGCTCGACCAATCCACCAAGGCGATTGTGAAAGTTTCCTTTGGTGTCCTGCTCGTACATCCCTTCAGGGTCTATCACAACTACCTTCTTCTCAGCTCTTTCAGTTATCCGCAATATATCTTCATCTGTCGGTGAAAACGATCTGTTATTAGGGGATTTTAGTCTTCCCGCTAATTCTTGGTCAGCTTGCAATGATTCAGCTGCTTTAGTTTCGTGCGCCCAGAATGACTTTGTTGATGGCCTATGGGAGAAACATATAGTCAGCATCCACATGACTCGCAGGGATTGTAATTCTGAAAATAGCGCACGACTGGTAAGATTGGTAGTCTGTCTAAGGACGGGTCAGGATAAAATGTATTGTATGTACAGTTCCCTGAATTTTCCACTCCAGAAAAGAAAGAAAATTATTTTTCAACGAAAAAAAGCAATATATATTTTCACTTGCATTTCTTTTGAGATCATTAATATACAATTTGTCCCGGTATTGCTTTGTGGGGAAATCTCTTATAAATGCTTAATCTAAAAATTCCTCACAACATGTAAACTATTTTGCCAGTTAAAATTTTGATATCTTGGCTTGCCCCTTGAGTCTGTGATCGGACATTTTGACACGAAGGTAGATTTTCAATTTTTCCAGTGCAGTCTCAGCTTTGGTTTTTTCTCATAAAATTTTAGCATCGTTCACAATTTTCACACTTATACGCAACACTTTTAACCAGGGAATCAAACCGAAACGAATTTCGGTTCCGGTTCCGGTTCCGGTACGTACCGAAACTAACGTTTCGGTAAAAGGTTCTGTTTTGGTTCTGCTACTGTTTCGGTATTCGGTTCCGGTTCCGGTATCCTTTTATTTCGGTATCGTACCGGTATGGACCGGTAAAAACAACAGAAATTTAAAACTTAATCCAATCAAAGTGGGTAAGCAACAGTACACATGTATGTGTACATAAATTATCAATTTACTTTAAACTACTTAAAAATTAGTAACAAAGAAGGTAAATTAATGATTATTTCATAGAAGCATGATAGCGGTCAATGTATTTCTGTCCATATGATTTCTTAGCGGAGTCATAATAAACTTCACGCCGGAAAATAAATGTTCTACACAGCAAGAATAACTTTTGATAGTTCATACAGTTCCGGAAACTTTGTCGAATTTTCTGACCACCATTTAAGCACATTATTTTTATTTTGTAAACGTTTTAAACTCAGGAAAACTTTGATCAGGCATCATACGTTAAACTGTCTTGTGGAAATACTAAACTATTTGTATTGTTCTGATTCTTTTCTTAGAAATTCATAAATAAATCGACTTCATCTCCACTTTTAGACAAATTAGTTGGGTCAGAGCTGATTTCCTCATTTAGTTTCAATTGAACAGAAGTGGATAAAATTCTTGAAAATATACATATCAGTCGAAGCAGTTACACATGTACTTTTCTGTTCAGAGGTTGGCCTGACATTATAACGAAGGTCTAAGAAAATACAACATAGGAATGCATTAATTTCAAAGGGACTGGTTTCGCGATTTTGTATTTCACTGAACAAAAGTTTTGCTAAGCCAGAATCTTTTTTCTTTTCTCTTCTTTTTGAAGCTAACAATTGAGCCAAATTGAAATAAAAATTCAACAAACCTAACTGCCCGCTTCGCAGAAACCGTACCGGTACAACGTTTAGGTTCTTTTTGGTTTTTTCGGTTCCAAGAATATCGGTTCTCGGATACCGGTATAAGAAAAATAAAAAATTTCGGTTCCGGTTCGGGTTCCGGTTCTGAGTTTCAATCGGTTCTTTTCGGTATACGGTTCCGGTTTCGGTTTGATTCCCTGCTTTTAACACTTATATTTTAAGCCATATGTCAACTCCGAATCGTTTGATGGAGTCACCGTAGCTGGATCAGAGCAATTTTAGTATTTTAAGTGTTTACCACACAGAAAAAAAAGATCACGGTATTTAGTATCAAGCTGATATTTTTATACCCTTAAAGAGGGTATATTGAAATTGTCCGGATGTTTGTAACGCAGGGAAGGAAGCATCTCCGACCACATAAAGTATATATATTCTTGATCAGCATGACGAGCTGAGTTGATATAGCCATGTCCGTCTGTCCGTCTGTCCGTCCGTCTGTCCGTCTGTTTCTATGCTATCTCCTCCGTCAGTTCTAAAGCTATCTTAACCAAACTTTGCACGAAGTCTTTTGGTACAAATACGCTGCACATTTGTCGGAACCGGCCAGATCGGATGACTATAGCATATAGCTCCCATAGGAACGATCGGTTGAAAAACTAGTTTTAGTGAGAAAAACTTTTTTGTTTTTAGTGCTATCGCTCCCAACGCTCGTATTTATAAGTTTTCAATGATTTCACATAATTTCAACAAGATTTGTCGAAATCGGACCACTTTATAGTATAGCTGCCAAACAAACTGTCAGGCATATATCAAGCTCCAAGGGTATATAAACTTCGGTCGAGCCGAAGTTAGCTGGCCTCTATTTTTAAGTATCAAATCGGCCTTCATATGAAAAATATCACTTCTACATTTCGAATTTAATATAAAAGTGATGCTTTTTTCAGATCAACAATTTGATATTTGCAAATATCAATGATATATTTTTAAAGTATCAAAGCTATACTTTCAAAATACCTCTGGGACCATATTCGAAATTCCCCTCAGGAAAAACGATCGGCACTCGTTTTCGCTTTTTCTGCGGCAGAGCAATGGGCGTTGTTGTTGCTTATTTCGAGATAGACTATAGATGTCTCTCTTTGATTCGAGAAACTCTATGTGTCTCTTTCTGCTTTCAGAAGTTCGATGTCTACTTAGATCTCAAGTCATATCATTTCAAATTTCAATATAATATTCTAGCAGGCAGCTAAGGCGTTTGTGGGTTTGTCTCAATTGTATAGGGTATTTTGAAGTCGGGGAAACTCGACAGCAACGGTCTTACTAGTTGAGCTTGATTTTATTGTTTTCCTGCTACTTGCTACCATTGCTCTGAGATTTATTGACTTAGACGTCTCGCTCTTAATAAGAGGTCGCTACATGTGCAATTGCCTCGCTTCAAAGTGAGTAAAAATAGCAAAATCCATGCGTCAGCTGGGCGCACACGCAGACGGCTTAAGACTTAGACTTACTCGGATAGTCAAGCCTGTCATCAGGCACTTGACTTACATACCTCAAGTGCTAAATCGATTTCCGAATGCCGCTCATCGCTGAATGAGAATGCAGGAAACTGCATTAACAGACATTGTAACAGATAAGATAGTGAGTCTGTGCTGCACCTTATCTGCCGTTAACGCACTTTGATAAATATTTAAAGTCCTACGGATGTTTGTTTAAGCTCCTTCTACTCCTCCTCTGTGAAATATTAGAGCTTGAGATCTTAGCTCTACTAAAGCTTAAGCGAATTAAAAGTCATTTACTCCCAAGCATCCACAGCCAAAGTTTGAAAATTTAGAAAATTTTTGCTTACACAAATTTTGAAACTGCGGTGCCCTAGCAGCACAATTGTTGTTGCAATACTCCGGATTTTCTTAATCTCTTTCCTGAGGTTGTTGTTGTTTGACAATAAATATTTGAAAATACACAATTCGATCAATAATTTGCTTTCCAAGAATCCTAAGAATCCACTCACTTAAGCTTTCCCCTTGATGAAATTTCGCCACACGTGTTGTTTGTTTTCTGAATCTTATTAAAACCAAATAAAACGGCCTCACACTGCTCACACTACTCCAACCGACCATCCAACCATTCATCCATGGCCAGATGCATTCATTCAATTGTTGTAATTAAAGTGCGAACACTTGAGATCCAGCGATCCAGCGATCCAACGATCATCGATCAGCTTTGAGTACACAAAAGATAAAAGTACTTGACCTGTTTGGAAAGCCAAGAAATTTAGCTTTAGGGCCTATGTATAATGAATAGTAAATGATATTTGCAAATTCTACCCGAAAAGCAGAAGAAGAAAGCGTGATCCGAGTTTTTCGTCAACTCATGGGCGGCTATAAAAATGGCCCACGTAAGCCCAACCAGTCACAGTCTTCACTTGGACTCCACCAAAAAATGACCCACAACATTTACGTTTCCACTGTGTGCCTGCTGCTGCTGGGCGGACACAGCCTAAGCCGGGCCAGTCCCGCCGAGCCGGCCAGCTCGGAGACGCATCATCTGGCCGGGCTCTATGTGAAGGATGGCAATGAGAATGGACAATTGAGATTCTTGGCGGCGGGCTTAAATGGCGGCACCACCGGCACCAACAGCGGCACCAGCAGCACCAGCCTCAACTCGGCTTTGAATCAGTATATAACCAACAAACAGGATATGCTCGAGCAGCTGCGTCCGGTGTCCACTAATGCGGGTGGTGGCATTTCAACGGTCACGGGAATTGGTACTGGCACGGCCACTAGCATTGGCTCTGGCACCACGGGAACCGGCAATCTGGTCACCACCACCACCAATGGAGCCATCTATGTGGGTTTGGGTGGTAATAATGGAGGAACATCCACCGCCACGGCCACGAATTCGGCCACGCAGCAGGCTCTGAATCAGGCCATTTATGGGGCCTCACCCATTGGTGATCTGTTGCCACAGATTGTGGCTCAATCGGCCACTCGTCGTCGTCCCAACAACCGTCGGCGTGTACAGAATCGTCGTGGGGTCAACAGGCGTCGCGTCATTATGAATAACAATGTGCGACGTCGTCGTCGGGGCAATAATCGTGCCAAGAACAAGAATAAGCCACAAGTTTTGGTGGTTAGACCCAATCGCGGTTAAGTGAAGATTTTTACGAAATTTTTTTTTTTTTTTTTTGCGCACGAAATTTATTTATTTAAATTATTTTTAAAACTAAGTCAATAAAATTGAGGAAATTTTCAAAGATGGTTTTGTGGTTTTTTGGGGGTTTAGCATTAGCTTTTTCTGGTGACAGCCATCCGCCTCCAATGACCGGCAAATGGAATTTTAAAACCTAAGTGAAAAGATGTAAAGTTTCTCAACAATTTTTTGAGTGTACTTAAGGCAGTTTTTATCAATCATATCCTTGATTTGACTGCCATCCGCCTCCAATGACCGGCCCAGTGGGACCTTAAAATAATTAAATAATTATTTATTGTCTTGACTTGATTGTCACCCGCCTTCAATCAACCGCCCACATACATCACTTCTACACAAATTCTACCTCTTTACGTGTCCATTTTAAGTACAATCGAAGAAAAACTATGTTTTATTTTCCAACTACGTGCAGCTAACCTTCCTCCAAACATTTTAATGCTCTCTCCCATCTTCCATATTCCATTTGAAGCCCACAATTATGTTTCTGCCTGACCACAGGACATGGACACTTCGCATACCTAGAATACCAGGAGGGAAGCTGGAAAAAACTTTTCCACTTTGCAACTATTTTCAAAAGTAAAACGAAACTTTTCCCCAACCTTGCCCCCACCTCCCCTCTCTCCTTTAAACCACTGTCAACGCCATTTTGGCCTAGTCGATTTCCAATGCGGTTCGTGTCTTTGCCTGCTGCATGATTTATGATTTTTTGCCCAAAAAGTAGAGAGAGAAAAACAAAAATATGTAAGTCTTTTGTGGCCTGGCCAGGAGCCAGGGAGCCCAGAAGCGTTCAAAGTTGTCTACTCAAATCATTTTAATTGAAAATTACACATGAGCGAAGCCAAAGAGCAACAAAAACCCCCAAAAAAATCTACTTAAAAGAAGCTTGGGGAAGAGTTTGGTGAAGAATTATAAATACCCTTTAAAATTTTCAAATTTCTTAGTTTAGTCTCCTTGACTTTGTTTAAAGTGCTTCCAACTGGTTGCTATATATCTTAAAGTCGTGACGATGTTTTCTTTTGCGTGTAACTGAAAATAGCTATACAGACAACACTTGCCCTTTGCTTATTCCTTTTTTTAATACTATAATTGAATAATAATCTTTCGCTGTCTTGGCTCAACTGAAGAATTGATTTGTAAAACGTTAGAGTAAGGCAACTCCCAATTCCGACTGTAACATTTATGGTTTTCAAATATATTTTAACCGAACTACATTATTCCGCCATTGTGAAAACGACTTAGCGTTGAGGGGAACTATATCTTGTTCTTTGATCCATTTTTCTATTATAAAGTTGGTTGGACCTTCATTGAGAACATAATCTCGAGTTGTTCATTGGCGGAATTATGTCTGTGAGCTTTGTACGGCATTAAGGTTGTCAGTCCTTAGCCCTATTCTTACGAAACGACACTATTCCGCCATTGTATAAGCAATGATCTACGGCGGAATTACGTCGTTTTTCTATTTTTAAGTTGGTTTGACGTTCTGAGACAATAAATGGTAGAAGTATATCGTTCTAAGACGACAAAATGTCGCGTTGTTCAATGGCGGAATTATGTCCTTACACCTTATACAGCATTACGATTGTCAGTATTTTCCAATACTCTTACGCTACGACACTATTCCGCCGTTGTACAAGCTACTTAGCGTTGAGGGGAACTTAATCTTATTCGGTGATCTATGGCGGAATTATGTCGTTTTTTATTGTTAACCGTATTCTATGGCGGAATTATGATCCTACTTTCTTTATTTTAGATGGTTTGACGTTCTGAGACAAAAAACGTTGGCTCTATATAGTTCTAATTCGACACAATCTCGAGTAGTTCAATGGCGGAATTATGTCTGTACGCCTTATACGGCATTCAGATTGTCAGTCCTCAGCTCTATTCGTCCGAAACTACACTATTCCGCCATTGCACAAGCAACTTGGCTTTTGAGGGGAACTATATCTTATTCGGTGATCTACGGCGAAATTATGTCGTTTTTCTCTTTTTAAGATGGTTTGACGTTCTGAGGCAAAAAATGGTGGAACTATATCGTTCTAAAACAACAAAATGTCGAATTGTTCAATGGCGGAATTATGTCCTTACACCTTATACAAGTTCTTTCCAATATTCTTACGATACGACACTATTCCGCCATTGTACAAACTACTTAGCGTTGAGGGAAACTTAATCTTATTCGTTAATCTATGGCGGAACTATGTCGTTTTACTACTAAATCGTTTTAAGACCTTTAATTCGGTAATCTATGGCGGAATTATGTCGATTTTCTATTTTTAAGATGGTTTGACGTTCTGAGACAATAAAAGGTGAAACTATATAGTTCTAAGACGAGATTATCTCGAGTTGTTCAATGGCGGAATTATGTCTGTACTTCTTATTCTTATTTATACGAAACGGCGCTATTTCGCCATTGCACAAGTTACTTAGCTTTGAGCGGAATTATGTCGTCTTAAGGCCTTTTAATTCGGTGATCTATGGCGGAATTATGTCGCCTCTTTTTTTTCACAGACAAATTAAAAAGTGCTTAGTTATATTTTTGAAAACTTTTCCTGTTTCTAAAACTTTTTGATTCAAAAAATGTTGGCCTCAAGAGTCAACACCTGACACTGTTACCTGTCCAACATGTGTTGTGTGTGTGTGTAAGTGTGTGTGTGCTCATATTTAGACAAGGGATCAGAAGAGAAGGCCACTGCCTCGACTACGACAACGGCAAATGTACACATGCCCTTGGGCTTGGCCCCAAGGTTTCGCGATGACGATGAACGTCGAACTACGGGCTTGGCCTGGCTTCTGGCTTCTGGCTCCTGGCCTGGGCACGTTTTGTACGTACCGGAAATGTCCATTCACTTGCATATTAACAAAGTTCCGCACAGGCCAGCAAATAGCCAAGCGACGAACTGCTCTTCTCCGTTTCTCTCTCACTATTCGTACTTTGGCAGTACTTAATAAACTCCGGGGACTTGGACGGACGCACACATATGAGAGAGGGAGATGGGGGAGGGGGGAGGGGGGCGGGCAGAGAAGGCCAACTAAGTTGCTCGTACATCATAGCATACAACTGTGCGAATGCCCGCCCGCTGTGGGGCCAAAACCAGAACTTAACTTCTGACAGGGAGGGTTCTGGCGCACAGGAAAGTATTTCGAAGGCACCGGAAACCGGAAGCAAGCAATAATTCAAATGAATTTCAAATCAAATCATTACAAAACATTTACAAAGTATGCGCAGAGCGTTGCACAAAACCGCAAGCCCACCCAGAGTGACCCTCCCCACCCTCGCCCGTTGCCAACTTTGACTTTTACATCTGCAGGTGGTAAATTCCACTTCTTGCTGCTTTGTTGCTGCTGCCTTGCTGCTGCTGCAGTGATTAATTTCTATTATTATGACACTGATTACGGCCACTTACAGGCTCATTACAGTCATGAGCACATAATGCACAACCCGGGACACGTGACACGGCACCAGTGACTGTGGAGTGAGGGAGAGGGGTGAGGGGTAGGAGGTAGGAGGTAGAGGGACATTTATCAAGACATTGACCGCCGCATGCAGCGACAAAGACCGTTTGTCTTGCACTTGACCAGGCTCGGGGGCCATTAAAGTTGAACAGGCGACACCGTCTGCACGGGAATGCCATTAGACAAATTTACAGAAGGTCACAGGAGAATTTATGACTTTGTGGGGGGGGAGAAGATGATTTTATGCCAAAATTTCTTATCAATTTGTAATATCAAGGACAACAAAAAATCTTTATTTAAACTTTTACTAAGCTGGAAATTGGGCTTCACCATATTCTGTTATCTTTGCTATGTGACAGACCAATAAGATGTGCATAATATTGATTGGAGAAACATCGGTGAAATATTTAGCGGTGCTAGAGCTGTCATGGAAGCGGTGTTGGATATACCGTCAATGCGGGAAAGTACAAGAGGTACCGTCGAAGCGGTGCTAGACGCTTAAAGCTTTGCTAGAGGTAACTTTAAAGCGGTGCACCGTAAAACATTTACCGATGCTAGAGTTGTCATCGAAGCGGTGTTACATCTTCCTTATAAGCGGTGCTGGATATACCGTCGAAGCTGCGCTAGGGATACCGTTAAAGCGGTGCTGCATATTTCATCGAAGCGGGACTAGATGTTCCGTCGAGGCGGTGCTAGGGATGTCATCAAAGCGGTCACTAGAGGTCACTTCAAAGCTTTGCTAGAGGTACCGTCGAAGCGGTGCTGGATTTACCATCGAAGTGGCGTTAAAGGTACCGTAAAAGTAGTGCTACCGTCATTTAAATTGATGGGCCAAAGAAAGTGGGTGACATCGACACATTCACTCGCTTACCTTTTCGTTCCTTGTGCAGAACGAAATCCACAGTTTCTTATCGAAAGTTGGCCTATCGATAGTGTGTGTGGACAGCTCAGGAGTATGTTGCTTACAATTATCCATCACAATAGTGGGCCTTATAATGCTTTGAGCCAATTCCATAGTCTCCATAAATGTGCTGTTAAGCGTTACATTAAACTTCTCACCTCCGTACTTGGAAAAAGTTCAAGTGGCGAAATCGCAACTTCTGCTTCTTCTTCTCTCAATGTTTGTATGAAACTTCTCGTTACTTCAGATGTCCGTTTGTTCCTTTAGATAAAGCATCCTGTGCCAAAAAACTCAACTTTTTTATAGCCTAGGATTGGGCCTAATAAATTGTGAAACTAGAGGCATCAAGTAGCAACACCTCATACCCAGTTTTTCTGGAGCACGTCAAGTTCGCGTTTAATGGGCACTTTTATGCTAGCAACACCAAACTACAACATCTATTGCTGGTTAAAAGCAGATGAAAGCTACAATTTGGAAAAATTCACCAAAGATGAAAGGAATCACCAGTATTCTAATATCCAATTCTCGCCTTCAACGGATAAACGGATAGTACCATGCCTATAAGTAGGTGTTCAGGTGCCTGCTTTTCCCTGAGCGGAGTTGAGCCAGTGTTGATCTGATGTGTCGCTCCAGTGTCTTCTCTGTTGGGTCTATGGGTGGTGGTCTTCCTCCTACGACAACATTATCCTGGTACGCATCCAGGGTAAGAGCGACCATATCCGTGTGTGCTGTCTTCTTGGCTTCGGCACACAAGGTTGCTGTAACCGTGTTTGTCACCTAAGATCTGCTGGACTTTGGGGAGTTCTGCCCTTAGATCAAAGCGTACAGGCTTTGGTCTTCTGGACATGCAGTCTTTGGTGCAGCCAACCAATCAACCAATCAGGTATTGTTATGTTAGGAGGGTGTTGTGATTGCGGACAGGCAGGATCTCCGTCGCTCGATGACGGTGATCTGGGTGTGTCATTATGTGGCAGCCAGTGGTTACTCTCAGCGCAGCGTTTTGTGCCAGTTGGAGGTTTCGCCACTGGGTGTCGCTCAGTGATGGAGACCATATGGGAGCTGCGTAGTTCAGCATGGATGTGCCTATGACTTCGTAGGTTGTGGTTATTGTTTCCTTTTCCTTACCCCATGTGCTTCCTGCAATAGCTTTCAGTACCTTATTGCGACTCCTGACCTTCCTTATTACGTCCTCCGAGTGCTTGGAGAATGTAAACATGGAGTCGAAGGTGACGCCTAGGATTTTTGGATAGTTAGTGGTCGGTATCCTGTTGCCATTAATGTGGATATCCAGCTGTTACTTGACTTCCTTAGTCCAGGTCGTTAGGAAGGTGGCTGAGGACTTGGTGGCCAACAGGCTGAGGTTCCTGTTCGTGAAATAGTTGGCCAAGCATGGGAGGTATGCATTTATCCTCTGCTCGAGTAGCTTGACATCTCTGTGTGTGGAGATAATCGTGCAATCATCTGCATATGTCACCAGTTTCATCTCAGGGGGAGGCTGCGGGGGAGAGAGGACACCGCCTTGAGGGACTCCCAGTTTGATTATTTTGGTACTGGATTGCGTACCTCGGAAGTCCACTTTAGCCTGCCTGCCTGAGAGGCAGTTGGCTAGCCACCTTTTGGTGTGGTTTGGCAGGGTACTTTGGTGAAGATCTTGTAGCAAGATGGAGTGACTGACCATATCAAAGGCTTTTGATAGGTCAATGGCTACTAATATGGATTTTTCATGGGGTCCCTGCTGCGATGGAGGTGGAAAGTTCGCATATGGCTGAGGTGGTGCTATGCCCTGCTCTAAAGCCATGCTGGTGGTCAGCGGGTCGGAGGTGGGTTCGGAGTGTGGCCTCATGGATTTTTATGACAGGAGACAATAGGGTGATCGGACGGTATGACGCTCCTTGTTCCGCTGGTCTCCCGCTCTTCCATATACTGGGGATAATCAGTGACCGAACGCACAAATTGAGTGTGTGCGTTAGGTACCTGATTGCCAGCGCACATTGGGCCAGCGAGCCGATTTTTCGACGAAAATTAAAGTTTTAAAGCTAAGTTCTTGAAATTTGGTACATATGATAGTGTCGATGCACATAAAAATATATTTAGATTCAGACCGATCTGACCACACACTTTATCCAACCGCCCATATGAGATAGGTTTATTTTCCTCTTATTGATACTTGTACGGTAATTAATAATGCTAGCAATCGTTAAATTCAACAAATGTTTTTAATTTATTTTTAACAAATTTATTACCTGAATATTACCGGATATTTTAGAGTCAGAATCTGAATCACAATTGTTCTGCATCAAAAACGGGCATTAGTTATTTTCAACTCTACAACAATTTCCATTAGTAAGTTTATATTTACCACGCCCGAAGAAATCTTTTTGTTTTTAGATAAATTTTTTAAAATGAATCATCCATCGTAAACAAAAATTCTACAGTGGTTTTCCATAGATTCTCTAAATTAGCTCTTAGGGGAGGCTAATGTTGTCCTTGAGTCGGGAATTTAGTATAACAATGTGTGAACCCCTTCACCATTAAGCGCACTCACTGATAAAAAAAAATAGGCAGCTAACTTCGGCTCACCAGTTTTATAGCCTTACTTGAATAACCCTCTGTTTGTATGGCAGCTTCTCCTTATAGTGGTGATTTCGACATCTTTGTATGTAAAATTAATAACGGGTTGGAGTAGACTACAGTTTTTCTAACTGTTTTTCAGTTCCTCAGCTCTATGCTATAGTCATCCGATCCGGTTTCCAAAGTGCAGCGTATAATCCAAAAACTGGCAAATTTGGCTACGATAGCTTTTGTACGAGGAGATAGCAAGAGTTGCTTCCCTCTATGGTAACAAACAACCGGACAGCTGCAATATTAGGGCCCTCTCCAAGGGTATAAAAAGCAAAGTGGGCTATCGAGGCCTGTTTTACAATTTATTCCCATGTTTTGAGTGCACTGTGTTATAAAATATGCACAATCAAAACTTATAAACATTTTTGGGAATATCCAATATATAATCGATCAATAGCCTGGTTATTGAAAGTTAGCAATCATTCTAGCTCATTTGGCACTCATTTTTCAACCTAACCAATCTCTTAAAACTTAACCAGGTACAAAATAAATTTTAGCATAGCTCTTAAATAGAATTTTTTGAATTTAAACTATCCCGACGCACCCATAAAACACATTAACTAACAATGAATTGAAACTTCCATTTTTTTACTAAAATGCATTTCTTTGTTCTTGTCTTTTCCCATGAGTTATGTGGCGTAAATTGTTTAAACCAAAATCATTTTCGTCACCCGCAAGAAAATAAATTTTACACAATTTTTTCCGCGCTTAAATCTAGCTTTTTTCACACGCATGAAATCAAACAGTTGACTTGAAAGTTTCGCTGAAGTCCAGGGATTTGGTTATCAAGAATGATAGGGCGATCAATAACAATTAAATACCTGTTAAAGTTCTACAGATATCGCATTTTAGTCAAAGTATTATACAATTCAATTTACTTTTCATTATTAGAAAGGTAAAAACTTTCGATAAAAAATTTGAATTTTCGAATCGAAAAATACCGAACGCACGCGTTGAGTGTGTGCGTTAGGACCTGATTGCCAGCGGTCCAATATGCCTGAGCATAATTGCGGCCAGTCCGTCCGGCCCTATTGCTCTCGATGGCTTTGAGGCTTTTATTGCCAGTTCCACCTCTTCTGTACTGAAGGGTGTCGGATGCATATCAAGTGGGAGGCTGCAACAAGATCCTTGTTTTCGCCTATTTGAAAGATTAACATTATAAGTTTTTAAAGAGAGATTAACACAAAAGAATTAGATAAATATACATTGGTCAACGTACTATTTGTCGTTATGTACCTTCATATAACAAATGGTTATTCTCAGAAATGGCATCTTAATCCAGATTGTAATTACATCGAAATATCATTATAGCAAATAGAGTTTGACTGTCCAAGCGAGTCCTGCAATCATTATAAATTTTCACTCTCAACAATTACTTGTGTGGGCGGTTCTAACTAAAAAACTAAACTAACGAGAAATATTGTGGGTTTTTCCCCACCATTCCAATATGTCTACCTTTCTTTGTTTTAGAATTATATTAAATGAAAAAGTGAGACTGTAAATTGGAACTGATTAGTTTTATCGCTCGCAAGTGCGAGTGTGTGTGTGATCTTTCTAACAATCAAACAGGTTCAATTTCGGTTAACTAAGCACGCATTATGTGCAATTAACAAGGCGAAGTCGTCAGCCTCTGCTGAGGGCCAATATATGTATACCTTCGCCTTCACCTTATTAACTCCACCATAAACACGCATACGACAAAGTGAGACAGAGTTAGAGATAAAGTGCTACGCAAAAGCCACAACTGGCAATGGCCTTTGCACTTGTGATAGGGAATTCAAAAACATCCATGTCGAAATTAATCACAAATGTTATTTTTTTTTACTAATTAAAATCAGTAATACACTACCAGTACACAAAAACATTTGATTTCCGCCTCCAGTTCATGGACCTGGCTGTGGACGAAAAACCAAAATTAACACATATATTTGTTTCGGTTACGGTACTGATAACCGGTTATGTAAATTTGTTTTTCGGTTATGGTTTACGTTTTGGTTTCAAATTAAAAAGTGTTTTTAAAGGTTACGGTATTTTGATCTCTAGTTTATGGCCTATATAGCCTCGATAATGGGAGCTTTCAAATGTGGTATCCACTATCGCGGATTTTTGATGCATTTTACCAGCTCTTAAAGACACGTTCAATTGGTCAGTATCTTAGAAAATTCTATCGAGTGGTTTTCCATTAATTCCATTTTCTAAGTTAGACACCCAGGACATACCATAATACTCTAGGTGACATTAAAGACATATTTTTATAACATTTGCAAAATTACTCTGAAACTTTTTCATATCAACTAGAAAAAGTGATTCTATTTTAGATCGGATTGATATTTTTTCAAAATAAATTAATATGAAAAAAAATATATATATTAACCTGAGAATATCAGTATGAGCCTAAACTATTTTTACAAATTAAAAAAGGTTTAGCCATACTTTTATACCTTTAACTTTGTACTGAAAACCATACATTTACCTTAAACCTTACCTAGGTAAGAAAACTGAGAACCTTTCCAAACTCTGTCAAAGAGTCATTCTTCTGTGGAGATGATTGCGTTATAATAGTCCGGGTCGCACTGCAGAGTTTCATGCCATACGCAAATATGCCGCTTCCTCCAGAAAATATTATTTTCATTTGCTTTAAAATTGATCCAAATTCAAATAATAATCAGGGTCTTAAGGCTGATTAATCTGTTTAGCTGGAGTTTTCCGCAGTACTGGATACTGCCTTAGCTAGTTCCTCTCAAAGTGGGACCGCTTACTTATTTGAAATGGTCAATTGCCATCTGTTTTTTTTTTGTTTTTTGTTCTCCTGCTATTTCTTCATGCCGCTTATTTTCTTGTATTCCGTTCGCTTTTAATTGCCGTGACGTGTTTGATTTTTTCTGATTCTTTTTTTTTTTGGCCACTTGACGTTTGATTTACTTAGTCGTTGCCGCTTTTGGTCGCTTTACAAGCCAATTGTAAGCCAATTTTCGGCTTCAAGAGGGCGCAGGGGGGGCTAGAGAAGGAAGCCACGACCTTGTCGAGAATGTGTGTGTGTCCAACATATACAAGTATTTATACATATATATCTACAAACACTTGTCAAGTGTTTGCCTGCTCTAAGCAATTGAATTTTTAGCATTTGCGCTTTTTGGTTTTTGTGGGTTTTGCTTGGGGCTTTTTTTTTTCTTTTCCTTTTGCGTGAGAGAGTGTGAGTGTGCGGGTTTTTTTTATGCGACTTGACATATTAGCAGAGATTGATTGATAAATGAGTTTTTGAATTAATTACGCCAAGCAAAATATATAAATCAAGATATAAATGTGGAGCAGCAAAGCTGTTACTTCCAGCAGAGTTGAAGGATAAATATGAGATTTTTTGTTAATGGGAAAAAATTGATGGTTAAAAACTTTAACTAATTCAATTTCTTAGTCTTTAGTCTTTAATCAAATCATTTCATCTCACTTATGGCACATTTCAACACTCGCTCTAAGTCCAAAATCGGTGAATTTCAATTTGCCCTCTCAAGTGCCTCGTTGGTGCTTAATTTAATTTGTCAATTTTCGCTTAACCCTTTTTGTTGTGCGAAAGCAAATAATCCATTGATAAGAAATTAATTGATTGATGCCCCAGTTTGTCTGTCTACATAATTGCCACATATTGTAATAGAACTGTTTAGCCCGCCCCTCATTTACGCACCCCCCTCCCCCTCCCCCGTGCCCTGCCCCTCTTCAGTCAATTGTTTTGGCTTTGATGGATGATTAAAATTTTGTTCAACGCTTACAAACTTCAAGTACAGTTAATTAGGCTCAATCAAGGGGCCAAAAGGACGTGAACAAGGATGAGAACAAGGCGAGGCGAGCCGCATTACACAGAAGCGGCAGCAGCAGCAACGTCAAATAATTAAATCTAATTAATTTGCAGCTGTCAAAGCGCAAACAACAAAAGCAACAAAAAAAAAGGCTTGTGCTGACACCTCATCGATTTGTAGCTCCGTCATTGAAGGGCACTCCAAGCCGCCACAGCGCCCCCCAAACCGGGCTGCAGTTGGTACAAAGTCAATTTGCCAAATGCGCTAAAAATTTGTGCGTTGTAATGATCAGTGGAAATGGTTAAGGGGGGCCTTCCCCCCCTCAACCAACCCATTTTCCCACCATTTCCACCTTTCAATTAAGGGTTCGGCCTGTCTCAGACGTGACGTAAATCAGCGTTTTAAGTGTTTTTTGAGCTGTCAGTGGCAACGTGGCAACTTTGTTTGTTGCTCGCACAACAACAAAAAGAAGAGGAAAAACAGCAAAATAAAATAAATAAGTATAAGAAAAATAAATCAACAAGCGTGAAAAGCGGACTCAGTATGTGGAAAATTGAGTACTCTTTACAGATTTAACATACTATTAAGGGCTGCTCCGGAGTTGGAATCTTCGGGGTTTTTCGAAGTTTCACAACGAACTGGAATAATGATTTAAGTTAATGAATCAATAACGTCCAAACCAAACGGCTATACGAAGAGGTGTGATATTGTATCCGAAACAGAAAGGATTGGGAGAATTGCAAGACCAGAAGTGGGTGAAAATGGATGAATTATTCTAACATTGACGCCTATTTCTAACCACCAGAAACTCGAATATTACTCTTCTGGGTTCTTTTTATACTTTTCGTTCGGAGCCTTTTTCTTTCTTCTTATATATTTCGTCCTTATTTCTTTCAATTTTTCTTTCTCTCTTCTTCCTTCAGTCTTCTTTTTTCTTTCCTTTTTCATACTCTCTTTCTTTCTTCTGTCTTGCTTCTTTTTCTTTCCTTCCTTCCTTCTTTTATCTTCTTACATTTCCTCCTTCTTTTCTATCTTTCTTCCTTCCTTCTTTTCTTTTTCATCCTTCCTTCCATCTTTCTCCCTTCTATCTCTCTTCCTTCCTTCTTTCTTTCTTCCTTTCTTCTTCCCTTCTTCTTTCTTCCCTCTTCCATTCTTCTTCCTTCGTTCTTCTTCCATCCTTCTTAATTTCTTCTTCCTTCCTTCCTTCTTCCTTCCTTCCTTCCTTCTTCCTTCCTTCTTCCTTCCATCCTTCTTCCTTCCTTCCTTCCTTCCTTCTTCCTTCCTTCTTCCTTCCATCCTTCTTCCTTCCTTCCTTCTTCCTTCCTTCTTCTTCTTCTTCTTTTTTTCCTTCGTTCTTCCTTCCCTTCTTTTTCCTTTCTTCCTTCCTTCCTTCCTTCCTTCTTCCCCTTTTTCCTTATCCATTCTTCTTCCTTCCTTCTTTCCTTGTTCCACTCTTTCATCCCTTTTAATTCATTTTTCTGCCTTCCTTCTTTTCATCTTCCTACTTTCTTTTTTTCTTCCTTCCTCCTACATTTTTCCTTCTTCCCACCTTCTTCCTTCGTTCCCTCTTTTTTGCTTCTTTTCTTTCTTCTTCCTACCTTCGTCCTTTTTCATTCTTCCTCTTCCTTCCTTATTTCTTCCTTCTTCCTTCCTTCTAGCTTCCTTTTTCTTTCCTTATCCTTTCCATTTTCTTTTTTCCTTCCTTCCTTCTTCCTTCCTTCCTTCGTTTATCATGTCTTCTTCCTTCCTTTCTTTTTCCTTTTTTTTCTCTCTTTCCTTCTTTCTTCCCTTGTTCCCTTTCTTTAATCCTTTTTAATACATTCTCCCTTTATTCGCTCCTTCTTTCTTTCTTCCTTCCAGTCTTCCTTCACTATTGGTTTATGCTCTCTTCTTTCCTTGTTCCATTCTTTTATCCCTTTTAATTTATTCTTACTTTATTCTCTTCTTCTTACTTCCTTCCTTTCCTTTTTCCTTCTTTTCTTCATCCTACTTTTTTCTTTTCGTCCTTCTTCCTTCGTTCCCTCTTTCTTGCTTCCTTTCTTCTTTATTCCTACTTTCTTCCTTCTACCATTCCTTCTTCATTTCTTCTTCCAAACTTCTGCGAATCCCTCTTTTTCGCTCTTCCATTCTTCCTTTCTTCGTTCCTTCCTTCTTTCTTTCACCCACCACCTTGCTTTTCTCCTTCCTTTTTTAATATGAGAATTTTCCGCTTCCACCAGCCCTGCAACTGTCATAACTTATCCGGTATACCTCGAAATCGGTTTAATCATTTCATCACATTTCCTTTCCCCATTTACATTTGTGGCCTGGCGGGGAGGGGGGGAGTAATTCGAAAACACTTGAGCATCTAAATCAAATTAATCCTTCCAAGTGACTCGTCTGCTTCTTCTCCTCCTCCGTTTGCCCTTTTGCCTGGCATAGTTCGTTTTTTCTGTTTTTGTTCTTGTTGTTGCTGATGCCTCAAGTGCGAACTTGTTAAATTTACGCAAGGATCCCAGGCTATCCCAGGCTATTCCAAGCTCAAGTACAGCACACGCATACACAATTAGGCGAGGCGCAGGAGCACATGAGGTGGCTGCCGGAGGAGGGGCAAGGGGGAGGGCAGCTCAGTTACGCAAACAGCAAATCAAAAAACCATTTGACGCACTTTCATCATCAACAAAAGCGGGCTGATTGTGGGCGTGCGGGTGTGTAGGCGTGGCACCTGCTGCTGACACATACGAAACTGCCAATAAGGTTCCCCCTTCACTCCCCCCTCACCCATGTAGCATGGAGAGTGCAAGCAACATAACAATAACAAATTGCAGCGAAGGCAATCAGGAGAGAAGCAGGAGCAAGAGGAGCTGTTGGAGCGGGCAAAAAATAGCAGAAGGAAGCTGCCAAGTCACCCCCCACCCCACCTCTTAAGGGCTCTGCCGGCTTTGTCAGCTTTCTGCTTCGGCTCAGCCTAGCTTTAATAAGCGTTTAAGTTGGCACAAGGCGTTTTTTGCATGATTTGGGAAAGCGGAAAATGAATTCGGGGAAAAGTCACGAAAATCACGCCGAGGCAGCTGAAGAAATGATGTAAGGAATTAAGAGAGAAGACTGCAGCTTAAGTAAGTGAAGAGAGAGAGAAGAAATGTCAAGAATGTCAGAAATTAAAGAAGAAGAATTGAAATTTTAAAATCAAAGTAAAATAAAATGTAAAATAAAGTTGGACAAACAAAATTTAAAGTAGACGATCTATTGAAGTAAAGTAGAACTCAGGTGAAAGACTAAGAATTCTAACAATAAGTATAATAGAGAAGAAACAGAAAAAAAACTATCGGAAGCCGTCAACTGAGCAAACTGATCAAGAAGAAGAAATTGAAAGAAATAAAGAAAGAAGATTTATAATCAAAATCTGAAAGACTTAAGTTCTTTTAAGAATTATAGAATATTAAGCATTAAAGAGAAGTATTTGGGTATCAAACTGAAAAAAGTACGCAGTAGCATCGGCCGAGATCGTGGCTAACAAGAAGAAGAAGAGGAACTAAGGAAAGGAAAATACCATATTGAACTGAATATGAATGAATAAACTGAGAAAAAGAATTCACAAAATACTTAAAGAATGCGAAAAAGCAATTTAAAATATACTTGAAAATGACCTTGAAAGAGAATTGGAAAAAAGAAAAATTGGGTGAAAAGCAGAAACCTTTGAAGAGAGTTAAGAAGATAAGGCGAGAGCGGAGCAGAAGAAATTAGGAGAAAGAATTCAGGAATTTTAGGAAAAATTTAGAGAAAATAATATACATAAAAAAAATTATGAAAAATTGTAAGGAGAATTAAAGGAAGAAGAAAGAAACGTAAATATTATTATTTGTACACAGAGGAAAAAACCGAGAAAAAACGAGCAAAAACGTTGTCAAAAACTATACATAAACGGGTTTTCTCATTCGTAATACAATGTTCTCACTTCAAGAACAGTTTTTTAAGAACTCAAAAACTTAAATTTAGTTGATATTGTTTCATTTTGGAGAACATGATTTGAGTTAATATTGATCCGTTTTTAAACTCAACGGGGAAAAAATTTGATTGAACTTGAACCACCCTATGGGTGGAATTAAAAAAAAAGACATCAACGGAAGTCTTAACAGGGGAAGCAATACCTCTTTTTTCATTTTTCAAATTTTTTCTTGTTTTCGTTTTCCTCTCGCTTTCTTCTCTTTAGAGGGGAGTGAGAGGGAGATAAGTTTCCGGGAATGCCTGGGCCGCGCTCTCCTCCACTCTTCTTGTCATTGACAAAAAACGCCCCCCCCCCTCTTCAAGTCCCTCCCCTCCCATATGTTCCATAGGAATCGTAACTCTACCTGACTCATTTCCGTTAAGTTTTGATGAAATGACGCGCTAGCCCATTTAGCCGTTGAACAGTTTTGCAGATGCACGTCTAGAGGGCAACTTATGCTTTGTTGAGCTGACAAGAGAGAGAGATCAAAAAGAGAGCCAACTCGCTCTCCCTCTTTTATATCTCTCTGTTGAAAACCGGTTTTGCTGTTTCTTAAAGCAAATATTATACGATTGAGAATAACTTCACTCATTCCAAGAACATTTTGATCATTTGTTCTCAAGAATTTTATGACCATCTTGTTCTTATTTTAAGTTAAAGTCAACTTATTTTCTGAACAGATTTTTTCCCTCTGTGTAGAAGACGCATTTCAATAGAGGTGAAAAGAGATGAACCTAAAATTAGAAAATGAGGTGGAAGAGTTTTGAAGATAAAAAACCTAATGGTCCAATTTTTGAAAAAAAAGGAATTTTGAAGGTAGATTTAAAGTAAATTTTAAACAAGTATGGGACAAAAATCTAGAAGAATTACTTAAAAGCAGCTGCAAAGGAAAACGAAGCACAAATTCTGAAATTTCTCAAAGAAAGATCTTAGGGAACATTTTAAGGAAGTGAAAGAACTTAGATGAAGAATCTTAATACGGACTTCAGTGAAATTTATCAGATGGCAGTTTGAAGACCCTTTCGACTTCCATCAGGACTCCGCTTGGGGAAACAACAGCCGTGCAAAACTGACCAAATCGCTACTTTTTTTTTGGCCCTTGGGCGATTTGTATCACGTTCAATCACGCTGCCATCTCAGGTATCCTGTAGTTGTGTATGTGTGATTTTCTTCTTGTTTCCTTTTTTTTTTTTTTTGTGATAACCTCAGAAATATTCCTGTAGTTTTTCCTTCGCCCAATGTTGACTTTTGGCCTGGTGCAAAAATTTTTTGGTCAAGCAAAATGTTGGTTCCTTCTTCTCTCCTTTTTTTGGGTCAAGTGTTTGGCCTCAGCATCGGCGTCGGCGTCGGCGTCGGCTGATGCTGACGTAGTCAACGCTTTCATTTTTGGAGTAGGAATTAAATATCAAGTGATGTGTGTTGGCCAGGCCCTACACACATGTGCTGGCCCCTCCTCCCTCCCCCCCTTCCCCTTCCCCTCTATCGCTTGGTCTTTTTTGCATATCATCATCCAAGTAAAGTTTGCTTTTGCTTTTTGCTTGCTTGCTGCTGCCTGCTGCCTGCTGGTTGTTGTTTGTTTGTTCTCTTGTATTTTTGGTGTTCAAAAGCCCACACATCACTTTTATACCCCCCCCTCCCCCCCCCCCGCTCACACACCCTTTGTGCTTCCACATTCTGGTTCAACTTGAAGTTCTTGTGTTTGGGTTAAGTGAAAAGTGATTGAGCAGATTTTTGTTGCGAATCTTTGGTTTCATCTCTCGCTTCCTCGCTCTTTCCCCTCTTTCGGCACTCGGCCACTTGGTCAGAGACCTAATTGTTGTTGTTGCAGTTCGGACCCGCATGTTGTTCACATTTTCCTGGATTTTTTTTTTTTTTGTTGGACGAGCCACTTTTGATGAAGGCAGCCCAAGTGTTTTACTGTTTTAATTGTTGCTGCTTCTTCTTTTTGTTTTTGGAACAAAGATCTGATAAAACTAAGAAAAATTGCTGGAAAAAAAAATCGGAAATTTGTTGAGAAATTGCCTGGGATTTGGCATAGCAGATTTTTTTTTTATTTTGTTTTTCCAAATGATGGATGGACAGGGGTAAATCAATCAATTTCGGAGAAGCTTAACTTTTAAAGCAAACTCAAGGGGAGTTTTTCCTGTAATTAAGGTATTCAATTGGTTTTAAGTGTAAACCTAAGTCAAGAGTTTATTATGTCAATCCAACACTTATGCCATCAATTAACATTTACCATCAATCATATATTTATTCAATTTTACAAGCAAGTTTAGTTTTAGTTCAATCTTCAAGCACTTATTTACAGACTGAGTTGATAACTTTCAATCATTTCAACATTTAAAGTTGAAATGTTTCAGTTCAATCTTCAATCACATAATAACAGTTGAATTGAATATGAATGATTTTCAATCTGATATAGATTCATTCGTATCGAAAGTAGATTAATTCAATCATTGTCAATCCAACTATCATCATTTGTTTCTCGTTTACTTTCATAATCCTTCTCTTGGTTTCATCAATCTTCATATTCATCACACTTTCTGTTTCTATTTGAGTATTCCATCTTCCTTTCGATTCTATTATTTGACTCTTAGTCTATATTCTTCAATCACAATCAATCACATCGGTTGAATCTTTCACTTTTCAGAATCTTTTTCAATAATAACTATTAGTGATACCCTTTTTAATCTGTATTCATCTACACCTAATTAACTTTCATCAGTCACAAATTTTTTCAATATAAAATCTTAACTCAGTCACACTAACCATCATTCTTTGTTCTGTTGATTCATATTATATACAATCATTACTATTCATCATTCTTGATCACTTCCTCTTTTAATTTGATCTCCTCATTTTTCAATATATTCATTCATCAATCACTATCATATTTCCTAACATCTTCTGTTGATTTAAAAGCAAATATTAACAGTGAAGTCGGCGCCCGACGACAGCGTGATATCGACTCGGTTTGTTGATGCTGATCAAGAATTAATATACTTACTTTACAGGATCGGAAATGATTCCTTCTCCGTTTTACATACTTTTATAAAAACTTAATACACATCGGCACAGCTTCTACTCACAACCTTTCAACCTTTCACAAACTTAAATCGAATTTCAAATTTCCCCAGCCATAGCCCTGCCAATGCGCCTAAGTCACATCACTGTTTTTAAAGAAAACAGCACTTTTGCGCTCTTTCTTGGGAACCCTGCTCAGTCGACTTGTACGTGAAACGATTGGCCCGCAGGGCCAACACTTTCGCTATTCACACCGCAGCAGCGCTGACCTGACAATCAGCTTTTCATCCTGGTTGCTCCGTTTACTTCGCACAGCAATACGTCTACTGTTTGATCCTCCTTTTTCACTCGCTTGTCACCAGTGTGACCATCGAACATTAAGTCCAAATGCTTTTTAAGCCTCACTGACACTTTTATCAATATAAAATACCAAAACCATTTAAATTATCCAAATATCGCAAAGCTTTCATAGCGAATTACCACAAAGTGATTGTTTTAGTGACCTTTTTGACTATCAATTGTAGAACTTTTTAGCAGACTCTAGGTCATTTAGTTACGATTTTGTCCACAAAGGAGGCTGGTTGTCTGTATAACGCTATTTCATGCATACCAATTCAATCTTCAGCAGTCTTTATCTGACTTCAATCCTTGTTTTGTGGTGTTATGCGTGTCTTGTTTTAGGAAAGTTATGGACAAAATCCCCCCAATTCTCAATTCCTTCAAAACTCCTGTTCTCTCATCCATTCCCAATATTATAGTCTCTCCTCAATCCCTCATTCAATTTGATTTCAATTCGCCTAATCCACGACATTTCCTCATTTTACAATCTCTAATTTGCATCTGGAGCTTTATGCTTGGTCTTTTTATGCCGCACACCTCACAGCTCTGGCCAGCTCATCATCAATCAAATTAGCCGCTTTCGTCGAAATCAGCACCCTTCTTCACCAGCCACCGCCCAGTACATCGTGTCATTTAATCATTGTCGGGAGTTTTGTTTCCGATTGTCTTCCCTTTTTTTTTTTTGCTGTCTCTCCTCGGTAGTTGTGCTTTTTGACTAGAGAAGCCAGCAGCATAAATCAAATGCGGAAATGGCCACGCAACGCATTTTGTATGCATTGCTGAGATTGACTTCATTAGCAGCTGCTGAAGCAAGTTCTGATTCCGTTTCTGATTGTTTTCGATGCCCAATCAAATCAGCACCATCGGCGGCAAAAGAAATCGCTTCAGCCCGGGGACAATTAGTGCGAAAGCTAATGAAAGCAGTCAGCCAATTGGGCGAGCACTGTGCGTTGTGTACTTCATTAAGTACATGGAGCCAACTATCAACTCATAAATGCAGATCCAGGGTCCAATCAGACCAAACAGACGCGACCGATGTCTGGCACAGCACAGTGGTAAAGGCGATATAAGACTTTTTAAACAAAATTGATTAAAAATTGATTGCTATTTTATGTAATCTTTAACTTAAGTCCAAATTTTATTTCTTCCAGTCAGCTGTTCGGTGTCAGATTAGTAACATATAGCTTTATTACCCAGTTTAGACACAAAACCAATATCATGTTAAATGCCCTTCAAAGTATGCTATGAAAATTAATAATAAAGACCGAGAAAAATTATATTTTATATTTCACTTGACGCTAATTAATTTTTAATTCCTCTGTGTACAGTTTGGAATATTTCTGACGCTGCGATATCTAACTATATCAGATTTATACTATCGTCGTCGATAATGAAGCGAATATACTTAGTTTGAGCAGAACTTTTCAATAACAACTGCAGAGCTTAAAAGAAATGCCACTATGAAGAATATTATATAATGTAAATGAAGGTTCCTAAGTAAAGCAAATGCATTCCTTGATTTGGCCGATGACCAAGTTACCTCAATAGATTCCCTAGAGGACTTTATACCTACAGTTCGTTGTGCTGCACACACTCTAAAGTAGTTTACACAAAGGCCTTTGTGTATTTGGCGTTTGTTGCTGATGCCGGATTTTGCTACAAGCCTGCCTTTGGGATTCCCACGCGATTATAGCAATTCTGTCATGAGGTAACTTCTGCAAACACACTAAGGACAGGCAGAGACAGCTGAAGATTGAATTGGTATTCATGAAAAAGCGCTATACTGTCAACCAGCCTCCTTTGTGGTGTTATGCGTGTCTGCTTAAAAAAGTTCTATGTAGTTTAAGATATTTTTAAGGAAGTTCAGTTCGACACTAGTAGAGTTTTGTAAGAAACTCTATACTCACACAAAATGAAATCTATTGCTTATAGAAATGTTGAAAAAACTAGTGCCGTGTTGCTCGATGGAACTCTATCTACAAAATGTGCAAGCTCTAACTACCTTCTAAAGGTCTTTGCATTAAAATATTTGATTAAACCGTAGTTCCAATTTATAGAACTTCTTTAGAGCTGAACGCTTGCTTTTCGTGTCGAGAAAATGTTCTAAAATCTCCAACAAATCATGGTTTATTACTACGTGTTTTCAGTATTCTTAACACAGATTCCCTTCAAGAATACCTGAATAAGTTTAGAAACTGGGCCGCTAGATGGAACATTGCCATAAACACGGACAAGTGTGCTTCGGTGACTTATTCCACCCGTTGTGTCACCTGCCCAGGACTACATGTTGTTGCACGGTCAGCTTATGGAGCATAAAGCAGTCCATTAATACCTTGGGATGAAACTGCAGAGAAGCCTGACTATTGGACAGTAGCGGATCCAGGGGGGGGGGGGCTTAGGGGCTGAAGCCCCCCTTAGAGCCCAAATATCTTAATTCGCCCAATATATGCAAAGGGTAAAATTTTTCTAGTAATCAAGAACTTTAGAAAAAAATGAAAATATTTGGATTGTCAAAAAGGCATCAGCAGTAAAAAGTACGTTGGAATATGGGTTGAAAAAACATGCGGGTGTGACACAGAAATCTCTAGAGGTTTTCGAAAAAACGTTAGCATTTCATATTAAAGCTGTTTGAATTTATATGTTAAGGGGCTCAAATATGCCCTACTACTAGACTAGATCACAAAAACGAAGCGATTTGAAACCGCCTGCTCAAAGCCAAGTAGGTTTGATGCGTACGGTTTTCCTTCCTCATAATCTAGTAGGCGGTCTCATTCTTGGCACTTCGCAAATAAAGTAGTCCCAGTTTAGTTCGAATTGCAATCGTTTATACAAAAATCTCTAGGAATTTCCAGGACACCTCTGATTATAACCGATCGTTGAAAATCCGGTGAAATATTTGAATTAATTTTGATTAACCGGTATTCTATAAGTGGCAACAGTTTGCGCGAAGATTCATTCTAATCGATTCCTATCTTCTCTTCATCTTGCGTCACTAAGCGAACAGTTGACGCTTGATGAGAATGGTTGTATGCACGAAAAGCATGAATGTGTGTACACATTCGCTGAGTTGAAGCTTTACATTATTGGAGCATTAGAAAAGTTTAAGATTATAGAGACAGCAACATCTCATGAGAGCGATTTAAGAAAAACGGAGTTTCTGATCTCTTTGCATGTTTTTACTGCCTTCAATGTTGCAATTCTGACACTCCGTAGGACTCTTCTGACTTCAGAACTTTAGATATCATCAGCCTGTGCTCACGCCGCCAATGTGATTGAATTGTAACTTGAAACAATAAAAAAAAAATGATCATCTTTCGATGTAATTTTTGAAAAAAATCAAAAAAGTTGCATGCAAAATGCCATTTGAGTTCCAAATACCAAAATACTACACAAAAAATAAAGCATTTAAGAAGAAATAAGTTAATATTTAGTATACAACCGTTCTGAACAACAATTTTGCAAAAAATGTCCTCGATGGACCGCGAATTATAAAGAGTTATTAACCAACATCAAGGCGGTCATGGGTTCCTTTTTAATGAAGCTTTTAAAATTGCCCTTTTCTAACTAAAATTTTTTTATATCTTTTCGTCATATTTCAAAAGAATAAGAAAAAATACAACTAAACCACAATGCTTTAATGCAATAGCATTTCCAAAAGCTAAACAAATATGGTCAAAGTAAAGTGTACCTACGAGTTTTTTTTTTATTTGAAAGATGTTATACTTAAAGATAAAATTTTCAAATATGCCCAACACATCCTGCAAAGTTTTTCAATGCTTATTGGTTAAGCAGTTTGTGGTACTCACTTATTCATTCTTTTTCACGCGCGATTTAAAAATAAATTGCCTGCGGCGCTTGTTCATTTTCTAATTTTACCTCCAAACTAGGGATAAAGACAGAAATATAAACAAAATACGAATACGATGCAAATTAGTATTATGTATCGATTTGCCGATGAAATAATAGGGATCGGATGAGCGGTTCTCAAGTAATGAGAAAAAAAACACCAGTGAACCAGATCAAATGTTATGAAAACAGTCTGTGTGTAAAATATTTCTCTTTTTGGGGGTCTTACTGTAGAAATTCGACCTTCTTATTGCGACAGACCCTTCCTATGTTTTGTGTTGTGTCGGTTGTTGCTATTTCTTGTTGATTTTTTCACCACAAAAAACAGTCTTCGAAAATTATTTTATAAATCAAAAATCACTGTCTGCTTCAGCATTTTAAGCATTTTTTAGGCGGCAAAAGGCAGTTGTGCTCAATCTAAGATTTTAATGTTTCGATTTTGCCTTATCATTAAAATTGAGACGCAGTTAATTTACATTGTTGCATTTTATATATTTTCAACAAAAAATAGTTTCAAAATTATGCAGAAAATTAAGGACAAAATTAAATATAATATTTTGGCTGTAATTATGAAATAATTTTAAATCATAAAACTTATCAAAGTCACTTTGACCACATACAGCAATTTGAATTTTGAAGCCAAAAATTGTTTAAAAAAATTACCTAAAAATTAAAAGTTCTTTGTTGCATATTGACTTTTTTGTATCAGATGATCTGGTGACGCACTTGTTGTTCACCGCACAAAATCTTTTTATATAATATCCTAGGCCTAATATCTATCTATTCTGAAAAACGCAATAAGATCCGAGCAATTTTAAGTAACATTGAGTGCCCTTAGCCCCCCACTTAGCCAATTCCTAGATCCGCCACTGCTATTGGACACCATATCTTAAGGCAATAGCTCAGGCAGTGGCTGCCAAAGCAAGTCTCATGGGGTGGCTCCTGAACTCCAACATTCAGAAATTAAGTCTTAATTTGCAAGGCGATTCTGGCTCCATTATGGAGACACGGCCTATAAATTTATGGAAACGCCGCGAAGATTCACCTGACAAGGATTAGAGAGGTCCAGGCGCATTACGGAAGCTGAATGGTACCTGAGAGCCAGGGATATTAAAATTCTCAGTGCCTTTCAACACTCAAGTTTAATTTTTCTAATCATTAAGCTAGTATAGATGAACAGCTCTTAAAAGATATACAGCCATTCTCCCATTTTCACTTTCGTAAATCTTTTGCTATTTCAAACCGGTTTTTAGAGCAAATTTGGACTTGACTTAACTTAAACTAACTTTGTCAGTGCTAGCTAATGAATTTAAAAACTATTTATCTAGTTAATAAAAAATGAGTATAAAAGAATGGAAACTTAGCTTTTATGCTCAAGCGAACCGAGGATCGAACCAGAACCTTGGGTTCAGGGGTTTCAGGAACCAATCCGCGAACCGAACCACAGACTTTACCCCCGAACCGAACCTTGTGCAAAATTTTAGAGGTTTGCAGTCTTGGTATTTTTAGAAAACAGTTTAATGTCATCAATCAATAAATGTTTACAAAATAATGATTTCTTCTATTATGGTTCAAAAAGACAAAGCTTTCAGAATTGTATGAACCATCAAAAGTAATTCTTGCTTTTCCAGCTACCCAAGTAAGCGTAGAACGTATTTTTCGGTGTGACATTTATCATGTCTCCGCTAAGAACTCAGATGGTCGAAAATACAGTGTCCGCTATTAGCTTGTTTGTTACTAATTTTTTATTTATAAACTTTTATTTTTATTCCTGAAATAAATCCAAATTTGTGCATTTTGTTCGGCAAACACTCGCTAATACAATTGATAGTTTCTGTACTATTGAATACATGTGTATAGCTTGCTTACCCATTTTGTTCGTAAAAAATATTCGGTTAATTCTACGGGCCCTTTTTTTACAAAACCAAAATTTTTTTTTTGGTTTGTTTCTTTTAGAGTCTTATCATGTAGCGTCATGTAACGAATCGAGTTCTTTGCTGCAGAAAACGATTACTTCTCTACAGCTTTAAGTCCCTCTGTAGTACTTGGAACTTAACTAACTAATTGGCGGATTGTTATCGTTTCTTACGCTCGACGTGCTGGATTTCATTTCCCCGATCACCTAACAAAAATTATTTGGCTTACTGGTATTTTTTTGCTCATAGCTTGTGAATCGCTTATCTGATCTTTATCATTCCTAATATAATCTATATATAAATCCCATGCAACACACAAGCGAAATGTTCGGACAGCAAGAACAGATCCACAATTACATGAAATAAATGAAATTAAGTAACAGCGTTCTTCTCAATCACAACATTCACGAGCTTTCCGAAGTCAACAATAACAATTGGAGCAGAGACAAGCGCGCCGTATAGATGTTAACACACGCAGAACAATGGACCGACAACGCCAACAAGTACATCTGCTTCGTTCCTTCGTCTCGCATTCGAGTATGAGTCTAATATCGAATATTCTTCTCGGAAAGTCCTGATTGGGGCCATGGACAAAGAATGTCCCAAGTTTTAAGCGCTCAAATTCAAAAACGCAACAGGAAAAGTGTTGCTCATCGGAACGGATCCAGATTTAAACCTGTTCGTAAAGTCCATTCGTAGATTTGATTCATGCTACATAAATAATACAAAATACAGCGGGAAATGGGCAGCAATTTAATTGAACTTTCAAAATCAAAGGCCAAGTGTACCTTTAAGTAGGCTTTTTGCTGCCGAACCACATAAGTTTTTACAAATCTACTTTATGGGCGGGATGCACGTTGCGGCTACAATAACTCTATTAAGCCAGGCGCAGGGCTGGACTCCCTTTTAAATGAGCACAATGAATTGATATTCCTTAAATCACAGACACAAACTATATTGTGTGACATTTTCATCAAAATATTTTCTAGAAATCATTTGGGAGAAACAACGTGTGCCGGATCAGCTAAAATGTACTAAAATCTTTCAACCAAAACATTTTTCTTTATTTTATAATTACAAAAACAGAACGCAGTTACAAATTCCTTACTGTCTTATCGTCCAGTTAGCTCAGTTTTGGTATCCTTATTCCTTTGTTTTTTAGTTTGTATATCATAAAGGTCCATCTGTTCCCATAGCCCTTCACCCACTGTGCTCACGGTGACCGTTCCGAGCCCCAGCTAATTAAGTTTGATTTGGATTTTCGGTTTGCTGCCGCCGATGCTGCGGCTGCTGCTTAATGTCTTCTGCTGCTTATTGGTTTTTGTATATATTTATTTCTTAATTCCCTGACTTTTCATATTTATCTTCATTGCGTTGCGTTGCGCTGCGTTTCGTTGCATTTCGTGGTGTATCACTGTCGTTTGTCGCTTCTCTTGATAATAAAGATTTATGTTTTGGGACTAACCGACTGAAATACCAGGAGTCGGGCCACGTTGTTTACTTAACATTCAGAAGACGAATGCATTTTTAATTAAGGGCTTGAAGCGCAGTCCCTGTAATTTGCTGCCAAACTTTTTTCTTAACACGAAAGAAGAAAGCAGAAATCCTGCAGGAACTGGCAAATTAGGGCGGCGGCACACAAAAAAATTTTTGAAAGCCGAAAAGCGAATCTCAACCAATTTGTAGGCGAGACGTAATCTAATCAGCCTCACCCTTCCTGCCAAGTGTGGTAAATTATGACACACACACAGAGAGGGAGAGGTCTACACATAATTCAGCTTAATTTTGTTGCTTTGCGGTCAGAGGGTTAGATTCAGTTTCAGTTGCATGCGGTCAGAACAGGAAGTAAAACGGAAAATAGGCGACAAAACGAGAGACTGGAGAATGATTATCTTAGAATCAGAAGCTTTCTTTTTTACTCTCTCCTTACGTCCTTCTGGCTCTGTTCACAAAATTGATCACATATTTTTGCTCGACACATTTCCAGCTTCATTTCTGCTTCATCAGTTTGCACAATGGCCAGCAAAAATGTTGTAGAAAATAAAGAGCAGCTCCTTCAGCATTGTCAATGTCAATTTTTGGGCTGGGCAAATGAAAACATTTCGCCTTCGTTTTAGGTGACAGCGAACAACTTCAGGAGGAGGGCGGGGGAGGGACCAACTCCAAGCCTGACAAAGAACTTGGCCAGAGAAAAACTGTCATGAACGGAGCTTATGGGGGGGGGGGGAGGACGAAGGCTAAATTCACATTGTATTTAACAAAAACTAAACAGTGACAGTGCAGTCAGGGGAAAATGGTGAAAGTATGGGGAAAAGAAAGAAACCAAAATCCCCAAAAAAAAGGGTTGGGGGGGGGTGCTGTCGGGGGGGAAAAAAAAGACCCACAAAAAAAAAAAAAAAAAAAAAATTTTTTTTTTAAAAAAATTTAGGGGTACGAGGTGGAAAGGGGTGGTAAAGGCAGGTGTTGAACCCTCTTCTTCATGATCAAATACGGTTCAAAAATAAAGCACTTGAAGTAAAATTTAAAAAGTAGTTTTTTATTTTTTTAAATTTATAAACCAAAACCGAACCAAATTCTATTCTACTTTTGTCAAAACGCAATAGCTTTGACGTTTATACAAAATACAAGCACCGCTACTCTGCGACTCAAAATTTAAAGATAAATTCAATCAAAGTCGATGTACAGCGATCTTTTGTTAGATATTTTGCTACCCACCGACTGAGTTAAAAATTCAACTTCATAAAGAAATCAAACACTTTTCTCATAAAATCAATTTTAGAAATAGTTGTTAAATGAAAAAACATTTCTAAATTAAATATTTTAAATTTAGAACTTCGAAAATGATTGAAATTATGTAAAATGTCTTCACAATTCACACAATTTACATATAAACTATCCGTAACCAAATCGGAGGGCGTAAACAGAGTAAGAATAGATCAATCTGAACCAGAGAGCACATCTGTGGGCTGTCTTTTCTGAACAAAACCCAGTTTGGTTTGAATCTTCCTTAAATATACAAAAGTTTTTAAGACTGCTCAATGGCACCTTTTAAGGGTCTTTAGAGGGTGTACCACCCTAAAAACAATTTGAACACTATTATATAAGCTATGAAAGTGCCTTTATACGGATTCCTCCATATGGAAAGTAACAACTTTAGTAACAGATTCTGTAATTTCTGATACCAGGATACGCAGAATGGAACTGGATAGGTTATATAAGAATAAACTTGGAGTAGGATTGTTAGTGGAGAAGCGGAAAACATTGGAAAACGTTGGGAAGAACTTACATCGACGGCTATTTACAGAGTTCGGTGGAATAGAGAAGTGGTTGATGCCTCATTTTTCCACACGGGTCTGGAATTAGAAACAGGTTCTTATTTCGAGTTCAAGAAATATCAACCTAGATTAATACAAATTAGGCATTTGGATTCTTAAAAATTTGATCAAAATCCTCTAGTGGATGTCATGGGAGGCCCGATACGAACAAAGCCCATTATGACGATAAATTTGATTGCAAATTTAACAGCTAACTTATCATTAATTCACTTTTAAGTCACGGCTAAGTCGCAGTTTAGTCACTGTTAAGTCACTGTTTAGTCACTGTCACTGAACCATTTATAGTTCAGTCACTGTTTAGTCACTTGTTAGTCACTTTCAATCTTTAAGGACTATTAAGTCACTGTTAAGTAACTAGTCAGAAACTTTTAAGACTCTGTAAAGTCCCTGTTTAGTCACTTTTTAAGTCACTGATTTTAAGTACTGATCAGTGAGACACTGTTTAGTCACTCTTAAGTCACTGTTGTCACTATTTAGTCACTGTTAAGTCACTGTTAAATCACTGTGAAGTCACTGTTAAGTCACTGTTTAGTCATTCTAGTAGGTTAAGTCAATTCTGTTTAGTCACTGTTTAGTCACTTTTATAGTCACTGTTAAGCCACTGTTTAGTCACTGATAAGTCACTGTTTAAGTCACTGATTTGTCACTGTTGGTTGTGTTAAGTCACTGTTTAGTCACTGTTTAGTCACTGTTAAGTCACTTTACCTTCTCATCCTCTTAGTCACTTTAAGTCCACATGTCACTGTTAGTCCCTGAAAAGTCACTTTTAACCTTCTTCCCACCCCACAACAAAAATATTACTTACTCTGGGGGGATTCGAACTCGGGACCTTTGTACTGAGCACGATTGAAATGCCGTACATCTACGGCAATCTCCGTTCTGCCTGAAAACACAAGACCACTTGTAATTCTCAACTTGAAATTCAGTGCATGATCAATATAAAACGAGTAGCTGAAATTTGGTATTAAAATCTTTATTAATCAAAGCAAAGTTTATATTAATTGATTTTAATACAAAAATGTCAAGTAAAATCCACCAAGATTGGTATAGTTTTTACCATGCGATTTTCGCTTAGTGTTAAAGAAGTGCTTGATTGTAAAAATGGTTAGAAATCGCTTAGAGCGCCTTCGGAACGTTTCCATGTAAAAGCATCAACAGAAGAACGCAAAGTATTATCCTAACAGTTAAAAGTTTTGTGATATTACCAAAGCTCTAATCATTTCTGTTAAAAGGTTCCCTTAGCGAATCAAAAGAAGCCTATAAAGTAGGCCTCACTGTACTTATAAATAATAGAGGTTCTTAAAAGCGAACTCCGCTTTAAATAAATCGTAATTTCAGATAACGATTTCTTGGCACGGTAGCCAAATTCAGAAAGAGAACGCACCAATCGTTGCCCAACCCCAAATTGAGTGAAAATTACACGTGTTCCCCCGTATCTTTATATCAATTCTCATTCGTAATGGCAAGTTGTCAACGTTTCTTTCTCATCTGGTTTGTTTTTAATGCAGTTTTCTTGATCTGTCAGACGACTTACGCAATTTTCACATTGCTCCACACAGTTGGCTGTGTGTCTTAAGCCATTTGGCCAGGCATTCATTGTTGTTGGCCACTTAAGTCTGGCGTTTTTTTTTTTTTTGTTTCGAGTTGCCACCGCGTGGTTTTCCCAGCCAAAGTCAAGCCTCAAGCTGAGAGGTGGAAAATTAAGACCAAGCGAGAGAAGGAGAGGGAGACGGAGGGGCCGTTTGTGCTTTTTGATTGTTTTTGGGGTCTAGGACGGAAGCTGACTGCTATAATTAATAATTATTTCAATTTGCATTTGCCAGCACCTGCAATTTGTGTGTGTGTGCGAGAGATGCAGATTAAGACTTGAGACCCGAGACCTGACACGATAATTTGCCACTGCAGATTATGCAAGGCGAAACGCTAAACGGGCCCAGACATGTCAATCAAATAGTGTGGCCAGGTGACTTATTAGAGCCATCAACACACAGATGTCTAGAAAGCAGCTTGAAGATGCGAAAATTGGCGGAAAACTAAAAAACGAAAAGCGAGAGAAAAATACAAAAAAAAAAAAAACTGTGTCGACAAAGTCAAGTCAAGCCTTTTGAGAATTGTGTCATCGGGGCCAGCCCGTGCCAGATGTCTGACAGACCCTAGGAAAAAGTGTTGTAAAACACGCTAACAAATGGCACAAACTGTTGAGCGCATTAAGTGTCAAAGGGGTCGTCGGAGTGATACCCTGGGGAAAGCCTATGATACAAAAACTCTAAACTGCATTTGCAAATAAGTTTTCACCCTCTTACACTCCAAACATTTTCTCAATTGTCGGAAAACCATCTATCGATGGGATGACTCTTAACGGAATGGACTTTTTTTTGGCTCCAACAGAACGGCGCCACAGCTCGATGACTTTATTGCGGAATTTGTTCCACGACAATTTACTTGGTTTTATATTCCACAAGTGATCGATACTTATTTTCAATATAATAATTTGTGTATTTAGAGCAAAACTCTTTTACCCTGAGTATTGAATATCAAGAACTTAGTACTCAGACTCAGTATCGAGTCAAATTAAAAATCAATCTATACAGGATTGAATCAATACCAAATGGTAAGGAAAACAGGATAAGCCCGAATATTCTAGACACTATCCTAAAAGAGACTACATATATCCCGGGGTAATTTTAAAAAACATTGAATTAAACAAAAAAATCGATCAGAATTCAATCAGACAGCAAGATCATTTTAAGCATCTTTGAGATTAGTTTAAGTTCTATATGTAAAATTGATTCGAACCCAGGAAAGACACCTCTTTTACCTTCATCTCATCGCACACCACCATCGACATCATTTGTTGCCGCATGTCTAAAATGTTACTTCCATTTTTTCCCTTCAATTTATGAACAATATTTATAGAAAATGAAGTAAGAACATTTGCAACGATACAAGTTCGAAGGGCTTGGACAATCTTTTAAAGCTTGAATTGTGAAGAATATCCTGAAAATGAATTTTCAAGTTAATGCCGGACTTTTTCTAAGACTAAAATGATTGATTGTGCAGAAGTTTATTCTTCTGTGTGAGTATCGAGGACCGAGTATCGAATACTGAGCATCGGATAATGAGTATCGAATACTGAGTATCGGATAATAAGTATCGAATACTGAGTATCGGATAATGAGTATCGAATACTGAGCATCGGATAATGAGTATCGAGTTCCAAGTTTTCAGCACTGATTATCGAGGAATAAGTATCGATTACTGAGTATCAAATACTGAGTATCGAGTACTGAGTATCGAGTTGTAAGTTTTCAGGAATCGAGAAATGAGTCTCGAGTCGCAAAATGAGTATTGTGTAATATTTATCGAATACTGAGTATCGAATGTTGAGTATCGATTACAGAGTAGCAACTACTGAGTATCGAATAGTGAGTTCAAAGTTTCCAGTACCGATTATCGAGTACTGAGTATCAAATACTGAGTATCGAATACTGAGTATCGAATACTGAATATCAAATAAAGAGTATAGAGTTCTAAGCTTCCATCACTGATTATAGAGAAATGAGTACAGAATACTGAGTATCGAATAATGAGTATCGAGTTGTAAGTTTCCAGGAATCGAGGAATGAGTATCGAGTCGAAGAATGAGTATTTTGTAATATTTATCGAATACTGGGTATCGAATGTTGAGTATCGATTACAGAGTATCAAATACTGATTCGCAAATAGTGAGTTCAAAGTTTCCAGTACTGACTATCGAGTAATGAGTATCGAGTACTGAGTACCGAATACTGAGTATCCAGTGCTGTGTATCGAATGGTAAGTATCGAGTATTGAGTACCGATTATAAAAAACCGAGTCTCGAGTATTGAGTATTCACATGCGAAAATCAAGTATCGGGAAGTAGACTACATCGGAAATACCGACGTTCGGATATATATACTTGATATATTTCTGAAAACAGTAGGAAACTTATTTAGCTTAAAAAAGTATTACATATTAGGCTTAAAATGCTATTTTTAATACTATAATGTTGGAATGTCCCTAATATTTTTGCTTAAGGGACTAAAAACTATTATTTTCCTCAAAGACTTTAAGTAAGCTAACGACAAATTAAAAGAGCTGGGAATGAAGAATTTGATTGGTAATACTGTAAATTGCTATAAAAATGCCCCTAGTCTGCGAATCAACTCTTAGCTGCTGAATCTCATTCGATAATGGATATGGTGTCAAATGTGGTATCCAGTATTGAGGTTGGTTCAGTGGATGTTGCCATCTCTTGGAAACAGAATTTTATTGTATTTTACAATTGATTTATTTAATAAAATAAAACTTGTTCTATAATTATGATATTATTTAATCATCCAAGAGGAATCTTTCCACAGCTATTTCAATATTTCGACACTTCACCAAAGAAAGAACCCAGTTTCTTCCATCTCGAAGAATAATTTGGTAAATAATGATCATTTGAAAATTTTTCCACTTTTCGCTTTCTTTTTAGATGTTTGCTTAGCCTTAAATGCCTAAACCCTTGACCCCTTCCAAGGGGTATAACAAATATGCGGCAATTATGCGCGCTATTTCAGCTTCAGACATGCAACAGTTGGCTACAGCCTCTGCTCCCTTCCCCTACCCCCCACCCACCCTTGGTATACCAAACGAACTGCTATGCAGATGATATTCATGTTCATATTCATGACTGTCTCTGTGTGTTTGTGTGTGTGTGTGTGTGTGTGCACTTCGCACACATAACTTATGTTTAGCTACAACTACAACAATTTATGTGCGTGTGTGGGGAGGAGTGGAGCAGCAGCTGGAACTATGCCACGTTGTAAACAATGCCTCAACTCTAGGGCCATATTTTTCGACCAAGCCAAGTTCACAAATGGCTTGGGAATGATAAAAGGGGGTGGAAGACGGCGGGGGGGTGTATGAGATGACTGATTTGGCGAGTATTTAGCAGCATTTCGAAATGTACAAGTGTCCTGTTGGTACTGGGAAATTGGCCAGCAGCTTGGCAAATGGAGATTTTAGCAGGTTTGGAGTTAGATCAAATTACAAGGAGCCCTTTTCTGTGTCTTATTGTAGTCTAAAAATTCTTTAATTTATTTAAAACTTTTCGAAAAATGTTGGTTTCAGCTAACAGAATTTATTGTGGTTCATCTGGCCACTTGGTTGGTTGGTACATTGAACAGATGCAAAGTAATTAATTTCAATTTGTAAAGTTCACAAGTTGCAACAGTCCCCCGCCCCCGTGTTCAACCCCCGGGTGGCCGCCCCTTACCCCTACCGAACGTGTGACAAGCTAAAATAATTGTGGTGCCTGCGCAGATAAGCCTCTCAACGAGCCAAACAAGGACAACTTAATGTGCATTTCGGACAAAAAGGGTCCCTCCCCCCGCCCCCCTGATGACAATCGTCTTAGTTGATTTCAATTTTTGGCCATTTTTGGCTCGCCCTCGCCGCCCCCCTTGCCGTCTCTGATATGGCAACAGTTGAACTGGACAACAAAATGCTATAAATTTATTTGCCACAAATTTACGGCCTGCTGCAATGCAGACAATTGCAACCGGGGCAAAACAAACTGGCCAACAAACCGGGTCAAACTGGAACATTTCATTTGTTTGCTGCCATTTCAAGGTCTGCAGAAACAGAAAAACAGAAGTAGAGAAATATATTTTTGAATTAGGTGCAAAAATTCGAACAAGCCAAGGCAAAAGTAAAGGCCAAAGTTGCTGATGAAGACATCAAAAAATAAGAGGGGGAAGGGAAAAGAAATGAATGTCCTCGTTTGAGGAAGAGAGACTATAATTGTTGTGTATGGAATGTAAGGGGAACATTTTGTGGACTTCAAATTCAATATTTCTATTCGAATTCGATGCTATTTCTATTCTATTTCTTTTCTATTTCTATTCTTTTCTATTCTTTTCTATTCTATTTCTATTCTATTTCCATTCTATTTCTATTCTATTTCTATTCTATTTCTATTCTATTTCTATTCTATTTCTATTCTATTTCTATTCTATTTCTATTCTATTTCTATTCTATTTCTATTCTATTTCTATTCTATTTCTATTCTATTTCTATTTCTATTCTATTTCTATTCTATTTCTATTCTATTCATTCTTTTCTTTTCTTTCTTTTCTTTCTTTTCTATCTTTTCTTTCTATCTTTCTATTCTATTTCTATTTCTATTCTATTTCTATCTTTTCTATCTTTCTATCTTTTCTTCTTTCTTTTTTTTTTTCTATTCTTTTCTATTCTTTTCTATCTATTTCTATCTATTTCTTCTATTTCTATTCTATTTCTATTCTATTTCTATTCTATTTCTATTCTATTTCTATTCTATTTCTATTCTATTTCTATTCTATTTCTATTCTATTTCTATTCTATTTCTCTTTTCTATTCTATTTCTATTCTATTTCTATTCTATTTCTATTCTATTTCTATTCTATTTCTATTCTATTTCTATTCTATTTCTATTCTATTTCTATTCTATTTCTATTTCTATTCTATTTATATTCTATTTCTATTCTATTTCTATTCTATTTCTATTCTATTTCTATTCTATTTCTATTCTATTTCTATTCTATTTCTATTCTATTTCTATTCTATTTTTCTATTTCTTTCTTTTTTTTCTATTTCTATTCTATTTCTATTCTTTCTGGATTCTATTTCTATTCTATTTCTTTTTCTATATATCGCTTTAGACTCAGCCTCTCTGGAACTCACAATTCCCTACAAAAATTCACTTTTATGTACTTCATTCGCATTTAATTTCGTTGAAATTTCCCTAAAAGTACCCATGTAAGCGCGTTAAAATAACAAAACAAAAACCAACTAATTGAGAGAAAATGCCAAGTGAAAATGCTCATAAAAATGTAATTCCTCCCGGTAAATGATGGCGAGAAACCACAACAACAACAACTCTAAAATCAAGTTGAAAATTTTATGTGATTTGCCTTGAAGTGAAGTGAGAAATAAAACCCAAACAAATAGAATAAAGTTCTCACAATTAAAATGAGCTTAAATTAAAAAGCACTTTTACAGTTTCACACTCGACGACTAGAAGAGTAAGCGAGACGGAGACAGAGGCAGAGGGGAGGAGGAGAAGTTGGTTGACTTAACTGTAACTGGGGTAAGCAGAGCAAGTGGCGGACGTGCCCCACAAGTAAATGACTTATAATTGATATTCCAAAAACGGATAAACATCAGACGAGTTGGCAGTTGTTGGGGCATCATCATTATCATAAAATTGCCCAAGACCCAGACGATCGCATTTACAAATAGAGAGAAGAGATCTAGAGCAAAGACAGAAACATTCGCTGGATGATTTTATATAATCTATATTTTGTACGATATTAGCAAGGGGCAGAAACAATCATTGGATAGAAAAACGAACTCTTCATTCAACTTCATTAAAATGATCAATAAGGTAGGTATTTTCCGGGGTGTCGCCAACTAAAGCCAACGAAGTCTAGTGTATGATACCATCCGCAGTAATTTTTTTTATTTTAGTTTGAAATTTTGACTTTGCTAAAATTGTGGTAGCAGCTACCGTGTGCCAGCATGAGCTTTGCTGTTTGGTAATTGCCCCTCCGCCCAGCCAAGCAGACAGCGACAATAACTACAACGACGACGGCGTACGGCAACTCAATTCCACTTGCATCTTTTCTTCTTCATCTTCGTCTTCTTTGCTGCCCAATTGAAAATTAACATGTCCCGGCATTGGGGGCAAGGAGAAGATGCTGTTTGGAAATTGGAGACGCCGCCGCCATCATCTCGTATGCAAAAAGGTGAGGAAGCGTGCGTGCGCCTCGTCAGCACATCCACAGAGACTCGACTCACACACACAGCTTGACAGGTGCTCCTCCGGTTGATGTTGATGCTGCGGCTGCTGCATGCATTTTTATTGTTTGTCAATTTGGTGGCAATGACTTCCAAAGGGAACTAGCGGATGGAAAAGGTGTTGATTATTTTATTTAAAATAAATGAGTTTTTCGAAATGCATTCCGATTGTCGTGCAGAAAAATTGCATTTTCAATAGAGAGATAAATGACTCTTCATATTACTCTAAGCCAGAAAAATATTAAAGATTAAAATATGTTTTTGGTTTTGCTTCGAACTTTTCTTTTAATAAGCTTTGTTTTAGTCATTTTTCAACTAGCTCCCACCAATAAGAAGTCAAATAGTAATTTAGCTATGATCCAGTTCTTTTTACGTTTAAATCTGGTTTTGAATATATTTTTCAGCATTTTCGAAGTAGAAAAGAATCTACAATAATGATTCATTTTGATTTGCTTTCATACAATTTACACACATTTACAAATTGACAGACCCAAAGAGGAAAATTGTGGAAAAATTTGTAACTTCGAACTTTCTAGGAGAGCTGTTACTTATCTGAACCATGAACATCCTTAACCAAGTCAAGCAGTTCTCTAAGAGAACTGTCACACTAAAACGAAAGCAAATCGAAATCAGCTGTTACGAAATCAATTAGTATGACCTTAATTTCCGTGCGTTTTCTGGGCACACTGTTCATTTTGTATGGAGCATCTGTCATTTCACGAAATCAAATCGAAAACAAATCAAAAGCAAAAGACTTTAAACCACTTTATCTTAAAAAGAGAAAACAAAATAACAGAACTTGAAATGAGAGCTCGATTGGAGACTAGATTTAAGAATTAAATTTATGTTACTTAATTTAGTTAGTATATGTTTAGATTAAAACTTAAATAAAAAAAAAAGGAATCTATATTAAACCAGTTCTGACCCTTGTATGAATACAGCTCTGAACGAGTTCCAAACCAGTTCGACGCCAGTTGTTTGATTAGGGACCATTTCTTAAAAAAAGAAAATTCATAATATTGTATGCTCCAATTTTAAAACTAGTTTTCTAAGTTCCCGAAAATAGTTTTTTAAATATGCTAGAAACACAAATTCAGTTTTGGCAGCGGAATCTGAAAAGTATCTTAAACAGCGTACGCCCTAACCTTGTCCATGTTGATTTGGTGCAACCCTTTGCCCATTGTAACTGAAAGCTGACAAAGAAAGGAAAAAGTTTTCTCAGAGAAAAGTATCACGTTCTTAAATCATTACCAAATGTTAATGATTTTAGCCTGCTTTTTCTGTCTATACAACATGAACAATAGTCAGGAACACGCGGTCTAATATTAAGAATTTTCGATGTCAAAAGAATGGTAGTTTTGCAAATTCATGTTTTGAAAATTTTTTACTTGCTTAAAGAACTTTCAAAGAGAAAAATACGCTAGGAATACAAAATTTTGAAGCAAAAGCGAATTTTTGGAAATTTTAAAATGGAACCAAGAATTTATAAATTCAATAGTGCGATAAGAACGTAAATTTTGATGTAAGAAATGGAAGAAGAATAAAAATTACACATTTTCTTACATTTTTATTATTGGATCAATACTATTATAATGGAAAAAGAGCAAGCATGAATATTCTTAAATATTTTTAATAATTAGTACGGATGAAATTAAAATTTTTGATTTCAGATCCAGTTTTATGGTTCAATGTCGAACTTTGGTGAATTTCTAAATAATATAGGTATTCACGACCCCCAGTTAAGTTACGGAATTGTTGAGTTGAGAAAATTTTGACAGTTTTACAAAAACAAAATACACTAGCCAGAAATTCCATAACTAAGCAGCCCTGCCCCTTTCTATGTAATTGAGCAATATTTCTCCGGTTGAATTGAGAACTTCTAGTGTAGAAAATAACATTCTGACAAAAAAAAATCAACGACAGTGAAAAGAATTAAATAAAACAAAGCGCACAATACGAAAAAGTTTTTAAATGAACAAGTAAGTTAAATGAATTGTATTCCTAGGAATGCAATGATTCTTTAGGTTCTGATTTTCGATCTCCATATGATTTGAATTACTTCGATATGGTGGAATCAAGAAATTAGACAGAGGATATGCAGAATCCCCTGCAATCCACTGTTTCCCACTAAAAAATATTTCACTGCGCTTAAGTATTGTGCTGTTCTTGAATAATTTTGCATCATGAAAGCTTGCCGGATATCCAACCACAATATCCCACTACAATATTCCGAATACGAAATTTATGAACGCAAACTGCCTGAACTCGTTTTCCACAGTAGTAAGCTATGTGTTTTTTTTTTTTTGCTTCTCTGCAAGTTTGATCTCCGTTCCATCTACGTATCCTATACAGTACGGCAGTTCAAGGAACGTCTGTGACACAAGCAGTTGACGCTCAGATATATCTGGCCAATAGAGATACTCCTTCATTCTCCCGAGAATAGCACCAAAAACTCTATCAGCCATGTTCTCAATTCCACTTCCACAAAAGTTTTGTGATTTAAAGTCCAAATCTAGTACAAAAACCGGTTTTAAATCACAAAAGTTTTGTGAAAGTGGAATTCAGAACATGGCTGTATTTGTCACTTTAAATAATGCTCCACCGTCGCTGACTTCGAGTATAGGAGAAATTTTCGCAATGGAACCACTATATACCGCTATATGCCCAGCCGGAACACTACAATTGCAAGCTGTAAATCAGCTGGAATCAGCAACCTTATTGTTGAATAATAAATATTTTGGTGATCCTTGATCAAGTGGAGTGACTCTAAGTATTTGCCAAAAGCGGTTTTCACCAAAGGTGACAAGTACAAACTCAACTCCTCGGCGGCAAAGATTAATTACGATCGGATCCTCATACAATTCGCTAACCACTTACTCTTTTTCAGCATCGTCATTTATCCCAAATGTATCTGCAATTACATGTATATTAGTACATATAGAAAAAGAGATGTAATGCACATACCTTTAATAAAATCAATTCGTTGCACAGCAATATTAATTTTTAGTTCGGTCAATTACTGCTTAATGCTCTGCTTGGGCATCTTATTACAATGTACAGAAATTACACCAATTTTTTTTATTTTATTTTTTTGACAACTTGAAAACAAGAAGAAGAAAACATAACAATTCAACTGGCATGTTGACAAAAAGGGTTGTTCACAATTGAACATGTTGAAAATTCATCAACTCAACAATTCCGTAACTCAACTGGGGGTCGTGAATACCTATAATATTAAGAATTTCCGATATCAAAATATGGTAAGAAAAAAAATTTTGAATCGACCAGTAACTACTCAATATCAACAATATCAACCAATATACCATAAGAAATAAATTTAATCATATTGGTTGTTTGATACAATAGCAAATTTCCTGAACCAAGTACGAACTTCTGACCATTTCACCCTAGCAATATAATTTCTTGACTTAAGGGTGTTTTTTTTTAATTAAGTTGAAATTTTTAATCAAAAATCAATTTTCGATGTCAGAAGTACAATAATTATGACAAATCTAGATTTAAGATAAAAAATATAGTTAGAATAAAAGCTTGTGATCCCTCAATAAATTTTCAAGGGCAATTATACGATAAAAATGAACTTTCTTGACAGAAGAGCGAATTTTTTGAGAGTTTCTCCATTGGAATGAAAGTACTTGATTAAATAGTTAATTACATTTTTTGACTCATATATAAAATTTTTTGGGAATTTCCTACACTCAGAAAAAATCGAGAGCGCAAGTTAAAGTCGGCTCTAACCGATTTCGATATACCCGTTACTCATGAAAAAACATGATTAACAGTGTTCCTGCGTTCCTTAGGGTGACCATCCGAAAAGTATGCAATACTTTTTTAACTCGGGTATTTATCACATTTTTGCTCATAAGTTGAGAACCGCTCATCCGATCCTTTATTCAAATTTATTCGTTTCGCTAATTGCTAACTATCTCTAGAAGGTACAAATCATCTATCTTTAAAACTGTAGAAGATATAACGTTTTTTCCGAATTACGGAGGCGGAAGGGGGCGTGGCCAAAATTTGAAATAAACTTGATCTGCCTGCAAGTATAAGAAGCATTTGTCCCATACATGTCAAACCTCTATCTCTTACCATCTCTGAGATCTAGGTGTTCATACAGACCGACGGACGGACCGACGGACAAGTCTATATCGACTCGGCTGTTGATGCTGATCAAGAATATATATACCTTATATGGTCGGAAATGATTCCTTCTGCCTGTAACATACATTTGCACGACTTTAGTATACCCTTTTTACTCTACGAGTAACGGGTATAACAACCGGCCGAGTTCTAGATCGATTGGAATGGAATTAATACAGTTTTGTACTTAAAATTTCAAGTATGTTTTGTTCTTGGGCGTACTCAAATTAAGTACGAAACATTTAAGAATAGAAAAACGACTGTTAATATTATTAAAATGAGAACGAACGTTCTTATTATTATTATTACAATTTGTTGTTATGGAAAAAGTGCACCGCAACCAATTCTTGTCTATTGTGCCCTCCTACTGTGCTTACAACTCTTCTAGCAGCTCTTAATCCTCTGCAAAGGTCATTAGTCCTCCTTGGAAAGTTTGTCCTGAGGAGAAGGGCCGTGTGCCCTTCCGATGGCCCCCTAAAAACCATCTCAGAAGTTCTTCGGGATTTGGACAAACGTTCTTAAAGCAAGAACATTTTGTACTTACAGTTGGTCGAACAATTTAAGAAAAGATCGTTCTTAGTTCACATACAAAATTTCTCGGACTAAGAACAGAATAGACTTACTTGCTCTACGGAAAATGCGAATTAGTTTCAGTTGAATCTGTACCTAAAATTCCCTTCTGGTTCTAACACTTCGATTATGGAGTGAGGATAGATTTCTGTCCTGCAGTTTGAAGATTAATTCAAATAAATGCCAAACATGAGAACAGTTTTAGCTGGATTAAAACTAGAGCCTACGTTCTTAAATTATGACCCCCTTTTTGGCAATAAAAATTTCACATTTGACTGAACATTCCCGCCGCTAATGGTCCCCGACTTCTTCTCTGGATTCCGCGTCTGATTGCCCCAAGTCAAGTCTCATAAAGAGATTCAATTGATGGAACCTAACTTCAGCTTTAAGTAGCTTCCACAAAGCTTAGACACACTTGCTCGTAAAATGTCTTGAGCAAACACCTTCTCTGGATCTGGATCTGGATCTGCAGCCGACTGCTACCTGGCTACCTTTTTTTCTTTATTTTTTGGGGCCCCCCACGTATGTCGAGCGAATGCCGCAAATATATCTGTTTTCTTGCGCTTTAATTGAGTTTTTATCGGTCCATGGATTATGCTCGTATATTTCGGTTGCTTTATGAGTTGTTGTTTCCTGGTTTATCCCTGGGGATCTGGAGAAGAAATACAAACATTTAATTGATGCGGCAGTTAATTAATTGTAACAAGTACAGCAACAACAACAAAAAAGGTGGAATTGCTTATGACTGACTGCTGCAGGCTGCCCCCTCCCCAGCCATTCCGTTCCAGTAAATCGAAGTCATAAGCAGAGGCAGCTACGTTAACTGCAGCTCGCAAGAGGAAAAAAACCGATCACGACAAGGCACAAAACGGCGTGTTGATGCGAACTGAATGGGCAGCAAGTGGGGGAAAACAACAAGCTAATGGCAACGACTGTTCAATGCTCTTTTCCCCTTTGGTTGCATGTTTTTCCTAAACGTTTGAGTCGTAGTTAACCAAAGGCATAAACAAAACAAAAATGCAATCTCCGGCAAGGCCATTAAAAAAAATTGCTCACTTGCCGGCAAGGGGAGGGGGGACGAAAGACGAAAGACTTAAGGCACAAACCTCGGCGAGCATGAGGTGCTCCGCATGTGTGTGTGTGTGAGTGTGAGTGCGCCTGGGCCCGGTTTAGAAGCCAGACATTCCGATGCAGCAGGTGTTTAGCATAAGTAATTGATATTCTACACACAATTGCCAAAGACTGGACGTGGCTTGGGTGCAGCAAGAGCAGCCGCCAATTTAATGAAGCAACTCAAGCACTGCCTTTTGTTCCCATTTCCCCCCTTTCCCCCCACCCCACACACACACAAATCAGCAGCTGATTGGCCAAACTATTTAGCCATTATTATTCATAATTTATCTACTCCATTCGATTGGCGCCCCAAAAACTAAACACATTCATAACTAACTATCTCCACCAGCAGACAGGCGTCTCGTCGCCTGTCGCGTCCATTTGGCATTTGTGGTTAATAATTTATGTAAATCTTACATTAAATTTATAAACGAAAGAAAAAAACCAAATCGATACGCCCAAACAGAGCCCAGACACTGTTTTTGTGCGCGAGCTAAATCGATTTGGAATTTATTAGTTGACATTCGGACTAAAAGTTAAGTGAGGCAAATGGGTCACTTGGCTTGAATGTATTTTTAATTGTTAAGCAAGAAAGTGTTTAGTTATTTATGGAAAGTATTTCAGTCCAGTGGAAACTAACAGAATTGTGGGAATGAAATGAAGACTGACAGAACTAGGCAAAACACTGTAATGGGAGATATTTAAGGGAAGAAAATTAAAGTTAAACCAATTGGTCTTAAAATCGTATTAATTCTAAGAAAGTGCAAATGTAAGCTCAAAATTAGTTTGCTTAGAATTGTCACAGTTTGGCCTAAAATCCTCTTCAACCTTAAAGTTGTACTCATCCATGTTTCAGATTCTTCAAGACGCGTGCACTTTTCGTGCGTGGATAAAAGGTACTTCGTAGTGTCCTTGTTTACCGCTTAGCCCATCAGTTTAGACTGCCTCTTAATCTGTAAAAACGCCCTGCTTACCGCCCGTTCTTTTCTGCTAATGTCAATATCATCGGCATATGCGAGTTGCATCACAACTTTATAAAAGACTTAATGAAGTCACGCAAATGGTTCGGAAAGGTTCGTTTCTAATTTGACGGAGCTTTCAGTGCTTCTCAACGTCATCATGCAAAGTCGAACGTACTTTGTTGGTATACCAAAGGTAGACAGGGCTGTCGAAGGCTGATTGATAATCAACAAAAAGATGGTACCTAAAAAAAAACACCAAGAACTTTGTACTTGAATCAAGTACAAAATCTTTAATTCAAGTACGATTTTTCAATCCCGAAATACTTGTTTTAAGATTGTAAGTAAATTTCAAACTATTATAATATCTTTTTGGTCATACTATTAGTTTGTTTTGGTTTTAAATACAGTCCGACTTACTCTTAATAAATTAACAAATTCTCAAGACAAACCCAAAACATTGTTGAAACAAAATAATCTATATATATAAATCTGTGCGCCCGATAGTGACATATTATCAAGCCACAGCCTAAACGGCTTATCGTACGGGTCGGATTTTTGGCAAAGACCTTCCTTTAGTTATGCAGGCGCGCACTAAGAAAATAAATTTGCAAAATTTTTGCACCAATCTTCTGAAAAGGCCAATGAAAGGTTTGAATGGGGACATAGCGGTTGTTGCGCTCAGGCATTTTTCTGGAGTAAGTTGTTTCGCTGAGAACGCGAGAGTACAAAATGTGGCCCAGTGGTTAGTGTGCTGGACTGCTGGGCGGGAGGTCGTGGGTTTGATCCCGTCTCTGAACATCTAAAAATAAAGGTTTTTTTCTTTATTTAGAAAATAGCTCTTACACATACGGTCACCTTCACCAGCTACTGGCGCCAGCTGTGAAGTAGCTAGCCATGAAAAAGCAAATTCTCAAACTTTGCTGTTCGGATCCGGCGTTAAACTGTGGTTCCTTTCACTTGTGTGAAAAATTTAAGGCACACACGCCAAGAGATTGAGAGAAGCTTGGCTTGGCCCCGTTGGAGGAGCTGTATAGCCAACAGAGCTGTAAACTTGAATTACCATTACCATTACCATTTTTCACATAACTGAACAGAATTCCTGATTACCATGTTTTTATAATCGTAATTGTAAGGTGGAATTACGAATATTCAGTGAATATATTCCAAAATTTAATTACTTTTACAATTACTTGGATAATTGTAACGGTAAAGAGTGATTAGTGAGTAATTGTGCTTGAAAAGTCAAATTAAATTAAAGCAATTTTTTCAAGACAATTAAACCATTGCATTTTTACGCTTGGTAATAAAACAGATGCAATTAAAGCGCAGTTTGCTTCTGTCGAAAGTTGGAAAAAAATGGAAAAGCGCTCCATCACTTTTTCCAGAATCCTAATCGCAACACTCCTTAAGCTTAAGACATCAGATGAATTAGAGATTCTCTTCAACTTTACTGCCAGGGTAGTTAATGCTGGAATAAGACATCCAAAATATACATTGTTCTCTTTCTGAAGAAAGTCTAACGTTGTTGCTATTGGCGTCATTAAAGATCGGAATTCTTCCAGATATTGGTTTTTGTTTTGTTACCTTGATCATCAAACCATTAAATTTGGTGTTTTCCAAACTTGATTTGTAAAAAAATCATAATTTTCACACAATACAAAATAATTCAACGTTTCAAGCACAATTACTCAATAATCACCCTTTACCTTTACAATTATCCAAGTAATTGTAAAAGTAATTAAATTTTGGAATATTCACTAAATAATCATAATTTTACCTTACAATTACGATTATAAAAACATCGTAATCATTAATTGTTTTTGCATTACCTAAAAAATTGTTTTTATAGTAATGAAAAGCAATTAAATACGGGAAGTAATGAATACATTACAGCTCTGATAGCCAATTGTACATTTACAAGTACAAAATGTTCTTGGTTTAAGCTTTTGAAATTCTAAGCTTTTCCAATTTGACTTTGAACCTAGATCTCTGTATAATATCAAAATCCAAAGAAAATGAATTACGGGGTTTGCATTGGAAGTCTATTCATAAATAATAAATGAATAATTTTCACAGTCTTTTATCTATTCTACAATAATTGGAACTTAATTTAAGTACACCCAAGGACAAAACATACTTGAAATTTCAAGTGCAAAATGGTATAAAACTTATCCCGATCGATCAAGAACTTTGCCGGTCGTTTTGATACTTCTCTCATAGGTCTTGTCCAGGATTTGTCGTAGTGTGAATATCTGGCCTGTGATGGACTTACCAGGTCTAAAGCCACACTGAGAAGAGTGCTTTAGCCGTTTACAAGTAATGCCGATGATATTTTTTTACCTCTCTTGTTTAAATTTCGTTGATTGTTAATTTTATACTTTATACAGATTCGGCTTAGACTTTTCGTTTTAATTTAAGTAATGAATTTCAGAATGTCGGTACTAAAACTCAGATGGGTAAACAATCTGTGTCCGTTTTCTTACCACTTTCTTTTGTGTGGCAGCTTTTTAATTATAAATATAAATGATTTGATTTGAGTACTTTCCCCCCCTCCCCCTCTTGGCGCTGCCCTGGAAATGTGTTTCCTGATCCATGTGTGACCTTTTGCCTGTTTTGATTATCGAATCCCTTTTTTTGGGGGGGAAGTTGTTGCTGTTTTAAAATGATTCACATTTGCCGTTAAGTGGCCACCACTCGAAGAAGAAAAGGAAACTAAGGCAACCGAGAGACTTCCGTTGGGGCCAGCAAAAGGACCCGAAGGACCCTTTGCCTTTGTTTGGTGCACTTCATCTTTGGCTCTGATTCCGATGACTCGGCACAAAAGTAAAATGCTTGCTCAATTTTTGGGCATTTTCATTACGAATCCATCCATCCATCCATCCATCCATTCGTCCATCCATCTCGCACAAACGGCAAAAGCCAGCTGATGGCAATCAGCCTGCAGGACTTCCGTTCTCGGATGATAAATATGGGTGGCCCTTCTGCGTGACTAGACACAAGTTGGGGTCGCCAACAAGGATTTTGATTTCGATTTGGATTTCGCAAGGTTTTTCTCCTGAGTTTTTTTTTGCTTGCAATTAAACACAACGTTTTATTTTTTGTGGCCTTTTGCCATGAATTATAAACTCAACTTTTGCCTGACTCTCGACCATGTCAAATCAAAAAGCTGACAGCGACAGCCACCACATGCAAGTTTCTTCTACTCGAGCGAGGGGCCCGCAGGCCTGATCGACTGCTGTATCCAGCGACTTCTTACAGGTTTTTCAAGATATTCGCAGCTGCCCCAATCACTTTTTTTGTGGCTGCGTCAAGAGAGCCGAAACTGACCTTTTGCATTAATTGCTGTGCTCGGCACGGCCACTCGAGAGTCAATGCCAAAAAATTACAGGCAGTCAAACAAAGCGCTAGTTTTGTGCACTCTTTTTTGTCTTTTTGCAAACGACATCAAATTCGTGGGCGTTGCCAGCATTTAGTGAGCGTTATAAAGAACACAGAATCACGCCAACAAAGGCTTTCGAGCACATTGAAATATTGAGTGGAAGGTAGAAGCAACTATTAGTATTTGCATGTTCCAAAGACTGACCCCCATTAGACTGCTCTTCTTAAATAGAGTTAATGCAGTTGATAATGAATTCATTTCTTGTAATTTGCTTCTTTTTTTTCTGTTTCTTGAGTATATTATCAATCCACAGCCAAAACTGTTAATCCTACAGATCTAAGATTTGCACTAAGAGGGAAAATTTGAAAATTTGTCCACAAAATGATGACAAAGAAAAATTTGTTTGGGCCACATAAAATGAACTGAGGCGCTCAGACAACAATGTGGACTAAGCTGTTTTGCTAAAAGCGTAAGAGGGAGAGTGAGAGAGGGAAAGACTCACAAACTCCCAAATTAGGTCTGTTTGTGTTAAATGTATGTTACTTGGTTTTTTGACCCAGTTGATAGCTGCTATGAGTGACATGTGTTAAAAAGAAAATAGCAATTAAGAAGAGAGAGGAAGAGAGGGAGTACACACCAGACTGGCCAAGAGGAAAAATCAAAATCTCGTATATAGAAAATCAATCTTCAATACGCCAGAAAATTCTTGACTTAAATACGAAACTTCTTTCTTGTTAAAAAACCTTCAATTCTTGATTTCAAGATCGCTTTGAATATGTTAACCACGATTCGGGATGTTTTGAAGCACGTTCAGAGAAAAATAAGCACTTCAGCGGTTTGTATTTCTATGCATGTTAAAACGACAGACTTCGCACGCGCTCTCTTTCTCTCAGTGAGAGCGCGTCCAACGCTATTCTCTCTTAGTTTGCTTTCCCTCTCTCGCCATGCCTCCAAATGAACCAAATTGAGAACAAGTTTATCTCGATTCCAAGAGCAGAATTCTAGATATATTTAATTTTTGCATTTTTAACAGTCAATTTCGAATTGACAAACGATTTCTACTCAAAGTAAGAATTTTCAAGAGCGAGTCGTTCTGACAAAATTCTAAACCGAAACAGGATAAAATCACGAGCACTTTTTTATGACCGAATCGTTCTGCTTTTTCTTGAGTGTATGAGTCCTTTTGATGCCCACCGAGTCATTGAAAAAGCACAAGCTTACAAAAGCGGCAAACCAACTTTTTCTGATCACGACGCGTTATCGAGATATTATCGATAAACGTTTTTTTTTTATTTTTCAAAAAGTTACCCCCACTTAAACTCTCATAACTTTTTTGTTTCTAAAACGATGTAAATGATCTAAGCAAATTTAAGAGGACAAAACTTGTCCAAACAGTTTGTACTCGGACAAAAATGAGCTGGGTCGTGTGCTTTTAACACTATGGGCTCAAATAGAGAAAAAAGTTTTTTTTTGCCAAATTGAAAAATTTATCGAAATTCAAACGCTTGTAGATTCAAAAATATACAAAATTGTTTTGTTTTTTTAATTGGACAGTAAAAACTATTCAATGTACTTTAAAACAAGCCCTCAAATACAGAAATCGGACATAAAGTGGAGTTTTCAAGATTTTTTTTGTGAAAATGGGCAAAAATTTAGTTTTCATTCAAGGGCCGCAGGGGCGTTTTTTTCGAACTTTAAGTGTGTTTTTACTAATAACATTTTATTTTAAACTCTTTCAAAATAAACTCCACCACTTTTTCCTTTCAGGGCACAGTACTTAGCAAACCAAACAAACTGTTTCTAAGAAGTTCCAAAACTTTTAAGCAATGAAATGAAATATGGTATTGAAAATAGTATTCTTGGAAACCGCATAGCATACGTGAAAAATTTTTATCAGGACGTGTCCAACATTGAAAAAAGATACCATGGTTAAGACCTGATGAGACCGACTACTGCTGAACGCTAATCTCCGCAGACAATGTGCCCTATAAGAGAAACTGAAACAGGACTTCTATTTCTGTAAATAAAAAGTAAGGCCATGTTGAATAATGTAGCACATTCAATGCAAATTTTAATATTTTGCATCCTGTTCATTATTTTTATTGCACTTAAATAAACTTTGAGAACACTTTGAAAAAGACATTTCCATATTCAATATCATTTTAAATTGGCATCTTGCTAGCAGACGATTCGTTGGCAATAATGTTCTTTATTTCATGTTGAATAGACCGATACTTTCGATAAGCAAAAGGAACAATCAGTTACATAATTGTTCTGCTCCCTCTAATGTCCTGGGACAATAAATGGCATCCGTATTTTTTTTTTCTTTGACGGAGAGGTTGAGGTTTAGGCTTATATCCCTCATCAGAGCTACATACGACAGCGCCCAGTGCAGAGTGCTTCATGGCGGAATACTCTCGCGGCCTTTCCCAGTCCTCAGCGGCGTTCGACAGGGTTGTGCTCTGTCTCCCATCCTGTTTATAATGGTGGTTGCAGATGTGTTCTGCACTACTCGACCAGCACCCAACAACAGCGGCATCCGGTGGACAATGACAACCACATTGCGGCATCTGGACTATGCGGACGATATATGCCCGACCTGGCAAGTGCGTTAGCCGAACTTGGCATCATCATCTAAATCGGCGGGTCTAAAAATCAACTCCTCTAAAACTAAATCGCTTAGCCTTCGTTCCGGACAATCCCAATCGCTGGTTTTGGATGATCAGCCCATTGAACAAGTCCAGCAATTCAACTACCTGGGCAGCGTAGTCGCTGTGGATGGAGGTACGGAGCTCGATGTGGAGTCGCGCCTTCAGAAAGCTAAGGATACTTTTGGGATGCTGTCGGCCGTTTGGCGATGCTCATCATATCCACACTGGCTCAAAATAAGGCTTTTCAAGTCTAACTTAATATACGTGAACCGATGCCTGCGTCGGATATTTTGTATTTTCTGGCTTGACAGAATACGAAACTCCGAGCTACTAAAACGCGCAAATATGGAGAGTGTCGACACCATAATACGCAGAATGAAATGGAGCTGGATAGGGCATACATTGCGTAAAAGTGAGAGCAATATCGCCAGGAAGGCAATGGAGTGGAACCCACTGGATGGACTTGGCCGGACACCAGGCAGACCCAAAGAAACTTGGAGGAGGACTGTTGGTAGAGAAGCGGAAAGCATCGGGAAGACCTGGAGAGAACTGAAATCTACGGCAAACAACAGAGTTCGTTGGAAGAGAGGAGTGGTTGATGCCCTATGTCCCACACGGGATAGGAACTAGAAGAAGAAGAAAAGCTGCACAAAAGTAATGAGTTGAAAATCCCGGTCGAAACGTGTAGAAATTCAACATTTCCGTGTAGCTTTTCAATTTTTTTGTTTTTTAACAAATTTATATTTTTTTACTTATTCTGGTAGATTTAAGCTCCCGGCCCCTTGGACTGAAACACGATTGGAATGATGGTTTAGACGTCTCCGCCACGTCACGCGTGTAAGGCAAGGCCTCTAAGACATTACTTGTATGGAGTCTGCTAAAGGCACAATCCAATTTTTGCTTGCTTGTAGTTCTCAAGTTCTAATTCAATGTAATCGCTCGAATCGCACGATTCGTGTAGATTTCCAACACGCAGCGCTTAGATTTTGTAAATCTAAACGTACATGTAGAAATACCACACGCCGCGTGTGCTTAACGAAAAATGTGAGAATTCAGAACTACATTTTTCGTTTAGAATTTTCGCACGCGCGTGTAGCATATCAATATCCAAACCTTAATGTAGAAAACCTAAACGTTCGTGTGGTAATCAAATTGCTGCATGAAAAATGTAGAATTATTTAGGGAAACAAGCTGATTTTGCAAATGTCGTGCAGTATTTGGCTTTGCCCACGCAGCATTTATCTTTTCTACAGTTGCATTTAGATTTTAGATTTCTACACGTCGCGTGTAGCTTTTCTGCACGCCGCGTGTGGCTTTAATTCACTAGGGAAATATACGTTTCGTTTAGGATTGACGTTTCCACACGCGCCGTGCAGCCAATTTTGTTTTCTCTGTGTAGAGAGACTTCTTAAGATCAGCACGGAAATGGAATTATTTCCAGATAATCAACCATCAGCAACAGGTCACTTGCGCCACCCGAATTTACAAACACTTGGACAACTCAATGGCCAATAAGCTCCAATCTCTGCCAATCACCACAGCTTCCTGTATACTTAAAGCCTGATTCAATCTAATACAACTGGTCTCTAACAATTACAACCGTCAGAAACATGTAAATTCCAAATTTTCTTTCTAAGTGCGCGCCTGCATAACTAAACGAAAGTCTGTAGGGTAAGCAGTTTTGGCTGTGGGTGGGGTATGTCAGTCTGTCAGTCAGTCGAGCCTACAGATTTTAAGTATAGACTAGCTGAACCCGCCGCCACTTTGTCCGCTAGTATAATTTCCGAGTAGGTTTTCGTGTAAACATTGGCATATTGAATTTAAATTGATCATTATCAAATGGAAGGTGACAAGCACAGCCCATAGAAGTGACTATTTCAGTCCGATGTATCGAATTGAAGTTCCCCCTCTAATAAATTACAAAGAATGATCTCAGAATCTGAAAGAATAATTGTCAGTAAAATAATTGAACTTTTGATGGTTTCCTCATCCAAAATTATTTTCCTAAGCGTTTCGGTAGCATTTTGCGCCTTCAACAACTTTTTGGTTTTACTACAGAAAATAGAATGTCCATTTCCACCCCCTGCATCTCCTGCCAGAGCATCATCCCCTTAGACAAAATAGCGCAATTTTACATTCCTGCTTGGTCACACACGCATCACAGCTGACCTTTGACATTACAACGACAGCTCACCCTCACCAGGGCTTCATATACCTCTAAATTCGCCACACTCTGCCATTAATTTGGATAAACGGATAAAGGAAAACAATCAAATCGACATACTTAATTGCTTTTGCTGCATTCTGATCCAAATTGATATGCTAAGTAGCCAGCGGCTACGTTTCCATCCCCTCCCCCCTTCCTGCCAGTGATCACTGCATTTTGGGTTTCTAATTTTCAGAGTGACAGGCCGCCGCATTTCCGTTCCATCGATTGACCATTAGAAGGTATCAAAAGAGGAGCAGAAAGGCGAAGAGGGAGGAGGAGCAAAGATAACAAAAAACCGCTGCGACAACGACAACAAATGAAATGTGTGGGTAATAAATGAAAATTGTTTTTAAACAACTTAATCGAATTTGTGTTTTGTGATTGACTAGGCCGGGGGTTGTTCTTAAAGTTATTCACATCGAAGCAGCCCTGCCTTTTACTTCAAGTCCATTTGCCTGTTGTCTACCCAATTTCAGTTCAGTCCCAAAATACAAATCGCACAGCACACATCTCCCAGTTCGGAGCTCCAAATTCTAAATTCGTTCAGAAATATATTTTCGGCTATTTTAAATTACAATCACTAAGGTAAGAAAAAAACTTTCCATAACTTAAACAAAAGAATTTGTAGTTTTCTGTTGCAGCTATGGAGCTTATTTAGCGTATTCAGCAACACACTCGGTTATGGCAAGCTCAATAATATTACGGTAACACTTTACTCGAAACAATAAGGTAAGATAACTTCTTGGAAGGCCAGGGATATATATTGATAAGAGATATATTCCCCTAAATAGATGTGATTTCTTTCGCTTAAAAGATGGCATCTATTTACACACAAACAAGGACGGTACCGGCGAAGGGCGAAGATGATGTGGATGTAGACGCCTTTGCATGCAGTTTGCGTCCAAAATATGTTCTTATAGGTAGTTGTACGTAGTCACACATAAATGTTTGTTAACACTTTTCAAAGTATTTCAATGTGGGGGGAAATGGGGGAGGAAGGGCTGAGTAGCCTATAGCCAGGTTGAAGCTCACTTTTTCGTTCTCTCCATGTTGCAGGCCCTGGATGTGATCCTACATAACAGAATAGAACCCCGTTGCTGAAAACAACAAAAACCTGGGCCACAGTTTATTCAGTTGGACTTTTACAAGTTATTGAATGAAGTTAGGCGCTTTGCTAGGAAATCAAAAGCAAACATGTTAGTTCTTATATAGCGGAATCGTCGAACCCACTCCGACTGAGAATATAGAAGCAAAGCAATGTTTCGTTGTTTGTGCTTTGATTAAGACAGGACTAAGTTTGCTTCAATTGAAAAGTAGACCAAAGAACCGGTCTATTTTTAAGTTTTGAAAATGTCATCCAGAACAATCCAATATTGTGGGGTACACGTGTACCTCGTTCTTGATACAATAACTTAAGTATCGCAGGGGGTCTGACTTAGAGAGGGGGTGATGGGGTAAAATCTAACAAAAAGTCAAGTGGGGTATCCTTTTATAGGTTTTTAGCTGCTCTGATTTCATTTCTGGCAATATTTTTGCGATCGGTGGGTGAGGGGGCTGACTTAGAGAGGGGGTGATGGGGTAAAATCTAACAAAAAGTCAAGTGGGGTATCCTTTAATAGGTTTTTGGGTGCTCTGATTTCATTTCTGGCAATATTTTTGCGATCGGTGGGTGAGGGGGCTGACTTATAGAGGGGGTGATTGGGTAAAATCTAACAAAAAGTCAAGTGAGGTATCCTTTAATAGGTTTTTGGGTGCTCTGATTTCATTTCTGGCAATATTTTTGCGATCGGTGGGTGAGGGGGCTGACTTAGAGAGGGGGTGATGGGGTAAAATCTTACAAAAAGTCAAGTGGGGTATCCTTTTATAGGTTTTTGGATGCTCTGATTTCATTTCTGGCCATATTTTTCCGATAAAAGGGGAGGGGGCTGACTTAGAGAGGGGGTGAAGGGGAACAATTAAACAAAAAATCAAGTGGGGTATCGTTTTGTAGGTTTTTGGGTGCTCTGATTTCATTTCCGGCCATATCTTTCCGATCGGTGGGTGAGGGGGCTGACTATAGAGGGGTGAAGGGGAACAATCAAACAAAAAATCATATAAGGTATCATTTTATAGGTTTTTGGGTGCTCTGATTTCATTTCTGGCCATATTTTTCCGATGAAAGGGGAGGGGGCTGACTTAGAGAGGGGTGAAGGGGAACAATCAAACAAAAAATCAAGTGGGGTATCGTTTTATAGGTTTTTGGGTGCTCTGATTTCACTTCCGGCCATATTTTTCCAATTGGTGGGTGAGGGGGCTGAACTAATTTTTAAAGTAATCTCAAAAATCTACAAATTTTTTAGAATATTTGTAAATTCATTCCGCTCAACCTTATCGTCTGCCGAACTATGCTCTCCCACACAGATCTTCTCGATCCACCCTCGTTTTGGCGACCGTGCTGTTTGACATTTTTATGTGCAAGCGCGCGCCCTTTTGGCCTTTGACTTTGACATAAAACAGGCGCCGCCTTTTTGTGTTGTTGTTGCTGCAGCCTCTGAGTATGGTGCAGGGGGGCGGGGGGGTTGGCGGCAGAGGGGCAGGGTGGAACCATATTCGGGACGTAGTGGAGTGGATACCAAATGCGTTTCTGTTGTTGTTACAGCAATTTTTATGACGCAAACGCTCGTAAAATTCTGACACTGTTATTTTGTTGACTTTGGCTCCGTTGCGTTGTCATTTGTCGCCTACAGATCCACATCCTCATCCATTGTCCTCGGCTGTGCGTGTGTAGGTAAATTTGATGTATTTGGTTTTAACACCCATTTCCCTCTAATGGAGTGTTGCTGTTCCCTCCTTTGGCCTGCCTCCATTTCGAATGGCCACCGGCTTTAATTTGTCAGTTGAAGATTTGCATTCTGCTTTCTGTTTTTATATTTCCCAGACTTGGGAAATTACTTTGGGGCGCCACAAAAATGCCAAAGCCAAGTGAAAGTTGCTACATGACCACAAATAACATTAACAAGCTGAACAATTTTACACGTGTTTGTTGTTGTAGTTGTTGTACCAGAAATATGCTTATGAGCGTACCGAAAATCAACGCCCGACACTTTTGGCATGCCAACAATGTTCGAAAACAATGTTTTTGGGGCCGTGCGGTGCGGGGTATAAACCATATTTTTATATACTCGCACATTTACATGAGATGCCTGACTGGCGGACGGGCGGACGGGCAGACGGAAGTGACAGCCAAAAAGTCAGTTTAAACATTTGTTTAGCATTCCAAAAATCGTGTTTAAAGCCGCAGACAAACAACAACAACAAGTACAACAAAAAAATGGCTTAAACATTATTAAAAAAATGTTTTAAACTATTAACAGTGATGCGACATGAAGGAGAACATTTCGTTGGGGCTACGTACAGTGGTACAAAAGTGTTGTTCGGCTTTTGGCTTACGAAGAAATTGACCAAATTAAAAAGATTTGCAGTCTCTCCGCTCTCGTAAGGTCTTACCATAACAATAAAAAGAACACAGGTGCCTTTTCGGACAGAACAACTTGTGATCGCGCGTTAGGTATTGAGACTTACTTAAAAGCAAAATAATATTCACTTTGGAGCAACTGTAGACAAATGTACGTAAAAGCTGAACACAAAACGACAAAACTCTTCAAGTTGACACAAGTAGGAAAATCTCGATTTTTTTTCTACAACCGTAAACCTTTGTTTGATCAAATTTGGAAAACATTAAGGAATAATTTTTACAATCTCTCAAGCTTCTTTTAGAAACATTTTAAAACCTCCTTGGACTTGTTCCAATTTCATTTACAGAACATTTCAATTATAACTTTGTTTTTTAATTTTCAATTCCGACTCGATTTTCGTGTAAACTTTAGCATTTTGCAGTCAAATTTGAAAACGTTCTATAGAAGGCGACAAATGTACCTACGGCTTCGCGATCAGGCTCAAAGCTCGAAACCGATTGCTTAATCCTAAATGAATTAAAGTCGAGAGAAAATTTCGATGGGATCTAGTAGCCTCAAATTAACTTGACACTTAACTTTAAATTTATATAAATTTATATAAATCTAAATTCAAAAACCGACTCGGAGTTACACTTAAATTTTTTTTTAAATATAAAAAATTTTTAATTTAAATATGAAAATATAAATAATTTTTTTTTAATAAACTTTTTATATTTATTTATATTGTCCTGAATCAAGAGCAGGAATCCCATTGGAGCCACTGGAACCAACCAGTTGGGCTCTGAAAAGCAATGATTTGTAATAGAGATCAAATTTAGAAATGTTTACTTACTGTGGGATTCGTTTAAGAATGAAATTCCTCTGTAATTCTGTGCTTCTTTTGGGTTGCCTTTCTTAAAAATTGGATACAGAATGCTAGTTCGGAAGCAACTCGGTACGTTGGCAGAATCAAAGATTGTGTTAAAGTCGTCTTTGAGATATTGTATGAATTTTGGTCTGTACCCGGTGCTTTATTGGGCTTACATTTATTGAGAGCACAGCAGATCTCCTGGGTAGTGAATTCACAATCAAGTTCTTCCACTACATTGTTTGGCATTTCTCGTATCATTCTGGAGGTTTGACAGTTATCATATAGAAGGCTCTGGAAATATTGTGCCAATTCTGCTGCTTCGACTTCAATATTTCTTCTCCCAGTGTCGTTCGCATGCTGATAGGTCCATTTGTCTTCTGTTGTATTTGATTTCGTAGCCTTTTTGAGCGCTTTTTGTGATTCTTCCCTGGCTTTATTACACTCTATATCAAACCAAGGCTGCTTCCAGTTTTGTGTATTTGACCTTTGCATAAATTTTCCAGCTACTTTAATACAACGATGCAAGGATGAAAATTTTTTCATCAGTGTTACTTGCCCGTCTGTCAAACTTTTATTGGTCAAAATCAAGCGCTAAGCGAAAATCAAATGGGCTTTAGAGCAGGATACTCGACTGTGGATAGCATTTTTGTACTGACTTCACTTGCAACAGAGTACCGGCAGAACAAAAAGAAGATGTACATGTTTTTTATAGATTTTCGAGCAGCATTCGATACAATAAATAGAGAACAACTTCTTTTTAAGTTGAGAAACAAGGGTATATCGGCAAAACTGATCAATATCTTGAGAGGTCTGTATAGTGGAAACACTACCACGGTATGGGATGGATACGCATTATCGGAAGAATTCGCGACGAATCAAGGTGTTAAACAGGGTTGCCTACTCAGCCCACTGATCTTTGCACTCTTTGTAGACGACATTGCTGAGGGCCTCCCAGGAGGAGTCAAAATGGGTGGACACACCTTTAAAGTCCTAATGTATGCTGATGACATGGTCATGCTGGCAGAAAGTCCCCGCAATTGCAAAACATGATAAATGCCACACAGGAATATTGCAACACTTGGAACTTAAAGATCAACATCGAGAAGTCCAAGGTACTGGTGGTACGTGATAACAGAGGGAGACAAGCGAGCAACGAATCATGGACCCTAAAAGGATCACCGCTGGAAATTGTTAAGTCTTTCAAATACTTAGGAGTGACTCTCACTGGCAATATGCGGTTTGACAGACACGCTGAACTGAAGCTGAAAGACACCCGAGCAGCGATAGGAAGCACATGGAATACTCTTCTGAGCCGAAAAATGTCAATCCCAGACACCAAATACAGGATGTACCAGGCGACTGCCAAGGCGATAACCTGCTACTCATCACAAGTATGGGGATGTTTTCAATACGAAGACGTTGAGCGCATTTTTCGGTTTTTCATAAAATGGATTTTCCATCTACCGCAAAACACACCAAACTATGCGATACATTTAGAGACTGGTTTGACTCTGCAACTTAATTTTTGTTACTTCAAAAAAATATTCGACATGCCTGCACAAAGATATCCGAAAATAATTGCAAAGCACCTGCTTGCGACCCAGTCGCAACAGTTTCGCCAGTGGATAAGTTTGGCACAGGAGTTCGGGACTGCGATGACTCTTGAAAATCCCAATCAGTGGGAAATACAACAAATCAGGCTAATACGTTGTATAGAATGTACGATGCGGCATAGTTGGGAAACTGAAGCGAGACAGAGCGTTGCGAGAAACACTTATTCAAAGTTAAGTTACAACATGGCTGAAAATAACTACTTTTAAGACGCTCTCGGAACAAATATGATTTCGTAGATTTTCAAGGCTCGAGTGGAAATGCTCCACCTTAACTACAGGCCGCATCATCAAACCGAAGACAGTCTTTGCACATTGTGCAATCTGAGAGAGGAAGACACTCTGCACTCTGTTGGAAGATGCCCAATACTGCAAGAACTGAGGATGGCCTACATGGGAATACCAAGACTGACTGAGGAGGAATGCTATACGGTGCTTAACGGTAGGAACTGGATGAATTTGGCTCCATACATTAGAGACGCGCTAGAATATAGGGACCAAATTATATGCGAGTATTTATAAATGAAATTCTGGTATTTTTTTTATCTTCTATCTTGTTGCCTTTAGGATATTAATTTTAAATAAATTTTGTGTAATTGTATGTACTACTAATATTAAGAGAAAAAGAATACATGTAACTATCTAAGAAGCAAAATGGCTTTAGGCTAACGGCAAATCGCCATGCCTATAATGAGCCAAAATAAAGCTATACTACTACTACTACTGTGGGATTCGAACTCGGACCCATTGGAATCGCGTCTTTCTCTACCGGTTGAGCTATTCCACGCGCTGGTGGCAAAGCGTCTAGAACACTACTTGTATAGAATTGAATTTATCATCTGCCTAAAAACATGAGACCACTTGTAATTCTCAAGTCCGGATTCAGCAGATTATTCATATATAGGTTAGGTTAGGTTGCGATGGCTGAGAGCGACGAGACGCTCTCCCACTTAGGCCACTTTGGGCCCATTGCGATGCCATTTTTATTCCCTATTAACTCTTCTTAATACTGAGGGGGGTCCTCATTACTGAACCATTGTGTGGACAGAATAAATTTGAGTAGCCCGGATGTAACCGAGAGGTTGAGTAGCAGAGCTTGACCAAGTGTCCTGAGTCTCCTTCTACTCAAGACGGGGCAATGGCACAAAGGTGTTGTTCCGATTCCTCCTTTTCTTCTTCGTGTCCAAGCCAATGAGACAGTGACCTGTAAGGGTCCCTACCAGAAGTGCTATGTGGTTTCTTCTGTGACGTAAAAGTGTGTTAGTACGTTTTTGGTCGAATGTTGGCCACGTAAGCCTCGCTACTGCACAGGAGGAAAGGGTTTTCCACCGATTCGTAGCGAGACGAAGTGTTTCAGCTTTAGTGTGGAGCTTATATGTCGCCATAGGAATCCCTATCGTGCTCCTCTCTGAAAGGAGCTCGATGGTGGTACCTATTCTGGCCAGTTTGTCCGCAGACTCATTACCTTCTATGTTGCGATGTCTAGGCACAAATATAAGGTGTATACTGAAATGCCGTGCGATCTCATTCAGAGATGAGCGACATTCCATAAGTGTTTTAGCATTATTGGTGTGTGAATCAAGTGCTTTAAGGGCGGCTTGACTATCTGAGTATATAAATACATTTCCTTCCTTGAACGTGAGTGTGCTAAGGTAGGTGGCAGCTTCCTGGATGGCTACCACTTCCGTTTGGTACACACTACAGTGGTCAGGAAGGCGGAACGATAAGTTCAAATCTAGGTTGGGAGAGAAAACTCCCCCTCCTACTTTTTCGTCGAGCTTAGAACCATCGGTGTAGATGTTAATGGCGTTAGCTCTGCTGTGGGGCAGGTTGTCCCAATCGTTTCGGCTTGGGATATAGATGTCGTAACATTTGTCGAACGTCGTTTGTGGTATACAGTAGTCTGTAATTAATGGTATACCCGTTTGGTCTTCGAGTATGGAGGCTTGTCCCGAGTTGCCCCTGTTCCAGGTATCGGATTCTCGTAGTCTTAAGGCTGTTGTGGTAGCCATTTGCTTAGCTACGAGGTCTAGTGGTAGAAGGTGAAGAATAGTACTGTAGTTTGGAAAGCACCGCTAATACAAATTTCCGCATTTCTCTGTACTTTGTGCAGATTGTTCAGGGCTGATTGTTTCCCGAGTGCTGGCCACCATACTAGAGCTCCGTAGAGTAGTATGGGGCGTATTACGGCTGTGTAAAGCCAATGTACAATGGATGGGGAAAAACCCCATCTGCGGCCAATGGCCTTTTTACAAGAGAAAGGAGCAATGGTTGTCTTTTTTATACGTTCATTTATGTTGTCTTTCCAAAGTAGTTTCTTATCTAGAATGACACCCAAGTATTTGGCATTGTCACCAAATACGAGGCTTACTCCGTTGATCTTAGGCGGGATAAGATCAGGAATTTTGTACTTTCGGGTGAAAAGCACTAATTCCGTCTTAGCCGGGTTTACGCCCAAGCCACAAGATTTTGTCCACTGAGCAAGTGTTGTCAGTGCGGTCTGCATGAGGTCGCACAGCGTTTGTGGAAACATTCCACATTTGTAGATGGCAATATCGTCCGCGTAAGCCACCACCTCGTATCCCTCCGCTTACAACCCACAGAAGCGGAGAAAGAACACCTCCTTGCAGAGTGCCTCTGTTTATTCATTTATAAAGGGCAAAACCAAATTTGGTCATTAAATGTGTTTATATTTATATCAAAGAGAAAATTAGTTGATTTCAATACAAAAATGTCATAGTACAATTAAATATGATTATATTAGTATTTACTATGCAATTTTTCCCTGAGTGAAGAGAAAACTGATTTTAATCAAACGAACCCAACAACATTTGCATCGAAGACAACGCATACACATGTTTGTGATTGAGTTCGAATTTGCAAGAGGCACAGGAGAGCAAGGGAAGAGAGAACACATATGAGGTTGTTGTGTGGCTTGTGCTAGGGGTAGGGTGTGAGTGCATTTGAGCTCGGCTTTGCTTGCAAAGTGAGCATAAGCAAGTCTGTTTAATTCTTCGAAAGCATTTGCTTGACAATGGAGAAGATTCGACCACATAATTTCCAAAAAACGCGGACTTTGAGTTGAACCACCTTGATGCGATGTCATAAACTGAGCCACGATTGTGTTGACCTTTTCACTTAACAGTATCTTTGAAATTGATCCACAAAAGGAAAGAAGAGACAACACACACACACACACACGAGAAATACTCGATCCCCCCACCCCCACCCCAGCACGGGCAGGTACAATACCTAAATAGGCTACCTAACGTGGCATCGCCTCGCTCGGCAGGTAGTTTTGCGCTTCATGAATGAACGCGACGTGCGATGTCTTCATCGTGTGGGCAGTTGGCTGCCGTTTTTTCGCGCTGCTAAAACAAAAATCGGAAAAAATAAAGAAAACACAGGATGAGGCTTGGCGCAACCGACAGCTTTACGCACGCGCACGACATGCGCGGGGCGTGCGATCGAGCGGGAGGGGAGGGGGCAGCGGCAGCGCTACCTGCTGCCTGCCGCCTGTTCGACTCGCTTATTAGCCGCTGTTTAAGGCTTCAACTTTGAACTTTGCCCAGCTGCCAAGCCATTGACTTTCGAGCGTAATTATGCCCCACCGAGTACCGGGTACCGAGACAGAGACACCTTTCGCGTGGAGCCTGTTCCTTACCCCCCTCCCGCCCCTCCCCCAGGTGTGTCTCTTTGGCAACCTGTAAACGATACAAATCACACACACAGCAAAACCACAAAGGCTCTTCAACTGTTTGTTGTTGTCGCTGGCAACTTTTGCGGCGGCAAATTGAAGCACCGCAACAACTTGGCTTGTCGCTCCTCATCCTCATGTCCATACTCCGTCGCACGTCGTATTTGTATGGCTTGAAGCAAATATGCGCCCCTATCGTGGCGGCCAGTTTTAGTTTAGCCGTTTGCGGACCGAAGAACCAGTTTCCACAGCCCCGCCCAGCCCCCTGATTGAAGTTGGAGCTGGAGTTGGGCAGTGGTGAGCGCTGGTCCTGGTCCCTGGGCTTGAGTAACAAAAGAAGAGTATTCCATTCTATGTATGAAAAGTGATTTCTTTTGCATAAAACTGCGTCAAGGCCAAAACACACTGAGAGAAATGTGAAGAAGGTTCTATCCAGCAGTAAACTTTGCAGATGAGGTTTTTGTTATGTTTGGGTCGGATCTCTTGAGTTCTTCCAACATTTTTAAGCCCTTGGGAAACTGAGATGTGTTTAAGGTTCACTAAGTAAGTAGAATGATTTAAAGGAACTAAACTGTCCAACAAACCCTATGCAGAGTCTGAGAGATATTGATTGAGTTTCTTAACGGAGGGGAAAGTCCAATAACATTGTGGTGCCCACATTTCATTTGCCCTATCCCGTGTGATACGAAGTCATAATTCTGCCAGCGTCGCAGCCGACACACGCATAGAGAGAGAGAATACGTGTGCTCTATAAATAGAACGCACCCACATATGTGTGTTTGTTTGTAGCCTATATATGGCATAACGACGTTTACTTCGTGTTGCTCTGCTACACACACAATCTCAAAGCTTGATAATGTGTGTTTGGGCACCACTGCATTGGACTCAAGATGAGCACAAATGTTACCAAAAACAATAAATGAACGGGTTTTCACTTTAAGAGCAACTGTGGTCCAATTAAGGGTCAAAAACATTTAGAGCATTTGCCCATACAAAATTTAAGAATATTCAGGCCCCTGTTCCCGTTTCCGAATCCGATTAATCAGAATTGGTAAGCCTTGTGATTTCTAAGAACGATCAAAGAATTCGTCCGAATCTTTTCGCCATCCAGAGGATCGATTGAAGGTTATTGGGACTTTGAAGTTAAAAGTTGAATAGCTCAATCGGTTTTTCAAAGCGAGAACGTTTAACAATTCCGATTCCGCATAGTTTGATCGAAATCGAAAACGGGAACAGGCCTGATTATCCCTTATTTCGTTTCATTTTATTCTTGTGTTTTACTTCGTTTTCTTGTTCTTAGTTCTATCTTGTTCTTCTGACTTCGTTGCTTTTTTTGCGTAAAAGTAGCAGAAGGAGATCATTTCCGACCCTATAAAGTATATACATATTTTCCTCGTACTTCGTTAAATCGTACTCGTATTCCATTTGTCTAATTGTATTCTATTCGTATTCATATTCATATTCATATTCAAAGTCATATTCATATTCATATTCATATTCATATTCATATTCATATTCAAATTCATATTCATATTCATGTTCATATTCTTATCCCTATTCCTATTCCTACTCATTATTGAATAAATACTCGTATTCGTATTCGTAGTCGTTCTCGTACTTGAAAACGTACTCGTACTCGAATTTCTATTCGTATTCATATTCATATTCATATTCAAAGTCATATTCATGTTCATATTCATATCCCTATGCCTATTCCTACTCATTATTGAATAAATACTCGTATTCGTACTCGTTGTCGTTCCCATACTTGTATTCATATTCATATTCATATTCAAATTCATATTCATATTCGTATTCATGTTCATATTCTTATCCCTATTCCTATTCCTACTCATTACTGAATATATACTCGTATTCGTTCTCGTACTTGTAATCGTACTCGTATCTCGAATATTATTTTCTATTCATATTCATATTCCTATTCCTTTTCGTACTCTATTCGAGTTCCTATTCTTAAATATATACTCGTATTCGTATTCGAAGTTCTATTCATATTTCTTTTCGTAATCATTGTTGAATATATGTACACTCGTATTCTTATTTGTACTCCAACTCCTACTCGTACTCGAATTTCTATTCGTACTGATTATGGAATATATACTCGTATTAGTATTTGTATTCGTAGTCCTACTCGTACTCGAACACGTACTCGTATTCAAGTTCCTATTCCTACTCCTATTCCTATTCGTACTCATTATTCAACATACATTCGTTCTCGTACTCGTATTTGAATTCCTATTCCTATGCCTGCCCTTACTCTTATTCCCATTTCAATTCGCATTCGTATTGGTATTTGTATTCCTATATCTATATTTTCTCCTATTTCTATTGATATTCGTAGTCGAATTCCTATTCTCCTACTTCTATACCTATATCAATTTTTATTTCTATATCTTCTTCTATTCATATTCCCATTCCCAATCCTTTTTTTTATTTATTTCTATTCTTGCTTCCTCTTCGATTTTTCTTTTCCTTCGTTTTCCTCCTCTTCTTTTTCTTCTTTGATCTTCACTCTTTAATTTTTTTCTTCTACTTCTTCACAAATTTATCTTCCATTCTTCACTAAGTTGCTTTTTCCTGATGTTTCCTTATTCTTCACTTTGATGTTTATTCTCTTATCTTAAGCTTCATTCTGCTTCTTTCCATTTAAATTTTCTACTTCTGCTGCTTTTGCACTTCACTTCTTTCCTGCCTTCTTCGATCTGCCTTTTCCTTCCCACTTTTTATATTTTGCCCCAATTGATTGATTTTTCTTTCAGTGCACCGATCCTGATTCTGGGGACCGGGACTCGCTCTGCCTCTGATGATGATTGGGTATAATGGGTTTTATGGAGCAGCTGCTGCTGTGGATGCTGTCCCCGCTCCCCTCCCTTCTAGTTGCCTGGTTTTGTTCAAGTTTTGTGGCTCACACCTGTGCCCTGGCCTGGTGGACCTGAACCTGGGCTGACATTTTGAAATATTGCCATTGATTTGGCCGGGCACAAAACTGAATCAGATTGTAAGTCCGATTTGGTTAGTCCAAGCACATTTGATGTCCCCAACATGCTGTTCCCATGGCAAATTCTAGTTAGCCCAAGCAATTAACAATACGAGATATTCTGGGTCACTGGCAATTGGAGTCGCCCCCGCGGAGGCGTTGATAATTTGCCCAAATTTCGGTTTGGTTGCCAAGCCCCAAAATCAGAATAAACAAATTTACAGCAAATCAAATAATAAATAAAAAAAAACAAAAACCATAACCAAATTCATTAACATTTTCGGCACGCACAAATTGTAAATCTTTTAGCATAAACATAAAACCGTTGAGGATGGGAGTGAGATGTGGTTCTACTTCTACTGCCTCATATGATCAGGTTCGGAGCCATGATCAGGGCGACAGGCTTGATTGGGTTTGAATGTTTGTGTTTTCAATTTGCGCCTGGTTTAAATGTGAGCTACAGTCGAGGGGGAAGTGGGGTTACACACATGATAAAAGGCGTTGAAGAAGCTGAGACTTGAAGTTAATAGTTTTTAGTTTTGGCTCAGAGCAGAGGTGCAGACAAATTTACCCGGGGTTTCTTTATTTATTTAAGAGATTGTTGTTCTATTTTATAACATATTTCCATACAAAAATTGTTTTATGGGGGGAGGGATGTAGATTTCAAAGGCGTAAACAAAGGCCATACTTTCATCATTTTTTTATGGCCCCAAAAACGAGCAATATTTTGAAAATTTATTAAAATCCTCATTTCACAAGCGGTGAAGAAAGCCCCGTTACAGCAGTGTTCCCCAAGAAGAGAGAGCTGAAACGTTACTGTCTCTCTCTCTCTAACACACAATGTAGTATGACTTCGGCAAGCATTCGGCAAGTAAGTTCGTGCCCCCGGGGCTATCGCTGGGGAGCTCTGCAATACAGAGTGCTTCCGACCCAAAATTCGTTGGAATCGTTTTGGGTAAGGTGATTCCATTTTTGGTTAGGGCCCTTAGGGCCACTGCCTGCCCACCGTAACTTACCCAAACCGCTAACTGTTCAGTTCCGCCTCGTGTTAAATAAAAATTCCCTGATTTATTTCGAGTTCTTTGCTCTCTTATAGTTATCCATCTCTCTCTTTCTCTCTCGATTTCTCTGGTCTTTGGGCATGTGCCCCCTTTAGCTACCTAGGGGCAGTCCCCCAGTCCCAGTTCCATTTTCAACCTACCCCCTACCCCTCCTCGCCACACACACACACAGTCTCAAGTGCAAGTGTACTCAAAGTCTGCCTGATGTTTGCCTCTGACTCTGCCAAAATCCCTGGAGGGCAGCGCACATGCACGGAGAAGTATCAGAATATTCAAAGTCCAGCCCTAGAGTACACTGTGTGTACCAGAGTGCTCCATCAATGCTGCTTGCCCAGTGGTAACCATAGACCCGTTCCCCCCTCCCCCCTCCCCACACCCTCGGCCGCTCTTGCCATTCACCTGTCAGCTGCCAGCTGAGTCACCTGCAACGGTATTTTCTGTTGGTGCATTTTAAAATTAATATTTGGATTTTAATTAGCAAGAAATTTACTTTGGTCCATGGCAGTTTTTGGGTAGCTCGTTTCTCGTTTTTTGTTTACATTTCACGGTACATGCCGGTGTGCATATGTGTGTGTGTGTGTGTGTATTTAATTAGTATGCACACACACATCGATAGGTTAAGAGCAGGCTCAGGCACCAACCTCTGCATCATCAAATATGCAGCATTTGCTTAGTTACAAATTTAATTTTGTTTTACCCACAAAACAGCCCCTCCCCCCCCCCGCCCCAGCCCACCTGGAGTTTCAATTTTTCATAATGTTTAATAAGTATACACAAATTGTTGCAAATTAATTGCGCTTACAATTGTTTAGTTTTCAGTTTTGTTTGTCATTTCGCAGCGAAAGGTAAAATGACACAAGAAAACAAAAACAAAAAAATGCCTACGGATCGAACATGTTTGATGTTGGCTCTGTTAACAGTGGCTAACAGTGGGACTGTTAAGTCCAGTGGAGACATTTAAGAAAAGCAAATTAAAAATTACTTTGAAACTTTTAATATTTATTATAGATTACATACATAATTCACCAAAATGTACATAAGTTAATTCAAAGAAATTTGTTTCTGTCGTAGAAATAATTAATTTGAAACAGGAACCGCAAGCCTCATAAGTTTTATTAAATAAGGTACAACTTAAGCATTATTATTCAATTTTTATAAGGCCAACTTTTGCAACAAAAAAATTTTTCTAATCGCTATGATATCGCAAAACTATAAAAATATTTAAAATAAAAAGAAATAAAGGACTACCAAATATTTTTTTCTAAAATTTTTAATATCAGCGATAATCTTATCAGAAATGTTTTAACTACCACATTTAATATTAAAGTGCAAAATTTTTTACCTTATCAGCAAAATCAAAACTTTTTATTTAGTTTTTCTGTCACGTCATTCAATGCAGCTTACATTAAAACAAATTTGGTTGAAACAGGACACTTAATATGGCCACAGGACTTCATTAAATACCAATTTTTAGCCTTATTTTTTTACCAATGGTTAGTTTTCTGCATTATATCAACACTTGACATCAACTTTTCAGTTTATATCTACCAAATAACATACAACTAGCAACGAGCAAAGATACAAGACTAAAAATAGGTAATAAATGCAGATATGGTGCTGCAATTCTTTTCAGAGTGAAAAAAAGCTTGAAAATGAAATGGTTTGGGAGATATAAGTTGAAAAATTTATTTCCAGTGTGAAAGAGTGCGGAAAACAAACAACGTGCAAAGATTTAATGGAGATATGATGCTGAAAATTGGTCCAGAGTGGAGATATTGGCTTGAAATGCGATAATATGGGAGATATAAGATAAAAATGTATGCCAAGTGTTGATATAATGTAGAAAACTAACAACGACCAAATATATAAGGCTAGTGGAGATATAAGCTTGAAACTGAAATAATATTGAAAAAATAAGCTCAAAAATTTATGTCAAGTGTAATGGATAATCGTTATAATTTAAAAGAACTAATTGGTTTGACCCAACTAGTATTCTTAAAAACTTTAGCAAAAAAGTTCCACAATTGGCTACGTAACTAAACTATCCGAGGAACAAATCACTACCATAAATGATAGAAATTCTATTTACCCAGAACGAGCACATAAACCATGTTATTGTTTCCCAATCAAGCCCGACTATCTCAATCTTCAGAGCCAATCCTTATCCCGAAGTTACGGATCTAATTTGCCGACTTCCCTTACCAACATTATTCTATCGACTAGAGACTCTTCACCTTGGAGACCAGCTGCGGATATTGGTATAGCCTGTTGAGAAGTTTGCGTATCCCCACCATAAATTTTCAAGGTCCGAGGAGAAAATATCGACACAACAGTATATGTCATGCTCTTCTAGCCCATCTACCATATCTCTTCCATGGTAGTACGGCTATAAAACAGAAAAGAAAACTCTTTCGATATCTCTCGACGGCTTCTTTATGGTCGTTCCTGTTGCCAGGATGAGCACGAGGCCCATATTTAATAAAAAACGGATACTCAACAGGTTACGGAATTGAAACCGTATTCCCTTTCGTTCAAAATTATCAAGTGTTTTAATAATGTTTCATATATAAGTTTGTGACAAATTCACTTGAAAATTTTCGGCTTTCGCCTTGAAGTTAGGACCGACTAACTCGTGATCAACCACTGTTCACACGAAACCCTTCTCCACTTCAGTCCTCCAAGGTCTCATTCGATTATTTGCTACTACCACCAAGATCTGTACCAATAGCGGCTCCATGCAGGCTTACGCCAAACACTTCTATGCACACCATTGTACCTCCCACTAAAGTTTCAAAATTTATATTACAAGTAATATAAATCATCTACTTTAGCGGTAATGTATAGGTATACAACTTAAGCGCCATCCATTTTAAGGGCACCGTAACATTACGTATGGTTCATCCCACAGCGCCAGTTCTGCTTACCAAAAGTGGCCCACTGGGCACATTATATCATAACCTTGAACTTCATATCAAGAAAGTTAAGGTTCTTACCCATTTAAAGTTTGAGAATAGGTTAAGATCTTTTCGACCCTAAGGCCTCTAATCATTCGCTTTACCAGATAAGATTATTTTAGATTATATTTCAATGCACCAGCTATCCTGAGGGAAACTTCGGAAGGAACCAGCTACTAGATGGTTCGATTGGTCCTTCGCCCCTATACTCAATTCTGACAATCGATTTGCACGTCAGAACTGTTTCGGTCTTCCATCAGGGTTTCCCCTGACTTCAACCTGATCAAGTATAGTTCACCATCTTTCGGGTCACAGCATATATGCTCAAGGTACGTTCCAATGCAGAAAACCAACAAATGCCAAAGATATAAGGCTATAAAATAAGAATTTAATGGTGAAATGGTGGAGATAAAAGCTTGAAAATGGAATAATAAGAAAGATATAAGCTGGAAATTGATGTCAAAAACTCATAAAATGTAGAAAACTAACAACGGGCAAAGATATAAGGCTAAAAATTGGTATTGAATGGATACATAATGCTGAAAATATGTCAAGAGTGGAGATAATAGCCTGAAAATTGTAAAAATCTATAAGGACAAAAGTTTTGAGGTGGAATATAAGAATAAAATGCTGAAAGTGAAAGTGTGAAGATCTTCAATCTCTCAATTCATATCGTTAAAACATAAAATGGGAGATATTAGAGTGTAAACTGATAATGAGTGTTTATACAATGTACAATTTGAATAACCTAATAATAACCTAATAAGCCTAAAAATTTATTCATTCAGTCGCTATATATATTAAAGATTCAAAGCTTAAAGAATACAAATGGTTTAAGTTTATAAAGAAAAGCATTCAAATATATTGTTAAAATATTAGTGCAAAAACTGTCCGAGAATGATAAAAAATATCTACTTATAATAGATTAAGATCTAAAAATGTTGAACTGCTAAATGATTATGTACTATATAAATTGTTAAAAAAAAAAGTTATATCTCCCACAGTTTTGAAGATAGATGGTTCGTATCTTCTAGAGATAGTAGGAAGCATTATTTATCGATTTGCCTTGGCAAATGTATGATAAGGATCGGACTTTTAACGCCCTGGCAGTAGCGGCGCCATCTATCGTTCAGCTGCTACTTCAGGTACATAGTATATTGCAGTCGGGCTTGATACACTTTCGTAGTTGTTTGCAAGCTACGTCTTCGGATTTAAGCCCTCACTTCTCTAGAACCACACCTTTAACGTTACTACAAAAGCTTTAAGGAATTAGGCCCTACATTGAGCCAACTGTACAAGGGGCTGCAGTGTGGCATAAGCGCTTCATAAGGCATTTAGGCTTAACGTTCCAATAAAAAAACAGCCTCATAGAGAACAAAATCCCACACTGAGCGCCTGTTGAATAATAACTTAAATTGAAACCTTACATAGTTTACTTCAATTTGGGCCCTCATCTAGGGTGTTGCTATGAGCAAAAGTCAAACGGAAGCCCCTCATAGGCCGCCAGTTCTTAAAAAAACTTGAATGAAAATCAAGTTGAAGCAGCAAAGTAAACAGCTGGGGCTTTAATTTACCTCAAATGAAGTGCCAGGCCCTACATTGGGCGCCAACTCTTTAAAATCTTTTGGCTATAGACAAGCCTAAGTTGGATAAATGAAATCAATTGCTATATCAAAATATAGCAAAACTCATTAAGAACTTACATATATATCTAAACAAGACACACCAACTTTGTATTTGAATATAAAAGATAAAACAAATTAAAGCCCGCGTCGAGCGCCACCTAAAGCAAAACTTCCCCTTAAACCTTTTAGACCCACCTTGGGCATCAAACATTAAAAATTAATACTGGAAAAAAAGCTGAAGTATGTGCAAAATATTAGTTGAAAGTTTAAAACCAACCGTATGTGTGTCTTTTTTTTTTTGCTTTAAATTTTAATCAATGCATTTTCTATAATATACTCAACAGATTCGTATGCTAATTGCCCGATAAGCTCCATTTGGGCCCGCCTGGCCAAATCCTATTTGAATTTTATATTCTTCGTTTTTGGCGTTTATTAGATTTTCCTTTTCCTCTGGTGACTAACAAAAGAATTTAAAATTCCAATAAATCTGCCAGCGTCAATAAGTATTGGAGCTAGCGAGGGGGGGGAGCTAAAGGACTCGTCGGTCATCCGGCGAGTGAATGAATAAAGCTAAGCTTTTTGATGGCAACTCCTTTTGCTTTCGGTGGTTGATGCTGGCTCATTCAAATTTGTGGATTGTGAAATGTAGGCAATTTATAGGCTTTATAATTTTTATTGGTTTTTTTTTTGGCGATTTTGGAGTGGGTGTGGGTGGTGGAACAACCCTTAGTGTGCATTTTTTTTTTGTCAAGCCATTTTGAAGGGCCGTAAAATAGAATTTATTATTTGAATTATAACACGATGGTCTGACTTTTATTCGTTTTTTTTTGTTTGTTTGTTTGCAAGGGTTGTAAACGAACTTTTTTTTTTGCGCAATTAAAGTGGCCAAAAAAAACCAAAAATTTAGAAAAATCTAACCCCAATATGTTAGACGTTATGGGCTTTGAAATGTCAAATGGTGAGTCATTAAACAAAATTCTGTCATTTGGTAAAAGTTGAGAGTAAATACAGGGGAAAATTTCGTACAAAGGATATGGTAAGTGGGACAATTAGATGACGTATAGCAATCGGCAATCGGCAACCTTGCGGGGAGGCAAGCCCAAGTAGAGTTTAGAGGAGCAAAATCTAGAACAAGGAAGATAAAGCTAGGAGTCCCCCAAGGCGGAGCTCTATCCCCCATACTAATCAATTTAATGCAAAGTTATATTTTAAAGGAATCAAAATTCGGACCTGACATCGTTTTGTTTCAACATACAATTATTGACGTTGATTAATTTAAGAACAAAACAAAAAAACCTTTTTTATCGACTCGAGCTGCAACTCGCCTTATATGCTTGGGAACACATACAAACATGGACAGGTAAGTATAAATAATACAGGGTGGTCCATCTAGTATTTGGAATATACACTATTCATAATATGACTTTAAAAACGTGAAATGTCATTCGAAAAACGATTAATATTTAGTTAAAACTTTAACATTTACGAAATGGGTCGCTATTCGCTTGAAAAAAGTTGGGAATATATATTAAACATATTTCCAAAGTAGCATGTCCTCAACTCAAATTGTGCGAAATTTGCAAAAAACGAAAAGGCCAAGCTAACTTCGTCTTTGCCGACATTTTTATACCCTTGCAAATGTTTAAATACATCAGAGCAAGGCATACTAAACAAGGTAGGCTGACTCGCTCTCTCAGAACTCCGTATATTTCTGTCAAAGAGAGCGAGAGCGAAAGAGTAATATATTTCAATACAAAGCCTACTTAGCTACTAAGTAAAACACAAAAAAATCGTCCGCGGAGATGCTTTGCTTACAACAGTTGCTTACTGACTGAAATTTAACAAGTTGTCAAGAGAGATAGAGAGTGAGTGAGCCTACCTTGTTTAGTATGCCTTGCATCAGAGTTTACGAACGTCAGCATTGAAACAAACAATTTTTCTAAATAAAACCAACTTTTCGAACGATAGTTCCTATGATAGCTATAAGATATAGTCATCCGATCCGGTCGGTCCGGACTCTGTGCAAAGTTTCAGCTCGATAGCTTTGAGACTAGTTTGCGTAGAAACAGACAGACAGACAGACAGACGGACGGACAAAGCTAAATCGACTCAGCTCGTCGCCCTGATCAAGAATATATAGGGGAGAGTGGGGGGTTGTGATCATAGTTTTGTTTTTCGAACATAACTTAGCCAAAAATCAATATATTTTCATTTTGTAAAATTTGTATTTAAGGTAAAAGATGCACGAAACTTTCTTCATCACCAGTTTAAAAAAATAAATTTTTTGGGGGTTTTTTTATTTGATAGGGGAGAGTCTCCGGTTGTGGACACCCCAGTCTATTTTTTGACAGTTAACAGATGCCGCCAAACTGAGTAATGCCAAACTTATAGTTTGACAAAACACATAATCTGACCCAATACCGAAGTGTAAACAAGCATTTGGTTTCTTGCTGTGAGCAAACAAAAAAAAATCGTCAAAATTTTTCCGATTTTCTATTTTTTTCAATTTCCACATTGCGTTAAATCGAAGCAAAACATTGAAAAGAGGTGAGTACTATACTTTTTTATTTAGGGCATTAAGTGTACTTTGTGATGTGATATCAAGTTTCAGTGAAATGTTTGTGTCGTGAAAATTTGCTGAACAAAATAAAAATGGCTACCATTTCCAAGAATGGACACAATATTGCACCGGTTGTGGACACCCTCGTTTTTTGTATTTAAAGCGTGTGTTTGGCCATAAAACTGTCAAATATCGTTGCTTATGCTAGTTACAGCTAGTTTTACAGCATTTTTGTGAATTTTTGTGCATTTTTAGCCATGTCAACACCAAAAAAATCGTCCGATTCAACAAATATCAATTTTAATGGGCTGGTCGATGCCAATAAGCAATGCCTCATCGATAAGAACGCCGTCAAAGCTACAGCCAAGGAATATGTGCTTCCTCAAACCACTTTGATCCGGTATTTGGAGAAATTCAGAGCAAATTTTGCAGATGTTTCGTCCGGTGTTGTTGGAATTCGTTCGAGATTGCAACCAACGAACTCCATCAAGCATGGTGTGTTTTTTTAACCTTTCTCACAAGAAGCGTAAAATATTTTTCCGGTATTGGTCCGTTTGACCCTGATGCTTTCTCCGAAGCTGACTTCATTGAGGCTGTCGAACGAAGTGCAGAAGAAATCTCCACAGAAGCTGATCTTGATGCAGACAATCAGCGTCGTAACATCGTTTTCGCCGATCCCAATATTGGGCGAAAAGAAGAGGTGTTATCCTCCCCGAGCCATCCACTTCACGAGCGTCTTCGGCTAGCCGCTTATTAGTGTTGGGTGAAATTGGGCCGGTGCAAGGAACTTCTCCGAAAAATCCATCGAATCGCGGTCGCAAGCCAATGCGAATCACTGAGCTAACTTCTCCGGAAAGCGTCGAGGTTTTGCGCGAGAAGGCAAAAAAATTAGGTGAGAGCGCAGCCAAGCGTGATTATGTGTCGCACTAGAAGAATACCCCCCAGAAACGTAGCCGGCCAGGAAACCGACAGGCAACACCACCAGCCAAGAAGAAGGCGTCTTCGTCATAGGAAGAAGACGAAGATGTCGACTTCTGTTTGATTTGTTTGGCGCTCTTGCCAAAAAAAACTGACCGCTGCAAATTCGATCCATTGCATTTCGGAATCATTTTTTCTTATTTTGCCACTGAAGGCTTCTAAAATAAATAAACGTTCTTTTTCATCAATTCATGGCCATTTTACTTCATATTTTTCCATTTCTAGCGATTTTACAAGGGTGTCCACAACCGGGTACAAAAAAAATTTTGGCCAAAAATCATCACTTCATATACATGGCTGCAAACTTTTTCCCGTTTGTCTAAAACAATAGGTTACTTCAGAGGAAAGTTAGCTAGAGTCTCTAGCTTTACAATGATGTTCATATCACCGCATAACGTTGACGTGAAAAAAAGTTATAAGTGAAAAACGCAACTATGTCCACAACCGGAGACTCTCCCCTACCCTTTTTACTCTACGAGTAACGGGTATAAAAACGCCACTCGCTGCTTTTACACACCTACTCGTTGCTATATTTAGTTGCACTTGTAACTTTAAATCGCTTACCAAACTTTTTTCCGTTATAAAATTTTATATTTTATTTTTAACAAAATAATTTTTTTTAAATTTGTGGTAATTTTGGTTTGGCCGTAGAGTATCTAAAGCTTCAACGCATCTGCTTCACTCAACTACAAATTGTTACAAAATACGCTTTACTCGCTTTCATCCACTTGACTCGACAACTAAAAAGGGTTAATCTACATGCGCTTAAAAGCAGGTACAATCAGAGGCGTCTGCAGGGAGGGGATTGAACCCCAATTACTAGGGCGAAGGGGCCCTGGAAAATCCTGCATAAGCCGCTGGCTACAGTACATTTTTTTATAGGAAAAATATTTATAGCCTGTTCCTCTCTGCATTTTGTTTTTTTATATAGCTACGTGTTGATTTGTGGCGCCTTCTGCTGTAGCAAATGTTTTATGACCCCGCAAAAATAACAATGAGCACTCACACACACACACAACTTTGCCCACTTGGACTTCGCCTTTCATTTCCGTTTTGGCGGCCATTGATTTGGACAAGCGCTAATTTAATGACATTAAGCTGGTTCCGATTCGCTTCCTTCCCCTTTTCCACAACGCCCACAATTTCTCTCCAATTTCCTTGTAATTTGGCACAGCTGCATTTGGCTTCGGCTTCGGCTTGGGCTTGCAGTGACAGGGGGGCGAGGGGCGCAGGGGCGACTCGCATATTGTATAAATAGCAATTTCTATGCAATGTTTTTCTGTAATTTAAGCTTTATTTTCATTTATGGGCTGTGAAGAGCAGCAGCAAGCCACTACAATTCTTCTGCCAAGTGCAGCGAGAATGGGTTTCAATTTCAGGACCTCCAAAAAAAGAGGAAATTTTACATGCAAAATGTTCAAATATTTTGTCTATTTATGTGAGTACTTGGCACTTGAACGAGCGAGCGGGATGAGTGTTAAAAGGTAAAAAAGTAGAAGGAACAAAAGCCTTTGTTATGGTTCATGTGTTGGCAAAAACTCTGTTTAATTTATAAATTAACTTTTATGCTTCATTTAACTTGTTTCAACTCCACTTCAATCAATAAAACCCTGACTAGTTAACAATATTTTCAAATTTCTCCCTGGCACGTAGTTACTTCCAGCAAAAAAAAAACTTTTTAATTTGAGAAGTTGATTTTCTGGAAACTGGGTTAACACAGTACCGCTTCTTTGACTTCTAATGCAGATTCTTTTTACTTTTGTTTTGACTTTTCTTCTTTTTTTTGGCATTTTTCATATGGCACACTCAACAGATGTTGGGTGAGAAAGAGAGAGCGAGTCGTAAACAACTGGGTAAACGTTTTTGGCGCTCATTTTGCAGTCGTTGTTTAATTTTCCCCCGCGCCCCCCTCCTGGAACGCTGAGGAACACAACTGAAAGTTATACCCGGGAGTGGGTGTGGGAGCCACGCATTTGCCACGTTTCGCACATTCGCATTCTTTGATTTTTTCCATGCTCACAATTTTCCATTTGGTTCTGTTTGCCTTACTGCTCTGCTCTGCTGTTTTTTTTTTTTTTTTTTTGTGTTCCACAGATTTTCCGCGCATTTTCTGTCGAGTGTTTTGGGCAACGCCAAAAAAGAGAAAAAAAGCGAAAACAAAAGGCGCGCACATTAAATTATGAAAATAAAAGCGAGTTGCCAGCCTCCCCACCCCCCCTCCCACTCGCCTTCAAAAGGTTGCCCCTTAAATAAGTCTGACTGAACGATGACTTAATGAGCAGGATCCCGGCGAGTACATCATGTACTCAGGCAACAGATTTGGAACATATTTTTTTGTAACTTTTTAATTAAATCGTTATATACGTACAGAAACATACATATTTCATTTATATACATATAATTTTCCTTTCTTTTTGTTGCCCCCGCAAAGAAATTGATAATGGCCTGCCGAAGTAAAAACAGGAAGGGGGTAGCGAAAAGTCTTAAAAAAAAAGAATTGCTAAAACGCTTCAAAGTAGTACAAGGGCCAACCTAATGAGGCTGCTGAGCCTTGTAATTAAGTTGGAATGATTTTACAGAGGAGGGTCGAGAGAAGAAGAGATGGGAGAGGGGAGCAACAAAAAGAGGATTTCACAAAAAGTTTACACTATTTTTTTCCAATTGGAAGTGCGAGATATCATGTTGCAAATGGGTCACTGTTGATAAAATTTTAAATAAATGGAAAAGTTTTGGTGCTGAAAATCTGTCCAAAATGAAGATATAAGACTGAAAATGGAATAATTTGGTAGATATAAGCTGAAAAGTTGATGTCAAGTGTTCATATAATGCAGAAAACCAACAACTGGTAAACAAATAAGGCTAAATATATGTATTTAATGGAGATATGGTGCTGAAAATCGATCCAGAGTGGAGATATTAGCCTGAAAATCGAATAATTTGGGAGATATAATGCAGAAAATTGATGTCAAAAATTCATAAATGTAGAAAACTAACAACGGGCACAGATGTAAGGCTAAAAATTGGTCTTTCATGGAGATTGGGTGCTGAAAATTTGTCAACAGTGGAGAAATAAGCCTGAAACTGGAATAATATGAGAGATTGCAGCTGAAAAATTAAAGTCCAGTGTAGATATACTGCAAAAAACTTACAACCGGCAAAGACATAAGGCCAGAAATGCGTAATAAATGCAGATATGTGGCTGAAAACCAGTCCATAGTGGAAATATAAGATTGAAAATGAAATATGGGAGATATTATTTGCTATAATTCATACAACTAGCAACAGGCAAAGTTATAAGGCTAAAAATATGTAAATAGGAAATTCTTTTCAGAGTGAAAAAAAGCTTGAAAATGAAATGGTATGGGAGATATAAGCTAAAAAATTTTTTCCAGTGTGAAAGAGTGCGGAAAACAAACAACGTGCAAAGATTTAAGGGAGATATGATGCTGAAAATCGGTCCAGAGTGGAGATATTAGCCTGAAAATGCGATAATATGGGAGATATAAGATATAAAATGTATGCCAAGTGTTGATATAATGTAGAAAACTAATTAATTTATTATTAAATTTTAATTTGGTTTGAATTAGATTGACGAAATGTTAAATTGTTGTGTTGGGTCAAATTACTTATAGACGTGTGTTGACTTTTTTTTGTGAAGACTTTGTTTTGTGTTGAATTGACGTGTGTTAAATTGACGTGTGTTGAATTGACGTGTTGAAATTGTTTTGTGTTGAATAGACGTGGAACCATAATATCAACTAGCAATGATTAAAATTAAAGCAGAAGTAAAAAATTTCAACTAGCAATAAGAAAAAAGCAACGAGTAAAAAATTTTAAGACTTTTTACTTTAAACATCTAGTAACGTGGTTTATAATTAACAACAAGTAAGATTCATAATGAATTGCAAGCTCAAAGTTTGTTTCCCTATTGTACAAAATATGAAAGCCTTTCCTAAAACTCCTTAAAAAATGAGACAATATTTTTCTAGCCAGAGTGAATATGGTACAATTTGAACACCGAGTAAGTGACGCTCTACTGCGTCTAGGCAGTAAGAGTTTTTACAGAAAGTGTCCAGCATCTTTTCTGCTCAGTAGAAAACGTTTCGCAATCCAAAATCAGCCTTTCTTAACGAACATTTCAGCAGTATCTGAAATAGAGATCTGCTGCTGTCGAGAAGCAGAATTACGCGTTTCTTGTATAAACGAATCAAGGCATAACAATCAAAGTAGCGAGTGAGTTGCTTAAACATAAAAATCTACCAATTAGGTTCTTAAAATGATTTCAATCATTGCTGGAATTGAGTTGGAGTTGAATTCAGCTTAAGGCAAAAAAAAAACAACGAGTAAGTTTCGGAAAGCAACGAGTAGAAATGATTAAACAACGAGTGTAGAAATGTGTATTTGAGAGTAAAACTGAAGCGAGTGGCTCACTTTAATTAAATAGAAATAAGCGCGCAAGTGTTCAAATTGAACAAATAAGCTTTATTTAAAAGAGCGAGTGGCGATTGTCCCATACATATATTTGATATATTTAACCCTTTTTCACTAGCAACAGCATAACAAGCTCATTGTGCTCTCTTCGCCCAAACATAAATCACACATGTGTATCATAATAAAAACCCAGAAGTTCTCAGTTCCAACAAAAAAACGAAAGATATTCATAAAAAAGAAACACCACGCAGACATCAAGGCAAATACGGAAATGTGGCTTGGCTTGGGCTTGGGCTTGGACTTGGTTTTTTTCTCTTTCCTTTGATTGGGTTGTGGATTTGCTGTTTTGCTGGTTTCGGGTTCAGAGCTCAAGGCGTTGTCCTCTGTCCGAGACATGTTGACAATTATGAAATGGCACAAGGGTTGGGAGTGACGTCTAATGAGAAAACAAAAGTGCCGAGTGAGAGGGGGGGGGGGTGGGGGAAGCGGTGACAGCTTCGAGTGTATTTGCTTAGAACACAAGACAGACACAAAAAAAAACAAAAGGGGGGCCAACTGGGGGGGGACAAGAGAATAAAAATAAAAATAAATAAAAGCGGAAGTGACATAAAAAACATGTGGCAGCATTTTTACTCACACTTTCACGAGTGGCGTTTCGCTCGTTCCACCCGTTTGACACGCACGCAAAATGTGTGGCCTGCTTTTGGGCGGCAGCCCTTTACCTTTTTTTTTTTTTTTTGGCTGCGTCCAAGGCAGGCCAAAAACATTTCTAATATGGATACCCATACAGTTGCCACTTTTCCTTACTCCTTTGTCAGCGAGACAAATATTAATAAAATATACAACTATTAGTCATTGGCTTTCTCTCTCTCTCTCTCTGTGTGTGTGTGTGTGTGTGTGTGTGTGTTGGAGCTTGTAGTTTTAATATGCGAGACAAAATAAATATTCATAAAATGAAAGCAGACGAAGGATGAAGACAGGCGCGCCAGGGCTAGGCATAAGTTCTGCAAATGAATTTCACCTGAATTTCTTAGCCAAATGAGCAGAAACTAAGGCGAAATTTGTAAGAAAAATTCGTAAAATTAAAGTTTAAAGTTCTTAACTGAAAGTAGAAATTGGCCAAGTTAGGAATTGTATTTTTTTTTTGCCCAGCTCACAAAACTGTGCTATAGAAATTTAGGTGATTTAAAATGACTAACTTGGCCAGCAAAATGAGTTAGCACACACAGTTCTTCCTCTTTATCTGCCCACACACACACACACACACACCCCCACCAGCAGTTGCCGCCTCAACTAACAATAAGACTGACGAATGTTGAGCCATAAAAATAAATACCTGCTGACATTTTTCATTGTAAATATTTTGTAGCTGCTGACGCGCGCCACCAACCAGCCAGCCAGCCAGCCATTCAGTCAACTGACTTGAATGTGGGCGTGGATTTGGTGGGCGGAGGGCGGTGGGTGTGCGTGGAAAAAAGGTTTCCACTCTGTTGCTGTTGCTTTGGCCACGGCGCGCACGCAGCAAACATTTTTGTAGGTGGCATTCGGAGAATGGAAAAGAGGTTTTGGCTTAGACAAATGGACGTCGCAATAAACGCGCTTGTGCCTTGAAGGGTGTGTGCGTTGATCAACGTCATTATCCTGCTGTCTGTCCGCCCATCATCATCCTGACTGCTTGTCCTTCGTCCTCGTCGTCGTCGTCGTAGTCATTATGGCAAACACCAGAATGATATGTGGGCGCTGTCCCGCTTTTCGGCAAAGGCTCACCAGGCATTTGTCAAGGGAGAGGAGAGAGAGAGAACCCCCCCTCCCCCCTCCCATTGTCTATCCTTAGTTGGCATGAAACTATTTCGGTGGGTCAAGCAAATTCTATGAGCTGGAATGAGTTAAGCCATTGTTAAGCCAAGTTATTGTAAGTTAAACCGCATTTAGTGATTGGAATTTGTGTGAGGGATGTGGAAAGTACGGGTGGGTCATCAGCGATGGTGGACTATGCTTAACTAGCCCCGGGAATAATCCTACCAAATTGGGAACTAGGAAAGTTGGGAAACGGAGATATTATATGGAATCAGATAAAAGTGGTTACAAGTGGAGTCTTGTGATTGGAGATGTCCTGATGAAATTTGTTAAACAGGCAAATAAAGTTCAAAAGTTGGGAAATTCAAATGGAGATGTAATAATGAAATAAAAGTTATGAGCCTGAAATAGGAGATGTTAAATTGAAAATCTAAAACAAGTGTAAATTTACTAAAGAAATTAAAGGAATATTCTGATATAATATAAATTGTTGATTAAAGGAGATTTTATAATACAAACTAAAAAACAATTGGAGATATCATAATGAAATCAGCGAAATATGCGGAAAATGGGTTACTAGTGCAAGTTATAAAGTTAAAAGTTATAAAGTGGAAATGTAAAATTGGCTATACAGCTCCTAAAAGGCCAAGCCAGGCTTCTTTAAAGTGGAGATATAACGCTGAAAAACCATTTGAGTTATGAAAATAACCTAATAGCAAAGATATATAGTTCAAAGTTAATACGTATTAAATATAGCAAATTGGAGGTATGAAAATGTTTAAGAAAAATTAATCATGAGAAAGATATATTAGGAAAAAGTAATATCTAGTGGAGAAATATCTAAATATTAGTAAAATGAAGAGCTAGTCCACTCCAGATATGCTTAAGAAATTTATAGCAAATGCAGATGTAAAAATAGAGGCAAGCTAACTTCAGCTCGACCGAAGTTTATATACCCTTGGAGCTTGATATATACCTGACAGATTGTATAGCAGCTTTACTATATAGTTGTCCGATTTCGACAAGCCGTGGTGAAATTATGTGAAATCATTGAAAACTTATAAATACGAGCGTTAGAAGCGATAGCACTAAAAGCAAAAAGTTTTTCTCACTAAAACTAGTTTTTCAGCCGATCGTTCCTATGGCAGCTACATGCTATAGACATCCGATTCGGCCGGTTCCGACAAATGTGCAGCGTATTTATACCAAACGACTTCATGCAAAGTTTGGTTAAGATAGCTTTAAAACTGACGGAGGAGATAGATAGAAACAGACGGACAGACGGACGGACGGACGGACAGACGGACAGACGGACATGGCTAAATCAACTCAGCTCGTCATGCTGATCAAGCATATATAAACTTTATGTGGACATGTCCGTCTGTCCGTCCGTCTGTATGAACACCTAGATCTCAGAGATGGTAAGAGGTAGAGGTTTGACATGTATGGGACAAATGCTTCTTTTATCTGCACGCAGATCAAGTTTATTTCAAATTTTGGCCACGCCCCCTCCCGCCCCCGCAATTGGGAAAAAACGTTATATCTCCTACAGTTTTGAAGATAGACGATTCGTACCTTCTAGAGATAGTTAGTAATTAGCAAAATGAATCAATTTGCCAAAGAAATGACAAAGAACGGTTCTCAAGTTATGAGCAAAAAAGTGAACGAAGCACCCAACCCCCTCCCACCCTAAAAAATGTTGCATACTTTTTGGATGGTCACCCTAGGGAACGCAGGAACACTGTTAAGCATGTTTTCTCATGAGTAACGGGTATATCGAAGTCGGTTGGAGCCGACTTTAACTTACGCTCTCGTTTAAAAATGAAAAAGGTATATAACCCCTTAAATCACAACTTTCTTCACGAGATTGATCAGAAAATAGTCTTATAGCTCTTCCGATGCGGTTTGAGGTTAAAGGCGCAACATTAATTTTAAAAGCATTGCCTTTATATTGCCCTGAAGCCAACTGGCATTATCAGTCTTAATTCTGGATTTATCTCTCCTAGATTTAGTCCACCTCGACTCAAGTTCATAGTACAATTTCATTTAACTTCTTATGATCAATATCATTGCCAAAAATCATCGCTGCGTGCTCTAGGAGTAAGCTAAACTTAACGGTTCTTACGTTGTTTGCCCAAACCTCGAAAACTCTGTTTGTGTTATTTCACTCAATGCTTAATGCAGGTCTTTGGGCAAAATATGAGCAAAATTTTATTTCTGATCCGGATTCAGAATGGGTTTCTGCAAACGATGTATGTTTTGGTTAATTTAAATGTGATTGAATGTTGTTAGTTTTTTTCCACCAAAAATAAAATATTGTTGAAAATATACTTACTTTTGGCACATATTTCCAAAAAATAATTTAAAAATTTGGATGCCACTTATGAAGTCCCTTTAAAGCGCTAAATATCAATAATGATCCAAAAATTATGGAAAATAAATTTGACAGTTCACAGTGTCCACACGAAAAAACTGAACTATTTCCATTTTTTCGCGATTTCCGATTCGATTTTGCATGCATTTGAAATGCACCGGCTTAAAAAGCGTTATCTTCTGATTAAAAGTTTTTTGTATTGTGATTGTTTTCGTTGCTTTTGAACATTTCTAAAATTACTTATAAAAGCTCATTGACCTTAAAAATAATTTTTTGTTTCAATTTATTTTGTTAGATTGGAAAAATCTTTCACTTTGCGATGTGTCAAATTGACACAATACAATGAAAACAAATTTTGTATATTATTTGTAAGTTTATTTTTATTAGAGTTTACAAGTATGCATGGATATATTAATGTAAAAGAATTTGAAAAATAATACTAAATGAAATTGATTGAAAAAAAATTTTGAGCTTTGGACTTTTCGCATAAAGTGAAGCGATGCCCCCGGGAAAACTGTTTTATGTATTTAATAAGGTGGATATTGGCATTATTTGCCTCCCGACATTCAATGCGGCCCAAATCAAAATCCATCAGTTTGGATTGGCTTTATTATCCACAAACCTAGAAACTTTTAGGGTTAATATCTACCTTCTGGCCGCATTTTTTTATTAACTTTTTGAATGGCATACAAAAAACAACAAAAAAAAAGTTAAATATTTGTATATTTATGTATTTAACCATTATGCAGCCTGCAATTAAAAGCAACAACAAAAATTTCAAATAAAAATTCAATTGATTTATGTGTCGCGCATGTTAACGACGATGACGACGACGATGATGATGATGATGATGACGGTGACGAGGAATGATGATGATGATGATGGTCATAAAGCAGACGCCCCGCGTAATAACCGTTAGGCGAAACAATTGATGTGCCTTTTGTATATTTTATTTTTTTTTTGGATTTTTTTCTATTAACCGTAATGACTTTTAAATGAGACGCGTGCCGCAGTAGCCTTCTGGTACGGGAGCCCGCCTAATGAAGCCATCAAAGCGTTGGACTAAACATATTTTGGTACACTTTTTGTTATTCGTGGAATTGTTATCAATAAATAGTCGCTTAATGAACGAAATAATTAAAACTCTTCAAAGTGCGGGCGCTCCCGTTTTGAATTATTAAAAATTATGGAAATGCGCGTCGCTCGGGCACTTTTCAATTAAAGCAATTAATGCGCAAAATATTTTTCCATAAAACAAAACTACAAAAACGATTTGAAAAGAATGGAAGCAAGCGCATTTTCCATGACAACAACAAAAAGAACGTGCGTATGCAACAAACCGGCAAAACATTTTTTGGCTGAAAAGGCATTCAATTTATATTTATTATATGAATTATGCAACAGAAATTAATTGAGAGAGACAGGATAAAGAAATGGAAAAATAATAAACAAACAAAAAGAACTTACCTATTCTAATGTAAGCTAATTGGGGCTAATTTCTACCAATTTTATCCAATTTGAACCGGGCTAATCTGCTGTTAAAATGCAGCTAATCCAGCTGTAATGAGTTGCTAAGCTGTTAACCGAAATCGGGGGAAAAATATACTGCAGTTGTTGTCAGATAGATGACTTTAATCCTTAATACAGACTTATTATACTCTGTACCGAAGGTACATAGAGTATATTAAGTTTGTACAAAAGTATGTAACAGGGAGAAGGAATCATTTCCGACTATATAAAGTATATATATTCTTGATCAGCATCAACAGCCGAGTCGATATAGCCATGTCCGTCTGTCCGTCCGTATGAACAAACAGATCTCGGAGATGGTAAGAGATAGAGGTTTGACATGTATGGGACAAATGTTTCTTATAGCTGCAGGCAGATCAAGTTTATTTTCAATTTTTGCCACGCCCCCTCCCGCCCCCGCAATTCGGAAAAAACGTTTTATCTCCTACAGTTTTGAAGATAGACGTTTCGTACCTTCTAGAGATAGTTAGTAATTAGCAAAATGTATCGATTTGCTGAAGAAATGATAAAGATCGGATCAGCGGTTCTCAAGTTATGAGCACAAAAGTATCGCCCTCGCCCCCCCCCCTCCCACCCATTCACAACTAACACAATCTTAAGAGAGAGAGAGAGAGAGAGAGAGAGAGAGAGAGAGAGAGAGAGCGAGAAAGAGAGGAGAGGGGAGAGAAAAAGAGAGAGACTTTGAGATGAGCGCTGCGCCAGCATTGCATTCAGCTTCTACTCCAGGTACAGAGTATGTTATAGTCGGGCTTGGACCGACTTTCTCACTTGTTTTTATTTTTGATGATTTCATACCCTCCCACAATTTCAATCTTCTTGGTTATATCTCGACAGGTAATTGCTTTCACCCCTAATTTTTAACCCGTTTTATTTCTTTAATTGAGCTCCCATAGCTATATATCTTACTAATTTTAGTTTTAACTCTTTTTTTTTCCCACTTTACATATCAACTTAATACCAAACGGGATTAATTATGGGTTGATCCCGGAATGGCTTGAGTAGATCCATTTTGTTCCCGGTTTTCGCCTAGTCAAGCTTAAGCTGATCCCACTTTTCATTCGAGATAGCATTCTAGAACGACCGAGATTGATCTGCGCCCGATATTCGGAATTTATTTTACTCCAAAAATAAATTCTTTCTGATGAAATTTACATTTTAACAGAATATATTCATCTTATTGCTTATTTCTAACATACTAATTCTTGTATATATTTTTGTATTATTCATTTAACCTTTTAACTTTAGTAATGTATACTTAACTCAATGTCTAAAAGTGGACATTAACAAGATTTTTATTGCAGTTTTATTGGGATCAAATTCAAATCGCATGCTGGTGGGTAAGGAGTTAAAGTTCTTAAGGGCCCTAGATAGAGAAGGGTTGAAAGATTCCAAGATTTCTGCTTGATACATTAAAATTTATCATGCCTAACAAGGTGGGACAGTCAATGCACCCTAGGACAAGGTCATTCAGAAATAGAAATGACGCGATAGTTAGTCTATCTTCAAGAGTTGAGAGATGCAGCAGTGCACATCTACCAAGGATAGGAAAAATTAAGCGGGAGGAGCGCAAATTTTAGAAATTTTTTCTGTACCCTTTCAAGCCTTGGAGTAAAGGTTCAAACTAGTATAAGGGTCCTTAAATTGGCTGGCATTGCGCTTGACAAATCCCAACATAGAATAGGGCCTGGGCAAAGTATAATTTATATGCTCATTGAACAGAAATTTTTTGTCAAATTTCACTCCCAAATCGATGGTTTTAACCCGGCTCGATAAAGTTTGGTTAGAAATGAAATAAGTGGCCGTAACATTGTAGAAGCATTTGCTATATCCACACTGAGAAAAAAATCAATCTAAAACCAAGATTATAATCTTGAGTCAAAGAGAAACGGTGTCAAAATTCGACTAAGACCAGATAATCTTAACCCAGTATTATATGCTCAATTTTCTCAATTTTAGTCTTAATCTATCAATCTTGGATAAAGATGGTTTATACAAAAAATTGTATTAAGCTGTTATTATTTTTATGTTTTTTTGTTTTGTTTTTTTTTGTTGTGTTTGATTTAGTTATTAACAATTTTTTCTATCTGAAAAACTTATATAAATGTCTATTATTAATCTACCTGTACTGGGACTTGAACTGAGTACCTCGGGGTGATTGACCACACTGCATCGGCACTCAGCCCTCTCGGCTGTTCAGCCTCAACTCAGCACGAAAATACCAGCTGAGTTCTTATACTGCAACAGGTTACGCGAAAAAAATTCCTTCAATAGCAGAGTCGGTAAAGAGGAAGCTAAAAGCTTTATTGGATCGAGAAGGTTGTGGTTCGAGTCCCAGGAGAGCCGAGTTGTTTTTTCATTTTTTTTTTAAATATTTTCTTAACAAAATAAATTTATTTATATATATCATAAAGTTTTTTAACTAAAGGCCTGTTCTCAGAAGCGCGGAAAATTTAGCACGCGAAATTGCACTTTATTTATTTAGCATCCACAATAAATTTTTAGTTTGCCCATATACAAGCCCATGAGGCCAAATACAGAAACGGTTGAAGGCTTCTTTTGATGTTTGCCGTTCAGGCAACTATAATCGTTTGCAGAAGTTTGTACAAGAGATTGGTTAATCGGCCTACAGTGTGGGACAGATGGAGCAGTTTCTGGAGCACATAGTGCATCATGCGGCCCTGACGGATGCCCAGATATGCGACAAGATGGGGGTGGGTGGTAGGCACGGTTGCCACACTTGGTGTTTTTGCACCAAAACTGGTGTTTTTTTTTCCTGTTGTGCACTGGTACTTTTTTTTTTTTATTTTGTTTTTTGTCTTTTTCTTTGGCTTGTGTTAGGGAAAAAGTGGAAAATTATTCGATTCCTAAATTAGATCCAGGATATTTTTCGCTGTCAACACTAATTGATAGTTGTAAATATCTTAAATATATTTTTATAGTATGAAAGAAATATTTTCAAAATACACATATTACATTCATACATATTTTTTAAGGAATATGGAACTTAGTAGCTTTAATGTTAGCGACTTAAATTCTTATTTATGGCGCGCTGACAAAATTTTTGTTGGTGTGAATGCCCAACAATACATACATATATGGATAGCCAGTGTATGGAGAAATCCATAACTTTAAAAGTAAAGGAAACGATACGCGAGTTTTACTTGGAGCTGCTTCTGAAAGTAATGAGGCGGTTTGATTTTAGACGAGAGGATATTAAATATCTCATTATGATTGCACCAGCCAACGTAATTCGGGCAAAGAAACTGAAATAATGCCACTAAGTGAAAACTTGAAGAATTTATGTTGACCGGATCCTGTTGAAATAACTTCCAATGGGCCATATTAAAGTTGACAGAAGCTACGTTACAAAAAGAAAAGATATTTCCTTATTTTGGGAAAAAGTGGCAAAAGTAAAAAATGGGGTTAATATTGAAATCTTTAAGGAATTAGTTGGATATATAAGAAATATATTTTCCATTTCACACAGCTTCGATTCGGCGGAGGGTAATTTTTTTGCCATAAGTTTAATAAAAACCAAATTGAGAAACAGACTTGAATTTTATTCAGAGTGAAACTCTGTAAGAATACATATACATATACAAATTATGTGTGGTCTAAAAATAACTTACAAATATAGAAAATCATGACAAGTACAAACAAGTAAGAGTGCTTCGGACGAGTGCCCCGACAGCAAAATACCCTATACCAAGTACTGTGGTTCCTTTAGCTTTGGATTTCTTTTTTTTTAATTAATTCAAAAAATGGGGAGGCGCACTTGCATATCTACTTAAATGCCAAAAATTGTGGCACTATATATAACAGTCTCTGAGATCGACGCGTTCATACAGACAGACTGATGGACATGGCTAAATTGATTCGGCTGTTGATGCTAATCAAGAATATAAATGTATACCCTATGGGGTCGAAGGTGATTCCTTCTGGCTGTTACATACATTTGCACAACTTTATGATCCCCTTTTACAAATTTTTAATGAGTACAGGGTTTACAAAAATTGATTGTTTTTACTTGTACTTTTAAGAATTCTCAATGAAATGAAAATATAACACGAATAAATGAAGAACATTTTTTTAGGATTTAAGGCCTAATTCCAGATGACAAAAAATCAATTTTTATGTTGAAGTTCACATGAATAGAAACACTTTTGAACTGTTTTGAAATCTAAATGCTAGTGCAAAGCAGTCTTATTTGAATAAAGTACTGTGCCGAAATAAAAATGTATGTCATCTGGAATCAGGCCTTTAATAATGAATATTGACTGTTTTGGTTATTTTAAATGTTAACAAGTTAATTAAAAGGTACAAGAAAAAATTTTAGTTTTAATTTGTATGTTTATGAACACTTAAGAAATGAAATGGATGTGCGATTTTACGTTATTGACAAAAAGATATATTGAAATTATAACATGAATAAGGAAGAAAAAAATTTTGGCTCTTTTTTATGAAAATGGTTCTTTTTTTAAATTTTTTTGGTGCATTATTTTATACTCAAGTGGCAACCGTGGTGGTAGCATTTTTAAGGCTTGATTCCAAGTTGGTTGACTGTTCATTCATGGCAGGAATGCTGCTATCGTGTGCAGGAAGGTTGCTTGGAGTATCTGCAAATCATGGACTTGTGCTGTAAAACCGTTTTCCTCTCAACTGAAACGCTACGCTAGAGATTGGCAAATATACTTTTAGTTTTCATAAAAATTTTTGTTTTATTTGTCGTAAATTCAAAATCCTCTTCCTCTTGAGCCGCTGGAGCTCAAACTGCTGTCCACCATACCGGGTTGGTATGGTTATCACCTGCTGATTTCCTCCGATTTCGGACGCAACCGTCCGTGCCAACCGACCGAGGCGTCTCCAAGCGTCGAACGTTGGCATTGCAGACTGTTTTCAGTACGTCCCTTCAGTGCCGATTTCGTCATTTTGTTGGGCTGATTTGTGGCCCTTAGCTTGGGGATTCCCCTTGTCTGAAACTTTCAATCTGTTTCCTTTTGCGCTCAGATGATTTTTCCTCCATGGTTATGAGTGGCTCACATAACTCACCAATGTTTCAGAAAAAACGAAGAAATTCCTTTACAATCTGGTTAATTAGAGTCATAGCAACTCACTACAGCTTGGAAGATGTCATCCTCGGAAAAGGATAAAGTGCCAATGTTAAGCAAGTGGGGAATTGAATTCAGACTATTCAGATCATTCCATGAAGCAGAGGGTTCAAAGTTAAAACTGAAATTTTTGAAACATTTTGCGAACAAATTTGAAATACCAAGGTCTGACGTTGCAACTAAGTCATCCAGTGTCATATATGAGGGTATTGGAGAATTTGCCTTTTTGGAGTTAACAAATCGCCAAAACAAACTATGGTCAAGTTTATAGACATTCTCAACATACGCAATATACTGATTATAAAGAAATTTGTTTAGAAATTCAAACTCACGCTTATGTTGCATATATCTCTCCCAATCAGCAGAATCTGGCGTCTTCATAAAACGTTAATTCTATAAATTTTTTTCTAAATGTTTAATTCTAAATTCTAAATGTTGCGCAAATTGTTATACTTTTTTAAACCCTTAGGAACCCTGAATCCTCACAGGAGCATTCTTTTTGATAATGCATGACAAGACGTTAATAAAGTTTTTATAGCAGACATCCACGCTGTCATGCGATAAGACAACTAATTTGATCTATATGTCTTCACTTGTGTCCAATCTTCTTGCCAATATCTTCACTATTTCCTATATCGTTATTTTGAACGATTTTCTGACTTCTGAGTTGTTCTCTCTCATGCTCACTCTCTCTCTCTCTCTCTCTCGGGCTCTGAGCAAGCGATCAACAGCTTCCACAATATTGCCTAAGCGCCACAGCTCATTTATGTGCACCATAGAAACACTTCATTGGCGTTTTCACCCACTTCCCGGTCAAATTCTCGAAATTTTCTTTCGTAGTGCGCGCCAGCATAATCTTAGTTCTCTAGGAATTGATAATCAGTCTGTCAGTGAGTTGGGCCTACAGACTTATAAGTATAATTTTAAAAAAAAAGATGAAACAGACTTAGACAAAGTATAAGAAAGCTACAACAGCCGTGCTCACAGCTTCTCCACCACAATTTTCTTAATTTTTGTATGTGTTCAACCCAAAAGTGTTTTAATTTCCAACGAAAATCAATAAAAGTTGACAATTACTTTAAAATGGCGTTCTCCCCCGCGCCCCTCCCCCCTTCCCACCCAACTCTGGCGGTAATTGTAATGGTTAACTGTAAAATGCCAAAAACCTACAGCACATGCTATAGTCATAATATTGTTGTGTCTCCCCAACCCCTTCAACTTGCCCCCTACCCTCCCTAATCAACCCTTTCAAACTCAGTTGCTTTCTTCGCTTTCAGCTTTTTGTTGACTTTTTAGCGTTTTGTCTTCACATTCATTTGTTGGTAACTTTATTTGCGGTTTTGTGTAACTGTAAATTACACAAACATATGTAGCAAACAACTGAGCATGTGTGTGTGTGTGTGTGTGTGTGTGTGTGTCAAGGCATAATAAATTATTAAGCAAAAGTCAGTTGTATGGCCAATGCCAAAAACGTTTGTCACAGAGAAAGGGAGAACCACACGACGTATGCGTAATTTTGTTTTATGTGTGTGAGCCAGTGTGCGTTGTGTGTGTGTGTGTGTGTGTGTATTATTTATGCATACGGCGCATGGAAAATTGCAATTGCTTTTTGGCAGCTTTTGGCCGTAATGAAATATATGTACATATTTGTGTATCGAAATTTGAAAAAGAAATGTCATGTCTTGCCCTCAGTTTGGATTCCCTTCTGCCCGCCTGCAATCGATGTATCGATTGATAATAATGATTTCTGTGTGCTGGCGCCCCCCCTAAGTCCATTACATAAAACCAACATAATAATAATAATGGTAATAATAATGTAGCTGCTCATTTCTCTGAATGTTTTTGGTCATTTGGTGGTTACCAACCCCGCCCTTCCCACTTGGCCAGGCTAATTAGTGGGTGTAGTTCCACTTATGTTCTGTCTCTCTCTCTCCCTCTCCTTTCTTTTCTTTTACTCTTCAAGTGTTTTCGCCAGTAAGTGAAAAATTTCCAAGCAATTTGCATAGTTTATTGACAATTTTCGTTCATTGAAGTTGCCAAGTTAGTTCCATTTTGAAGTAGTTAGACCAAAAGCTGTTATTGCCTTTAAATTGCCGTAAACTGTGTAGAGCCAGACAGAGGATAAGGAGAGATGGAGAGGTGAAGGGGAGGGCAACAAAAACAATTTAATATTTATCAATGCATTTTTTATTAACCTAATTGACTTGAGGGGGGATTTGCGAAAATTGTTCGAGAAAATATTTTAAGATTTTGCTTTTACGATAGTTGCGGAATAGAAAATGTGGCAGGTGGATTTAGCTGAGTTTATGAAAAGTTTATGGAGTTAAAGCTTAGTTGTTAATGCTGATCAAAAAAATATATGTACGGTACTTAATAGGGTTGGATATGCTGCCTTCTGGCTTTTATATTTTAGTTGTGTACAAAACTATTCCATTAAGGAGAAAGAAGAGCAAGAAATAATTCAAACTACGAATTCATTATAGACCCATGGTTTGTTGGTGAAATTTTCTTAGAATTGACCTCAGATTTCGTTTTTATACTCTGTACCAAAGGTATATAGGGTATATTAAGTTTGTGCAAAAGTATGTAACAGGGATAAGGAATCATTTCCGACCCAAAATAATATTTGATCAGCATCAACAGCCCAGTCGATATAGCCATGTCCGTCTGTCTGTCCGTCCATATGAACAAACAGATCTCAGAAATGGTAAGAGATAGAGGTTTGATATGTAAAGGACAAATGCTTCTTATACTTGCAGGCAGATCAAGTTTATTTTCAATTTTCGCCACGCCCCCTCCCGCCCCTGCAATTTAGAAAACTTGTTATATCTCCTACAGTTTTGAAGATAGACGATTTTTACCTTCTAGAAGATAGTTAGTAATTAGATAATGTATCGATTTGACAAAAAAATTATACAGATCGGATGAGCGGTTCTCAAGTTATGAGCAAAAAAGTAAATCACCCTCCCCCACCCACTCCCACCCTTAAAGAGAGAGAGAGAGAGAAAGAGAGAGAATTAGAGATGAGCGTAGCACCTGCATTGCATTCAGCTTCTACTCCAGGTACAGAGTATGTTATAGTCGGGCTTGACCGTCTTTCTCACTTGTTTAATATCGACTTTTTTTTTAAAAAATATTTTTTTTGATGGGAAACATGATGCTACATTTTAGGGCTTTTTTTTAAAAGCACAAGCTCTCTCAAGGGTAATTAAATAAGCAATGACAATCTTTTAAAAGAAGAAAACAAGGAGCTAGCATTTGGAAGATCATTTGAACAAGAATAATCTAAGCGTGTCATATCCAAGATCTTTTAATGATCAAGATCTTTTAATGATCAAAATGAGATAAGTAGTTTAAGGAAGACTCAGAAATGGCTCATGCATTTGCTTGCGAATAATACTCCCAAATGACTCAAAAATAAGTCTCAACTGATCTGGAACAAAGGGGTTTAAACGACTCTTGATGAAGAGTCGCAACTAGGATACCATTTTCGTCCGACAAAAGTATTATTTACGAACAGAAAAGGAGCGCATTAATAGCGACTATTTCAATCAGACTGATGAATTGATAGAAGACTCACATGTGATCAGAGAATTCATAAAATGCTTGATGGGAACAAGTTCACTGGCTGCTGTTTTCTTCCTTTTTTTCTGTAATGCTGTTGAGACACTGCCAAGTCACTGTTTAGTAACTTTTAGTCAAGTCACTGTTTAGTCACTGATAAGTCACCACTAAGTCACAATCACTTCACTGTTAAGTCACTGTCAAGTCACTGTCAACTTGACAGTGTCAAGTCACTGTTTAATCACTTTTAAGTCACTGTTTTGTTAATCTCACATCACTGTTAAGTCACGTCAAGTCAGTGCTTAGTCACAGTCAATTCACTTTTTAGTCACTGTAAAATCACTGTTAAGTCACTCAGTTTAGTCACTTTCAAGTTACTTTTTAGTCACTGTCAACTCACTGTTAAGACACCGTCTATTCACTGTTAAGTCACTGTAAAGTCACTTTTTGTCAATCTCAAATCACTGTTAAGTCACGTCAAGTCACTTTCAAGTCATTGTTCAATCACTGTTTAGTTACCCTCACTTTACTCCTCCCACTTTCTGCCTCCTTCCACCACTTTCCCTCCTCTTTCACTACTCTTTTCCCCCTCTCCACTTGTGACGCTCTGCTAAAACAACACAAAATATGCAAATTATTGCCATTGTTTCCGACGATCCCTGTCACCTCATCAACAGCTAAACGGACTTATTCTCTGCTGAAAAGATTGAAAACCAATCTTCGTGTCAATATGTTTGAGGACAGACTCAAGGGGTTAGCGCTGGGAAACGCTCACAAAGTTATTATAATATTACTTACGAAATAGTTGACAAATATCGTCGTCATGCAAGGGAGTAGCCAGCTTTCCGATTAGGGTTGTCGAAAATATGATATATTAAATATCTATATTTTTGCCCAAAATGACGAATATTATTATCGCATATTTTTCAGAGGCGATATATCAATAATCGAATATTTTTGGGGATATTTTTCGGTGATATTTTAGTTTTTAGCCCATTTTTTCCATTGTCCGGTTAGACAAACTTACCGGCAGGTTACCAATTTGAGTGTCTCATGCTGTTTTGGCGAAAAACCAGCCGGCAACTTTAACCGCAGCCTGACGAGCGGGTCAAATTTTAACCGGCCGGCAAGATTCGATAAAACTATCGATACTTTCACTCGACAGACACAGCTGTGTCAAACACTTGAATTATTTACTTTGCTAATTGCCAAACCAAAATGTTTATAAATAAACGAATTTGTTGCATTCACGAAATGAAATTGGCAGGCAGGTAGTGAGACAGGAAGGGACATGCGGCGGTCTGGAACAGAAAGTCCAGCAGAATGGCAGCCGCCGCAATGGCAAATGTCTTGACCTGCTGCCGTCACTGCCCGCTATCTGCGAAATCGAAGGATCAACTAGGCCAACGGCCTTGTGTTGTGGAATACTGATTGAGATCCAACTGCAGATATGTGTGCAGCATAACGAAAATACTATCCACACGCATTGCCAGCACCAGAAACAGTATCACCTCAATGGTCAACATGGCGACATAATGCTAGACGGAGCAACGAGTTAATAAAGCAAGAGAGTATAGGGAGGGGGGCTAATTATAATTCAATTTTAAATAATTAGTTAATGCTCTGAATGAAGTCAAATTTTTTCAACGATTCAGGTTGACAAATTCAGCATGTCATATAATTTTTTTTGCTAAATGATAACCAGCAACAGCAATAGAATTAAGAAAACCAAAACAAACACAGCTGATTCGTTGACAGTGTTTGGTCACACTATGGCAGCGATAGCAATCTATCGATATCGGGCGAACCTGCCGGTAAGTCTCGTTAAGAAACCCAAATGACTTACCGGCAGGTTATTCCGGCCGGCAAATTTGACCGGCCGGTACCAACCGCAACTTTTGAGAAAATGGCCCTTAGCGTTCGGTCGCACTGTTGCGAATGACTGTTTCTTGTGCTCCTTGCTCTTCGTTTTTCCCCCGCTCGTCAGGTCGTCAGGTCGTCGAGGTTTCATTACTTTTGTTGGTCCTGTGGCCACAATTTGGCACACTAGTGACTTCAGCCCCCTATAAACCTTTTACCCAGATCATCGAGTGACCAATGTACAAATGTCATAAAATATCCTAAAAAAAATATCGCATATTCGATATTTGGACAAAACAAATATCACGATATAAATATGTCAGTTTTAAAAAAATATCGATATAGAGAGCATAACGATCTCATTAATTTCCAACAGCTTTTATGCTTAAAACTGCCTTAGTTATTGATTTTGAGTATTCCTCTTTCTCAGCTGGTGGTTCACTTTTCGTCTACTCTGAAATATTCATGGTAAAATAGTTTCTCCAAATATTTTGGGAAATTTCTAGACTTAAAATGCAATTTGTTAGCCATTAATTTGGCCATAGTTCGGATTTTAATAGGTTTTTTTTTTTGTATCAAAAGTTTCTTATCCTCTGACGAGTTGTATCCGGCACCATTAAAACTCACACACAGACACGCACGGATAACGGATACCCCTCGAGTAGACAGGACAAAGGCAATGCCATAGTTTTGCACGTGTAACGGTAAATGTGTCTGTGGCTGTGTGTTGTGTGTGTGTGTGTGTGTGTGTGTACTTTTCTCATTTGCTGCTGAATTTTTATTACAAATTTCTTCATGATGATGGCAGACGAACTTCTTTTGCTGCCGCGTTCTTTTTAGTGTCGACATCGATTGAGGCCAAAATAAATAGCCGGCAAAAAAAAAAAAAGAAGGAAAATCATTGCAATAGGAAATGAAAACGAAAAACGACGGGCAGGAAGAGGCTGCTCATTCTCTGCAGCCAAAATCAATAGGAAGCAGCATAAGGATATTTAAGCAGGATATTTAATATGTCCCAACCCCATTCAAGGTGTGTGTGATGGCTTTTTCCCGCTTCAATGCCAAATATGATTGTGCCACTACTTCCACATCCACATCCACTTCTCCCACGTTCAATTTGTTATCAAAGCCCCAACGTCTGTTGCCTGTTTTTTTATAATTTTTCCAGCTTTGCTCTCAATTTCGTTGTATCTTAAAGTACATTTTGGCCACACATAACTTCTCAACTATTTATCTTGTTAGCGGAAATCTATTGAAAATGTTTATGGTTTTGGGTGTGTGTGTGCGAGAAGGGGAGGCTGGAGCTTCACATATGCTGCAGGAAAACGCTATTTATGAGAATTCGTAAATTGTAGAACAAAGTTTAAACAAAATTGAATGTAAATCTGTTTATTTTATTATTTTGGTGTTTTTTGTCGGATCTCATCTTAATAAAACTGAGGCCCAAGGTTCCATTTTTTTTCTGTGTTTCATTAATTTACATGCAAATAGAGCATCGATGCTCTGTGGTCAGACGATGTTGTTGTTGTTGTTGCTAAAGGTGTTTATTTTATTTTGACATCTTTCGGCTGGCCGGTTGTTAGCTTTCGCCGTTAATTAAGGTTTATGGACAAATTATGTCCACAAATTGCCAATTAAAATTAGAACGCGGTACATAAATTCAAGCGTCCGAAACGAAAAACGAAAAAACAAACGAGAAAATGTCAACGCCTCCACCCATCAAGCCCCAGCTTCAGCATCTTTGTGGCTGACAAAATGTTGTCACTTGACTGGTTTCTACTCATTTTGAGCTTACCCTTTATCTTTCTGTGTCCGAGATTTGTGTTTGAGTTACACCACCTGCCTGCTGCATTTGCCACAATCATTTACACTAAATCACTTAAGTGCACAAGTGTCCGAGCACCGCCCCAAAAAGTGGGAGCCCTGGAATAGATACTCCACATACTTAAACGGCTACAACTATATAGTCTGCTCCCCTGTGCCCATGTGTATAAGCTCGTAAAAATTTACGCATATTAAAAATAAGCCCAGGCCGAAGACGAAAACAACTTCTTTTCTGCCGCGTCCGTCCTGCATTGGGGGCCACTAATTCACTTTGCTACTCGCTGATTGGCGGAGAGCGCCAGGTGGTCACAAGACTCTAATGCAACAACACACAGAGAACCCGACACAGCGGTTTAATCTGTATGGAGCTAGGCCTGACGACTGCACGTAGTAACAGCCTCTCCGATCTTGGCATCGAGGTGAGCGCACTGCGTGTGGAGCATCCTGCCTCCTAAAAAAAAAACCTGCCTTACTTCTGTCAGTCAGTGATGAGCGCTAAATTTTGCAAGGGAAAAACCTCCAAGACGGTAAATGGGGCTAAAAAGCGAGTAAACTGAGCGGGTAACTTGAGCGAGTAACTCAAGCGGGAGTAGATTAGGCGAGTAGCTTGAGCAATTAGCTCAGTAGCTTGAGGAAGCTTAAGCTTGAGAGCGGGAGTACATATTGAGCGAGTATCTTAAGCAATTTGAAAGAATAGCTGTAATTTAAAAGTATTTTTTAGCTAAAAGAATAAGTTGTAAATGTCTTCAGCGAGTATCTTAAGCAGAATTTAGAAAGAGAATTTAGTTTAAGCGATAGCGATAGCTTGAGCGAGTGGCTTGAGTAAGTGGCTTGAGCGAGTGGCTTGAGCGAGTAGCTTGAGCGAGTATCTTAAGCAATTGTATCAAGCGAGAAGCTTGAGAATTTAGTTTAAGCGATAGCGATAGCTTGAGCGAGTAGCTTGAGCGAGTAGCTTGAGCGAGTAGCTTGAGCGATTAGCATAGGACAAAAGCATGAGCGAGAAACTTAAGCAGGTAACTCGAAAGAGTAGCTGTAACTGAAAAGCATTTTTTAGCGAGAAGAATAAGCTTGAGAATGGCCTTAGCGAGTAGCTTAATCGGTAAGTTTTAACGAGTAGCTTGAGCGAGTGTTTTGAGCGAGTAGCTTGAGGGAGTAGCTTGAGCGAGTAGCATATTCAGCGAGTATCTTAAGCAATTGCCTCAAGCGAGAAGCTTGAGATATTAGTTTAAGCGATAGCGATAGCTTGAGCGAGTAGCATACGACAGAAGCATGAGCGAGAAACTTATGCGGGTAGTTTGAAAGAGTAGCTGCAACTGAAAAGCATTTTTTAGCGAGAAGAATTAGCTTGAGAATGGCCTTAGCGAGTAGCTTAATCGATAAGTTTTAACGAGTAGCTTGAGCGAGTAACATAAGCCAGAAGCAAAATCGATACTCTTGAGCGAGTAGTTTGAAAGAGTAGCTAAAACTTGAAAGAATTTTTTAGCCAGAAGAAATAGCTTGAGAATGGCCTTAGCGAGAACCTTAAGAGACTGCCATAAGCGAGATAGTTGAGGGAGTAGCTTTAAAGTGAAGCTTGAGAATGTAGCTTTAGCGATAAGCTTGAGCGTGTAGGCTCAACTTCAATGTAGCTTTAGCGAGTTGCTTGAGGGAGAAGCTTATGTAAGTAGCCATAGCTTGAGAATAAATTTAGCGAGTGGCTGGGGAGAGTAGCTTAAGCGAGTAAATTTAATCGCCTTTAGGGAGCGGTTGGAGAGAGAAGCTAAAGCGAGTAGCTTGAAATCTTAGTCTTAATTTGATAATAGCTTTAGCAAGCACAACTTGATAATAGCTTTAGTGAGTGGCTTGAGAGAGAAGCTTAAACAAGTAGCTTGAACTTGTACACGTATTTTGAGAAGCTTGAGAGAGTAACTTCTTCAAAATATCTTCAGCGAATAGCTTAAGCGAGTAGCCCCAACTGGTAGCAAAGGGGCATAGCTTGAACAAATACATGAAGAGTTTAGCTGGGGCAATAGTTTGTGAGAACTGTTCAACTAAGTTTTTGAGACTAAATACTTAAATGATGGGCTAGCAATTTTATATAGAGTTGCTTTAGCGAGTGAGCAGCTAATGTTTCAAGAGCGAGTAGCTCAAGGGTCTAAGTTTAGCAAAAGCTTAAGATGGTATGCATGAAACTGTCACAAACGAATATAATTATAAAAGATTTTTGATCATAAAACTATGACGAGTAATCAAGGCGAGTAGTTTAAGCAAGTAGCTTTGTCGAGTGATTTCGTTAAATAACTTTTTAGAAGTTTTAGCGAGATTCTTTCGGAATGTGGCTCAGCGCGATGTTTCAACGAGTAGTTTCATCAAATAGTTTCAACGAGTAGTTCAAACGAGTAGGTCTTTTATATTGTTTTGTCCTTCGTTTCTGTAGAGTTGCTTAAGAGTTTTGAAATTTTTCAGCGAGTAGTTCCAACGAGTAAGGCTTAAATATTTTTTTGTCCTTCGGTTCTGTCGAGTTGCTTATGAGATTTTAAATTTTTCAGCGAGTAGTTTCAACGAGTAAGTCTTATGAATTGTTTGGTCCATGCTTAAGAGATTTCAGCGAGTAGTTTTAAAGAGTAAGTCTTATATATTGTTTGTTTCTTCGTTTCTGTCGAGATGCCTAAGAGATTGGAAATTTTCAGCGAGTAGTTTCAACGAGTAAGTCTTATGTATGGTCTTGTCCTTTGGTTCTGTCGAGTTTTGCAACTTTTCAGCGAGTAGTTTTGTGACTCAAAACCCTGCCGTAGCTGATGCTATCATTTCTCTTGGCCAGAAAACCACCGAGCAAATTGGCCAACACTGTTTCACTTGGCTCTGGGCACGTTTGTGCAGTGCGGCGTTTCACAAAAGCCTGCTTGACTGCTCCACTTTGGCGGCGGCGGCGTTGCCCCATTCCCCTGCCGGTCCCTACCATCCCATCCATCCATCCATCCATCCATCTATCCAACTGGAAACTGGTTCATATTCCCCCACTCAATTCACTTCAGATACAACAATATAACGAGCTTTGCTTTTCGGTTTGATTTTTTTATGTTTTTTTGCGCACAGGTGGCTCCTCCACGTTGTTGGAGCGAGCGATCGCGCGTAATAAGCCGCGAAAACATTGCTCAGTTATTCCTCTCGATTCCTTTTCGTGTGTGCAATCAGCAGTCAAATGCGAGGGGACGACTCCGAACCGGTTGGGGCCGATCGCCGGGGGAAGATAAGCGAGCCGAGAGGACAACCCATACAGAGACATAGGCAAATTATATGGCCAAGATGCGGCCGGGAAGATGGACAACGGCAGCAGTCAACACTTTCGCAGCCGGGGTGCAGATTTCCACATTTGGCCATTAATCATTGGCCGCCTGCTGGTGCCAGCTAGCAGGTTTTCCTGTGTGCAGGCTCCTCATTATGTGCGCTTAATTGAAATGTCATAGAGGGCCATTCAGGCGGGGTACTCAACCTTTGCTCCGGCCTGGCCGCAAGTTCAGAGTTTATGATTAATTTTCAAACATTGCACAACACTGGTTGGCTGTCAGCCCCCAGCCCCTCCCCCACGATGACAACCTGCACAGAAAATCAGTTGCCGCTCCGCTCCACAAAAGTTGAGGCCTCGCTGCGCTTCCGCAGAATCACTTAACGCTTGATTACACCGATTGACGTTTTGACGAGGCAGTGATGCTGCACAAGTCGCCGTCGTCGTCATGATGATGATGATGATGATGATGATGGCGGCGAGGCTGGGATCCAAGGGGTTTGCCAGTGCAACCGAAAAAAAGGAACGAACAGAAATGGCAGGCGGCGGCTCTCCAGAGAACTGTTGAGGGCGAGGCTGACGCTGCTGATGATGTTGGAAGCTGTCAATGGTGACTAGAACGTTATTACATATTACCACAGGGCCCTGGGCCGACCGCTGGTGCGGGGCAGCCTGTCGATTAAAATGTCATTGCATTTTGCTGCCGTTGGCTGCAGTTGTCAAAAGGTTTTTGCCACTTGTCTCTACCCAACACACACACACACACACACAGTTTTCCATAAAAAACACAAAATTGAAGGAGCAGCGCTCAAGTGCCAGCAGCCGGGGGGTGAAGAGATGCTGTCGAGAGGAACCCAGCCCCGGGTTAAGCTAAGCTGTCTTTAGAGCCGGGCCATGTCAAATGGAAGCTTGTGTGTGGCATTTGAAAGTTGTACGATTTCAAGCGTGACACGAACAAGCACGTGTAGACACGACTTGGTTCATGCTGCTGTAACTGATGAACTGGTGTTTGTTTGCGCTTTAATGAAACATTTGTTCGTATTCATCAGGAAACATCAAAATTATAAATAAATCATAAAAAAAGTAGGAGTCAAAGTTACCGCATTAATCACAGCTTTTTTCAGCCATTGTGATAAAAATCGATAGATCTAGTTCGATTGTTCTGGTGAACTATATCTATCGATTTTTATTTTGTCATCCATTTGTGCTGGTGAACACGGGGTCAATCTTTATATTTGATTTATGCTTATTGTACACCTTTATTTCATCTTTTTTCTTAACGTTTGCCTCCTCGGACTGATGTGAACCCGATTTCTAAAATCGACGAATAAGTACCGAAGAATTGAACAAATGCGTAAGCGTGTCTAAATAGTTGGAGGGGAGCTGTGCTCCAAAACGATCAACCCTAGTGCTCTCTAGTTTTTGGTACCAAAAGACCAAAAACTACTTCCCCCCTCTCCATCAACCCACACCGCATTTCACTCAACAAAGAGAGAAAGAGAGAGAGAGAGGGAGTGAGAAACTTAGAGATGAGCGCAGCAGCAGCGCTACATTCAGCTATTGTTCCAGGTACAGGGTATGTTATAATCGGGTTCGATCTACTTTCTCAATTGTTAGTAAGAGGACTTGTCGGTTCGTTTATTCTTTTTACTTCGCTCTCATCAATGAATTATATTCAACTTTTATATAGCCTGGGATTGGTAATTATGAAACTAGAGGTATCAGGTAGCAACTCCTCATACCCAGTTTTTCTGGATCGTAGAAGGGAAGTTAGAGGGAGTCTCCACAATTGTTATACCAACCCCGCCCATAGAGGACTAACTTAGAAAATGGAATTAACGGAATACCACTCCATAGAATTTTTTAAGATTTTAAATATACAATTGTGATTTGGCGACCTTTCTAATTGTAGATGTATTGTTTCCGGCTTGAGGTCAGGTTGATAGAAAAAACGATTTATGTTTCTTTTTTCTCCGATATATTTCGGTTGCTCTTCGGCATCCGTCTTCAGGGCAAAACTACAAAAATTTATACACCAATATTAAACATTCATACTTTAACAAAATTCACAAAAAACAGTTTACGTACAATTTTTACACGTCTGCACCGTTTGACGTGGGAGTCTTCAACTAATTGTCAGTGAGTAAGTGTCTGAATAAATGGGCGCAGTTCTCAGTATCACTCTTAAAGTTCAGTCTCCTGTCAGTTGAAACGCTTGAGATGTGCAACATTTCTAATGTGAAGCGTTTGTTGTAATGCTGCTCTTGTTGTAGAATTGTCGCTGCCTCAAAATTTGGCCAGTGGCCGCTTTCTACGTAATGTGCTGCCAGCGCAGTTTTTATACCCGTTACTCGTAGAGTAAAAAGGGTATACTAAAGTCGTGCAAATGTATGTAACAGGCAGAAGGAATCATTTCCGACCATATAAAGTATATATATTCTTGATCAGCATCAACAGCCGAGTCGATATAGACATGTCCGTCTGTCCGTCCGTCCGTCTGTCTGTATGAACACCTAGATCTCAGAGATGGTAAGAGATAGAGGTTTGACATGTATGGGACAAATGCTTCTTTTTTCTGCACGCAGATCAAGTTTGTTTCAAATTTTGGCCACGCCCCCTCCCGCCCCCGCAATTTGGAAAAAACGTTATATCTCCTACATTTTTAAAGATAGACGATTTGTACCTTCTAGAGATAGTTAGTAATTAGCAAAATGAATCGATTTGCCGAAGAAATGACAAAGATCGGATGAACGGTTCTCAAGTTATGAGCAAAAAAGTGAACCAAGCACCCATCCCCCTCCCACCCTAAAAAATGTTGCATACTTTTTGGATGGTCACCCTAGGGAACGCAGGAACACTGTTAAGCATGTTTTCTCATGAGTAACGGGTATATCGAAGTCGGTTAGAACCGACTTTAACTTACGCTCTCGTTTGTATGTGTGTTTGATGTCGTAGTTTGTAGTCAGAATTATGTTAGGCTATTCGGGTTTTTAACTTGGATTTTGTCGTTCCTATGTAGACTTTGTTGCAAATATCGTCATTAGATCCTTCACATGGTATTTTGTAGATGACATTCTTGACATCCGATTTGTCTATTTTTGCTTTGGTCCTGTTGAAAAATCCTTTCATCGTGTTTGAAGGTTTATGCGCAATTTGTATGTTTTGTTTGTCGTAGCAGTTTGATCGTGCGAATCGTTCTGATAGTTTAGGTACGTATGTGAGTGTACGGTACTTCTTAGGTTCTCGTATTCTTCTATTATTTCCGTTTTTGTGTCTTTTCAATAATGAATCAATTACCCACATAGGGAAATCATTATTTGACAAAATTACTTTTATCTCCGATTCTATGGCTGTCTGATATGTTTTGTCGCTGATATTAGTCATTCGTTGAATATACCCAAGTGCCGTATTCATTATCATGCTTCTTGGATGTTTTGAAGTGAAGTTAATAATCCGTCCTGAGGCTGTTGGTTTCATGTACCACTTTGTTTTTAAAATTTTGCCGTGTCTATTTATTGTGGTGTCTAAATAAGGTAATTTTCCGTCTTCTTCTAATTCCAATGTGAATTTAATGTTTCTGTGGTAACTATTCAGCGTCTCCAGGGTAGTTTGTACTTCGTCCTCTCTCACTATAGCAAACAAGTCATCAACGTATTTGGTGAGTACTCTGGGTTGATGCTTTAGTTTCCTGATAGTGCTTTCTAAAAGTTCCTCCATGATAATGTCTGCTATGATGGGTGAGGCTGGGGATCCCATGGGCATCCTTCGCTGAGGTATATTTTGCCCTCAAATTTAAAATATCTACTCTCCATAATGCAAAATTTTACTATGTCCATGAAAAGTTGTCTGGGAATTTGGGTATGCTCTCTAATTTTTGGCCATTTTTGTCTAATGGTGTCCATTGCTAAGTCTATCGGTATGCTAGGAAATAGGGACACAACATCAAAGGACACAAGAACTTCATATTGCCTCGATTATGGGTGCTGTCAAATGTGGTACATACTATCGCGGTTTTTCGATGCAAGTTACGATCTCTTAAGGACACATTTAATTAGTCAGTAGCTCCATATATTCTATGGAGTGGTATTCCATTCATTCCATTTTCTAAGTTTGACCTTTATGGGCGGGGTACTAACCGCTTGTTCATTGGAGCTAAGAGTTGGTACAACATCTTTGGCGAATTTTCCAAAATATTAGCTTCATTTGACCAGCAACAGATGTTGAAACTGTGTATATATGTACCCATTAAACGCGAGGTGTTGCTACCAGATGCCTCTAGTTTCTCATTTTATTGTCCAATCCAAGTATTTGAGTGTTCCCGTGATTTTTCAACTGCAACATGTTACTTGGATAGTATGTTAAAAAGTTTAGTTTATGCTATAAGCGGGATTTCAAAATATTGAAGAACAATACGCAGTTTTTTTTACGATGAAGGAAGGAATATTTTTTTTGATAAAAAGCTTTATTTATTATGCCAAGAAATGATTATTTTAAAATTATCCAAACATTTTGGAAGCTGCGAAGTCGAAAGATCCGGCTCTTTCAACCATCTTAATTTCGATGTATGTAATCCACCCATACACAATGCGTATGGAGAAAAGTCTCGTCTAATACACCTTTAAAAGATAAAACATATTTACTGATAAGACATATTGTATAAGTGTGAAAATATATAGTCGTCAGTCCGACTAGTATATTTCTCAAGTATTTTATCGTAAAAGAAAATCACTTATACAATGGCAAATGGAATAGAATTTGCACAATTCGTTTAAATAAAAGTCCAAACATTTCTTCTGCCTCATTTAATATCGTAAATTGTTACAATTGCCATTTGCACGACAATCACAAATCATCATCAGCCAAGTGGGCATTTTTTTTTTTTTTTGCGTGAGGTATGCGGAAATCACCGCCTGCAAACGCAAACGCAAACGCACACACACATAATTGCACCTGTCGCCTCCTACAAGAGTACAGCTGCCAACTGGCGCTACATTTGCCTCCATATTTGGGCCTTTGTGATTGGCCCAAGTGTTGCCTAGCCAAGACACAAACCCAAATACAGCCGGTGCGTCTGATTATGAGCCAAAAGCAATTTATGTGAAGCTGCCTTGCCTGGGCATCAATAATAACAAGCAGGGACGTCGATCGTCGATCGTCCATCGGCAATCGGCTTGTCGTTCGTCGGTGGTCCAGGGTAGCAGCCTAAGGCCCATCAGCCTCTCTCATCTATGCCAACAACCACCCAGCCCAACCAGTTGTAACGCAACAAGCCCAAGCCACAGCCTCAGCTTCAGCTTCAGCTTCAGCCTGTACGCGTGGCCGTTGTGGCGTTTTATGACTCTGTTTGGCATCGGGCAGCCAGCCGCCGCCTGAGCTTAGAAAACAGGTGCACTTTACATCAAAAGAACCCAAGACCGTGGACCAGACCCGAGTTGGAGCTGGCAAAACACTCGAAACACTTAATCAATGGCCGCAACGCCAACGCCAAGGCGCACTGTGGTCGAAATAAAAAAAAAAAAGTGAACTATCAAGTTCTAGGCGATCTCTTAAGTGCATAGCTTACAAGTAATTTTCTACGATCTCGATTAGGTTAGCTAAGGTGGGCCAAAGAATTAGGCCCCATTTGTGGTAAAACGGCGAGACACTTGGGTCTATTCAGAACAAATATTGATCTCACTTTTCTTCGCACCCTTTTAATAGTGTAAGGAGTGACCGCATGGTCTGAGTCCCAGAGGATTATTTGCTATAGTCAAGGCAAGCAAGACCGTAACTTCCATCAGACTAAATTCGAAATTGCTGTCGTGCGTGAGACAAAGATGTGATATTCGGCAGAAGTGCAGAGTCTAAGTATATAAGATGTTATTTTGGAAAGGTGATGGGCTAAGGAATGTTTCGGTACAAAATTAAGTTTAATATCGTAAATAGATGATATTCTGACACAAAATTAAGAAAATTTACTATAACTGAATATCGCATAGGTTAAACCATCCCATAGTACCAATAATATCGTTTCAGTACGTTTGTATTTCTGTTTAAATCTTAGAAGGAATTTGAATATCGTAAATATATATAAATAAAAACGGTGTTAAAACAGCTAAAGAATAAAATCTAAGAAAATTTAAGTTTAGTTCAATTCATTATGCAGCAAATTTCCAGCTTTTGGTTATTTTGCATATTTTCCTTAATTATTTTGTGTAGGAGAAATGAATATCGTAAATAGAAAAGACAATTTCTAACCTTTGACTATTTTGTGAAAAAGGAATATATATCGTAATGTTTTTTGTTTTAAATCGGTTATTGCTAAGTGTAGTAGAAAAATGAATACCGTAAATGAAATTCAAAAGCAGTGTGGGACCGCACGTCCAACTTGGGAGTGAATCAGGGATGGCTTTCTAGATGACATAACGTCATGTCTGCCAGGGGTGTAGCATAGTGTAGTAGTGTGGTATTAATAGCTGAGAGCCCTTTGGTAATGCAACAAACGATATACGCCTTAAGTGAAGCCTACAAGTCAACAAATACATGGAACGAGTCTTTAAGTGGTCAGCGAATATCGATACCTGGGAGTGACTCTTACCCCATGTAAGACGTTTCTTAAGCCCACCACTCTTAGCGACTCCAAAATTGCAATAAATTATGAACATTATGAAAACAAATAGTCTAACTTTATTTATATACTAAAATAATTATTGTTAATTGAATAAATTTTATAACTTAAATATCGTAAATATGGACAAGTTTTCAAATTTAAATATCGTAAAGAAAAAATACGAGAGCGTAAGTTAAAGTCGGCTCTAACCGAGTTCGATATACCCGTTACTTATGAAAAAACATGTGAACATCCGAAAAGTATGCAAAATTTTTTGACTCGGCTTTTCAACACTTTTTTGCTCATAACTTGAGAACCGTTCATCCGATCTTTATCATTTCTTTGGCAAATCAATACAAATTACGAATGACTAACTATCTCTAGAAGAAACAAATTATCTATCTTCAAAACTGCGGGAGATATGACGATTTTTTAAAATTCCGGAGGCGGAAGGGGGCGTGGCAAAAACTGAAAATAAACTTAATCTGCGTGTAAGTATAAGAAGCATTTGTCCCATACATGTCAAACCTCTATCTCTTATCATCTCTGAGATCTAGGTGTTCACACAGACAGACGGACAGACGGACATGTCTATATCGACTCGGCTGTTGATGCTGATCAAGAATATATATACTTTATATGGTCGGAAATGATTCCTTCTGCCTGTTACATACATTTGCACGACTTTAGTATACCTTTTTTACTCTAATTGAGTAAAGGGTATGAAAACCAAATTCTAAATTGTTGTTTCAAATATCGCATCGAATATATTTCTGTGAAAGTCAAATGAATATCGTAGATTACACTGAAAACAAGGACCAGTTTATGTGATGATAATGGTATACGAATCTGTATTGAATCTGTGTTTTGTTAATATTGAAAATTTTGTCCCTCTTCAATAGCGTTTGGCTTGAAACCAATATGTTCGATTTGACTCTCTGTTAAATGACTGTAAGAACTGCTACTGTTAAGTACAATCATGTTAACTCTTCTAATTCAGTTTTAAACAGAAAGTCAGAAGGTAAGCCAAATGAGTTTAGAGATGTGTTTCTTTTTCACTTATAATGATTTGTTTGCTGCAAATTTCCATAAATCTTCCCACTGTGCCCAGAATGCCAGTTTCCTTCAAGTCATTATCATCATCATCATCATCGTCATCGTCATCTTCTTGCCAGGCACGTCTAATTACCGGGAAGTCAAATGTAGTCAACATATTGCTCTTTGATTTGCACTGCCAGCAGCAGAAGCCTCATCATACGGCGGGATCCCAGTCTTCATGGTCATAGTTATAGTTTACTCGATGGGAAAAATTGCTCGAATGTGGTAGCCAAAGTGTGGAAACACGGGCAATTCCTGAGCCTAGAAGAAACTGGAACTGGAACTGGACCTGGGAGCGACCTGGGCCTGGCCCAGTCATAAATCAGGCTCATTTTAATGACGCAAACGAAATGCGAGTTGAAAACGTGTTTCGCTAGCTGCTTCCCCTCTCGCTATACAGAGCGATGCACTTGCTCTTGGGGCGCTGCTAAGCAGCAATTAGGGTATCAATCATGGAGGCATTAAACAATTGAAAAATTGTCTTTTGAATGAAATTGAATGGCAATTAAAATTTGAAGGCAAGCCAATTTGTTGAGGCCAAAGTGGTACGCAAAATATGGAAGGCCGTTCGATCTTCGTCGGTTGGGTGGGTGGGGGGTATCGACTAGTCCACCAGCAATTTAACCGTGAAGCTGTAAAAATTTTGACTTTTATTACTTTCTTGGTCTTGAGTCCAAGATCGTAAGCACATTAAACACATTTGAATTGCGCTCCTTTGGACTAATCACAGAGCTAAGCTTACAAAGAAAGATTCAACATAAAATCCATCAAGTGTTTTCTCTGGCAACGCACTTTTATCTATTCAAAGGCTGTCAAGACTGGTTTTAAGCAAAACCCCAAAAGGTATTTCTAAAATCACACAATACTCACTTTTTTCTATTTTCACACAAACTTCATTTAAATTCATTTTTAGCGGAGTAATGGGTAGAACTGCAAGGGCGCAAAGGGCAAGTAAGTGCCCATCGCTAATTTAATTCTTTAGAATGTAAACTTACTTCATTTAAGTATCAAATCGAGTATGAGTATTAAACGGTTTCACCTTTCACCTGGTTCTCTTTTTTTCACAAATTTATGACCTACTTTTCTTATCTTTCATTTGGCCTTATACCATTTCCCTGCCTTCTAATCGTCTGACTAATAAATATTTTCAATCAAAATTTGCATAACACCAAAATTGGCAGTTTGTTTATTAAGATACAAACCCATTTCAGTCGCATTTTGTTCGATTTTGCCATATATTAAGACCAACTAATTGATTTAGAGATGCGACACCCGAATACCCCAAATGACACTCCACATTAGGCTTATAAGGTGTTTACGGACAGAGCACAAAAAAAACAAGATACAGTTTTTATGGTCAACTCAAATAAGAAAACAAAAGCAAAATTTTATGCAAAGTCCCCGCTATCAGAATTTTCTATGGAAATGGGTGTTGAAAATTTCAAATCAAAAAATTTGTTTAACGATCTTCTCATCCGGCTGTGCTCGTGGTTGTTGTAGCTTCTTTTATTTGATTTTGTTAAGTTTTATGTTGGCTGTAAAGTAAAACGAAATGTAATAAAATCAACTGAAATTTAAATAGAAATGACCTGAGCGACACACGGGCTGAACAAACAGAACCTCAATGTAAAGCAAAAGAAGCGTCGTTTTGTTAAATATTATTTTGGATTTCTTTCTGATTTTTTGGGTTTTTTTTTAAGTTTGTCTTTATTGAATGATAAGCTGATTCGTACAGCACAAATAAAAAGCATTATGTAAGTGAAATCCTACACTCAAAAAATTATTATTGCCTAATAAGGCCAAAAAATTTGGTTCCACGTCTATTTAACACAAAACAATTTCAACACGTCAATTCAACACAAAGCAGTCATCACAAAAAACAAGTCAACACACGTCTATAAGTCATTTCAAATTTAAATTTAATAATAAATTAATTATTTTGTTTTGTTGAATTGTTGTTTTGGGTGAAATGATTTAGTGTTGTATTGACGTGTGTTGAAATTGTTTTGTGAAGACTTTGTTTTGTGTTGAATTTGTTTGTGTTGAATTGACGGATTGTTGAATTGTGTTGTTGGGTGAAATGACTGTGTGTTTTATAGACGTGTTACCAAAAAATTACCTAAAAAAGCTCCAAGGCCATTGTGGATCTAAAGTTTAGAATATACATACATAAAAATTGCTCTAAGATTGAGATAATTATTTTCCAAGTTTTATGGTATGATATGTACCTTGAGCTGTTAGGGTGGCTGCGAAAGCGTTGGGATGCCGGCCTTGGCACACTTCCACACCTTGCGCATGTTCAAATGCTCCGTCACAATGTTATAAACCACAGATTTTGATAAATTAAACATCTGGGCAATTAAAGAAATACGTAGTCGACGGTCATGAGTTCAAAACTATTGTCAGTATTTGTCAAAGTCGAAGACCTTCCAGCACGGTCTTCATCGGCGACCTTTTCCCGGTCTTCCAATAAGGCCTGGTGGCACCGAAACACACCACTTCTTGTTAAAGCAACATCTGGGTAAGCCAGCTTGATCATATTAAACGTCTCTGTCGCAGATTTACCGAGTTTTACACAGAATATAATTGCGCTGCATTATTGGTTGCCTGTTCTGACTCTTCAGGTGCTCGTTCGTTAGCTAGGAACGCTCTGTACCGAATCCAGTCGGTGCGCGCACGCTTCAAAGTATAGTTGAGGCGGAAGAAAATCAGTTGTATTACATTTAAGACAAAAAAGGAGAAATATTTTTTTTTTAAATAATTATGGTTGATTTTGGAAGCTTAATTTCCTACATGTTCGACACTTTAATTGTATTCAATATTTAACATTTTCGTCAAAGATTGCAAAATTCCAGGCATAACTTACGTTATTCACTTCGTATTTCTTGAGTTTGTGCTTCAAATTCATTTATCTGGCTTCTTCTAATTAATATTCTAATATTATCTGACCGCAAGGCTTCTGTTTTTCTACACCTCTTTTCTCACCTTCTTTGTCTCCTTTGGGTTCATTCTGCCCAGTTGTCTCATTTCTCGTCTCAGGTAACGCTTATCGCTGTCTGCCGATCACGCGCCATGTTGGCAGTTTTAATTATGTTGTTGTTGTTGCTGTTGCTTCTGTCTTTTCTCCTCCTTTTTGCTGCTTTCGTCCTGCTGTCTCTGAGCTGCTGTGGAATGTTGACGAACTGCTGTCGCAATTAATACGCAATCGTTGACGTCGCGTCGTCGTCGTCGTCGTCGTCTTCTGCTGTTGCTGCAACTGACACTGCTTAGCGGGCTCAGTATCATGCCCCCCCCCTCCCCCTTCCCCCCTTCCCACCATACCTTAGCGCTATTTGCTATTTATAGATTGGCAATGTCCCCACGCTGCTGTCACCGACAAAACAGTTGCCAACTCAACTGGTTACCTTGTCATTCACTCTGATATTTCATGGCCCTTAATTTAGGTAGCATTTGGCAAAAGATGTTAGAATTTTGAAATGCTGATAACATTTTTAGAAAAAATTGCTGGCTTAAGAATCGATTTTTAAAATTATGCAATCCTCACTCATTGATTGATTGATATTCTTTTAAAAATTAAACTATTTGATTTCTTGTTTTTTTGTCAGCGACTAAAAAGCTGTTTGCTCTCTTGGCACACACCTCGGCAGGCGTTCGGCTCGTGTCGTTCCTTGTATCAAGTTGGTTCAAATTTTGATCAAGTTTTGGTCTTATTTAAGCAAATGCTAGATCGTTATCAGGAACAGTTTTTCCAAACACTAAACTAAGGGAACTTATTTCAGCCAGCGACGGGAAAAGACGTTAGTCAGAAACTCATTCCGCTTTAATAATAATTAATAGTATTTTATTAATCTGTAGGCCCGACTGACTGACATCAACCCACAGCCAAATCTGCTTATCCTAGATATCTAAGACTTGGTACAGACCTTCGTTTAGTTATGAAGGCGCGCACTAAAAACGAAAATTTGGAAAATTTTCCGTGAGGAAAAGAAATTTTTGTTAATTATTATCAATAAGAATTATTGATATTAATAATAAATCGAAAAAATTATAAGGCAAATTTATAGTTTTTTTATTTTTTATTAAAAACGAAAAAAAAAATATATAGGTACATTTTTATAAGAGTTTGTTAGAGATAATTTTTTTAAGTCGATTTTTAAACTTCAGTTTTTATTTTCGTAATGTTCATATACATATATGGCTTTCTTTAAGCCACTTGACTGTATGTAACCCCTTAAAAAAGGCCACAATTCCCGCAGCCCCCACCATTTTTTCTTTTTTCCACAAAAAGCTAAATTTGACAAAAAAAAAAGAAGCCTTTCTGGCAACACTGTTCATTTTGCTCCTTCTTTTATTTTGTTTCCTTAGAAGTGAACCCGTTCGAAATTCTGTTATAAATATTCAGGGGCTTTAATATGAATGATATGAATCTCTTAGACTGATTAATTATCAACTTACAGTCTAGATCCCTTATCGTCTAAAAGATCTAACATTTAACAAAGACCCTAAATTCACCACATGGTTTTTCGGGAGAAAAATATATTATAGCATGTTCAGCATTCAGAAGACAGAAAGGCAATAATTTTTAATTCTGGACTAACAGCATGACTTGAAAATTTGGTTGTATCCCTTATAAAGGGACGGGATAGAAATTAGTATGTGGATAGGCCCCTGCATTTGCCTAGCCTAACATAATCTCTCTCCTGATACTTTTTTCATATTGATTTATTTTATTCAGCTTTAAATACGAAACTGTTTAAAAATTAATATGAACCCATATGATACTTACATGTAACAGAATTGTTTGAAGAAAATGATGATACTTATAAGGATAAAGTGAAAAAGATGGTTCAGCAAATCTATAGTTTTGCATTCACCTGCGATGCCGTTACCATTACCAACTCTAACTGCGGGTATCTGATCTAACAGCTCATTTTGAGGGAAATGGATCAATTGATTCTATCTGTCTTCTAGCCGTTCATTAAATAAACATTTTTTTAAGCGCAGGCAGATTGTAGTTGTTTTTACGCATCAAATGACGCCTCAATTACCTCATCAGACCAGTTCATTTGACACCAAAATATTTATATCGTAATGATACTTTTTCAATATCGCCAAAAATATCGATATGGAAATTTTTGAAATATTCGACAACCCTACAGTTATGTCACTGTCGAGGCACTGTTTAGTCACTGTCAAGTCACTCTGAAGTAACTGTTAGTCAGTGTTTAAGCGCCCCATACATCTCAAAAAATTTTGCGCAAATCGCTTATGTGTGTTAGTGAAATATGGGTGTATGCGTCTCACGCACGCATTTGTGCAAATCGATACAAAAATCAAAAAGGCTTTGATTTTTTGTGTTATTTGCGCAAAATTTGTGTGGTTAGTGGGCACATTGTGCAAAAACATAAGCAAATGAGGCATTTATTTTAAAATTCATAAAAGTTTATCGTTCCTGAACTGCTCTGTGGATCATAAAAGCAAAGTAGTACGCCAACAGAGAGGTAAAGAACTCCCAATGTGCATTTTGAATAGAAAAATACAAAGAGCGCTACCCAGATGCCATCAACTTTACTCGTCGAGCGCTCGCTTTAAAATGAATATTGCGCAAATACTGGTGTGGTGAATGGGCTAAGTGCTTGTGAATTTTGCGCAAAAAATTTGTGAGATGTATGGGGCGCTTTAGAGACTGTTAAGCAACTTTTTAGTCACTGTTAAGCTACTGTCAAGTCACTGTTTAGTCACTGTTAAGTCACTGTCAAGTCACTCTAAAGTAACTGTTTAGTCAGTGTTTAGAGACTGTTTAGTCACTGTTTAGCAACTTTTTTGTCACTGTTTAGTCATTGTCAAGTCACTTTTTAGTCACTGTTAAGTTACTGTCAAGTCACTGTTAAGTCACTGCTTAGTCACAGTCAAGTCACTCTTAAGTAACTGTTTTGTCACTGTTTAGAGACTGTTTAGTCATATTTTAGTCACTGTTAAGTTACTGTCAAGTCACTCTAAAGCAACTGTTTAGTCACTGCTTAGCAACTTTTTAGGCAAGTCACTGTTAAGTCACTGTTTAGTTACTGTTCCTCCCTCCACATCTACATTCCTATTACCTCTCGTGTGTGCTTGTTGGTCGTGTGAGCTTGGTAGTCGTGTTACATAGAGTTTCATAGATCTTCAAGTCCCAGAAGAATACCCCATTTGTAATACCCCTTTGGCTTGAGTTAATCCCGAATAGTTTGATTGTTTCTGCTCTTAAGTGATTTTATTTGGTGTACCTTCTAAGGGCCGATTTCACATCTTCTACATAGAGCTATCTGTCACATAAACTAACTCAACGGCATTCGATCTATAATTTATCTCTAAAATCCGTTTCTGCTATTCAACTGTTGTAGCCTGTTGTAGGAGAAGCGTTCTATCTAGCCTACGACAATCAATCCTCTTCTCGGACCGACAAGTTCCCAGTTTGTTGAAACTTTGTGACTCTACCACTTTGTAAACTATTTAACACATCTCTTCAACAGGAGACTTCCCTAGTCTTTGGAAGAATCTTGTTATTCCTATCCATAAAAAGGGACCAATCAATCATTTCGAACTACAGGTGCGTATCGAAGCTATCGGACATTCCTAAGCTTCTTGAAAAGATCCTGACTCCCCAACTACAACTATTGTCGTTCGGTAATATCTACATCTCAACATGGTTTCAGAGAATCGCTCTATCTCTACGAATCTACTTGAATTTACTACTCTTGTAAACAATGGGTTTGTCAAAAGAAAAACGATGGTTTAACTGATTTCAGTAAGGTTTGACTCACAATCATAGCTCTTAGTACATAAATTGTGTCTGCTCGGCTTCCCACCAATCCTTCTGAACTGATAAGTCGTACAAGCGATCGATCTCAACGAGTTCGTTTCAATCAACATCCAGCTCCTTAATGTACGTCTGGGGTCCCCAGATCTTACCTACTTAACCTTTTTATAAATGAATCCCACAGGTCATCCATCGCAGACGTAGCCGTGACCTCACTTTTTTGTCGTAAAACCCTACTCTCCTCACTCCGCAATCTGATTAAACTCTCTTTACACCTGTCGTTTAAGCCTTCCTCTTATCTCAGAATGTAAATGTAGACTTTTAGTCGAAATAAAATAAGTTTGATTATATGATTGATCCATCCCTTTGGACGATCATAAATTGATGATTTTACATTAATCTAGTTATGTTTCAATATCATATAACATCATTGAACAAGATGAGTTCTCGTTTTTAAACGGGATTCTACTCACTAAGACTATGTCTCACTAGTGAGACCAATACTTGAATATGGGTCGTGTGTGGTCTCCATACTACCAAAAATATCAAGATCAACTGGAATCGGTTCAAAACAGTTCTTAATCGCTCTTCGTGGCTTAAACTGGATTCCACCATTCATCTTCCTCCTTATGAGGACAGATTACGCCTAATCAACCTTCCTTCTCTTAAGACCGCGAATTATATGTTCTTTTATTATAACTCAGATATTGACTCTATCCTTTGTTATCTAATATAAGTCTTCAGTCCCACAACGGTTACTGAAATTTTTATCCTTTTATCTACAGCTGTTAACAAACTACGCCATCACGAACCCTTCCGAAACCTTTGTTTAAACTATAACTTGATTTCCACATTTTCATCTCAATCCTCCTGTTTGTAGTAAAAAAATTTATGCGTTCTAATAGGCCCCTTAAAGTTAGACAGAACATTGTTAAACTATAAATAAATAAATAACAGTGTAAAATCGATGACTATCTGACACATAGCAGCTATATGGGAGAACAGAAATCGGCCTTTAGAGGTTCAATACTGTCAAGAGTGGACCTCAATCGATTAAAATTTTTAGTTAGATTTTAGTTGATTAAATTGAACTCTAACTTAACTTGATTAAATTTAAGTAAATTTAAATTTAGTTGATTGAATTTAACAGAGTAGAAAATTTCCATCAAATTTACATTTTCAACTATTGTTTTATTTACATATCAATGTACATTTTGACTTAAGAAGTAATTATGGAAACCAACAATTCAAAAATATTCAGTGCAGTTCGCCGAATTTTATAAGTGATTTGAAAAGAAAGTATGGAGATGTTGTATTAACTGAATAAAAGAAACACATGCAAATTAATGATAAATAAAAATTAAGCCTGAAGAGATATTGCCACAACACTCATTTAATAATGATTTGGCGAAATAACTTTTAAACACAATGATTCCACTTCGCGCAATTGAGGACCAATCTGTTCGAGAACCTCAATATAAAAAAGCATGGTATTAAAATTCGTGGAAGAAAAGCTTTAAAATTAATATTACTTGAAAAATATCCAACAGAGAAGCAGAATATTGGAATATATGTTAGAGGACGTAGATCAGATATGAACGACCGCAAATACTTGGTCTTCAAAACCAGGAGCTTGGGCTACGGGTTAAAGTATACTGGAAGGCTCCAACAAGGTCTTTGGTTCGATTGTAAATAAAATATTAAGAAGTAACTTTACGTTTCCAAACACGTTTTTGAAAGGCGTTGATGATACCTCAGATGCAAAACGACTGAAAAAATAAATTAAGAAATCAGCATATATAACAGTTTCGGATCGAAATGCAAGCGAAATAAATAATAAAAAAGGAAAAATAAATTGGGGAGCTCCTTACTCGGCCAAGAGTCGAAAGCGACTGAGGCTGAACCCATTCGAAATCGAGGGGCAGGCAGCAAATGTCGTTCTGACAGTTGAGTCAAAGGTAAACTGATGCGAATTTGTAAGTGTGTATGACATTCGTGTTTTCTGCACTTTTCTGCTGACTTTTCGTTCATAATGAAATAATGTGTGTTTTTCCTGCTGTTGCTGTCGTTGGCAGACTTTTTTCTCTCCAATATGAAGTGCTCTTCGAGGTATCTAAGCAATTGTTCGATATTCCTCCTCCTCCCCCCTCAACCACACACTGGTTTTTCTCCCTCTCTCTCGCTCGCTGGGAATGTAATTATTTCAAACTGTCTCTGCTTCCGTTGACTGACTTTCCACCCATTGCTGCCGCCCCTCCTCCCCCTTGTGTCATTTCCTTTGCCACGTTACGTTTTTTTTTCTTTTGCTGCCACTTTTGGCTTCAATTTCAAAATGCAAAATCAATAAATTCGCTTGGGCTAGAAATGCGGGCACCCAAGTTAATTTTCGTAATTGGCATCTTAACAGGGTTATCTGCATTTGCATTCGCCTTCCCCCGCCCCATGATCAATTATGCAGCTGGCGTGCGCTCCCTCCCCCTCCCGGCCAACCGCTGGCATTAAAAAAACTTTTGACTGTCAACTAAATTTCATATTTGAATTTTGTGTGTGTGTCTGCAGCGTTTGTTCTTTTGCATTTAAATGAGGTTTTCAGCTCGAGTTCTCGTCTCTCGCTCTCTGGCTGGGTGACCTGTGTGTAACCCAACCGTGGCCAAATCCCTCAAAACAGAAAAAAAGAGAAGAAATATCAAAAAAATAACTACATAAACCAAACCCCATCAGACATTGCGTGTGGGCCCTCGGAATGGCTTTTGAATATATGGAGCTATGGAATTTGTTTTACAAATTTTGGATAGGGAAAGTTTGACAAGAAGGGATTAAGAGGAAGAAGGATATTCTCGACTATTTACTTTGAAGGGACAACTGCTGAAATTTTAAGTTCCCTTCCCTGACTTTCATCAGAATATTGGTCTGTGGGACCTTAGCACCAGCTTAGTGTTAATTGTTTCATCGGATTGTGAGTAGATAATTTCACAATTTTTTCACGAAACAATTTAACCTCATTGAGAACATTCGTTGAGAAATTGTTTGTATTCTGTGTTTTGAAATTAAGTTTTTGAATTTTGTCTCTTTTCTGACCCCAAATGTAGCAAATTGATCCTTTGTATGCTTTGTGTGAATTTTAACTTTGTAAAAATAAAAAGCATAATTTTTATGATCACTCTATCTGCCCCGCACTTAAAACATTTTTAGATGGTAAAAGGCATTTGTGCTTAAGCTAAAATTTTAAAATTTGGTCTAAAAGAAAAAGATTTAAAAAGGAACCAACCCAAATTTTTTGAGTGCAGAACTATACATATATGTAAGACCAAAAGTATGTTTAGTCCTACGCCCAGTATAAGAAGCTGAACTTATTCTCACGAAATTTTCACAGTAAAAAAAAGAGTCATAGGCTATATCTCAATTCTGTGAATGGTCCAAAAACCGCGAAATTTACAAAATTATTTCGAGTATATTAATGAAATCGCTTTCACTTACAAATGACTGAAAAGATAATGATGAAACTTGGCACTCAGATAGTTAAAAACCTGGAACTAAACATAAGCTTTATAGGTTTTATTTAAATGGTATGATTATTGGATCAATCAATAGTTGAAGAATATATTATCATAAAGACGGAAGAGTTGTAAATCAGATGGTTAAGAAAATCGGGAAACTTGCATAATTTTTTTGAATAACTAAGAGTTATGAAGATTGGATGGATGTCCGAGAAGAGCCGAGAAACTTGACAATTTTTATACCCTGTACCCATTGAAACTGTATGTTACAGGTAGAAGTAAGCATCTCCGACCCTATAAAGTATATATATTCTTAATCAGCATCAACAGCCCAGTCGTGCTTATTACAGGCAGCTAAGGCAAGTGAGTCAGTTTGCCCGCGCGTGTGTTTGCCAATTGCGCAGGGTATTTTGAAGTCGGTCTACTTGACTGTAACGGGCTCACTTGTTTTATCTGAGTATTTGCGAAAGCGCAGTAAGAGAATAAAAATTAAAAGATAAATTATCACAAGTTAGTTCGGAGTTGAACCGCTCTGAATTTTTGGGAAGTCCGAATCGAACCTCAACCGGAGCAGGTAAATTTTAATCCGCTCGAACCTAAACCTGTACCGGAGCAAAAAAATAGTCAAAAATGGCTTGGGTTCAAAAATTATACAATTTTTTGTAAATGCTTTAAGTGTTAACTTTGCCATTTTTTAATATATCTAATTGCACACTAAGACAAAATGTGGCATGAGTTTAAAGAACTTGGCTTTTTTTAAATTAGCCCTGGTTTTTAGAAAATTTTTCAAATGAACAAAAACATTTATACAACTTCGAAACTGGCAAAACTTTTCTTAATTTTTTTTTGTCGCTGAATTAAAATCAATTTTCCGTTTTTACCCAGCACGTCGGGGTTACGATATATTTACATTTGTGTGTGTTACGAGAGGTTTGTTTACATATGTGGATAATGTGGCCACATTAAGAGACCTTTTCTAGGGAAACTCGATTTCATGTTTGCTAAATTGAATGACGTTACAGAAAATCCAAACACAATATTTTTATTTTGCTCATAAGGTACAAATTGATGGATTTTAAAATGGAATGTGTATATTTTTTTATAAAAAGGATTTTTTCCAATTATTTTGATTTTTTGATTTGAGTTTAGTGACCAAATATACATATTCAGAGTTTGCTATCTTCTTTGTTTGCTTAATCTTGTAAACCTGTTTAATTGGGTCGAATATTTTTAGTGGCTTTCTTAAAATTCGTTTAAAATTTACCTTTGATTTTTAAGTAAATTATTCCTATTACTAACTTTTATTGAGTTCGAAAATTTTTTTTCGAATATCAAGACTCTGAACTTTTAAATATGTATGAAATGCTTAAGGTTTTTCCTATTAACCTACATTTTTTTAAATCAGCGAAAACATATCAAGCCCGGTTTCCGGTTTGAAACTGAACTTAGATTCAACGACCTTCTGAACTCCGCTCCGTGAACCCGAACCCAAAAAGAGTGAACCCCTCCCGATTTTTTAGAGGTTTCCAAGCCTGCAAATTATATTTTACTTAAATATTGTGAAATTTTCCAATTTGTCATATATAAGACCTAAGATTGTTAAGCTAAAAAGTTTTGATAGATGGGTAAACACAGGAGGATTAGAATAAACGGTTCAATGTTAAATAGAAGTTGTTGATCAAACGGTCAATCAAAACGCGAAATTTTCACAATTTTTATAAAACCTAAGGTTATTATTTTGACCAGAAATAGCGAAATTTTTTAAATTTTCATTTAAGTATTTACGAAAGATTAAACAGTCCAAAATATTGCCAAGTTTGTAAATGGCAATGTAGACGGGTAAATAGAAGGGGTGGATAAAACTATAAAACCACAAAAAAAAAAAAACAATTAAATACTTTAAAATAATGTGGAATTTGCTATATTTCTTTGTTCCTAAAATTGAACTGAAGATTTGTTTGACTGCAATACTAACCGAACTGTCCCAAAAATCGCAAAATTTTCAAAATTGTATAATGAGTTCAGATTATCAAAAAGATTTAGTAGGTTTGGTCAATCGGGTTGAAAATTTTACAAATTTGCTAAAATTCTTATTTGAATAAATGAGAGTTCTAGTTCGTCTAGCTCCAATCACAGATTCAGTTCATTTAACTAGTTCACACATGACTACCAACTATCGATGCTCGATACTGCCGCCATCTAGTATATCATACATTTCTTTCTCTCAATTACTCTGCCATTGTGCTACACTCATTCTTACCGACAGCACGTCGCCTCCAATAAACCGAACATAAACCTAATCTATCAATTTTGAAATCAAAAAGTGGTGCCATCTATGGGCCAAATTTGATCAAAGTAACAGGGCCAGGGTACAGAGTATATTACAGTCGGGCTTGATCGACTTTCTAACATTTTAATTTATGCACTTCAGCTACTTGGCTTGGCTTGGTTCAAAGCGACTTGGTGCATTGCCTATTGTGATTTATCTTTATCATTTCTATATTATAATAATGTGTCCATCACTTGTTTTTTTTTGCCTCTGTCATTTAAAGTTAGTTTTTTTTTTTTTTTCTTACTCAATGATGCATGACCCAGACACAGCCCAAAAGATGGGGATTATGTGTGTGCATGTGTATGTGTGTGCGTTAAGTTGTCATTATGATGGACAACTTGGTTACGTGCTTCGATTTTGTAAATTTAAGCTGAGAGAATGGGTAACAAAATGTGGATTTTCTTAAAAAAAAAAATGAGAAAAATTTTGAAATTTTGTGTACAATAGAAAGGTGGGTAGGAGTGAGGCAAGTTGAAGAATCTAAACTAGTTGATTTCAAAGCACGTGAGTTAATGTTTTATGTTTAATATGTATGAGCAAATCATTTGTCAAATAACAACAATTAAAGAAAGAAAGGTTCCGTTAACCATAAATAAGTACTAAGTGTGCCCGTGTCGTTTTTGTTGGCCTGACATGGTCACACTATTTTCACCTATTTTTGTTTCTAATAAAGAACGATTTGACATCTAAAATTGAGCCGCTTAGAACTTGAATCAAATTGCACTAAGTTAACATTTTGCTCTATAAATGAATGTTTGCACATTTTCCCCCCTCTTTCCCACATGTATCTTGGAGTGTCCTTTCCCTATATTTTGGTTCAACTATTTTGCATTTATTTTGTTTTCCTTTCTGTTTTTTTTTTTTTTTGTCAATTTCACGCTCTATTTGTGAGGTTTTTGCTATTTGCCTTTTGTTTGATTTGGTTTGGCATTCATTTCTTATTGCTCTTTGATGTTTTTGTTTTGCATTCTTTTTTCTTTTTTTCTCTGTTTTTTTTTTGGACTTTTGACCAATTTGCGGCGCACAATGCCAACAAACAAACAACTGGGACAAACGGACAAACTGCACAAACTGGACAAACAGACAAACATTTGTATCCAAATGATTGGCAGCCTTTCAAAATGGCGCTAATTGAGTTTTTAATTGTTGGACTTTACACTTGTTGGCTTCCCTTTTGCGTTGTTGTTGTTGTTCGCTGGGCTTTTGTTCAAGCAGAAATAATTTAAATACAGCAAATTGAAGACAAATCTGTGTGTCACATATCGGAAAATGGTTGCGTGCGTCCTTGCCATTTCGAGAAGGAAAAAACCCGCCCACCGCCGCCCAATCAATTAGCCAAATTGTGCATAAATTTGTGACGCTTATCAATGTCAATATTATCATTACAACAAAAATATTAGCCAAGCGGCTTAATGGGGGCAGAGTGGGCGAAAATTAACACATATTTCATTTGATGGCCTTAGAAAATATTCCTTGCCATAAATTGCAATATCGATAAAATACACGAGACTCACGGCTCACGAGGCCACGCCGCCCGCTCACTCATTAGATGTCCTCGTTTTTATGAGCATTCGTGCTTAGATTGAGAGAGGGGGGGAGGGGGATGGGGGGTTGGTTGGGGTGGGCTGCAGCAGCGTAGATCTGGTTTGTTGCCTGTCTGCGCAAATGGCGCAGCAAATTGAATTTCATTTATTGATTATCCTGCCGTTTTATTTTATTTTGTTGTCGTCCTGCCTCCTCGAAAATAAGAAAAACAGGAGACGTAACTTGGTTTTACTGATTTGGTTTGGCACATGAAGAGGGCGGAACTGTTACAATTTATACAATTTATGGCCTAACAGAAGGTAAATTCAATTTCTGGCAAAAAAAAAAAAAACAAGACACAGTTTAGCGGCTGCTATAAAAGGGCGGACAGAAACTAGTTTCCCCCCCAGTAAACGAATGAAAGTGGAAATTATATGCCAAATAAGTAGTTTACTACAAATTTTTACGGTAATGGAATCGAATCAAAAATTAAACGGCAAAAGTTCCGAGAAACAGTGTGAAGATGCGTGTGTTAGTGAAGCGGGAATTGAAAATTAATTCCCATCCCAGTAGATTCATATCATAATAATAAATTATTCTCAATATCGAATATTGAACAGGAATATCTTAAATTGAGCAACAAAAAATACAAATTTTTCGTTTCAATTTTTCTCCGATTTTTCTCATTCTTTTTCAAATCGAACGGTCTCAAAATCCAAAATTTTGTGTTTCAATAAACAAAAAAACCGAAATTGGATCTCGACATTCCCACCGAAACGTGATTTGCGGTTTTGCAAAAAAAAAATTTTTTGCTAATTTTATAAATAATTTCAAAATTTCAAATTTTATTACTGATGTCAGATTGTTGTTAATTAGAACTCTTGGAAATTTCCGACCAACTTGGTTTTGGACTGTTTCCCTAAAAATTCAATCAAATTATGGTAGTTTAAAGATTTTTGTTCAATGTTTTATGCACATTTCACTTTTGTTGTATGGTTGCTGTTGCATTGCATTTGTATGTTTGATTCAGGGCGCCATTTTGGATTTGCATGTTTGTATGTGTTATGGCAGCTACTGTTTTTGATAGCGAACTACGGGTTGTCAATATTTTATCTATATATTGATATATCGATATTTTTGGTAGAACGATAGGGGTTATTTCGATACGATATTTTTTGTACCGATATAGGCATTTATTGATATTTTTATAAACGATATATCGGAAAAATTACTATGGTTATTGCTGGGAGCAAAATTGTCAGATAACAAAACTGTACGATTTTTTGGGTTCCGCCCAAAGCTTCTAGAAAAAACGAGAATCTTTCGATCACAAGTAAACCAACTAGGTGTCCACAAAAATTGTAAATTTCCTCCATTCAACTTGATCCAGTGGTAGCGGTATTTCGGCATAGAATATTCTCTTATACGTTAAATTTATTGTATATGAAGTCTTAGTTGAATATATATGAAGTGGAAAAGACAAAATCATTGTCATTAATATTTGAGGTGGATTTGCGCGGGCAAGGAATTCATTTTAGATCCATGGTTTCTTGCTGAGATTTTCTGTACTTATACAGTTTTTTCTTCGTAGAAGTGCGATTTCTAAGACAAAATCCCTAAATATCTATAATATTTGAGATTAATTTGCACCGATTCGGAATTCATTTTGGATCCATGGGATCTTGGTGAAATTTTCTTTGAATTTTCTGTAGATTCTGATTTTGCTATCCACTTTAATCTCAAGCTTAAATAATCTAGTTTCAGAAAATTAAGTCACTTAAATCATAAAGTTATCCCGTTAGAAAAATAAGATATAACGGCGCCTAGAAATGGTCATTTGGCGGTCATTAAAAACTTTTTACTTTTAGTAAGCTTTAGAAAATAACGATATATCGATATATCGATGTTTTCTGGACCCGATATAACAAATATCGATATTGAAAATGTTGATTTTTGATATGATCGATATTGATATTTTGAAAAATATCGACAACCCTATGGCGAACTATAACCATTTGTATTGATTAAAGTTCAATTGTTTTCAGAAGAGGTCACCATACATGGTTCGGTTTATTGCAGATGACGTGTTGCCGCTAAGAATGAATGTCATCCAATGGTTCACCGATCCTTTATTAAGCTTAAAATACCAGCAGCGCGACTCTGCGACGCAATATCAATAAACTGTTTGTTGCATTAGATTTTGCTGCCCTAATCATGGCTTATCTCAGATATCCAGCTGAGAGAGTCCAACATGGACTAAGCCCCTGTCGAAGGAGTGACAATTTTACCCTGTCTAGACACAGCCACGCCCCGCGTATTGCGGCACCTGGGCCATTATGCAGTTTTTTTTTTGCTTCCTTTAGTCGCTGGCAATTATGGAAATTTATTTGATTTGTTTTTATGAGTGTTTAAAAATTTAATTTAGCCCCCCAAACGACGCTAAAGATGAAGGCAAAAGTCAAAGCAGTCGTCAGTTGTGTCTGTGCCTGAGTGCGGGCCCCGTTAACACTTTGTCCCAGCCGCAAAACGCAAATCATGCGCCTAAAGATCACACTCCCCTTCTCTCTCTCTCTCGCCCTTCCGCCGCCCAATTGTTGCAGTTGCAGTTTTGCTTTTACCAACTCATTGTCTCGTAATTAGTGGAAATTACTTGCTCTGCTCCCCTCCCAAAAAAAAAAAAAACAGGAGAGAAATAAAACACGCCAAGCGATTGGAGAGTTGCCGCTTGTAATTATGATCTCGACTCTGAACTCACACTCTCCCAGTTGGTACACAGGTGCGTGAATGAGAAGAAAAAAACCAGCAAAGCGACCACAAAACTTGCCAGGCAAACAGCGGAAAAACGACAGCGAAGTACTCTTTCTGAGCCCATTCAGGCACCAAAATAGCTTAGGTTATTTATAATTGTTGTCATTTATTTCAAGAACAGTTATTAAATTTGGGTCACACTCACTACATAGTTTAAATAATATGTTGAACTTAAACTAAAAATTGAGAGATAAAGTTCCAAAACTAAGAAATAATTTAGGAAAAATCGAAAGAAACTTGGAAAGAAAACTGAAGACAAATTGCACAACAACCAGATATGACCAAAGCTAAGCCAAACCTAGCCCAAACCAACCCAAATCAAATCCCAACCTCACCCGAATCAACCGAAACAAACACTAACTTTACCCAAACCTTGCATAATACTATCCCAAACCTAACCCATACCAACCCAAAACTTACCCTAACCTTACCCAAACCTAACCTAAGCCCAACCCAAACCTATGCCAAAATTAACTCCAACCCAACCCAAACATATCCCTATACTAACCCAAATCTTACCTAAACATAACCCAAGCCTAGCCTCATCCTATCCCAAACCTAACTCAAGCCTAGTCTAAGCCTAATCCAAGCATTATCCAAAACTAAACCAAGCCGATTCCTATACTAACCCTTGTTTTGGGTCCGATCTAAACCCAAACCTTAGCCAAACATTACCCAAGCCTAGTCTAAGACAGGACGGCAAACCTCATAAAAATAGCCAGGGGTTCACTCCGAGGTCTGAACCAGCGTTCAGAAGCAATTGAAACAAACAAGATTTTAGTTTCTTGATTATATAAAATTCAAACTAAAATCCTCGAACGTTTTAGCAGGCTACAGGTCAATAAGTCATGGAGTAATGAGTATTAGAGATCAAATTTACGCTGTTCAATGTTAAGCGCTGTGAAACGAAAGTCCGCATTGACATTCCTCCATGGGAAGTTTTTCGCATAGGAAATCACAGTGGTTAGATCAAGCCGGAAATATAACCAAATCCACTCTAAGAGCTTAAGTAAGAGCAAACAGCTGACAGACACGTAGTTGACTTCGCAACCGTTCAGTCCATATATAAAGAAGGATGGTCGACTGTACTGCTATTTTAAGAACCTCACGGTTGCCTATCTTTTCCAAGAGGTCAGTGGCCATCTCAGACTCTTTGGAAATTCCAAAATCGGTACAAGTGTAAAACAGAAAGCTTCAAATTGACAGAAGACGTTGTGTATGTGTGTGCCCCATTTTGGCCTTTCTGTATTAGTGGGGCAAACTCTCTTCCCTCTGTTAATGCACTGTTTAAATTAACATTAGAGTGGTTTCCAGCAATCTTTCATTATTACTGTCTCTGTCGCTGAGTAAAGTAAATTTATGAGAAGAAAAAGTGCGCTGGACTGATAATACAACTGCTGATACAACAAATTCGACATTGTTAAGTTCATTACAATGATAGTTTTCCCAAAAAGCTTGACAATTATAATTATAATTATAGTAGCTTGAAAAAATGAAATATAACATCTTTTTTGAACCGAACCCTCCAGTTCAGGTTCGGGTTCAGGAGGAAAAAAATTGTTCTGCTTCAGTTCAGCTTCGGTTCCGACTTCTTCGCTCCGGAACGGTTGGCAGCCCTGGTCTATACCTAACCAAAACCTTGGCTAAAAACTAAATGGACAAACACTTAAGTAGTATTCAAAGTATTTAGATCGATGGGGGGTCTTTGTAGGGTACAATGTGACTGTTCAACGACATCAAATGTAAAACGGCCACACTGCATTGTGAGCTGTGTTTATATTTATATTTTTATTCACTTGAAAAGTGTATTATAATTTTGCCCCGAAATTTGCAACGCTTAGAAGAAATCCTCTCCGACCCCTCTCTGACTGTTTCTTAGCGAACTAGTCTCTCAGTTGTGAAGCAATCGAAGCGAGCTTTTTGAAGCACAGAAGAAGTAAGTAGAGAGCAAATTATCGTTTTTTATTCAAGAATATGTGGAAGTGTTTGTTGTGGCTGACATTCCAAGGGGAAAGCGTCGGATTAATTCAATCAGCTGTTTCGGACGGTTATGAGCAATAGAGCGAATATTTTAGTTTGTCTGAGCACGGACACATCGTACACACTAGTCCAGGGGTGCCCAGACTAAGCTTACGGCCGCGTAGAATGAAATACACTTGGCCCTCGCTTAACACGGACTCTTTTAGCACGAACTCGGTCTTACACGGTTTGCTCCCTTCCCCCTTTCAACACGCTGAAAACTTCGTTCTTACACGATAGCAAAATATCGAGTTTTTTTTTTTTGCTGTCAGATAATACAAAAAAGGTGGTACAGCTTGATTAAATCGAAAAGTAAATAAACAAAATATATAAATTTCAGCTTTTACAATGGGAGAAAGAAAGAACAGAGCTCCTTTAAACCGAACAGTCATTTCCAAAGAAACAAAAATTTTAATTTCAAACCGCTGTTCAAACTGCCAAACTGAAAACGACGGGCAGGAAGGATTGGGTCGTCTGCATCTACAAAATTTAACAGTGAAGCACTTGCCCTAAAATAACCCTTTAAGACAGCGGATCATTTAGAAAAAGGCACTAAGGATTTATGAACTGCTCCAGCAAAATCGAGAGCCCTCTCCAGCATAGATTTTGTTGCTAGTACCCAAAAGACATTCAGGCCTAGTTTTCAATGCTGATGAATCTGGCCTTTGCTCGAAAAAAAAAACTACAAAACACACTATTTTATAACAGAATGAAAAAGTAGCTCCCGGCTTTAAGGCACAAAAAGATCGATTTACACTTTTGATGTGTAGTATTGCACCAGTTAACTTTCAAGGAAAGCCAATGCTTGTTTATAAGTCTTTGAATCCCGTGCATTTATAAGACAAAAGAAAATTACCCGCTTACTGGAAAGTAAATTCCAAATTAAAGGCTGGTTCTTGAATGGTATTGTACCCGAAGTTGAAAAAATATTTAAACATAAAGATTTTACACTTTAAAGCCCTTTTGTTGTTGGACAATGCCCCAGGTCATCCGATACACTTGAGCCATCCGAATGTTAAAATAAAATTTCTTCCACCTAGTACAACATATTACATCAGGCGCTCTATACGCTGGATTTCGGATACAACTAAAACTGACTCCATCGGTTACATCGATGCTTGGAAGAAATTTTCTATTAATGATAGCCTTGAGTTGGTAAACTTGTCTTTAAAAAAAATTAAGGTGTCAACATTAAATAGATGCTGGAGGAAATTATAGCCAGAGGTTGTTAAAACCCATATAATAAAAGTGCCAAAATGTGGATCCCAGGATATATTGACATGGCATTTGATAATGTACAAGAGTTGTTTGAAGATGAAGGAATTAGTGGACAAATCATTGATTTAGATTGCTGTAAATGAAGCAAACAATTCGAAATCGGATGACAGCAGCTCTGAAGAAGCCGATCCGATTAGTTTAACGATAGAAAAGCCCCAAAACAAAACCCCCTTTTTTTTTTTTTTTTGGAATCGTACTTTTTATATTCAGATCCGGTCATCGAACGACGTCTTAAGTTTAAGAGAAAGTTGGAAATAATTCTTTTGCCTTATAAGGAATGCTATTTAGAAGCTTTAAAAGCCACCAAGCAATCGAAAACGACTGATTTTTTTGATAAAGAGCCATTAAAAAAGAAAAAATTTTGGTTAATTTTGAACAAATTTATGAAACTTTAATTAAAACAGACCAAATTTGATCAATGAACAATTTTTTGAGGCCAATTTCTAATTTTAGGAACGTAACCCCTTATTTTACACGTTTAACACGAGGTTTTCTAGGAACGTAACCCCTGTGTTAAGCGAGGGCCAAGTGTACTAATGTACAAAATATATTTTAAGCAAGAACAACCATAATGCAACAAAGAAGATGAGGCGCTCAGTGAAACTTTACGAACTAAGCGCTTATGCTTACAAATTTAGTATGTGTGTAGACAACAAAAACAACATACCGATCAGTGCAAAACCAAACCCACCCTTTAAATTCCTGTCGGCAAAACAAAAAATTGCGTGCGTTCAGACAACCTGTCGGTGTCAACTATGGGGCAAAAAGTATTAGAGAGGAACTTTGCGCTGCCTCTCAATTTTGCTAGTGCCAAACGATAGTAGGAAATAACTGTGGTTAAAACGGGTCGACCATAGTTCCAAATGTATCCAAAGAGCGTAAGTGACAACCAACTGACTAAGATAGTGAACACGCAGCTCAATGTCACTGTGGATGGAGGACAAATTCCCACTATAAAATACCCAAAAATATTGGGAGTGACATTTGACAACCTATTCTTCTTTGCGAGGCACGCCGAGAACACAGCCCGCAAAGGCAGAGAGAGAAATAGGGCCCTCAAAGCCATAGCTGGAAGCTCCTGGGGAAAGGAGAAGGAGACACTGCTGGTCACATATAAGGCAATAGGGCGTGTGCAGTGCGATTATGCGGCACCAGCATGGAGCGCAGCCATCAGCGACACACAATGGGGAAATCTCCAGCTGCTTTACGCACCATTACTGGATGTCACACCATGGCTCAAGTGGATCACCTACGTGAAGAAACCCACATGCTCGGTGTTCGCGATCGCTGCAACATGCTCTCAAAGCAATTCCTTGCTAATGGCTTGCAGATGGACCACCCAAATCACCTGGCTTTTCAAGTCCCTTTGCCCCCAAGAACCAGCAGAAAGGAACTGAGAACCCATCTGCCAGATGTACTGACCCATACAGCAAATTCAATGCAGATATCAGAGGCAAAGGCAATAACTGTGAAAAACTCCATCCATCATAGCACGGTGACTGAAACCGAATGTTGTCCTGGGAGGAAGGCCACCCCCCATCAGCGATGAGGAAAAAACCCTACCCAGAAGCACACGGACAACACTGGCTCAGCTCAGAACAGATACTCGGCGCCGCTAAACAGCTACTTAGCGAGGATCAACCCGGCGGTGACTGACACATGTCCCAAATGTGGTCAATCCCCGCACGACACGAAGCATCTCTTCGACTGTCCAGCTGACCCGACAATCCTGACGCCTCTCCATCTCTGGACCGACTCACTGAAAACACTTTCTAACCACCTACTATACTCTCCCCCAAATTTTCTCTTTTCAAAACTATCCTTTTTCTACCTTCTAACTATTACCCCAAAACATATGCGTACTATTACTCTCATCCACAGGAGCCGCTACAACAACAACAACAACCAACTGACTAATTTCTGACAGAATTGGTGTCCACTGAGCAAAGTTTCTCTCTAATACTCAATTTCCATGGTGTCAACTGCACTCAGTGCACTCAGAGAGCGCCGTACCTTCCTACCTACCTATGTGAGTCGCCGTAAACAGCGAAGAGCGCTGGGGCCACTGCGAACGAGGCGACTACGCTAAGCAACTTTGTTGTTGCGTTCGAGTTTGCGAGAGACATGGGAGAGAGAGAAAAGAGACAACAACAAAACTTCAGCTAGAAAGAAAGAGAGAAGAGCACGCTTATGAATTTTTTGTAAGTGCATGGAGGCGTATGGCTCACGTTGGCCGTATACGCGCCCGCTATTCCTTTGCGGCAAACAACAGTAAATGCGTTGCTTGCGGAATAGGCATGAGTGCACCCCTGGACTAGTCGGTCGTTCGAAAATGCAGGAAAAAGGCTGCAAGCGAAACTCGAAACTACTAACAAATTCTGAAAACATTATTGTCTTTTAATTCTCCGGATCTTGTACCTAGCGATAATGGGTTCATTTATTTTTTAAAGTGGGTCTCCTTGATCAAATTTTGTTTGATTTCACAACCATTTCAACTAATTTTAATTTGTCCAATTTTATCATTTGGAACCAAATTTTCTATATCCAAGCAGCCCTTTCTCATACTTCAAGTCCATTTGCCTGTTGTCTACCCAATTTCAGTTCAGTCCCAAAATACAAATCGCTCAGCACACATCTCCCAGTTCAGAGCTCCAAAATTCTAAATTCGTTCAGAAATAAAACTTTATGGGAAATATATTTTTGGCCCTTTTTAAATTACAATCGTGAAGGTAAGCACGGATTTTCAAGAATTTTAACAAGAGACTTTCACGTTTTCTGTTTTAGCTTATTCAGAAAGACAGTTGGTAGTTGCTGACAATTTGCTCGAAACAATATGGTAAGTCTACTCCCTGGAAGGCGCGGAATACCTACTCATATGTGATACATATTCCTTCGCAGAGATGTGACTTCTTTCGCCCGAAGGATGGCATCTACATGCACACACACACACACACGCGGACGGTACCGGCGGAGGGAGATGCCTTTGCAAGCAGCTTGCGTCCAAAATATGTTCTTATAGGTAGTTTGTTGTAATCACACATAAATGTTTGTTAACACTTTTCAAGGTATTTCAATGGATGGGCTGGTCACACTTATCGTCTGCTTCAACTGACTGCATATACTTTCCTATTCCAAAAGGGCATTTCATAATGCAAAAGAAAAGAAAAAAAACCCATAAACAGCAAAAAAAAAAAAAACTTAACTCAACTCTGGACATGACACGGCAATTTGTGTCGTTGGCGACGGCTTGCAAAATTAATTTGTGTCCGCTGTTATTATAAACTTTTTCTGTTATTGTTGTTGTAGCTGTTGTCCGTTTGTCTTTATTGAATTAAGCGTTGCTTTTTTATTTTTTCCGTGGCTCGCTTTCAATTTGTGTCGCAAAATCGGCAATTTGCTGGCAAGGTGAGCCACTGAAAGTGTTCGGAGCAGGCCCAATGTGAGAATGTTTGTACTAGAATTTACTTCCGTTTAGTTGGCCCTAATTTCGTGTCTCGAGCAGAATTTGCGTGGGCGATTTTGCTATTTGATTTTCCTCTCGCTTTGCACTTGACATTGACAAGACTCTCGGTCCGAGTCTTGAGCGGCTGCTGCTGCTGCTGTTGTTGCGGTGGCTGCGTCTCGCCTCAACACTTCATGCTTCATTTGATGCCACCGCGTTGATAACAGACAGGCAGGGCGGAGAGGGCGGAGAGGGAGGGAGGGGCGCTGCGTTGACGAACAACTTTGGACCGGGGCAGTCAGGCAAGCTGAAGCGGCTCAATCAATTGGAAAAGTAAACAACAAGACGGCTGCTGACATGCAGGGACAGGGATGGGGGGTTAGGGATGGGGATGGGCGGGCGCATATCAAATGTTTGACCAGAAACAGCCACGAAAATGGGCGGCAAGTTTTGTGCTGCTTTGACAAAAACTTAGCAACTTGCAACGCGCAAGAACTTTCGAAGCTGCTGCAAAACTGGCCGGGCAAAGTGCCCTTATCATTACCAGGGATTAATTAAACAAGTTAAGCTGCTGATCATCATTACAAACTAAGCATGGTGGGCGACTCCCAGACCGAAGCGATTGTAAGTAGCTGGTGAGGCAATTCAGAACAGAGAATCGGAATCCAAGGCAAACTAATTTCGCTCAAAAGTTTGGACAGTAATGCACTCTTCTTAGCTTGACATGAGCGAATTTCAAAATTGATTTGAGCTTTAGAAGCTGAGTTAGTTGAGGTAGAATTTTATTGCCTATACATTATACCGAGGGGAGTGTGATCTCGAAGAGTTTATAGACTGAAATGGTTTATATGAAAATAAGAATGAAATTAATGCAGCGTAAGCGAGCTTTAACCTGTGATATCGGCAGCTAACCAGCGACTCTGAGGCTGATTGCTCTCTCTAGGCCCAAGCCTCGGCTTGTGTTCGGCTCGTGTCGGTGTAAATAGCGAAAAGTGTTCAGACCCTGCGGGCCAGGCGTGACAATCGCTTCTTTAGATGCTGATTTACTTAACCATGGAACTTAAAGAAAAGGAGGGAGGATCGAGGTATAAGGAAGATGGAAAAAAAGAGAAAGGAAAAGAGGATAAAAAATGGAAGAAGGAAGTAGGAAGAGAGCGTGAAAGAAAGAAGAATGTAAGTAGGAAGGTGGGAAGGAAGACGAAAAATTAAAAAGAAAGAAAGAAGAAAGAAAGAAGAAGAAGGAAGGAAGAAGGAAGGAAGGAAGAATAAAGGAAGAAGAAGGAAGGAAGAAGGAAAGAAGGAAGGAAGGAAGAAGGAAGGAAGGAAGAAGAAGGAAGGAAGGAAGGAAGAAGGAAGGAAGAAGGAAGGAAGAAGGAAGGAAAGAAGGAAGGAAGGAAGAAGGAAGAAAGAAGGAAGGAAGAAGGAAGGAAGAAGGAAGGAAGGAAGAAGAAGGAAGGAAGAAGGAAGGAAGGAAGAAGGAAGAAGGAAGGAAGGAAGAAGGAAGGAAGAAGGAAGGAAGAAGGAAGAGAAGGAAGGAAGAAGAAGGAAGGAAGAAGGAAGAAAGGAAGAAGGAAGGAAGAAGGAAGGAAAGAAGAGGAAGGAAGAATGAAGGAAGAAGGAAGGAAGAAGGAAGGAAGAAGGAAGGAAGGAAGGAAGGAAGGAAGAAGGAAGGAAGGAAGAAGGAAGGAAGGAAGGAAGGAAGGAAGGAAGAAGGAAGGAAGAAGGAAGGATGAAAGAAGAAGGAAGGAAGAAGGAAGGAAGAAGGAAGGAAGAAGGAAGGAAGGAAGAAGGAAGGAAGGAAGGAAGGAAAGAAGGAAGGAAGAAGGAAGGAAGAAGGAAGGAAGAAGGAAGGAAGGAAGAAGGAAGGAAGAAGGAAGGAAGAAGGAAGAAGGAAGAAGGAAGGAAGGAAGAAGGAAGAAGAAAGGAAGAAGGAAGGAAGAAGGAAGGAAGAAGGAAGGAAGAAGGAAGGAAGAAGGAAGGAAGAAGGAAGGACGAAGGAAGGAAGGAAGAATGAAGGAAGGAAGAAGGAAGAAGGAAGAAGGAAGGAAGAAGGAAGGAAGAAGGAAGGAAGAAGGAAGGAAGGAAGGAAGAAGGAAGGAAGAAGGAAGGAAGGAAGAAGGAAGGAAGGAAGAAGGAAGGAAGAAGGAAGGAAGGAAGAAGGGAAGGAAGAAGGAAGGAAGAAAGAAGGAAGGAAGAAGGAAGGAAGAAAGAAGGAAGGAAGAAGGAAGGAAGAAAGGAAGAAGGAAGGAAGAAGGAAGGAAGAAGGAAGGAAGAAGAAGGAAGGAAGAAGGAAGGAAGAAGGAAGGAAGTAGGAAGGAAGTAGGAAGGAAGTAGGAAGGAAGTAGGAAGGAAGGAAGAAGAAGGAAGGAAGAAGATGGAAGGAAAAAGGAAGTAGGAAGAAAGAAAGGAAGAAGGAAGGAAAATGAAAGTAAGAAGAAAGAAAGTGAGAAAAAAAACAGTGAAAAAACAAGAAAGAAAAAAAGTAGTCTAGAAGAAAGATATGAAGAATCAGTATAGAAAGTTAAAACGGAAGCTATGAAACATGCACTGAGAGAAAAAACAAGAATTTTCGTACTCCATTCAAGAATGTTTAGTTTAAAAGCTTCAATAAGCCAGAAAATTCTTGAGTCAAGTGCGTTTTTACAAATCCCTTAATTCTTGATTTTAAGAACGTTTAGATATGTTGAGCACCAAGCATCAAGATCGTAATGATCCTAAATAAGACTTTATATTATTGAATCAAGAATTTTATTTCCATTTTTTCGTTCTTATCAAATTCTAGCCCAAAATATGATAAAATCAAGAGGGTTTTTTAGGACCGAATCATTCTGTTTTTTTTTTTTGAGTGTGCGGAAAAAGAAGGAGAACCAATTTACCATTTTGACGCGATTAAGAAGGAAGGACTTCGATTTTGGTTAAAGAATTAGGATAGTTTAGGTTGCAATAGTTAAAGTGGGGGATTCTTACCCTTTCTACACTATGCTCGTTAAGGTTGGGTTTTCCCCTAAAAACATTTTGGAGAGAGAGGCGTTATAGACTCTCCTACTCCTCCACTGTACTGCGTGTCCCGCAAAATTCGTTGTACCCGATGTCGAGCCTCTGGAAACAATAGTCAAAGATATATACAGTTTCACACTGGAACTTTTAAACCAACATGGCAACTTTGTGATATGAATCTTTTCTTTCATTCTCTCTTTCAGTTTTTACTTGCCAACAATACAAACACTTACAGTTCTGTTTCTGACATAGCTCTGACCCAATCCAGGTCTTTCGCTTTGTTTCCCCAGGATAATTTCCAAATATTTTCGTATGTTTCATTCTAATTTCCTTGCTCCTGGAATTTCAGTTTCATTTCGTTTATTCAATACTTGACTCTTGGCCAGACATTTGTGGTCCATGGTTCTCATCAACTAAGCCCAATGCATCAACTGTGGGGAAGTCACTCAAAAGTCCGTTTTGGGTCAGTCATTCCCAGTCCCCGCTCACCGCATCCCTCGGTCCGTTCGTTCAACTGCGGTGTGGTGTCTGCCCTCTGGACTAAATACTCGTACTTCATTTATTTGAATGAATATAAAAAGCCTCGTCCAGTGGGAGGGAGGGAGGGAGAGGGACGGGGGCCCTGGCCCAAGTATGTTTGTGTATTTGTGCATATTTGTTGTAGAACAAAAGGTCCTGCATGTGCCACACCCACTCACCCAGTGTCGCCCACTCGACATAGAGATTGAAGTGACGACGACTTCCTGTTTATCTGTCAAGTCTCCTGGCATCTCTTGGGCATCTCGCTGTGTGCCTCTGTGTCCGGATGATGGTGATGCCTGGTTCCTGGTTACCCAAGTGGCGTCCGTGCATGCTGAAGCATCCACTTTCAAGCCATTCACATGCTTGGGTGGGGGGCAACTGCGGTTAAGAGCAGCAGAAGAAGGCTGCCTGCGGTTGCAAGAATTCCAGTTTATTTATATTTTTCATAAATTTGCAATTCTGAAATTGAAGACGCGGCAGTGCAGGGTTTCCCTCAAGATAAGACAGGAGATACGATTACCAAAGAGGAGAAGAAAGAGGAGGAGGAAACAAGTAGGTTTTGGCGCCCAAAAGTATGCCCACAAAATTTCCTGCTGCCGCAGCGGCTTCTTCTTTTGCATAAATATGAATAAATTAAAATCAGAATCAACATTTTGATATGCCCGCGCGCACATGAACCCAGAGACCCACACTACGTCCGGCCATGGCCCGGACGTACGCTCGGCCATTTTGTGGCCTGCAATTAAAAATGGCGGCGCGCTGTTGCACATTTAATTATTGGGAATCGGCTTTCAGGTAATCATTGTTAATGGCAACTACGCTGCATTTAATCTTCACATTGTTGTCACTGCTGCTGCTCCGCGGCTCCGGCTCCGGCCTGTCCGCCTTTAAGTTGGCCCTACGCGATATTGTACATGTATGAACATATAAGCGCATATATCTATAGATTTTCCATAATTTCGCTCGATGTATGGTGGATCGCTCTGCTCAAGCAGAAATTTCCAATTAAAAGCAATAGCATTAAATAATGTGCGCGCTTTTTATTTTTAATCAATGCGATATACCACACACACACACACACACACGCATCCACCCATCGGAATGGCCAGAATATTTAAATTTTGTTAAACCAGCCAAATAGGTAAAAACAATATATGGTTGTAGCTGCTGCTCGGACTCTGGATGAGGCATACGGCTCTCGTATAATCGTTTGCTTGTTTAATTTTTTTTTGATTTGGGCATGCATTGATAGACCAATTTGTAACACTTCTTTCCGGGGATGACTTTGGATAGCGTTTGTGTGATTCTTCGCAGTAGTTTGGCCTGGAAAACCCTGATTTTGCTCAGGTGGGTTTTTGCAGCTATTCCGTACAACTGCACGCCGTAGCGCCAGATAGGAGCTAGGATAACCTTGTATATGAGAACTTTGTTCCTTAGAGACAGCTTGTTGTTGGCGTTGAGGAGCCAACTCATCTTCATTGCTTTGCTGCAAAGTCTGCTAGTCACACCTAGATATTTGTGGCTCGTGTTGTGAGGTAGTACCTCACCGTGCAAGAATACCCAGGACTAATGTCTCTTTTGAGTGTGTGCGTAACACAGGCACACTTATCAGGGTTTACAGATATATTCCAGCGACACGCCCAGTTTTCGAATCTCCTTGGGTACTCTTGGAGGGCATCTGTTGCCATATAGATGCACTTATTTCTAGCCATTATAGCAGTGTCGTCGGCAAATGTTGCGATCAGAAGGTCCTGCGGGTCTTCGATGGGAATGCCATGTGCAGTGGGCATGTCGGAGGTGAATAGGCTGTACAGTGTTGGGCCTAAGACGCTACCTTGAGCTACTCCTGCTCGAATCCTCTTCTATCGGGACGCAAGGCCATCCTGGACCACTCTGAAGGTCCTGTCGGATAAAAATGTATCTGAACATCAGAAAGATTTGAGGATTGAGCGTAACCTTTATTTTTGCTAGTAGGCCATCATGCCAGACGCGCTCAAATGCCTCTTGGATATCCAAGTACGCTGCCACAACGTACTCCTTGGCGTGGAATCCTTCCAGGAGGAAGTTGACCACTCTGTGAAGTTGCTCCGGTGTGCCATGTCTCAGCCGAAATCCAAACTGGAACTTAGGAATCTCGCGTTTCCAGGATTCTACGCAGTAAGCATCTCTCCAGCATTTTGCCAAAGGCTGGAACGAGACTGATGGGTCTATAAAATTCCAGCTCCGGGTTTGTGTAACATCAAGATGTTAGCACTTTTCCATGCAAGGGGAAAGTAGCTGAGTCTGAGTGCCGCATTGTATATGAGCAAGAAAAAAAGTATTGCTTGACTAGGGAGTAGCTTTACTGTCCTATTGTCCATCTCGTCTTCTCCAGGAGCTTTGTTGTTCTTAAGTGAGGCTATTTCACCTTTGACCTCATCAAACGTGATAGGTCTGGAGGGCAGCGCCATTTGAAGAGGCACATCCAATGTCTCCTGAACCAATTGCAGTCTGTTAGCAAAGGCAGTGCTAAAGGGCTGAAATCTTTCCTCAAAGAAAGATTCCATCAGGATTTCTGACCGAAAATAAGAAAGCAAAAACATATCTTATTTAAAATCGAAAAAAAATTAATATATTTTTAATAAAGGTCACAGCCTAGTTTATTAACAAAGACTCGCAAATGAGATAAGGAGACTACTAACAAATTTTTAGCAGCACTCGCCTCCCTGGGCATAACTGCCAAGATACCGACTTGTCTCTTGGAGAAACACCTTAATATAGAGGTCTGAATTCACGTCTATTGATTGTACCTACCAATAATTACTGAAACTGAGAGCAAACCCGCCCTCTTACACGAGAAAACTCTTTCTTCGAAACTGGGTTGAACACTAGAACACTCATAAACTAAGCACTAACAAGAGATAGCCGAACGGACACCGTATACCTCTGTTTGACTCTCCTTTGGCTGTCGAAAAAACCCCCCAACGAGTTGAACATGTGCATACTAGTTATTCCAAAGATTTGATGAGCTAACACCACTCCACCAACATCGCTAGAAAATTTAATTAAAAAGATAACAAAGCCTCACGACTCTGAACTGGAAAAAAACCAACATATAACTTTGAAAATTTCACTTACACCAATATAAAAAATCTCACTGAGAACAAAAAAACACAATTATTACACAGACGCCCTACACCCATTGAAAAATAAACATTCAATATCCTCTCCCGTGATAAAAGAACTACCAAAAAGAAATATATCCTCTCCGTAGACACGAACACTCATAGCAATATTCACCTCTAACTATCTTAAGACAAGAAAATAACCACTAAAAAACACCCTACGATGATACCGACACAACAAACCCAAAACCGAGACACGACACCACCCTGGTAGCCAAACCCACTCGATACAACACAAATAAAAAACTCTAAAAAAAAACTAATCACCTCCTGGTAAACACAAAAAACTAAACATTAATATGAACCACGACCTCAAGGTTCCAAAATTAACCAACAGGAGAATCCCTCATTTGAAGGCCCACTCACCACTCTTAAACACCACTTAAACTTGGAACCCAAACTGCGGCCCTACAGCGCACTCAATTTACAACACCTATAACACCCCCCCTGAGTTGTCAATTTGTAAGGACCACCACCAACAAAAGACGGACCGCAGATAGGGCAATTACATTTGACATCTAGTTTGGTGTTATTTTAACTACTTTATTGTAATATAAGGTCAACATATTGTTAACGCTGTCGATGTGTTTTGTATGTGCCATAAGATTCAATTGAATTGGATGAGGCTATTCTCACGCTCGCACTATCTCTCGCGTTCTCAGCGAAACAACTTGTTCCACATTGCTTGAGCGCAACAACCGTTATGTGCCCATACAAACGTTTCATTGGCCTTTTCAGAAGATTGGTGAAATATTTTCCAAATTTTCTTTCTGAGTGCGCGCCTGCATAACTAAACGAAGGTCTATGCCAAAAATCAGACCTGTACAATAAGTAGTTTAGGCTGTGGCTTTATAATATGTCAGTCGGGCGTACACTCAAAAAAAAGTTGTCATCAAGGTGACACAATTTAAACATCAATTTGAAACTATTGAGTAACGAATTCTCTCTAATACTTCAAGTATCAAATTGATATCTTCGAAAGTATTAACATGATAGTTCGAGGATTTCAAATTGGTACCAACGTGTATCAGGTAGACACTTTTTTGTATCAATATTTTTGTTTCAGTTTGACACTAGGTCTTATTAATGTGATAATTCAACTATCAAACCTTTTGTATCATTTTGACACTAGCTTTTATTAAATTAATGTTATTTCTTGTCAAGTTTAAAGTATAAATTCGGTGCATTAAAAACTGCCATTAAAATAAAACATATCATTTTTTTACTTCGTCAAACTGTAGTTTTTATACCCTTGGAGAGGGTATATTAAAATTGTCCGGATGTTTGTAACGCATAGAAGGAAGCATCTCCGACCACATAAAGTATATATATTCTTGATCAGCATGCCGAGCTGAGTTGATATAGCCATGTCCGTCTGTCCGTCTGTCCGTCTGTCCGTCCGTCTGTTTCTATGCTATCTCCTCCGTCAGTTTTAAAGCTATCGTAACCAAACTTTGCACGAAGTCTTTTGGTATAAATACGCTGCACATTTGTCGGAACCGGCCGGATCGGATGACTATAGCATATAGCTCCCATAGGAACGATCGGTTGAAAAACTAGTTTTAGTGAGAAAAACTTTTTTGTTTTCAATGTTATCGCTCCCAACCCATTATAAGTTTTTAGTGATTTCACTAATTTCACCAGCCATCGATCGCTTAAGCATAAATTAGGTCTGAAAAAAAGTCTTAGTGAGAAAAACTTTTTTGTTTTCAATGTTATAGCTCCCAACGCCCGTATTTATAAGTTTTTAATGATTTTACATCATTTCACCAAAATTTTTCGAAATCGGACCACTATATAGTATAGCTGCCATACAAACTGTCAGGCACATATCAAGCTCCAAGGGTATATAAACTTCGGTCGAGCCGAAGTTAGCTTGCCTCTATTTTTAAATAATGTTTTTACAATAATAAATTGAATTCGCACTCGCCCACGGTCTCTCACTTCATGCCTCGTGCCCAAGCAATTATTGGTTTATAAGAAGTCAGTATATTGGAGTGCCTCTTGCTGGAACCCGTAAATCAGAGTTCCAGGCCATAGTCCCTGGGACACGAACATACTCCCCAATTCACACCGAGTGCTTGCCGACGTTATGCATTACTGTGTGTAAGAGAGAGACAAAGTCACATTTTCGCGCTCTCTTTTTAGGGAACCCTGCCATTTAGCGGTTTACGTCTTCAGAGAACGCGAAAAACGCCTGTTCTGCAGCTCTCACTGCATGCCTCGTGTGCCCGAGAATGTTGTATAATCAGAAGTAACTATGTGGGTGGGCCTCTTGCTGGAACCCGTACATCAGAGTCCCTCAGCCAAAGCCTCTGGGGCACGTAAATACTCTGCAATTCTCACCGAATGCTTTCCGAAGTCATTTATCACTTTGTGTTAAAAAGAGACACAGTCACGTTTTCGCACTCTCTTCATGAGGAATCCAACCGTATGTGGGGATTACGCCATTAGAGACCTTGAGTGAAAAACTCGAAAAACGCTAAAAAAGCCAGTTCTGCAGCTTTTTTCATTTCGAACCTCTTGCATTGTTCGTTATCTTGCAAAGCGATGAAACAGCAACAGCAGCATTGTGTCTTATTATGTGTCCTGCCTGAATAGTTACATTTGTTATTTTCATATGTTGGCAAAAAAGAATCAAAACAACATTTATACTTAGCTGCTTAAGCTTACCTTGTAAGTGTGCTAAATTTGAAATCCGTTTATATATATCTTGATCACGTCGTCTGGGTAAGCGTCCTCCGTAGCTTTCACTTTTAACTACATATTGAATTGTTTGCAAACAAATTAAAACACTTAATGTGACATGTCAAGCATCGTCAGCTGCCACATTCGGCATGTTTCCTTGTACTATTCATACATTCTTCGAATTTTCGAACTTAAAAAATGTTGATTAGTTTCAAATTGATACTCCTGCGCATTAAAATAATATTCTAAGTTTTAATGTAATACTTTCTAGGCTTAAATTAAGTTTCAATTTGAGACACATGTTTCAAAATGAAATTGATACAAATTTTTTTGGGTGTACAGATTTATATACATAGATAAACATATACTTTACTTTTTGAAAAAAACACAAAATTGGCGATACTTTTTGAACAAACCTCACATAATAATTAAAACTCTTGCCTCACTGAGGTTAAATTTTTATGACGATGCCGCGAGTATTACTCGAAAAATACTTACGAGTATTTAATCGTTGAACTGAAAAATGAGTAGTTTTACTTGTATTCATACAGAGCATAAAAACACAGTTCTTCTAGTCCATTTTCTAAGACATGTTTATCCTGGCTTTAACTAAACATTGTTCAATGATTTTTGAACTTGTCGATAGCGATCGATATCAACTCCTAATATGACAACAACATAAGCTTTATCGCTATCACATTCTCAGTCAATATTTATCATTTCGGTAAGATTAGTTAAATAGAAGTTTGGACTTCTCTTGACTTGCAGTTTAGTAAATGCTCACTCTAGTTGAGCTGCTTTGATGAGTTTTCAGAATTTTTCTCCAAATTTTGTTCACTCACTTTATTGGGGTTCTACTGTGGCTGTTGTCAAATGTCATTTGGTAGTTTCAGTTTGTTTTTGTTTTTTTTTTTAAATTGTTGCGGAAAAAAGAGTTTTACGTTCACTTGCAAAAGCCATATTTAAATATTTATGCCTTCAAATTGCATAAACCGTATGGCGAAAAAGAGTTTACGCGGCGTATGAGCAATATGATGAGAAATTGAGTAATGCAAATAACTCGAACGGAAACTGGTGTGTGTGTGTGTGTGTGTGTGTGTGTGTGTGTGTGCGTGTTGCAATATTCATTTGCCTTTTTTCAGAGGGCACAGTGTGAAGTTACTGGATACATTTGAAGCATAAATTGTCATGACAATCGGAGGAGCGGGGTGGAAAGGGGTAAATGTTAATTGGATTTCCTAATGAGTTAGTTATGCACGATGCCATCTCCAATTTCATCAATTATCTTCCTCTATAATTGCATTCGGTTTGAAATCAAAATGGTAATAATAACTTCATTTTAATTCTTAAATTTGCATTTTTTTTTGGGCCTGGGAACACGTGTTTGAGCCTCTGCCTTGGGTTTGGCCCCTTTTGTTTTTATTTTGTTCGGTTGCCTTAATTGCACTGGCCCCAGCAATTTCTTAATGGCGCTCCCGAAGACGAGGCTGGGCCAAGGATATGCCAGGACTCGGATTTCGTTTGCTATTAAAAATATTTTTATGGCGGCTGCCTGGATGGAGAGCAGCTTGGTTCAGGGTCGGTTGTTTTCTACCTGAAAAAAAAAACAAGAAAAAAGAAACCGCAAGCGGACACGCCTCGAATGCAACATTATCCTTGTCGCCTTGTCTTTGCCAAAAACGAAATTTGTATTTTTTGCCACTTTTGCTCATTGTATGCAGGTTTTTTGTTGCGATGTTTGCCTTTCACCTGCTGATTCGTTCAGATTGTTTTTCTCCTTTTTTGTGGGGTTTTTTTTTTTGTTGATGTGGTTTTAAATTTCCAGCTAAAGTAGATGCTTCTTTTTTTTGGGACTGCATTTGTGAAGGTTTTTTGTAGGAAAGCTATGAATTATTAACTCTAAAACCACATTTGTCCAGGAAAGAAAAAAAAAGATCTTAGACCCTAAGCCGACTTTGTAAAAAATTAACACAGTTGTTTAATGTGTGAACAGCACACAGCAAAGACAAGAACCGGAGATCAGGAGCTATATTGGTGACCCCGACACCATATATAGGCCTGAAACAAAAAAAAAACTTAAGTCTAGGAGGTCTAGGAGGTCATAGGACTTTAAAACAAGCTTACACTTTTTTATATTTCTGTAGATTAAAGAAATAATTGAATAAATTTTTGTCTTGAACAGCTTTGCTGCTTGGTTCTGCTCCTGCAGCTGCTGCTGCTGCTGCTACGTAAGCCTTCTCTGAGATAATTATAAAATGCCATGGGAATTTACATGCTTTCCATAATATATATTTTATATGCAGCTGTTTTTAATTAGTTTGTATGTGACCAAAAGAATGCTCGGGCATTTTAACCAGGACCTCTCGGACAAAGCGTGAGGTGGATGCACACGTACATACATATTTAGTTGGGGTAGGGTGTTGCCATTTTGTTTCTGTTGTGCTTAGGTATTTTAATTGAAAATGAAATAAAATAAATTTTCACAATTTGCACAATTAGTTAGAATTTTTATTAAATGAATAAAAATGATAAATGGTAGAGAAATTTGTATTTTGTGCTTTGAAATATGCAGCCACACTAATTCTGTAAGCTACTGTAATTATTAATGCTCTATTCTAGTCCCTCCTCCCACCACAAAACTGTCAACTCTTTTCTGCTTTGCATTTTTAGGGCTACGCCGCAAAACAAAAAACCGCAAGCAGAAATCAATTCCAAGAAATTGTTTGTCTTCCGCTGCTGCTACACGAATAATCGCTGGGCATTTACCACACAGTTGGAAACGGAATCTGAATCGGAATTGGAATTGAAATTGTACCGGTCATCATTATTGATGGTTGATTAGCACGACATATGAGGTGTTGTTGGCCCAGTTAACAGACAAACACACACAACATTTTTTGGGGTTAATTTCTGTGGCCAATAAGAAAACTGAAAACAGAAAACACAGAATGATAATCATAATAAAACTTAAATTAAGTGGCGAAAGGAAGTGAAAAGCGGACACAGCAGCGACATATGGCCAGAAAATTGGGTGTAACATTAACATACAACATTCACGTATAATGATCAACACTTTGGCTTTTTGTTGACTTTATGTCGGACCTCAATTGAGGTCTCTCAATTTGTGTGTGTGTCGTGTGTGTGCGCTAAACTGTCAAATGAAATGGCAAATCTTGGGCTGTTTTTTTTTTTGCTTAATAAAAGTTGATTTAGCTCTAAGACAACTTAAGACACAGAGACAGATTATGACAACTCTGTGGAGTCTCTTTCTATAGAACTTAAACTAGAAAATGTTATTTCTGGGACTAATTTTTTTGGGTACGCCTTTGTCGTTGCAAAGTCAGACATAGATGTTGCACTAATCATCGAGTAATTAGGTTGAAGTTCTAAGTATAGAGTGATAAGTATCGAGTACTTAGTGTGGAGTACTGAGTTTTTATGGACCCTCAAGTTTACTGGGTGTGAACTCAAAAGTACTTCAAGATTTATCGAGCGTATTCTGGGAATAACGAAATAACAATGTACAGTGTTTTCTGGAGGGCCGAGAGAAGAGTTGATTTAATATTTCATGATACAAAGTATCGAATACTGGGTATTAAGTATTTAGTAGTGAGTATTTAGTATTGACCAACGAGTATCAAAGACTGAGTATTGATTGCTATGTATCAATTACTTAGTATTGCGCACTGGGTATCTATTACTGAAATATTGAGCAAGTAGCATCGAGTTGCATAGTTAGATGTCTGTTTACTGCCGACTACTTAGTGTCGAGTATTGAGTATCGAGTACTTAGTGTCAAGTACTAAGTATCGAGTAGGTAGTGTCAAGTACTTAGTAGTGAGTATTGAGTACTGGGTAATTAGAAGAGTGTCGAGTACCGAGAAACGAGCACTTAATATCGGTACTTTGTATCAAGTACTTAGTATCGAGTACTGGGTATCAAGTACTGTGTGATGAGTACTTAGTATTGCCAACTGAGTATCAAGGCTTATTGAATACTGAGTATTGATTGCTAAGTTTCGAGTACCTTATATTGAGTACTAAGTATCCAGTGCAGAGTGTCGAGAAAGTAGCGTCGAGTACAGAGATCTGCTAAGTATTGATTACTTAGTGTCGAGTATAGAATAACGAGTACTTAGTGTCAAGGTCTTATTATCGAGTAGGAAGTGTCGAGAAGTTTGAACTGAGTATCGAGTACTGGGTAACAAGAACAGTGTACAGTGTCGATTATCGAGGAACGAGCACTGAGTGTAAAGTGGTACAAAGATCTTCTAAGTATGGACTATTTAGAGTTGAGGATTGAGTATCGAGTACTAAGTGTCAAGTACTAGGTATCGAGTAGGTAGTGTCGAGTTCTGAGTAACAAGAGCAGTGCCAGTGTCGAGTAAAAAGAAGCGAGCACCTAATATCGATGCTTAGTAGAGAGTATTTAGTATCGAGTACTGTATATCAAGTACTGAGTGTTAAGTACTTAGTATAGACTACTGAGTATCAAGGACTGAGTATCGAGTACAGAGTATTGATTGCTAAGTAGCAAGTACTCAGTACTGAGTGTCGATAAAGTGGTATTGAGTACAGAGATGTGCTAAGTATCGACTACTTAATTTCGAGTATGGAGTATCGAGTACTTAGTGTCAAGTACTAAGTATCGAGTCGAATACTTAGTAGTGAGTATCAAGTAGTGAGTAACAAAAACAGTTTACAATGTCGAGAAGCAAGAAACATGCACTTAATATCGATACTTAGTATCGAGTACTGTATGTATATCAAGTACTGCTTGTTGAGTACTTAGTATTGACTAATGAGTATCAAAGACTGAGTATCGAGTACTGAGTATTGATTGCTAAGTATCGACTACTTAAAGTCGAGTATTGAGTATCGAGTACTTAGTTTCAAGTACTAAGAATCGAGTAGCTAAATTCGAGTACTTAATAGTGAGTATCGAGTACTGGGTAACAAGAAAAGAATACAATGTCGAGTAGCGTAATTTCGATTCTTTGTATCGAGTACTTAGTATTGAGTACTGAATGTTGAGAAAGTAGCATCGAGTATAGAATACAGAGTATCGAGTATAAAAGCACACATAGCACACACATAAATAAGTGAAAGCCGAAGCACAGAATATACATCATGTTTCTCACAGCTGTTTTGAATCAGATTTCTGTTTGTAATGAGCTTCTCTCGAATCGGGCGTCCCAGGACACCCACTCTTTATTTCGTATTTTTTGTCCCTTAGTTAACTTTAGTAAATTCTAATATTATTTATTTCAAGTGTAAACGAGGGCTTTTCAGGCTTACTGTTTTTTGTATAGTACCCACTATTTACACGCAGTTTTCTGTTTACACACGGTTTACTATTTACAAAGTCTACACGGGATTGTCTCCTCACGGTTGGTTGATACGGGGTTTACTTTCTGTCTGTTAGTCTACTAACAACTGCGTTATTCTCTCCATCTCGTCATCTTCCATTCTCTTTATATACAGTGAGACCATCATTCGACTACCATACCTTTACACTAAGCTATCGGTACATTTATACATATTGTCGGCTATTTTGGAAAAAACTCCAAAGGCTATGCTAGTTTAATTTTCAGCTTAAGCTTGGTAGTCCGCTCTTTAGGGCGGGCAATGGGCTGATATGATTTTTAGTGTGGCCAGGCTTGATTTGAACATTTTTGACCATGTCTTGTCTTTCTTTCGACAGCTAAGCAACTTACACAAAATTGTAGACTGTGGAGCTTTTGTTCACTTAACAAAGCCTAAATGTCCCTTATTTTTAAATTGAAGCTGGTCACACCTAATCGACATGTACAGTCTATCAAGCAAAATCTTACACTGATTAAAGTGTTCTATTTGTTGGCCACACCATAAGCATTCACAAAAAATTACCGCAATGGCGAGCTCCTTGACCAAATCTCAGTCTCAGTCTCACTCCCAGTCGGTCAATCTCGGCCAACACTTAGCCAACCGCCTGAAACAGCCTGCCACATGGCAAAAAGCAGTCGTCAGTCAATCAATCAGAGTTTGGGCCAGCCGGACAGACGGACAGGCTCGTTACAGCTGATTTTTCTCACAATAATTTGTAGACCGCTAGGTTTTTGTTTTGTCAGAGACACCTGTGCCCGTTCAGTTGAGCAGCAGCCGAAGGAGGCTCTGGCCATAAATCTGCAACAACTTTCCAGTTGAGTGCTTAACCATTTTCAACACGCGCACAGCAGCCACACCTGACTGCGACTCCGAGACGCTCCATGGGAAACGGCCTACGCTGGGACTTCGATAATGTGTAATAGTTCTATTAGTCGCATGTTGGCGCGTCTCTGGTTACAGCTAATCTACACGCGGCTACCAACTTGCCAGGGCCAGGCCTGAGAACCGAGAGCCGAGAAGCGAGAACCGGCTAAGGCGAAATCGCTGTCTTTTGGTTTTTGGCCTGAATAGTTTACGGCTGGCGCCTCGGTGACGTTGCCCAATTTTGGTGCGCACGCTGAACCGGTTGGAGCGTTTTGAACTCGTAAACTTTATGGGGCAGCGGCAGCAGCTGATCAGCCGATGTCTAATTAAAACGGAAATATTTATGATACGGTCGTATGTTAGGCAAAATGCAAATACTCTAAACCGACCCCACCTCAGACCCAAAAGCCGCTGTGTTTTTCTCTGGTACTTTGGCTCATTGTTGTGTGTATTTTAATTAATTAAGATTTATAAGCGGGGCCCCGGCTAACGCAATTCAGCGGAAATTTAAATGCAAGACAACCCAAAGACAAGTGGAACTCAGTTGCTGTTCTTTTTCGGTGTCCATCTCGCTGTGCGAAAACTCTCGTTCACACTAACCAAGTCCGCATCTTGCTGTTGCCATGTATTTAACTTAATTGAATTTACGCCGACGATGACGATGGCGAAACTTAACGAGCGAAACGTGGCCGAAACTGAGTCTCGACCCAGTCTACGGTTACGCTTACGGTTACGGGCTACGGTTGTTGTTCTTGTTTTTTTTTTTCGGGGAGGTAGCCGGGTAATGTGATAAAATGATTACACATCCGGCGTAAGTTCTGCAGCGAGACATTACTCATACGACACGCTGCCGGCAGAACAGGAAATCGTGTTTAGTGTAAGGCAGCCAACCAAAAAGCCTCAAAGCGATCCCATGCAATTATGACAAAGTGCGGTGAAGAAATATTGTCAACTGCATTTCATTTGACAGAAAATTTGACAGTTTTATGTTCTTCGAATGCCCATAAAAGCACAGCGACAACTCTATTCGTGGCTCTTATATTTTTATTCTTTTGTTGAAAACCAAAAACACACACGGAGCCAGCAGGTGCTCATAAAATGTTAAGGCGGACGCGGATCTCCTCTATGCAAACGTAAACCAAAATGTCGTTAAATTATTAAGCATCCCAGACAGAGGAAGAGAGGGAGAGAGGAAGACTTATTGATGATTTGAGATGCAAACTAACTAAAGACGACATAAAACATGGCTGAGTGAGAAGATGTGAATGGTGGATGTACCAAAGTCCATTCAGCGGGCTCATCAGCGGCTTTAGACGTTCATAAAAAAACGGGAGGAGTCGGTAGCTGCATTCGATAACAAAGTGCAAAATTCAAACATCTTAACTAGAAAAGGGCGTGGGCCTCATTTTAAGAGTAAGAGATACAGGTTTGACATGTATGTCAAACATTTTTCGTAAACTTGCAGACAAATCAAGCCCCCTCCCTCCCCCATAAATTGTAAAAACGTCATATCTCATGATATATGTTCCGAACGTTTAAGAGATGTTTAGTATTCAAGTTCATTTATCAATTTGCAAAAGGAATGATGAGGATTGGATCGAGGGAGAATGAGAAGAAAGAGATGCGCGTATTATAAAACCACAAAAATCTAGCATGATACTCGCGTAACTCCTTCGAGGTCGTGGTTCACTATTAATGCTTTAGCTTGTCTCATTCCCTTGGTGTTTACCCAGGAGGCTGTTCCTAGCGTATTCTCTTCCTTTCTTAAAAGTCCTTTTATTGTGTGTTGGCCCATGCCGCAGTAGGGTTCTGGCCCTACCATTGCGGTGGCTGCATCCTTGCGTGCCAGTTCGTCGGCCAATTCGTTTCCGGGGATGTTGTTGTGTCCCGGTATCCATCGTAGGGTCAGGTTGTTCCTGCTGCCTAAGACTAAGACTAAGACTAGCTTAGAGGTGAACTTATTGCTACTGAGTGCCTTAAGCGCTGCTTGGCTATCGGAGAGGATAGCTATTTCTCTATTATGGTAGTTCTTCCCCATATTACGGTCTGCACAACGGGAGATGACACATACTTCAGCTTGAAATATGCTTGTGAATTCTCCCATTGGTTCAGATATTTTCATTCCTGGTCCTGCTACCCCAAGTCCGGTTCCTTGGTGAGTTAGGGACCCGTCTGTGTACCACATAATTGTGTGTGGTTTCATTTTATGTGTCTCTTCAAGTGAGATCCATTCTCTCTTATTACTTTGGTGTACAGTGAAATTCCTGTCAAAGTGATACTCGGCCACCATTTCGTTTCTGGGTTGGAGGATTAAAGGGATTTCCTTTTCCAGCTTTTCAGAGTCTCTGAGGCTTACTATGTGGTTTCTACCCATTCCTTCTGTTGTTAATCTAAGCAATGTTGCTTTTTTCTTCAGGCCGATGGTATGGTGGAGTGGTGTTAGCTCCATCAAAACCTCGATTGCCGCTGTCGGACAGGTACGCATGGCTCCAGTCATGCATATACATGCCAGCCTTTGCAGTTTTTGCAACTGCGTCCTTACTGTGAGGAGGTTTGCTCTATCTCCCCACACGACAGCTCCATTAGTGAGCATTGGTCTCACAACCATGAGGTATAGCCATCGGAGCATGTGTGGTGCCAGGCCCCACGATTTTCCGGCTATGCTCCTGCATGTGAAACACGTCTCATTAACTCATATAAGAATTTTTGCAAATTTAAACTTTTCTGAACTCATGTAATTTTGTAAATTTCAGATTTTTGAGACAGTTCGGTCTACACCACATATTTTTACCCTCTACTATTGCAGTCTATCAAATGTTCATAAAAACTTTGGGAATAAGAAAATTTAGCAAATTTCGCATTTATTTTAGTTGTTTCATTGTTTTTTTGTGTTTAATTGTTTGATCTACACCTTCTGTTTACCCGTCATTGCCATTTCCAAACTTTGCAATATTTTTGGACTGTTCAATTTATTGTTTTTTATACCCGTTACTCGTAGAGTAAAAAGGGTATACTAAAGTCGTGCAAATGTATGTAACAGGCAGAAGGAATCATTTCCGACCATATAAAGTATATATATTCTTGATCAGCATCAACAGCCGAGTCGATATAGACATGTCCGTCCGTCCGTCTGTATAAACACCTAGATCTCAGAGATAGTAAGAGATAGAGGTTTGACATGTATGAGACAAATGTTTCTTTTGGCTGCAGGCAATAAGTCCCCAATGAAATAAGTCCCCAAACGATAAAATGAAATAAGGCCCCAAATTTGGGGAGTTATTTCATAATGAAATAATACCCCATTTTGAAAAATGAAATAACACCCCAATTTTTCCATTCATTTTTTTTGTTCATTTTATTGCTTTATTCAATTTATTCAATAAAATAAAAACTATTGAAAATACCTAAAATAAAATTTTAAAATATTTGTTAATTTGGATTTTTAGTAAAATAAACTACCTATAACATTAAATAATAATGAAAATTTTTTATACAAAAATCGCGCGATTTTTTTGTAAAAAATTTTCGCCTGCGGCGCTAAGATTGACACAATTTTTATACTCTGTACCAAAGGTACACAGAGTATATTAAGTTTGTGCAAAAGTATGTAACAGGAAGAAGGAGTCATTTCCGACCCTATAAAGTATATATATTCTTGATCAGCATCAAGAGCCGAGTCGATATAGCCATGTCCGTCTGTCCGTCTGTCTGTCCGTCCGTCCGTCCGTATGAACAAACAGATCTCGGAGATGGTAAGAGATAGAGGTTTGACATGTATTAGACAAATGCTTCTTATAGCTGCAGGCAGATCAAGTTTATTTTCAATTTTGGCCACGCCCCTCCCGCCCCCGCAATTTGAAAAAAAAGGTTATATCTCCTACAGTTTTGAAGATAGACGATTCGTACCTTTTAGAGACAGTTAGTATTTAGCAATATGTATAATTTTGCCGAAGAAATGATAAAGATCGGATGAGCGGTTCTCAAGTTATGACCAAAATAAATTCCCGCCTCCCCACCCCCTCCCACGCGCTCACAACCAACACCGCATTTTTATTCAACAACGTGTGAGTGAAAGAGAGAGGGAGAGAGAGAGAAACTTAGAGATGAGCGCAGCAGAAACGTTGCATTCAGCTCCTGCTCTTGGTACAGAGTATGACATAGTCGGGCTTGACCGACTTTCTCACTTGTTTTTTTATACAATATAAAAAGTTTTTCATACACAAAACTCGCGCGATTTTTTTTTCAAAAAAATTTCGTCTGCGGCGCTAAGATTTTTTAAGATAGACAATGTAATTACCTCGTCAAAATACAGCATTTTCTGTTCTTTGACGTAGAACTAATTTCCAGTTCGCCGTAATGCAACAATTTTTTCGCACTCTATAATTTTATCTCGCACTTGAACGTCTGCTTTACACAATGCAAATCACTAAACTGATCAACATACTCAAAAGCTTATCACTGAACTAATTGTAAAACGGTACTTTTGCACATCTGTACAAAAATGCATCAAATACTAAGTCAGAAAACGCAGGCAGATAAGAAAATTAACCGTTATTGGACTTTTTTTCATATATCAGCAAAAATAAGAGAATGAAATAAGACCCCAAAAAAATTCATATTAAAAATTGGGGTCTTATTTCCGCGAAATGAAATTAGACCGCAAACCTAATTTTTGGGGCCTTATTTCATTTCTTCTTTTGGGGACCTATTTCATTTTGAAATTTTATTTAGGAAATAAAGCCCAAAATGAAATAACACCCCAAATTTGAGAAAAAATCGTTGTTTTTGTTTTCCATATAAATTTTTGGGCCTTATTTCATTTATTTTTTGTGGCCTTATTTCATTGGGGACTTATTTCGCAGCGCCGTTTCTTTTATCTGTTTATTTTAAATTTTTGCCACGCCCCCCTCCCGCCCCCGCAATTCGGAAAAAACGTTATATCTCCTACAGCTTTGAAGATAGACTGTTCGGACCTTCTACAGATAGTTAGTATATAGCAAAATGAATCAATTTGCCAAAGAAACAATAAAGATCGGATGAACGGTTCTCAAGTTATGAGCAAAAAAGCACCTCCCCCCCCTCCCACCCTAAAAAATGTTGCATACTTTCTGGATGGTCACCCTAAGGAACGTAGGAACACTGTTGAGCATGTTTTCTCATGAGTAACGGGTATATCGAAGTCGGTTAGAGCCGACTTTAACTTATGCTCTCGTTTTGTCTACATACATAAGATCAAGAACTTTATAAGGTCGGAAATGATTCTTCTCAGTTACATAATTTTGCACACTCCTCACATAATAAGTTACAGCGTATAAAAAAAAACCGGAACCGTACCGGTACCAAAGTTTCGGTTTTGTTTCGGTTTTATCGGTTCCAATAATAACGATAAACGGTATTCGGTTCTTAAAAAAAATTTTGTATCGGTTCAAGTTCCGGTTCCGGTACGCGATTTGAAACGGTTTATTTCGGTTAAAGGTTCCGGTTCTGGTTTCGGTATTGAGCCCTGCTTAGGACAGGGTATTTTGCTGTCGGGGCACTCGACCGCAACACTCTTACTTGTTATAAACTTTTCTTTGGTTTCAAGAATGTTTTGGGGTAGACTTGAGAGTTTATTAGACTTTAATTTTAAAAGATAATTCGGGCTGTACTTAAGAACAACTCAACCTAAGAGTATTATGATATAGATTTTAAAATTGTTCGAAGGTGGTCGGGATTGAAAGAGTCGTACTTAGAATAAGAACTTTGTACTTACTGTACTATTGACATTTTGTCATCATTCTACAAATTTAAATGGGCCTGAAATTTCTAGAATTTTGTTATAACTAGTTTTTGATTTAGGCTTAAAACAAAACTGATGTAGTTTACAAAAGGATAAAATCAAGTGCGTAAAGTGCCTAGCCTATCGTAGTAGTTTCCCATCGAAAATGGTCCAGTTAAGTCAGGATCGTTCGGTTCTTAGTATTAAAGTTCTTGATCCAAAGATTTTTCGTTAATAATCTAAGCCGCAGACGGTATACTATTAAGATCTGAATGTTTCAGAATGAGCGTTACATATTTTAACTGGACTGGATTTCAAAAAAGACGCCCTTGAATCAGGAGGTACGTACTTAAACAAAAAATTCTCAGAAACGAAATTTCTTTATTTTTTTCCTTCGAGCAGAGCACAAGCGGTACAAAGAAAATCGTTCGAGTGCTTCAATGGCTCACGGTTGGAAGTCATTTGCTCTAATCTTGCCCCTTTCCTCTTCCAAATTGTATACCATTCAAAAACCATTTGAAAACAGTCAAAAATAGTTGGTCAAAAAGTGACTGAGATATTCCCAGTACCTGACAAAGTTTGTGCATAGCTGATGACTAAAGTGGAGCCACACGAACTGTGTTAAGAGCTGCTCACACATTCATACAGCAACGCGGCTGTGGTTCATCTGATCGTTGCCAAACTTGATGGATTGTCCAAGTCCAATCTCCGGCCTTAAGCTTTCTTTGCATATTTCAGATGTCAGCGAGTGTGGTTCAGCCCACATTTATCACAAGCCAGCCTCCCGTCAGTTTCAGTCTTATAGAGCAAAGGGGGGCATGTGTGTGTGGGGGGGGGGGTAGTCAGTGACAGGCCCGGGCTTCGGATCGTTAGGCTGACGTTAACAAAAACTGTTGTGGCGCTTCATTTCGTCGATTTCAATTATGCGCAATCATTTTTCAAGTTCGCTGACGGCACGCGACAAAAATTAATAATTGAGCAGCAGGTCGCGCAGTGCCAAATGCCATTTGCTAAATTGAAACGCGGATGATGATGATGTGGATGATGTGCCTGTGGCAGGCAGCAGAAAGTGGCAAATCAATTTGGTTTCACTTTGATTGTATGCAAATCTTCTCGGGGGGTTGGGGGGAGTGCGTTTTGTGGCTGCTGCAAGCTGCATGTTGCATGCAAATTAAGTGCAACACTTGTTGCCGACATCGTCATCATCATCATCATCAACTTCGTCGTCAGGCAAAGATTTGGTCAAAGCCATTTAGGATTGAGGTTTTCAAGTAGGATGCGGCACTCACTCACTCACGCAGTCAGTCAGTCACAGTCACAGCACCTGGGCTGCTGCTGCTGCCTGGAAACCACTTCAGTTCCTGCGAAATTTATTCTCGCTTGGGCTTTAATGCGCCAATTGTTTGCACATCTCGTTGAACAAATGATGGGCCATATTTTTCATGTGGCTTTCGCATTTGTTCTATGATTAAAAATAAATAAAGCATGGCGGGAATTTGCCGCGAAAAACTATTAAATGCCCACACCCCGGCGCTGCGGGGCGGGCAGGGTCCAGGGTCATAAACATTTTGTGGCGTCATGATGTATGGGGATATATGGATGGAGTGGTCGGTGGAAGGGGGGGCGGGGGGGCTGTTCTGATTCACAGCAGGTGCTTAAATGCCGCACACAGTTAACGCGGCAGGAGGAGGCGAGGATAATAAATTTTCGGCCAGAGGACCCAAAAACCTCAGTATTTTGCGGTAGCTCTACACTGTCCCCCCTTCCCCCCCCCCTTCCCCCCACTCCCGATACGTATGTTCCAAGTCACGCGCTTCATTGTCACAGCCCAAAAACCCCAGGACCAAACAATTCAAAAAAAAAAAAAAAAAAGGAACAGCAAATGCTTCGTCCTGGTCAAACTAATAAATTTGTTCAGGTTAATAGAGTTATTTTAATTTATGTGATTTCATGCGGTTTTCCGTGTGGCTTTTCCAAATGTCTCCCATTGTGTGGTCTCCCTCTCTCCCCCTCTCTCTCTCTCTCTCTCAGCAGTCATAAATATGCAAAGCAAATCATAACAATGACCATTACAACTCGTATGACTTTGAAACATTGGTTTTGGGTTTCCTTTTCTATGTATTTTTTGTTTGTTTCTGGAATGCAAATCAATTTATGTGTCGTAAACCATTTTTTAAGTGGACAAATTTGCTTGAATTTTGAAACTCAAATAACTTGGGTTTGCTCACATAAAACACCTCCAAGAAGGCAAAACAGTTTCCGACATCAGGATTGCTATAATTATAAAGGCTTTTTAAAAAAAGGAGTCTGGCTTAGTTTGGCTTGTCCCTGATATCTATCTATACTTATTAATCTTTATGCCCGATTGACTTACTGACTGACATATACAGTCAAAACTCTTTATTCTACAGATATAAGGCTAGGCATAAACATATAGAAAAGTTTGGTTGGGGCAAATAAATGAGCTATTGGCAACATTGTGCTAAGCTGTTTTACTAAGAGACTGAGAGAGGGAAGGACTCTCCGTCACATCAAAACGGTATGTATGTGTTGAATGCATGATGCATTAAGTATGAGATGGTCCCGTCCGCAAAAGCTGTTTATATTGTATGCTGGCAAATACAGACATCGATGATTATTTTTCACAATCGATGTTTTTGCAACCCACACGCCACACTATTTGCTTACAAAAACTTACTTGGCGTCCTTTAGAGAGCTAGGATGACCAATATGTGGTTCTGACAAGATGTCATATGCAACTATCACAAAAAAAGGAAATTGGACCAAACCTTATTGTGTTCTTATGTGGTTGATGCTCAATCACATAGATGCTACAAGTAAAACGAGAAAGGTAAAGCTAACTTCGTCTGTGCCGAAGTTTTGATACACTTGAAAAAGCTTGTCTCAACGGTTAGCGACTTCGACCAAACTTCGCAGATCAGCTTAAAAACATTTAATATTACCCATGACCGTGATTGAGAGCAGAGCTGTAAACTTGAATTACCATTACCATTTTTCACATAATTGAAAACAATTCCTGATTACCATTTTTTAATAATCGTAATTGTAACTTGGAATTACGAATATTCAGTGAATATTCCAAAATTTAATTACTTTTACAATTACTTGGATAATTGTAACGGTAAAGGGTGATTATTGAGTAATTGTGCTTGAAAAGTCAAATTACTTATGAATTTTTAGGTGTCAAATGAAATTACTTAAGATCAATTATCTATTTCATGGTTTATATAACATGTTCTTGTGTAAAAATAATAAGTTTATTTCATATTACCCATTAAATTCACGTTGGCCTTCATAACAACTTATTTTTGAATCGAAAAATCGGAAATGGCTGGCGTCTTGAGTCGTTAATAATATTAGCAAATAAAACCATTCTTTCAACTGAGGCTGACGACGTTAAACATTGGATATTTTTTAAAAATCTCGATATTTCTCGGCGGATCAAGCAAATATCTTCCCATTTTTTTTTTAATAAAGTATTTTATTGCAGATAGCGAAGCGTCAATACGTTTTCTTCGTTTGTATGTTGTATGTTTTGCCCGTTAGTAACTCAATCACGCTCAAATGGCAAAGTCACTGTGGGAGTATTCATAAAACCGCTTGATAATAAGATGACAATTTAAGAGTTTGTAAGTAGAAGGTGTAGATCCAATGGTCGAAAAAATCGCAAAATTTTCAAATGATCAAGACTATTAAGAAGCTTGTATAATTGCCAATTGAAGACGCATCTTTAAGAGGTGTAGACCAAAAAGCGCGAAAGTTGACAAATTTCGTTTAAATTTTTACGAAATCGCAGGAATTGGTAATATATCAATCAATCACGCACAAATGGCTTTATAAATTTGGAAGAAATGGCACTCAGATAGTTGACAACCTGCACTTGAACATAGATAACTCTTATATAAATGAACCAATTTGTAGAATTTCATCAGATTCCCGACCATGAAAAGCAGTTCTTCCGAGACAATATAAATATCGCAATTAAATCAGTTGCAACAATCGCAGTGTTCGCTTTTGACGAAAGTTGGAAAGTTTTGAAAATTTCCAAAATACCTTTCGTTACGCTCTTTGTGCTTAATATCTCAGTGGAATTAGAGATTTTCTACAACTTTAGTGCCAGGGTATTCAATGCCGAAAATGTAAATTGTTTTCTGCCTGAAGAAAGTCTAAAATTGTTGCTATTGCCGTCATCAAAACGCGGTATTCCTCAAAATTTGGAATATCTATATATCCATAATTCAATTACATGATTGCTATTATTAGCTTGGGTTTTGTTACCTTGATCATCAAACCATTAAATTTGGTGTTTTCCAAACTTGATTTGTAAAAAAAATCATAATTTCCACCTACAAATACAAAATAATTCAACATTTCAAGCACAATTACTAAATAATCACTCTTTACCGTTACAATTATTCAAGTAATTGTAAAAGTAATTAAATTTTGGAGTATTCACTAAATAATCATAATTCTATCTTACAATTACGATTATAAAAAAATCGTAATCATTAATTGTTTTTGCATTAACTAAAAAATTGTGTTTATAGTAATGAAAAGCAATTAAATACGGGAAGTAATGAATACATTACAGCTCTGATTGAGAGTTGTTATATTAAGAAAAAATCCGTTTTTCTCATTAAAACCCATTTTTCGACTGATCATTTGTATGGCAGCTACAAGAAGTAGTCATCAGATCCGGTCAGTTCCGGACATATTAGCAGCGTGCAGACAAAAGAATACTCTGTGCAAAATTTCAGCTCGATAGTGCTGAAATGAAAATATGCCACTATTTCACCAATAATCCCAATAATATGCGAGAAGTAGCTAAGCCAGTGGTGACCAAAGTGTCATTTTCCTATCACATATGATAGGAAGTCAACATTCTGCCGGCGTTGTAGCCGACACACAACTAGAGAGAGAGAATACCATGTCGCAATCGCAAAGCTTGATAGTGTGTGTTTGGGCACCACTGAGCTAAACACACAAAAAATGGAAAGTGAACTTAGGTCTGTCTAGCTTGTACAGACAGCATGTCTGAGTACACTTAATGAAGTGTCAAAAAATATTTATGTATTCCGGCACCATCTACAGCTTCTGAAGGGACATTCAGTAAAGCTAGAAAGACCCTGTCGGAGGCAGTACCTTAAAGCCAAGGAATTTGGAGCGTTAAATGTTCCTTTAAAAAAAATTTGAAAAATTTTTAAAAGACTCAAATAGAAATATTTGATCTAGAAGGAACATTGGTTTTTTAATTCAGAATATTTAATACATTCTATATTTATTATTTGCAATTTCGACAAATGAAAAGAAGCCACGCAATGTTAACTGATTGGTTCTTCGAGGAAATTAAAGCGGAAGACTTGGACGATATTTGGTTTCAACAAGACGGCGCTACGTGACACAATCGATCTTCTGTGCCCTATCTTCGAAAATCGAATAATCAGCAAGTATGGAAATATGAATTGGACACCGTTAGACTATTATCTTTAAGAAGCGGTCAAGGACAAATGTTATGCAAACAATCTTGAAAGAATTGGTGAGTTGAAGAACGAGATTCGAGTTGCTATTGGTGTCATACGTGCCGAAACAATTGAAAATGCTCCGAGTAATTGGGTAAATCGAATGTGCTACTGCCAAGTCAGCCGTGGTGGTCATTTGACCGAAACTGTTTTTCATAAATAAATGACATAAATCAACCATTCCAATAAATGTTCAAGCAAACTAGCAAAATTAAATTCCAATTTTTAAATGATGATGTATTAATCAGGGCAGCAAATCTCATTAAAATCGACAGGAGTTCACGCCGTGGGTCAAACCCGCGAAACTTTTTGGGTTCGGGTTCTCGGAGCTGGTTCAGTAGGTGAAATGTTTTAAAACAAGACACACACATATACCCCAAAGAAGGATGGTCGACTGTACAGCTGTTTTAAGAGCCTCGCGGTTTTGTCATTTGCCTAGTTGTCAGAGGTCATCTCATGCCAGCAATGCTATGACGGTTTGGAAATTTCCAAGGCAGCACAAGTGCAAAGTAGAGAGAAGACGTTGTGTATGTGTGTGTGTCCCATTTCGGCCTTTCTGTATTAGTGGGGCAAGAGATAAAAGACGTTCACACCAAATGTTCTCGTTTGGCTGATACAATTTTTGCCCACCAAAATCTAACGACAACCTTACTGTTTCAACTAAAGATTAGGCCTCTAAGGCTGACAAGAAGTTCATACCTTAACCAATGCCAATTCTTCAACTCGGGATATATGGCTGATCATCCATCTAGCAAATCACGTTACCCTAGCCTAGCATTCCAAGCCACTTGACCAACATATCTGACCAACCCACCTCACCTCATCTCTCTCTGCTGCCGCTGCTGCGTGGTGAACCTTGCGACATTTTGTCGTCATCAGCTTTTGTCTTGGTCATCAGTCGACGTGGTCGTCATCATTCCAAGACTCCATCCCCATCATCGGCTCATCATCAAATGCCGCCAAAGAACAGTTAGCTGGCATTTCTTTGGCATTTGATGCTTTTTCCATCTTCCTCGGCTTCTTCGTCTAATCGAAATGATTTTGCTTAATTCATCTTAATTAGAAGGCAAAAGTTTGCTGACCGTCGGGCAAAAAGCAGCCAGCAGCAGCCGGCAGCAAGTAAATATAAATAAAATACATACAAACTTGGCCTCTGTTCACCCGTTTTGCTATTTATTTTAATTTTAATTTGCGCTTTTGCGCGCTTTGCTGCCATAAACTTTGGCGAGAGAAGTTCTTGAGAAAAACGGATGAGCAGAGGTTCCATTGAATCTCTAAGCGCAGTAAAACAAAACGGAAGTTTGAAATGAAAGAAAATAAAATAAATTGATGATATATTTCGGTAGAAAGCCTGAAAATAGTTATGCAGATCAACTGAAACTAAACCACATTTCCAAGCTGTGTGCTCTGGTTTCTCGATTGCATGTCGCATACAATTTTCCAATCTTTTTTTTTTTTTTTGCTTCCTCCGGCTTAAATAATTAATTATATAATTGCGAAAGGGAAACAAACCAAACGTAAAATTCTCACGCTTGTCTAGCGGCTATTTTGAAATATTTATAATAATTATGGGTCAGACGACTGTCGTGCTGTCTCGCTCTCTTTCGGTCTCTCTCTCTCTATTGCTCGCACTGTCTAAGTTAATCCTGCGTGGTTTATTTTTAGCTCAGTCAAAGTTGACCTAACCGAGACACTTGAGTTGATGAACTTAATTGAACTGTTGCGAGGGTTGCTATGACAATTGGGCAACTGTATAACTCACACAATCTAGCTTTGCGCTTGTGTGCGTAGCAGCGAAACACGAAGTAAACGTCATGACGTTAAACATGAGCAACAAGCAAACGAACAAATGCCTCGTGAGAGAAAAAAAAGCCTAAAGCACGCGTCGCAAGAGAGCAAGCCGCTTAGCCTGCTATTTATAGAACAGGGTTCCCAAAGAAGAGAGCGCTAAGACATGGCTGTGTCTCGCTCTAACACACTATGAAGTATGACTTCGGCAAGTAAGTTCGTGCCCCCGGGGCTATTGCTGGAGAACTCTGTTATAGAACACACGTATACACACGCCGGCAGAATTATATGTTCCCAACCCATGGGATATGCTTTTGGCATTTTGGGCACCACTGCTATAGAACTTCGGAGACTTTAAGCTTAAAGTATAAGCCGAAAGGTTTTCTTAAACAGTCTAACTTGAAATGGTAGAATTTTGTACTTAAATCAAGTATTTATTACATAATGCTTAATATATTCCTAAACTATTTTCTAAAATTCTTCCTTCATTCATTTCTCCACTTTTTTTTAAGAACTTTTGCTATCTGCTTACTTGCACAATTCTTTTCCTGTGGCATTTTTCCATATTCCATATTCAATTGCAGCACAAAATTTGGTTATTTACGACCCAATAGCTTTGGGAGAAGAGTGGGGAGGGGGCACGACGACTAATCTGCGCTTAAGTTTAGAGCAGGGGGCGTTCTGTATGTGTGTGTGAGGGTGGTGAAACTACAAGGGGAGGCTTTTGGTATGATCGGATTTTGTGCATGTCGCCTGTCGGCTTTAAACGTCACTTCGGCTCGCCTAAGGGTTGCCAGCCAAAAATAGAATATACAAAAAACAACAAAATGTTTGCCAATAAATTGTTGGCTAAGCTGCGATTCTATTTTCGTTTAGCAGCCTTTTCAAAAATTTATTTGCTGTTTTTTGTCTGCGATTATTTATGTTGTTGTTGTTGTGATTGTTGTCGCTTGTCTAATGTTCATTAAACACTTCCGCCTTTGAAGCTCACATGGCAGCTGGAGATGGATGGTTGGGCAAAATAACATCAGAGAAACTTTCAGAAACAAAAAACAACGAAGTAGAGTTAGAGAAATTTACTTCAATTGTGCATACATTTCAGCCAATTAACTTAATTACTTTTGCCAAAGATCTTTTGCAGGATCATTATGAAAAAAATGCAAACAGTTGTGCTGGAGTACATAAAGAAGATCAATGAATGGATTCAAAGCCAGTGAGGGAGGGGGACAACTCATTGTTGAGTTTAAATATGAATAGCGGCAGCAGCAGCAGCAGAGCACCCCCCATTGAAAGTCGTTATACAATACCGGAGAAGTTCCCCCTTAACACAAAAATCAACTCATTTAACTAATAATTGCCTGGGTTATTGTTAAAAACGAATGAGAGGGGAACCATTCAATGGTTCCTAGACTATAAACTCAAACTCATAGAAATATTATACACTGAAAAAGAAAATGTTGAATGTGCTCTTAAACTGACTAAAAATCACAAAATTCTTAAACTAGGCAGGGAAAAGTGCTCAGAATGGACTTGAACATAATAAAGATAAAACTTGAAAACTAATGGACAAAATTGGACCTTTCGTAGTTCGGCAAACAAAAACGTCGGAAAATTTTTAACAGATGGCGCTGTAGGCGCACACGTGGCGCAGTTGGCGGTCATTCCATTTGACAACTCAGCTTATATTCTTTCTGTTTTGTTTTGCTATTCGGATTGTTTGACAATATGCTATTTCAAATTTAAATTATAATTTCTTATTCGTGTAACTAACTTTATTTAATAATAATATTACGTGCTAAATATGTACAATGAATTGAATTCGATCGAAGCTAAGATGGCGTACAGCCCAGGCAGACTCTTAGGCGATGGTACACGCCACTCATCGATAGCATTCAATTCATATCGATAGGTGAGTGAATTGATGGGGTGATAATCATTTACACTTGAACTGCAAACCAAAATATTTTTCACAGCGATCAAACCTAAAACCGAACCAAGTGTGACAAAATGTTTGAAGCTCAAGCTGTTCCGCACCAAAGCTATTAACTGGTCGATAAAGTGCGACAGAGATTTAAACAAGCCATGCAAGTACAATGCCATTGTTTTCTAAACAGAAGCATTGAATCCTTGATTTAGGTGTATTAAATGATCAAAATATTGGTTTTATTTTTTATAGACTACAAAGTTTTAACATTAGACAAACATTTAGAAAGTCACCTCTAAAATATGGAGAGTCGCTAATCTCTTAGGAAAATTGAAAAATTGAAAATTTTTTTAACAGCTCCAAAGGAGCCAAGCCAGGCTTCTCTCTCTTTAAAAAAATATAAAGATTAATTTGTAGCATTAAAAGTAAAGGGTGATTTTTTTTTAGCAACTTTTGGAATTAATTTAAAAAAAATACATAAAATTCAGAAAATTGTATGAAATCTTAATTCGAGTCGTTAGAATTATATTGGCTTGATGCAGGCATGACATTATTTGCCGTGAGCCCAATGCCGATTCTTCTTGCTTACAAGTACTTTTAAGTTCTAGTTCTATTTTTAGCATTTTACAGGTCTTTAACAATTCAAGGGTGGAAATTTGCATTAATAATCTCACTAAAAACTTTCTTCCATTATTTGGTGCCAAAATTTTTGTACGTGGCTGACTTAAGATGATGGGCTGTTCCAGTTGCTCCCGTTCAAGAAATTGATGCATTCCTCCACATTTAGGCATGCTGTCCCGATTTCTTGTAAGATTGAACATTTTCCCAAGAAGTTCATTATATCCTCGGGTTCCCTGAAGTTGCACAGGGAGCATTCATTAACATGATTTTGCGGGTGTGGTCGGTGATTTTGAACATCTTTAAAAATAAGCGACCTGGAAGCAATTGTATGTTAATCGTTTAGAGATTAGTCTCCCCGAACTATGTCTAGATTGTCACTTCTACATTAGTCTTGTCTTAGAGTCAATGTCTATTCTGTCAGTCTATTCTGGTCCGATCTCCAGTGTCAACGAAGACTCATAATTGCTCTCCATTTTGAGAAATTGACTAAAAAACTGTGATTTTGACTCAAGCTGGTATTTGTTACTACACTCAAAAAAAAAGTTGTCGTCACAGTGACACAATTTAGACATCAATTTGAAACTATTGAGTATCGAATATTGAGTATCAAATTGATATCTTCGAAAGTATTAACATGATACTTCGAGGATTTCAAATTGATACTACCGTGTATCTGGTTGACACTTTTTTGTATTACTTTATTAGTATCAATTTGACACTAGGTCTTATTAATTTGACACTTCAATTTTCAAACTTTTAGTATCATTTTGAAACTAGCTTTTTATCAATTTTATATTATTTCTTATCAAGTTTGTGGGATAATTTCAGTTCTTTACAAACTGCCATTAAAACTAATAAAAAAACATTTTGAAAACATTATCTTTTTATTTTAATTTTATTCATTATTTTAAATTTATTTTAAATTCATTTACACTAATAAATTGAATTTGTTAAGTGTGGAAACCTCGCTATGGAGAAACATTGGTCTCCCACTGCAAGTCTCATGTCCACGCGAATGTTGTATTTTTAGAATCACTGTACTGATGTGCCATTTGCTGGAACCCATACACGTAGCGCTTTACTCCTTCACAGACTCTGAAACGCCTCTACAGCAGCTGTCTTCGTTTGATACCTATCGCGTTGTGCGCTAACATGCAAAGCGCTGAAACAGGCCACGCAGCATTGTGGCATGTTATGTGTCCTGTCTGAATAGTTACATTTATTATTACATAAGTTTGCAAAAAACGACCACAGCAACATTAATACTTAGCTGCTTAAACTTTCCTTGTAAGTGTGCTCCATTTGAAATCCATTTATATATCTTCATCACGTCGTCTTCCATAGCGTTTACTTTTAAAGCCTAATCATACTGAGAACATCTGGCATCCAACATCCTGAGTCAAAAATATTTACCAAGGCGAAATTTGACAGATTTGTAGATGTTACTATCATCGACCCTCTTAGCAAATGGTTATTAAGCATTTTAACCAGAGTTCGACACGATTCTATTTGCTGTGTATAGAAAAGCCACAGAGTAGCAGCGACGTTGCTACTCCGACAGTATACGAGCTTACACTGCACGCGTTTGCAACAACAAACAAGTGCAAAAGCGTGGCTGACACACACACGCGATGCCAAAATGAACTTGTGTATTTTGCAGCCACTGATTTAAACTCAAGATGTTGGATGTTAGATGTGCTTAGTGTGATTTGCCTATTATTGAATTGTTTGAATTGTTTGAATTGTTGTTAAATAATTAAATTTAGCAGGTCAAGCATCGCCAGCTGCCACATTTGGCCTGCTTTCTTATACAATTCAAGCCTTCTTCGAAATTATGAACTTAAAAAAAGTTTGTTAGTTTCAAATTGATACTTCTGCGCATTAAATTAATATTCCAAGTTTCAATGCAGTACTTTCTAGGCTAACATTGATACTAAAAAAATGATACTAGTTTCAGTTTCAATTTGAAACACGTGTTTCAAATTGATATTGATACAAATTTTTTGGGTGTATGTGTACGTGTGTGTTTGTTTGTGTATGTGTGTGTTTGTCAATTGTACAGGGTATTATGAAGTCGGGCAACTCGACTGCAACGATCATACTTGTTATCTCTATAAACGCGTAAATCTCACAGACTATAAGAGGTAGAGCCACAAATTTTTGCATGTATCTAGGTGTACACCGTACCCAGATAAAGTTTGCTCAAGGTTTGGCAAATTCCTCATCCATCTTCTTTTAACGCGAAAAACTTTCAGAGCTCCAATTTTTAAGTTTGAACCTAGTGATTTAATATATATTCAGCGAGGCCCAACATCTATATATTCTGTGTACCGCAATGAGCTCCGAGCCAAAACACCGAAGATATGTACATAAGTGCGCCTGCACATTTATTGAAATAACTTTTAAAATAAATGGAATTCAAAGCTTTAGGAACCACATTACTTGGGACAGGGTATTTTGCTGTCGGGGCACTCGACCGCAACACTCTTACTTGTTTTTTACTATTTTTGGTTATCATCGGTCAGGCATATTCCAGGATTTAAGAACATATTTGAAGTGGATGTGCAATGTGTATGTGACTTAAGCAGTTTCCTAATGGATTGCGTAGTTTGGAGTATTTTGCGGAAAGTGAAAAGCTCTTTTTATGAAATAGCGTGGGCTCCTTTCAACATCCTCATACGTTTCGGAACCCCATAACAAGTAATTGCTTTGGCTGTCGCCTGTTACATTTTATATTTCGTGCTCGTATTCACTAGCTTCCGTTTTTGCAGTCCATTCCATTTACTACTTATTGTCACTTGTGTATCTTTCTTCTTAAGCTCTGCGTGCTTTTCAAAGGTCATATTGCTCGTCAGTGTGACATCTAGGTATTTGAATGAAATGGAAAAAATGCACGATACACTTTCTTAATCTAGCATAAATTTTTATTATATAATTCAATAATCTGCAAGCGTAGTTCGAATCATATACCAAACTGAACATGTTCGACAGAAAAATGAGACAAGAAATCAGCTGCTCTGACACAGTATTTTTAATTTCTGCCACAAGGGAATAGATTATTAGAAAGACGAAACCGACAGACGAACGAAGAACAAACCCGCATTGCTAATGTAAATAGTTACCCGTAGGTGTATATAGAAACCCATATGTAAATACAGAGAAAAACCACCCGTTCACAATTTTATCATCATATATTTAAATATATTTTGTTTTATTTTAACAATTAATTAATTTTCTATTTAAAATGTGTAAAAGGTGATCCTAACCAAGGCTCAAATCAAAACCATCAGCTTAAAACCTCAAACCTTTAAATTTTGCACATAAACCAAAGTTAAATTTTGCTTCGAACCCGTGAATCAGAGGTCTGAAATCAATAATTGGGTTACGATGCCTAGAAGAGGTTGTGCATTCGGCTTCGGCCGGAATCGGCATATCAGAATGTTTGAAAGTCGTTTGCGATGATCTGAAAATATGATCAAAGCTATTAAGGAAGACATTATACAATTCGGTCAGATGTTTGTCGTTTGTTAGCTTTGCAGAGTAGTTAATTTTGAAAAGGGACCTCTTGGAATAAGTTGCTGGGCGAGGTTAACAATATCAGTGAAGCTTTTAGCCATTGCCCACGCTGCTTTACGGCGAATCTGCAAACTCGATTCATTTTATAATTCATCAGTAATAAAAGTTCAACGTTCAAGGAAATTTCACCAAAATCGGCGATTAATGTCAATACAATTAATGCACTGTCTGTGTTAGTGCCTATGCGCGCTGCTATACTATGCGCAAAATATCAATGCGTAGGCGTATCTTAAAACTCGTTTTGAAAAGGTTTGAACAAGTTCAAATGTTCTCATAAGAAACATATCCACACAGTTCAAAGGACCCGGATAACGCCGATTCTAGTTAATTTATATAAACAACAAGAATTATTAATAATAATCTTATTTCTTCATCATCAACCTCTTCAATCTTTGTCTCATTTCCCCTTGAAGTCTCTTAAAGTCACACACACACCCAGCCGAAAAATATTGCCTTCAGCTTTTTCCCACGCCCAACTATATATATATATATATATCCAAGCCCATACAGGAAGTCGTGATTAAGATTTGTTTTTTTTTTTAGTTTTTGTGTGTTTGTCCACTTCTTTTTGCTTAGCTTTGATCATTATTAGATGGGCAAGTACAGCAAGCAAATTGACAAGAAATTTATGTGCACGATCGAAAGTCCCTTGTCAAAAAAACTTGCTTTGCGGCGCACGCGTTTAACACGCGCGTTAATTTTTGGTTGGCTGCCTTAATTATGCAGCCATGTGCCGAACAAAAATCAAAATTCAAATTTCGAATCGAAATCATATCAATATTCAAATGAGCCCAAAACAATGGAGACAGCCCTACGGCAACGTCCATTCGGCCAATTTTGGCCATGCGTTTTGTTTTGATTTGCTCGGGCCTTTTGTATACCAATTTATGAGCTTAAAAGTGTTTAGCATTGTGGAACAGCGAGCGAGTTAGTTGGTCAGCCAACAGCAAAGCATATAAAGATGCTAAAATTTATGCGCATTCAGAGTTTATTTTTTTTTGTTGGGGAGGAACGGTCCAGTCACTAGTTTTGATGAATGCTGAAACTATTGAGGGGATATTACTTGAGCCGCTTGGCGACCGTGCGTCAAAGTAGAGATAATCTTATAGCACAAAAAAAAAAGAACGGACAGTGTTGATATTAAAAATTTCAAAATTTAGGAATTTAGTTCATTTCTCCACTTCAAATGCTCCTCAAACGGTTTTGGGCTGTGTTTTGACATGTCAGTCATATTTGTATACATAACCGCAACCAAGTGTGGCCCCCACTTGCATCTTACCTGACAACACAGAGCGAGAGCCTCTGGTTTGGTAGCCGTGTGTTTGCCTGGTAATATTAGATCAATGCCTTTCGACTAACCAAAAGCCCGCGGGCTTGGCTGACTAGTTTGCGGACTGGCATTTGATTTGACCAAGTGGCTGGGGCAGAAGCTGAAGCTGGAGCTGAAGCTGGGGCTGAGGCTGGGGCTGGGCCTGTTCCGTTGCCTGATTGAGGGTTTCATGTTCGACAGTTTTGGGGGCCCGCAAGCGTAATCATTATTGGGGCATCGTTGTTGTTCTTGTATTTAAATAGTCATTTGATAGTCGGCAACAGCAGCAACAGCAGTCACAACTCCTCATCAACAACCACTCGCTGTCCATTATGCTTTTTAGTCAATTAATCAATCATAGATTCTTATTTATTTTTTTTTTTTTTTTTGGGAAAATTGGTCTTTTGACGGTTTCTGCTTTTGTTACCTGTGGCATAAATATGTCAATGTAATAGGAAAATTGAGTGTAAAATGATAAAAATTTGATGCGGTTCATGGGGAAGAGAATGGGAAGTTAGAATGGCAAACGAGCGTAGTAAATGGCAAACAAATTTAGTTGGGGAAATATACTGAAAAGTAACCACAGTCAATGAAATGAAATAAATTAGTAGGATTACATTTTCTAATAACTCCCAACAGATTGGATTTATTTCTATTCAATATAATAAAAAAAAGATGTAAGTCATGGCTCTTTACGACGATAAATCTGATTGTAAATTTTTCTGTCAAATCACTGATTAGTCACTGTTTAGTCACTGAAGAAGGAAAACCTAATTATTCTCTAACCCAGAGACGAAATGATAGCAGATTTCCATTCCGACAGGAACTTCACTGTATACCTAACTTTGTCAAGAACCTAGCTTTGACCTGCCTAATCGACCGCTGGACTGCGACTGACAAACTGCTTACACTCTCGGCACAGACCGCATTATGCGCTCGGTTCGTTTTGGTGTGCATAACGAAAGATGTTCGGCCACTGCGGGCCAGGCTACAAGGAGAGAATACATCTCTTTTGAAAAAACTTATAAATCGCACCCACACACAATTCAGTGGAACACGGACGGGCCTCTGACAGCGCAACTAAAAGGATTTTAAGTCAACGGCGGAATTGACGAACATATTTCAAGCCGAAGTATGTATTATCTCCGTCCCAAAGAACTTGTGAGATGGTTTTAGGGGGGCCTAGCTGTTGGGCCATATTATGGAGGTTAGCTGCGAATAAGTGGGTTTACCCCACAAATAAGCAGTCCCGGACAGCCAGCGGGTGTCACACCGTTGTGCACCGACAAGGCGCTTGTGTTGCCGCCTTCTATAAGTAGCCTCACACACACCCAACTCCCACACACTACCTACCCCTCTCCCATCTCGCACATCTCACACCGGGCCGGACTAAGGTGTCACTCGGACCGTGCCGAGAGCCAGCCTGGCTGGAGGCCCGGATAACAAATAGTCCAGTCTCGAACGGTGGGCTCAGGCAAGTGGCGACCGCCTGTTCTAAGTAGCCTTGCCACTGGTGGGCCTCGGCCGGTGGTCGACCATATAGAAGCCCAATAACAAGGAATTTCAAGCATGAAGAAAAGTAATAGTCAAGTTAAATTTCAGCAGGATCTCCCTGCAACCGCTGTCGCAAGGCAGTTTGAAGAGGAGGTGGATCAGGCGCCCCACCCCCCCGGAAGAGAGAACCACACCCCCCCCCCCCAGAGCACAGGAACAGAGAGGGACCATCCCCTCCCCCAAAGAAAACACGCACCGCCTCCTCTGGAGGACAAAGGCCACCTCCCAATGGGGACAAACGTTCCAAGCAGGACTCCTTCCCTGCAAGAGGACAGCCAGGAGGCCTAGATGACCCAAATCGTCGAGGCCTCTGTGGCTCCAGAATCAAGTGGTACCTGAGATACCTCAAGCTTGGCCACACACCGGAGGAAGCCCTCCGAATGGCAAAGGAGCCTCGAACTGGGGCATCAGTTCGGGAAGATGCTCGAGAAAACAATAGAAGACAAGGAAGTGGCTCTATGCGCCTTCCTAGACATTGAGGGAGCATTCGACAACACATCCTATAGTGCTGTCAAGAATGCCCTGATCAGAAGAGGAATAAACCCTACAGTAGGCAGATGGGTAGATTCACTCCTACGATGCAGAGAAGCCTCTGCAGTGGCAGGTGAAGAAACCATCACAATCGCCACAACTAGAGGATGCCCTCAGGGGGGAGTTCTCTCCCCATTGTTGTGGAGCCTACTAGTGGATGAGATCCTAGAAAAACTCGCCTCCCTGGGCATAACATGCCAAGGATACGCTGATGACATTGTCATCGTTGCGAGAGGAAAATACGAAGAAACCCTATGTGTCCAGAGGGGTCTGAATGTCACGTCTAATTGGTGCAAGGAGGTTGGGCTCAACCTAAACCCTGCGAAAACCATTATAGTACCGTTCACTAGGAAATACAAGCTAAGTAGAATGAGGCCAATACGCTTATCCGGCTGCCTCATTACACCAGAAAAAGAAGTCAAATACCTCGGCGTTGTCTTCGACAACAGGCTGAGGTTTGACAAGCACTTAGAGTATACACTCAGTAAATGCACAAGAGCACTATTCACATGCAGGAGCATAGCCGGAAAATCGTGGGGCATGGCACCACACATACTCCGATGGCTATACCTCATGGTTGTAAGACCAATGCTCACTTATGGAGCTGTCGTGTGGGGAGATAGAGCAAACCTCCTCACAGTAAGGACGCAGTTGCAAAAACTGCAAAGGCTAGCATGTATATGCATGACTGGAGCCATGCGTACCTGTCCGACACCACTCCACCATACCATCGGCCTGAAGAAAAAACCAACACTGCTCAGATTTACAGCAGAAGGAGTGAGTAGAAACCACATAGTAAGCCTCAGAGACTCTGAAAAACTGGAAAAGGAAATCCCTTTAATCCTCCAACCCAGAGATGAAATGGTGGCCGAGTATCACTTTGACAGGAATTTCACTGTTCACCAAAGTAATAAGAAAGAATGGATCTCACTTGAAGAGACACATAAAATGAAACCACACACAATTATGTGGTACACAGACGGGTCCCTAATGCCCCATGGAACCGGACTTGGGGTAGCAGGACCAGGCACGAAAATATCTGAACCAATAAATGTATGTGCCATCTCCCGTTGTGCAGACCGTAATAAGGGGAAGAACTACCATAATAGAGAAATAGCTATCCTCTCCGATAGCCAAGCAGCGCTTAAGGCACTCAGTAGCAATAAGTTCACCTCTAAGCTAGTCTTAGAGACAAAAAAACAACTTGGACCAACTGGGCAGGCGGAACAACCTGACCCTACGATGGATACCGGGACACAACAACATCCCCGGAAACGAATTGGCCGACGAACTGGAACGCAAGGGTGCAGCCACCGCAATGGTAGGGCCAGAACCCTTCTGCGGCATAGGCCAACACACAATAAAAGGACTTTTAAGAAAGGAAGAGAATACGCTTAGAACAGCCTCCTGGGTAAACACCAAGGGAATGAGACAAGCTAAAGCATTAATAATGAACCACGATCTCAAAAGGTTCCAAAAGTTAATCCAACAAGGAAAGAATGCCCTCAGAATTCTGACATGGCTCTACACGGGTCACTGCAGACTGCGGAGCCACATGTACAAGTTGGGAATAACAAACACCCAGCTTTGCAGATACTGTGAAGAGAAGTAGGAGTCCACTGAGCATGATGCCCTAGCGAGGCGCAGAGTCAACAGATTTGGGAAACACATTCTACACCCAAGCAATATCAGTAACTTAGAACCCACAAAAATCCTTACTTTTGTACAGGAATTAGGGCTGCTAGGGGAGTTGTAAATTCAGTAGGGGGGCACAATAGACCAAAATTGGTCGCGGTGCACCACTTCCCCAACAACAAATAATAATGTATTATCTTCCGAAGTGTAGACCTTAGATGGCTACTGTTAACTCATTGTTAAGTCACTGTTTCGTCACGGTTTAATCACTGCTTAGTCACTGTTAAGTCACTATTTAGTGTCTGTTTAGTGACTGCATAGTCACTGTATAGTCACTGCTAAGTCACTGTTTAAGCACTGTTTAGTCACTGTTTAGTGACTGTTTAGTGACTGTTAAGTGACTGTTAAGTCACCGTTTAGTCACTGTTAAGTCACAGTTTAATCACTGTATAGCCACTGTTTAATGACTGTTTAGTCACTGTTAAGTCACTTTTTAGTCACATTTTAGTCATAGTTTGGTCACTGTTAACCCCATCTCCCACCCAACTGCTCTACACACAGCCCTCTTGCTGCTACTGCAAATTATAAAAGCGGTTAACTTTGTAAGTACAAAAAGCAAAGACAAAAAATACCCAAATTATTATGTAACAAAGTCAGAAGCTCTCTAGATTTAGTCTGGAAACTGGAGATTAGAACGTCTGTAAAAGAGTTTATTTCTTAAATAGAAAGGGACTCAAAAAATATAATAGGTAAAGAGGAAAACGTCTAGTTTAAGAAGTGTAATTCATTTTGTCGTTATGACCAGCTACGATCTGCTCGAAAGGTTAGTGCTCGGAAGGAGTTTCATAGATGTACAATAAGCTATGCAAGATTTTGAAGAATAAAAGACCTGAAGTAGGGTTGTCGAAATATCAATATCGAATAAATTTCGACAACATTTTTGTGAATAATTATTTTTGGGTTTTTTGACAGAAAGAAAGATTTCCTAAAGGCATTCTCTTGGATATTAGTAAAATCAATGATACTAGTAATATCCAAGAGAAAGCCTTCAGAAAACGTTCCTTTTTGTGGCCGAAACTAACAAAAATATATTCTGTGTTTCCGAATTTCAAAATGGGTCTCACTTGAGGTAAACAAGAGCCTGGTCGATCATTGAACTACTTAGACCAACTCTTAATAAAACCTAACAAACACATGGCTTTATTCATAGAAAGTTCAATGTGAGTTTCAGAAGAAAGTTTATGGTCAAGGCTAAAACCCAGAAAATGGAAAGATTCAACTTGTTCAAGCTGATAAGAATTCAATAAAGAGTTAATCAAAAGAGAAGTTATAGATTTACACTTGTCCCTGTTCAAATGCAACATATTGTAAGAGCACCAAAAATATATGAAATTCAAATCAACCTGAAGCAAAGCGAGTTATGGCTCAGGAATATGTTTAAGTCAGTAAACGAGAATGCTTAATTACATTAGGCAGGCCATTCATAAATAACACGAAGAGAAGAGATCCTAGATGGCTTTCCTTGGAAACTCCAGAAATCACAAATACCGGATAAGAAGTGCAACTATTACAGACTATCTTCTTAGTTCTGAGGGTTGGCAATGAAAACAAAAGTCCCAGCAGACACACTTTTAGAATCAGAAGATAAGGATATAAGATCAGTAAAAGTAAAATCTGATTGTTTCCCTTAAATGAAACCATGAATCACTGTAGGAGTAAAGTTCCGTAGGTAAGAAAGTAAACGATTAAGAACAAAAGAATAAGAAATTGAGGGGCAGCTATTTTACGCTGTGAGGAAATAGGACAAGTAAATTTATTGCTGGCATCGGACCACAACTAATTTGTTTGAAAGAAGTCTCACTTCAAGCCAAGTTTCCATTTCACACTTCATTTTCAACTGAAATCTTCCTAAAATGTCTAAATCACACTTTTAATGTCTCTCATGCTCGCCCACCACACCAAATCAAAAGTTTGATATCAAATTAATTAATTGTTTTGTATTTTATTTTTTTATCAACACAAAAAAAAATGTTTTTCAATTTTACTAAACGCAAAGCAAACGCCACTTCCAATGTCAGAGACGGCCTTTTGACCAAAAATGGCTGCAATTCCAATTTTGAGCTTGGCCATAAAATCAGGTAGCAAAATCTGGTAAAAATAAGCAACAAAATTCAAATTAAATGCGCAAAAGAATAAATAACAACAAACAGACAACGAAGAAGAGGAAGAAAATAAATGGCCAAAGAGAAGACGACGAAAGACTTGATTAAAGTTGAAACTGGCGACACACAAAATACAGCGACAACAACTACAAAAAAAAAATATTATAATAATTTGAATCGACTTCAAAGTGGACCAATCCAGCAAAAATACAGCCCAAAGCGGCACAACGAATTTGAAATACCTTTACGACTATTTTACCATTTTTACAGTGAATTCCATATTCAGGTGGAGAAACTCCGAGTTAAGAATGAAGAAGTCAAAAAGACTTAAAAAATTTCCGTAAAACTGACAGCACAAGTTAAAACACTATCAGGACTGTTCCCGATTTCGATCAAATCATGCGGAATCGGAATTGTTAAGTGCCCTCGCATCCAAAAACCGACTGTGTTATTCGAACTTGAACCTTATATTCTCAATTACCTTCATTTGATCCTCTAGATTGCAAGAAGATTCGTCCCAATTCTTTATTCGTTTCTTAGAAATCACAACACTTACCAATTCCGATTAATCGGATTAGGAAACGGGAACAGGCCTGTATATAATACTTTATTTCACAAACAATTTACTTCCCGTTATTGCATGTTTGTATATAGTTACAGCACTTACTTAAATTTTGCTTGTAGTTTATTTCTATATCAAAAGAAAATCATTCCCATAAATGATTGTCAAGAATCGCGAATAAAAATTGTTCATTCCTCTCTTCCATCCACTGTCCAGATCACAGAGCAACTTGTTAAGTCACCGGCGCAAGCATTTTTCTCTAATACATAAACAAATTTTTTCATTAACATTCAGTGGAAGATTCACATTCGTTAAAGAATGTGATGGGAAATATATCTGTGAATTCCAAAGCTCGTAAATAACTCTCAACCCAATGTTCAGTGTGCTCTGTTCACGCCACTGACCGAAAAAACATAAACAAAACTCTCTCGGGCTTTCCTCAACCGAATGTGATGGAGTTTCGCTCACTGTTCAGTGGCTGTGGTTGAACACAAAGCACTCATCGGTCTGATTCTCAATTCAGTCAATTGAACTGTAAAATGTTAGTTAAACAGAGAGCTAGTCAGTGTGGGAGAGAGAACAGAGAGCGCATATAGTTTGTCGAATACAATGATGCAACAAAGAAGGTAAGGCGCTAAGCGAACATTTTCAACTAAGCGCGAGAGTGAGCGCCGAACCGAGTTGAGGTTGTGTGAATCAAGCAAGTAAAACTGCTGTAGCCTGGAGAGAGCTTTCTTGTTCACCCACACAACCGCTGTCCTTTGTCCTCTCCATTTGGGCGCCTCTGATTAATATTGTCGAAGAAGACTAAACATTGAAGCACAATTTGAAACGTCTTTCTTTTTTGTGCGATGTTAACGCCATCCTGACCATGGGATACTTCATTGTGATTACTCAAAACACGGTGGTTAGAGGAAGACGGACATAATCACAAAAATAACTCAAATAGTCCAAAAATTACTCAGACAGCCAAAATGACAGCGAACAGCTGACTAGTTATTTGAGTGTAAACTTGACAATGCAGCAAAGAGTGCTTCTATGTTACATTTTCTTTGATATTATAATCCGAGTCTACACACCGTAGAAGGCCTTTTGATTTCGCCAAAAGAGCCGTGACAGACCTATGAGAAGGACAAAAATAAACCAACCAAAGAGAGACAGAAAGCGTACAGAGCAGGAAAAATTTCAGTACATTGGACTCAAACTGAGCACAAACTTTACCAAATACAGTGCATGCTCAGGCTTTCTCACTTGTAGTATAATGTTCTCACTTCAAGAACAATTTTTCTCAGAACTTTTTTCAGAGCTTTAAGAGCATTTTCGCTCATAAATTTTAAAATATATGATATGAATTGACTTCAACTTTTTTTCCCTCTGTGTAGTTCGTTACCTTTAGTCAATGTGGTCTAGCGAAGAGGGCCATTTTTTCTAAGCAGGCAGACTGGGGGACTGATTTTGGCGACCTCTGGTGAATACTGATGTTTCAATCCGAACGATTCGGCAGTGTTATAACAAACATTAGAAGATATGGGGAAAGTAAAGATTTTGGTTAGCTGCCTTGTCTCTTTAACGTTCGCTGTCTTTTATTTGTACCTATTAGCAACAATGCGGAAAATAAGCATTAAATAAGAAGTATTTTTGTAAATAAATACAAGTTTCAACTCAAATTTTACTGGTAGATTTACAACTGAAAGAAACCCTTGCATTTGTTTCTGTTTCGGTACTAATATCCAGATATGTTAATAAAGGCTATAAGCAGAGATTAAAACCGAAACAAATAAAGGTTTGGGTTACGGTTACTGTTTTGGCCGATCGCTATTACGGTTGTGGGATATCGGTTTCGGTTATTAACTTAATTCTGTATCGGGTATTGGTTACGGTTACGGTTGTTAGTATAAAATATCACTTTGACTAATCATGCTGGCAAAAGCGGGGATTCAATAAAAATTCTATTGCTTAAAACGAACGCTCAAATCTTCTTACTCGTAAGACTAAAGTTTGGTCTATGTTCAGTCGTTGTTTTTGATTTCAAAATTTTGATTTTCCAAATAAAATAAACCATACCGCTCTACATTCTTGTTGATTTCTGATGTTTCTGTAACAATTTCGCTAATATTGTCCCACACCTTAGGTTACTGAAAAATCATAAAAGAAAACAAAATTTGAACCAAAATCGTATATTTTTGGATCGGTAAAACTAGCCAGCATCCAGTGTAATATCACATATGTATAAAGAAAGATGAGGAGGGTAAAGATTTTAGTTAGCTGCACTCGCTCTCTTTTCTTTGTGACCGTCAGCAACAGTTCGGCGTAATGTATGCAAGTAAAACGTTCATCGTGCAAACATCAAATAAATTTACGTCAGAGGCGGCCATGCATAACTGAGTGTAAGAGAGAAGTGCATATTTTTCTGTCCTCTCCATTTGGCTTGTCTTGGTCTAGACCAATGACGGTTAACCTTAGCTACCAGGGGCCGAAGTCACCGAGCCGAACTTATGGTAGTGTGAATCGGTGAATTGCATATAAAACGGTTGTAGTCTGGAGAGAGAGAGAGAGATCTCTTGCACACTAACACAAGCACATGTTTCTGTCCTCTACATTAACCCTGCATTGATTTATGCTTATCGAAATTTTTACTAGTAGAGGAAAACCGAAATAAACCGTTTTATTTGTTTCTGTTTCGGTACTCATAACCGGTTATGGTAATACAGGTTATGGGGTTACGGTTATAAGAACAAATTTTTTTTCGGTTACGGTTACTGTTTCGGTTACAAGTTTTGAAGTGTTTTTAGCGGTTAAGGGTTACGGTTTCGGTTACGGTTTTAATCTCTGGTTATAAGAAACATTTTTATTTTTCAGTCACAAATTTTCAAGAGTTTTTAGCGGTTAAAGATTACGAGATTTCTTCGCCTCAGTGACACCTTTATGGAACCCATAGGCGAAAAGCAAACCGGGTTCAAAAAAAGTTCGTCATTCACTAATCAAATAAATACTGTTCGCTTGATTGGACCTACACATGGCTTTCGCAGACTTCACGAAAGCCTTTGACAGTGTGAGCAGGCAGTGAATTTGGCAAGGATTGCGAAGGAGAGGGGATTCCGGAAAACCTTATTTTCCTCATCAGAGCGACATACGACTGCACCTAGTGCAGAGCTCTTCATGCCAGTTCTGAGCAGCGTTCGACAGGACTGTAATCTGTCTCTCATTCTGGTTATCGGTAGAGAAGCGTCGGGAAGAGCTAGGGAGAACTTAAAGCGACGGCCAACAACAGAGTTCGTTGGAAGAGAGGAGTGGTTGATGCCCTATACCAGAGTTCCCCAACGGGGAGAGCGCTAAAACGTGACTGTGTCTCTCTCTAACACACAATGAACTATTACTTCGGCAAGCATTCGGCAAGTAAGTTCGTGCTCCCGGGGCTATCGCTGGGGAACTCTGCCCTATACCCCACACACAGGATTATCTAGAATTAACTAGAAGAAGAAGAGAGATAATGGTTTCGGTTACGGTTTTAATCTCTGAACAAAGGACGGAGTTTTGAAGTACTTCAACCCAAAGTTTTTAAAAAATACTTGAAATTATTATGATCGAATTCAAAGAGTTTCGTCATAATTGAGAATTTTTAAACTGAATCTGCTTTTCCAAACTGTTGGCGCAGTTTATATCGGTGGTAATTTTTACGGTGGTGGGTACCAAACCCAATGCACTAACCCTATATATTGTACCCTGTAGGGCCGCTCACGTTAGCCAGCAGCGTTGAGGATGCACCACGAGGAGGTGTGAATCGACTTAAGACGCAGTAAGCCAGGATCACTCTGACTACGCCAAGTTGAACCGATCAGCAGCTTTACGCCTCCCCCCTTAGGTCCAGAAGATCCTGTATGACTAGAAGTTCTGAACCAATTTAGTTGTTCAAAAACAGGATCAAATAGTTGGTTCATTCCTAAGCTCAACTCTAGTCAAATTCATCCAAATTTTTCCATAGAGTAACACAACAACAAAATAATACATAAAAACTCGTTTCAATGCAAAGTTTTGCTGCTTTTTGTTATTGTTATTAGCATTTTTCTCTGTCATTTGCCGTTTGCTTGTAATAAAATAAAACAAATCCAAAGTTATGGCCCAGCAGTGCGAGCTGTGGGGCAGGTTTTTGTCTGAAGACGCAACGCCCACGCGACCAACATTTTTTTCTTGTCGCCGTCGCCATCTACGTCTCTCCCCTCCCCCCTTCCCGTTCCCGCGTCACCATATCTCCTCTGGGCAGACCAAACTTGTTCGTAATAATACAAATACAAATGTACGAAAGGAAAATAAGAAAAAAAAAAATCAAATCAAAGTGTTACACGACAATTCGTGCAGGTGTCATTGAGAGTTGCGAATGATTTGGCGCCAGTTTTTATGGCATTAAATGACAGTTGGCCACGCACACTTGGTAGATTTTGCTTTTGAGTTTTGGTTTTTATTATTTTGAAAAGTTTGTTTTTATTTAGTAATGCATTTTGGGCTGAAGGTAAGGCAAAAGAGGGAAAGTGCTGCCCATTTATTCCGTGATCAAAAGTTGGATTTAGGTTAAGGTCAAATGATACATTTTGGGTCCAATCAGGATCTATAGAAATACATATATCCCCAATAAATTTAAATTCATCCAAATTCAATTTAAATGCAAATAGAAATTCTTCCAAATTCAAAGTGATTTGCCTGATAACAGAAAACCCAACAATCGCTTACCCAATTTATCAAACTGTTGAGGCGTGAAAACCAGAAAAAATGCGCGCGTGCGCAACCCGCCGACAATTTGTTATATTTCTGATTGTAAAAAGGAAAAAATACCTAAAAACATAAAGCAGCGTGCCAAATGAAATTAGTCAATGTTCGAATTTGGCAAACACATCGTAAATCATTTGCACTCTCGACACACAGCAAGAGCGAAAAAGAGAGGAGCCGCCGAGCGTCATCATCATTTTTGGTTTTTGTTTGTTTTGTTTATGCTTTGAAATATTTTAAGCTCATATTAAACACATATTTTATATGGCATTTTAAGATGACTTTAAGATATTTTTTAGTGTACCATTTAAAGTAGCACAGCGATTTGTTACATCGTCATCTTGAATTGTGTGTGTGTGGGAACATTTTTGGCTGTGAATTTCAAGCGATTATTTAAAAAAAATAGTTTCTTGTCAGTGTTTGGGTCAGGGTTGGGTAAGGAATTAAGAGTTGTGAAATTATTAGGGGTACTTTGGGGTTAGTTCTTAAAATGCACTTAGAAAGACCAATACGAATCAGTGTCAAAAATCAACAGAGACGGGAAAATCTTAATCTCAACTTAAATGGAGACTGAACACACTGCACCATCGATCGTACGCAGGGCTATGCCGCCAATCACAGTAGAAGCTCTCAGCAAGCAAAAGACTCGATGGTGCAAATCTTTCGACCGCCTTGAGTTCAAATTCCATTGCAGCTATACATTTTATTATTTGTGGTAATTTAAGGGGGGATTCCTCATGCCGAGGCTGTTTTTGGGCGATATTCCCAAATATCTAAGTTATAAAAAAATCCAACAAAAAATAATGGGAAACAATTTTTTCACATGAAGAAGCTCCCCTAAAAGATGGTATTTTCTGAGGCTATATTGTAAAGATAGATGATAAGTTGAGAGATGAAAAATATTGTTTATGTGGGCACCATTTCCATGAGAGATATTTGGAGCCATTTTTGTGCAGTACAGACGACACTTCTGATTAAGAAGCACATTAAGTTATCCCACAAACCAAATAAAATAATGAAAAACTTTTTCAATAAGTCGAAGTCCAAAGTAGCCACAGCCGATAGGAGCAATATGATCCATAAGATACTATGTAATGGGGAACTAAAAAACTGTTGCAACTATTTGTACATTAGTACAATAAATTAAAATCTAATCTTAGAACAAGAATAACTCAACATAAATCCGACTGCAAACTCACACATCAAACAATAATACAAAAAACGGCGTTTGCGACACACTGTATAGAGAGTGGACACTCACCGAACTTCGAAGCAACAATAATCCTGCAGCAAACGCTTCACTCTTGATATGTTACATCTTATAGACACACACACTGACAAGAGACTTAACTACAAAATGGACACGGAAAACTGTGACACTTAGGTTAGTATCCAACTCCACGACGAATGGAACAGAAGTGTTAAACAATGTAGGGGAAGATAGCCACGGGGTAAAGTGAGCCACGCGAATATTGGCCACAAAAAAAAAACAAAATTACAGCTTTTTATACCCGTTACTCGTAGAGTAAAAAGGGTATACTAAAGTCGTGCAAATGTATGTAACAGGCAGAAGGAATCATTTCCGACCATATAAAGTATAAATATTCTTGATCAGCATCAACAGCCGAGTCGATATAGACATGTCCGTCTGTCCGTCCGTCTGTATGAACACCAAGATCTCAGAGATGGTAAGAGATAGAGGTTTGGGACAATGGGACAAATGCTTCTTTTATCTGCACGCAGATCAAGTTTATTTCAAACGACCCCTCCCGCCCCCGCAATTTGGAAAAAAACGAGTGTGTGTCATGAGACGCACGGTACGAGCGAAGCTCTTTACGATGAATCCGATTTAAGTAATGGAAAAAGACACATTTGGATTCTGTATTACTAAATGTTAAATTATCAAATATAAGGTCACTCTCAAATCACTGTAAAGTCACTGTTAAGCGACTGTTAAGTCGCTGTTAAGTCACTGTTAAGTCACTGTTAAGACACAGTAAAGTCACTTAAGTCACTGTTAAGTCACTTTTAAGTCACTGTTAAGTCACTGTTAAGTCCACCAGATCTTCACCATGTTCCCACCAGATCACTACCTGATCCCCAGCAGATCTCCACCAGATCCCCACCAGATCCCCAACAGATCCCCAACAGATCCCCACCAGATCTCCACCTGATACCCACCTGGTTCCCATCAGATTCCCACCAGATCCCTTCGCAATCCACACCAGATCCAAACCAGAGCTCACTAGGTCCCTACCAGATAAACACCAGTTCCCCACCAGATCAGCACCAAATTTCCGCCAGATCCCCGCCAGATCCTCACCAAATCTTCACCTGATCCCCACCAGGTCCCTGCCAAATACCCATCACCTCGGAGGTGACACCTCCCCCTACTTGCACCTCACACTATCTCACTCCACACACAACCAACCTGCTACTACGCGGTAATGGTAAAAGCAGATGATTTTGCAAATACAAAACACAAAATCAAAGACATACCCCAAAAGAATCTTAGAAGAAAGAAAAAAAGAAACTTAGTACATTTACTGAATAAATGAGATTCCAAATGGCCCTAACCGTATTTCGTAAACCGACAGTATCTTTTAACTAAAATACAAAGTTTATAGAACGAAAAAAAATTGATTTTTGGCGTAGTTATGTTCGAAACACAAGACTATGATCATAACCCCCCATCTTCCCCTACTAAGGAAATAATCCTTATGGATTTCACTGACGAGGCACAAATCTGCCTAAATGGAAAGAGCAACAAACAAAATTGTCGCAATTGGACAGTTGAGCAACCCGTAAAGACACTTGGTTCTACTATTACATCCACAATAATGCACTGTTTGGTGTGGCTTATGGGCTGCAGGAATCATAGGTCCGCTTTTTTTTTGTTAAATTGAGGCCGGACAGAACATAACCGTCCATAATAAATGACTTTGAGTATACTGAAATTGAAGACCTTGTTGGCTAATGGCTTACACAGAGCGTAAAGCAATGACTTTATTAAGAAATCATATTCAATATTGTGAACTGGCCGACTAGATCATGTCAAGTTACGTGAAGTCAAAAGCCAGCTACGATTTGAGACTTGGAAGCCATTATTACTCGCGTAAATCGCGAGATACCCTTAGCAATGCTTGAAAGAGTGATTCAAAAGTGAACCATCCGAATGGAACACTTACGACTTAGTCGCGGTCAACATTTAAATGAAATTATTTTTAACAAGTAAATAATAAAGATTCCATCATCCAGTGCGCTTTTTTTTGTGTTTTTTTTTTAATTTAAATAAAAACTTCTTAATGGATCACACTTTACTTCCTTAGTTTCAGCTCTTTCGTTTTGACTTCCCGAAGTGGCGACCGTGACTGAAATGGTGACCCCGGTATTAGGTTTCTGCTAAGTTTTGTTCATTCAAGATTGACATTAGTAGAGAGGTATCGCAATCTGTTTTTTCACTGCAAATATCTTTACTCCAATTCCAAACCAATTTTGGTACGGTAAGCGTAGGTTAGCTTTGGTTAGGTTAGGTGTAGGTTAGGTCTAGGAACCAAGTTTAGGGCCCCTACTCTTAAAGGCAGCAGTTTTCCGTTTGACAATACATCGTATTATCGTACTATTATTGAAGCTTCTTTCTCAATTCCGCCCTTAAATTTCTCTGCTTATTTCTTCCCCTCCCTTTAAAGACTTTTCAAGTCAACGACTTCGATTTGGATGTATTTTTCGCCTGATCCTTACCAAAAAAACCCAAGTACATCCCTTGGTTTAACTTTTCCATCTCCATCAAGTTCAAGTCACCCTCAGTCCCTTACATATCTGTGCCAATTATTTATACCTTTTCTCCAGCTGCACACAAATGTCGTACAGTTGGCCACAGAATTTAACCATTTCTCTGCTCGAAAGTTTTTCAAACTCAAAACTTTTCAACAGTTTTGTAATTATTTATAACACCTCCACCGAACATTTTGCATAATTGTTGAACACAAAACCAAATGTGGCAACTTCCCAGGCATAAATTCTGATCTAGTATTAGGCAGGTGCATGCGTCATCCCCATCCCCATGCCCGATCCCTCCGATCCCCTAGCTCCTGCTAATGTAAAGGCCAAAGTGTGCAACAAAAAAAATAAAAACCCAAACTTGTAAATAATTTCGGGTTTGTCGACTTTGGCCAAAGAAGTTGTTGCCCAAGCAACCAAACAACCTGAGCCAAAATATCAAACGTGCATCGAAGAGCAGAAGCTGCTGCCCAAAAAACGTTGGTCGGGAGGGGGCTGGGGGGGTTGGTGAGGCCAGGCAATTGGGAGTGGCAATTACATGTCCGCCTCCCTGACAGGAGAGGTGCCCAGAAATTAGTTGTGGCAAGGCGCAGAAAACAGAAAACGAAAACGAAACCAAGTCGAAGTCGAACCAAAAAAAAACAAAAGACCGCAAAATGCAAAAACTTGAGGTTGGGCCAGTGGCACAGTGGACCAAATTTTGCAAAGAAGAAAAAGTTCCAGATTCCAGTTTGATTTTTAAGCTATTTCTACAGATGATCATAAGACGGTGTATCAAATCGGAATTCCTTCATTATTCTACCGTTTTCTTGTCAACCACCAACCACTGTGCCCTCGCGCTAGTTGCAGTTTTTTGTTGCACTTAGCCGCTAGATTTTTTGGCCAAGTAACCAGTTTCAGGCGCCGCAACCAAACAAACTTTCAATTTCGAAACGGCCACCGAAAACTGCAGAAGAAAATCCAAAATCCAAAATCCAAAAACAAAAAAAGGTTAAATGTGAATGAAGGAATGAGACAATGGGTGGGGGGGCTCCACCAAATTGTGGGGGCAGGAGCCAGTGTTTTTCTTGGGCCTGACAAGCCACTGATAAGCCGCCGGTCGCAAAATTCGGTTTCTGGGCTGGGCTACCACCAACAGCAACGCGTTTGTCTTCTGATAAGATTTGTCTTTTGCATAAGCATAACAAATGATGCAAGAGCTGCTGGCCAAAGGTGATTTACCATATACGAACACACACACTTTGGAGTTGCCCTCTGGACAAGTAGGAAAAGCTACTCCATTTAGTTGGGAGCGGCCGGAAATGATTCTTTGGCAGGAAGTAATCCAATAATTAAACAACTTAAAAATAAAATACAAAAATTTCACAAACATACCAAAAGATTTAACCAAATTAAAAAATAGTTCCTATTTACCAAAATTCCAAAGTCTTTAGTAAGTCGAATAAACCGTTTCAAATCGTTTACCGGAGTCGAAACAAATTTTTATTTTTTTGGGAACCGAAAACCGTTTACCGTTATTATTGAAACCGATATAACCGAATCGAAACCGAAACGTTGGTAACAGAACAGTTTCGATTTTTTACCTTTGCAGAGCGCATCGAAGGTTTAGTCAGACGTTTGTAATGCAAAGAATCAATCATAAAACGTCCTTTACATAATGCCAGATTTTCTTGAAACTTTTTTAGGAGTCATAAAATTTAATTTAAAAAAACGTAAAATTACACTTTCAAGAAAATCTCGCATTTTGTAAGGGCGGTTTTAAAACAGCCCAGATTTGCCAAAGCTATGTCATTTGCTCGAGCTCTGATTAAATAACAACGCACACCAACAATTGCCCCACGCTTTAGAGCTCAACCTACAGGATGCTAAAATATTTGCTGGCGAAAGACATCTACAACTTTTGCTCAAATTTTGCGACTGCAAATTAGGACTTTTTCCGAACTGAAAAGTGTGGGACTCGATTCGAGAAATTGTACGCATATAAGAACCAGCGGAAGTGGCCACAACTAAACTTCAAGCCTAGATCTAGTTTTTGGGTTGTTGGGATTTTTATTCCATATATTCTTAAATTCGTCCTCTCTTTGCGAAACTGTATTTTTCAGGCAATAGAAATGTGAAAGAAGTCTCTTTTAAAAAAAAAATGCTTTTTAAGTGGCACTTTTTTGGACGCTAAGTATTGAGCAAAAAAGTATGCAGGACAGCGTGAATCGCCTATTTTCTGACCTAAAATGTACAATGAATCCGCTACGAAGTTGTTTGGACTCAAACCACATTGAATGCAATTATGTTACAGCGATTAAATCACGAAATATATAAAATTCGAAGTTGATTTCGAAAAGTAATAATATATAATATAATGCAGTCGTACACTCAGAGAAAATATAGAAAATTTTACTCTTGAATCAAGAGCATTCGTTCTCAAAAGTACGGTTAGAGCCAAATTCTTGATGCAAGTGTGAACTTTTTATCCCGACATTCTTGACTCAAGAGTTTCAGTACTTAATCCAAGTACGAATAATTCTCAAAATAAAAGACTAGAGCCAAACCCACTTTTTTCTAAGATGTGATTGATTTTGAGTTAGCCACATAGCAGATAAAATTTTTTTTTACTTACTGAGACTTGAACACGGTACCTCGAAGACTAAAACATACACAGTTGGACGGACAGTTTAACCGACTAGACTATTCTCCATTAGCGAAAACATATTTATAAATCAACGCGGTTGGTATTTGGCCGGCAGCAAAAGCTTGACCGTGGAGAATTTTATTTTTATTTTATCTTTATTTTTTTAATGTTTTTTTAATACTGTCGTTTAATCAATTACTTTTGCCCCATCTTAATGTTCAACATTCACAGAATAAACGGCCTGCCCCTGTCGTGCGCATGCACTGTCTCTCTTTGAGAGAGCGCTTCCAACGTTATTCTCTCAAAGTTTGCGTTCCCTCACTCCCCTTGCCTATAGAACCACATTGAGAATGAATATATCTTGATTCCAAGAGCGAAATTCTTAAAAATTTAAGAGCGACTAGATTTTTATTTTAAGAGCGCTCGTACTCAAATTATTCGTTCTAGTTTTTTATGAGTGTAGATCTAACAGGTTAACTACTTAAAAAATACGAAATATAAAGTCCATATAGTTTTTTGTTTTTTGTGAAACCATTAATTTTGTGTTAAATTTTGATTCGTTTTATTAAACAGGAATAAAATTATTTAGATTTATCTGAGAATTTTTGTTTTAGATTTAAAAATAAGTATTATGAGGGTACCGTATCGAAACCATAAACCGAAATTAATCAAAAAACCGAAATAGACATTAATTTCGGGACGTACCGGTACCGAATCCAGAACCGAAAATCTTTTCAGGATTAAGCCCTAGACACAATACTTCGTTTAAGTACGGAATCAGCTCAAAAGTGTTTTCGTTTTTATGTGAAGTATTGACAAATTGCAAGTCACAAAAAATGTTTCTATCTGTTGAATTAACAAGACATTGCTTTAAAACGTCGAGGTTCTCGGATCAAGTCCCTCGAATTCGAAATGTTTTCGTCCTTGAAAACAAAAAAGAAAAATTTGTTTAAATTAAAGCCGGCTTTAGTGTCGCCAATTTGTGCTAGATTTCGCTGGATGGATGGAAAAATGTATTCCAGACTTATTAAAAAATTTCCCAAAATTATCCTATGATCCCCAAATGAAAATAAAGCCGAAAATGATGGACAAATGATCCCTATGGAAATTAAAAAGAGCCTAAAATGGTCTTTAAAAGTTTTCAATATAATTCTAAAAGTATCAAAATTTTTAAAATATTCAACAAAATGTTTCCAGTTGTTTCTTTGAGTGCTCCAATAGAATATTTTCGCAGCCTTTCACGTCTCTATTCCATTCAGAGAGAAGAGTGAACTCATGGTATTTTGAGATTGAAATAATTTATTAAAAATCTTTACTTAAGACTTTAAGCTCATAACCGGGTGAAAGGAAGTGTAGACTCCCTGATCATTGTTTATTTCTGTCCTGCCTCGGTTCTTACTTTCTGCACCACTGAGTACGCCTCGACATCGTTCAGACTTAGATGTTCCTTGATGAGTCTCATTTCTTCAGAGGAGAACGGAGATATCTGTAGGCGTCATCTTGGGCTTATGTTTGTTTTCAGCCCTGCGGTTCAATCTTTCCCAACATTTTGAAAGGTGGCTCAGTCAATATTATAAGACAATTCTTGCTTTATAAATAATGTAATGCAAGTACAGAAAGTTGAGAACAAAAATCTCAAGAAAAGAGAGAGAGAGAGAGAGAGAGCAATTGTGTGGCTAGGGCAACTCTGTTTTTAAAACCATGCTGCAAAAGCTATCTCTCTGTTTAGATCAGTGGTGCCCAAAGTGTCATTTTCTTATCACATGGGATAGGAAGTCAAAATTCTGCGGGCGTCGCAGCCGACACACACATAGAGAGAATAAAACATGTGCTCTATAAATAGTACGCACACACATTTACTTGTGTGCTTGTAGCCCATGTTTGACATAATGAAGTTTACTTCGTGTTTCGCTGCTACACACACAATCGCAATGCTTGATAGTGTGAGTTTGGGCACCACTGTACAACTGTACCTACTCAGCTGATTCTCTCCCTCTGGCTCTGTCTCTCTCTCTCTCTCTCTCTGTCTGTCTGCGTTTAATTGCACTTTAATTAACTTGCATTGTTGAAATGTGACGTGTCGCCTGACTGTCAAGAAAATGCGGTGGCTGAAGCTGTAGATGCATTTCTATTTGTATTTGCTTAAAAAGTGTTACTGCAGTTGTTGCTCTCCCTATCTCCTTTTGTGTGCGAGTGTGTGTGTGAGTGTGTGTGGGATTGTGTGAGTTGTTTTGAATGCCAACTCAAACAGTCAAGTGTCGTGCAGTGAACTGTCAATAGAGTGTACCAACAAATGTTTTTTTTTCTCTCTCTTTTTCTTTCGCTTTTATGCAGACAAATAGAAAGACGAAGTGGTAGATGAAGCGAGACAGGAGACAAGGCAAAATAAAAATTGAAGTAAACAAGTAGCAGATGAGCTGGGTGGGGAACGAATAGCAGGATACCCTGGAACAGTAATCGAGGGGACTTGACCAAGCCGAAAGGATTGTATGATATACCAAATCAAAGTGCAAAAAGTGACCAAGGAGCAAAAGTTTTGTAAAACAAAATGGGGAATGGAATTGGAAAAGTGACCAAGGAGGAAAAAGTTCACTAGAACAGGGTATATTTCATGTCTACCCCTCACCCCCTTAACCATTTGCCGTCTGGGGCCACACCACCTTAACCAGCGACGCAAGCCAACGCTAATGAGCCCCGTTTCTTGGGTACCACTGCTGGCTGCTGGGCTCCTTATTGTCCTTGTTGTCGTCGACTTCCTGCTTGGGACTTGGCTTTTGTTCTCCCAGAGTCTGCCCCACCCAATCCGCCACTTGCGTTCTGCTGACTAATCCATTTCATTGAGAGAAATTTTTGTTTTAGTCGCCGTGATTTGTTTTATGAATGAACTCGACGTTTTCATTCATTCCTTAAATACTACGGGACTTGTAGTAGCACAAAATAAAAAAGAGGAGAAAAATATGCTTAAAAATCCTAAGGACATGCTACGGCATGCACGACGGCAGCTCATAAGGATATGCTTCCGTCTTTGGGAATCCTGTCATCATCCTTTGCTGCCAATTAAAATGCCACCGCCAGGCAGATGTGAGTGGTTAGATAGAAGGACTCGGGAGCCGAAGGGGGGGGCCACCAGCACCAGTCTGTCTAGCTTCATTTTGCCGCGACGGAGGAGTTGCCCGTTTAATGACTGTAAATCAAGCGTGCTTTGCATTTTTCCATCCTGCCATCCTGTTCCCGGGCATCGTGGGCATCCTGTTGCCTGTTTTGCAATTTTCTTCTCGCCCAAGCCAAAATTCTTGGTCCGAACACACGACAACAAAGCTCAGGAAAATTGTGCAGTGAATCGGTACTAAGTTATGGTTGGACTTAATCGATAATATCAAAAACCAAAGTTTTCATTATCGATATAAAGTATAGTAGATAGTATTGTTATTTCCAAAAGCTTAAAACACTGAAAACTGAAAGTAGACACAAGAACTAAATATTTTCGAATCAAATTGATTCATTTTTAAGAGCTGGTGAAAGCGCTTCCATCAGTAAATTCATTAAACTGTGAAAAATATGGATTGCAAAACTGATTACCAAAAGATTAAGCAATTAACAGAAGGTTTCAAGTCGAACGGGGAATCTGGTCACAGATCCGCAAGTGGCGCTTAACAAATGGAGAAGTTACTTCTCCAATCTACTGGGAGGCGATGACGAACATGATGCCACCTCTAAAGAAGTAACGATGCAGTTTGCGCCAACTACTGCGGGATCAGTCTCCTCCCCATCGCATATAAGGTTCTGTCCCGCATTATTTGTGAACGTCTAAAGCCGTTTATTGATACACTGATTGGACCTTAACAGTATGGATTTAGACCTGGTAAATCTACGACAAATCCTGGAGAAGACCTATGAAAGAGGCGTCCAAACACACCATCTTTTGTTGATAATAAATCAGCCTTCGACACTTCGATAAGGTCAAGCTTCCTCAAACCCTTGTCTACTTTAGGTATTCCAGCAAAGTACGTTCGACTTGCCATGATGACGTTGAGAAGTACGCAAAGCTCCGTCAAAATAGGAAAGAACCTCTTCGAACCATTTGATACCAAAAGAGGTTTTAGGCAAGGTGATACCTTATCGTGTGACTTCTTTAATCTACTGATGGAAGATTGGAGAATGGGTATTTATTCATAAAGATCTAATGCTACTTTCATAGGCCGATGATATTGACATTATCGGCAAAACTAAACGGGCAGTAAGCAAGGCGTTTTCAGAGATTGAAAAGGAGTCTAAATTAATGGGTTTAGCGGTAAATGAGGACAAGACGAAGTACCTAGTATCCGGGGACAGAAAGGACAATCAGTTACAATGGAGGAGTACAACTTTAATGTTGTGGAGGATTCCGTCTACCTCGGAACGATGATAACCAGCAAGAACAACATCAGTCTGGAAATTCGACGAAGAATAACTTTTGCAAACCGATGCTACTATGGGCTAAGTAGGGAGTTCAAGAGCAGAGACCTCAGGCGAAGAACAAACATGGCCCTTTACAAGTCGCTTATCATCCCAGTCCTGCAATATGGCGCAGAAGCATGGACAATGACAGCAGCGGATAAAGCGGCGATTGGCGTATTTGAACGAAAATTCCTTGGAGGATTTATGGACCTTTAAAAGTCGGCGATGATTTCCGCATTCGAAAAAATGACGAACTGTATGAGCTCTGTGGGAACACCAGCCTGGTCAAGCGCATAAAGCAGCAGCGGCTGCGCTGGCTAGGACATGTCGCCAGAATGAAGAAAGAAGCTCCAGCAAAAAAAAGCGTATAAATCGAAGGCGGATGACTATGGAGGCGGCAAGACTAAGGGCCGTTTTCTCATTTTGCTGTTTTTGCAAATCTAGGTGGATTTGCTGTATTTGCTTTGCTCATGTTCATGGTTAGCCATCTAGATGGTGTTGATTTCAAAACCATGTACATGCTCAACCAAATTACCAATTTTTATGTATGCGCGCATATGGTCACACTGAAAAATACTTAAAATAAAAAAACTACTGCTGCTAAAAACAGTGAAGTCTGAACTGTTTAAAAGTAAACCCAAACTTTAAAATATTGGATGTGCCTTTTATAGGCAAGACACCTGCAGGCATTGCCGAAGAGACAGATGCGTATACTAATTCCCTTAGATCTTTGCTTAAGCTTAGTTCACACAAGCAAATAATTTGGCAAAATTTTATTTAAAATAGCCATGAATGAAGATTTTTCAGGATTTAAAACTACAACTATAGTTTCATATGAAATTAATATATAATTATATAATACTAGCAAATAGCCCGTCACGCTTCGCTGCGCCTTCAACAGTATATAACCAACGCACACCCACTTACCGTCTACTTCAGGCCCACATCCCTCCCACTTCCCGCACATTTCCCGCCCACATCCCACCCACTTCCCACCCACTTTCCGCCCACTTCGCACCTACATCCCACCCACATTCCACCCACTTGCCACCAACATACCGCACACTTCCCGCCCTCTTCACGCCCAATTCCCACCCACTTCCCATTTACATCCAACCCACATCCCTCCCACTTACCGCCACATTCCACCCACATCCCGTTTCCATCACATAACAAACATCCCTCCCACTTACCGCCACATTCACCCCACATCCCACCACATGCCCACATCCCACTTCCCGCCATCTTCCCGTCCACTTCCCATTAACATCCCACCCACATCCCTCCCACTTCCTGCCACATTTCACCCACTTTACATCCACTTACCACCCACTTCAAAAACAACTTTCCACTCACATCCCATTCACTTTACAGTGAGCATCCCGGCGATATTTCCAACACCGGAAAATTAAAAACAAAATAAATTCTTATTTTGTACTTACAATCCAAGTTTCAAGCCAATCGTATAAATAATAGTTTTTGCATGCAAAATTTTCCGGCCATTTTCCTTGTGGGCTGCTTTTCCGACATTGCAAAATTACAGTTCAAATTATTTCGTATTTTGTCCTTACAAACCGAGTTTCAAGCCAATCGGATGAAAAATATTTTTTTTCATGCAGAATTTTCCGGGAGTTTTTCGACCGTCAGGTAAAATTTTACAACTTCGGAATATAACATTTAAAAGTATTTCGTATTCTATACTTACAAACCGAGTTTCAAGCCAATCGTATGATAAATACTTTTTTGGATTAAGAATTTTCCTCGTGTGCGGATTTTCCAAAATCGGGAAAACACGTGTCAAATTATTTCGCGTACTATGCTTACAACTTATGTTTTGTTATGTGTAATTTTGAAAATGAATTTGGCGCTAATGGCTGGCAACTAAAGTTTCGCCCATACAACCTTGACCACCCACTTTCCATCCAGCGGGGTGAATATTCCGGAAGATTGGTATGCAGTTGTTGTTGAATTTTCATATAGATCTTTGAAAACGATTTTGAACTTGATCGGATGAAAAACAAAAAAGTTTCATACAACAGTTTTCCGCGAATTTTCCACATTTGCCGACAGAATTTTTCAAAATCCGTTCTTAGTACTCACTTTCAGCATACGATAAAACTACTGTGAAAATCTCAGCTTCCTATCTTTTATGGTTTAGGCTGTGCGACGGTCACCAGTCAGTCAATTAGTCAGGTTGAACAGTTTTATATATATAGATAAGGAGCTGAATCTATTAAGTTTTACAAAAATGTATCATGCTCTTAAGTTTAAGTTTATTTACAAGTCAAGGGAGACTTATATGTTATCGCGTTAGTCACGAAAGTTAAATTAATACATTGAAAGTTTACAAATTATCAAATTAAAAAATCAAATTAATTTAAAACAAATAAAAAAGAGGAAATTTAATTTAATTACTAACTCTTTCCCTTGCTTTCTTACTTAGGAGTCTATTACATTTTGCAGGTGTGCTATTAGTTGTAGTTTAAACTGCGTGGCATTTACTATGGTTTTTAAATTATGAAGAAGATTATTCGAACTGTGAACAGCATATATAAAGAAATGTCTTTCAGAACTAGCTAGCTTGCATCTCCGCCAGATTATATTATTCGTTCTTCTTGACGCACAGAATTTCAACATCTCATATAGATCATATAGCTATCAAAGCTCGCGGGGTTGTCCAGGATTGTAGAGAAAGATCGAAGATTTTTATTGCAACGTCAGATATTCTATTAAAGCGATTACAATCAAATATGTATCTTGCAATATTATTAAACGCTACTTTAAGTTTGTGCTGGCTTCTTGCGTCACATTTACCTATGACTTCAATGCTTTAAATAGTATAAAGGTATGAAGTTTTTTGGTAATATAAAGTTGTCTGAGAAGTGCGTACATTTTTCCGAGAGCAGCAGTAATGCGATCGTTTCAAGTCAACGTTTGGTTCAAAATTAATCCTAAGTTGCTTGCCCGCGCTACATAATCAATGGGCAAATTGTCAATTGCAAGTTTTGGCAAGCCATTAGTATCAATTATATTGTTGCATTTTGATTTAGCTGGATTCAGCTAATTTGATCATATATGGGCGGAAAGTTTCACATATTGGCATATATAACCAAATTTTCATCAAAATATGTCCAAATTATTTGCCTGCATGAACTTAGCTTTATTTATATTGCTTAATCTCCCATCATGGTAACAAGTCGTTAAAAAAATCCTTCTCATCCTCTGTGAAATGCATGCTTTACTTTTTAAAATTGGCGCGCCATAATTAAAACAAAAATTCAGCCTTTTCAGCCCTTCGGTGTGACCTTAGCGCAAATGCCCAAATGTATAATCAATCTACATGAGACGACCGATTGCACAAAATCCACCTAGTGGATTTCGATTTGAGCAAAAACAGGAACATGAGAAAACGGGCCTAAGATGGGAAGACCAGGTGCGGGAAGACATTACCAAGCTTGGTGTGACCAACTGGTGGCAGCTCGCACAGAACAAAAGCGAATGGAGAGCGTTAATCGCAGAGGCCCAGACCGTCAAACTGTTGTAATGGCTAATAAAGAAGAAGAAGATCTACACCTCACATTTACCTGTCTTTTTTCTTGTTATATATTAACTTAAATGATTATTTTGGAACATTCGCTTTTTTTTTACAGTTCTATCTATTGTTCCTATATATACCATTATATTATCGTCGTCTAGTAGCTATAAAAAATAATCTTTGGTGACTTAAGAAACTTGTAGAAAAAATTTTATAACATTCCATCAACACCTGTTCATAATAATCTTAAATCATAAAAAAAAATTGTTAAATTTCGAAAATTTTGGACTGTTCAATCTACGTCTCTTATTTACCAACACTTACGCTTTCGTTAATACTTAAATGAAATTTTCTTCTCCTATTTACCCGTCTTTAAGAGGGTTTAAAACAGGGGTGCCCAAGCTCATTGCGCACGCAGCGCATTTGTATAGATCTGTACGAAGAGTGACAACAAGTCCAAAATAGTCCAGTATGTAGAGTGCTCATTTACACTTCTCTTATAATTATGAGATTTCCAGGACCATTAAACCCAGCGGATACAGATATACTTAACTTTCTATTCTTATGCCTTACAAATAAAGTGCTTGCTGGCACGGTACCAGACTTTTGATTAGATTTGGCCTGGTACGTATGTGGTTCAGCGATTTTGTATATTCACATTTTTATAACAGAACTGTTTTTCACAATCGGGAGTGACACAGAAATCTGTTGAGGTTTTCGTATTAACGTTAGGCTGCCTTCACACTGTTCGACACATGACCCATGACATCTAGTAGGCCCGCATTTCCCCATGAAATTCTATGATTTTGACAAGCTATTCAAATTTAAAACAGAACAAATAGCAGGACTACTAGACTATCATGTGTCATGTGTTGAACAGTGTGAAGGCAGCCTTAGCATTTTATATTAAAGCCCAGCTACTAGATTAGATGGCATATATTGAGCGATTTGAAACCGTTTACTCAAAGCCAAGTAGATTTGATGCGTACGGTTTTCCTTCCAACTAATCTAGTAGACGGTCTGGTTCTTCCCCTGAATGTGAATGTTTTAAAGATCTTTTTGATGGTTATATTTTTGTCCATAACTTTTCTAAAACAAAACACGCACAACACTATCAAGAAGGCTGGTTGACTGTATAACACTATTTCATGAATTTCACTACTTAATCATCAGCAGTCTTGGCCAATGTTGAATTATGCTTAAAGTTCGCTTTACCTCATTTTATTAAGGGGGTTAAAAAGTGGACTGGCCCCTATTGCAGCTAAAACTTCTTGTTACGCAGTGTTCGAACAAACCCCATCCCCGCCCCCTCCCTTCGGTAGGTGACAGGTGGTAGGCACACCCCTCTCTGCCTTTCAAGAGGCCTACCCACTGACTACAAACCAGACTGAAGCTTCAAGGTATGGCCCAAATGGGCGTGGCCAATTAACTTTTAAGTCTTAGACACAAAAAAAGTAAAAATAAAAAGGGTTTCCCCACAGAAAACCAAGCCAAGTGAGTCACGTTGCAGTCACCGGAAGCGAATGATGCAGAAAAACAGGAAAAATAAAAAAAAAAATACAAAAGAAATCCTTAGAAACGATGACGCCCACGCCATGACGTGACGTTGACAAATGCCTGCTTAGACCAGAAGTCAATGGATCGCTCTCACTTGCGGAGGGTTGGTATGGACATGAGTCAGCCGGTTGAGCGTAATCAGTGCACCTGCGTCTGAGGCACGCGACCTCATGGAGTCAAGACAAAGTTTGAACCTTTTTTTTCGGGTCTGATAAGCACAAATTATGCAAAAAAAAAACTAAAGGCAAACACCCTGGCCCTGGCTTGAGGGGTTGTAAATGTTTGTCTGTCTCTCAGTCCATGGGTTTGCTCTCTAATTGCCTGCACACGCGACGATAATGAGGCTCGGGTAGCCGAAATGCGAAACTGATTGAATGTGGACAGTGTCCATTAGGGTCAGTCGGTGACTAAATAATTAGCAAATGGATTTGAGATTGCAGCGTTTTAATAGATTCCCAGGAAATGGTAGGAGTAGGAGCATCAGTTCTTAATTTCAGCCATGGGCACCCACTGGCCCATTGCGCCCTTTACGCCCAGCCCCTTACGTCTCTCTGAACACAATTCAAGGCCAACAGAAACCACTTACTGTTTCAGCATCCAAGGGCCAGTCATCACATTACCTTTGTCGCAACTGTCAAAACGGCATTCGGTGCATGCCCCTCGATTTCAAATGGATTCAGCATTAGTTGCTTTCGACTCCTGGGCGAGTCAAGAGCTCTCCCCGATTTTATTTCTACTTGCCTTAATTATGATGATGTTTTACCGCTTTTTATAGTAATTTCTATATTTTTTAACATTTTTAACATTTAACATTTTTTATCCTGCAAACAAAAAGAGGAAAAACCAAGTCAAATTAAATAAATTTGTTATTTTTAATGAAATCTTAGCTTCTTTTTTTATGATCTCTGAAATAAATTATTCTGTTTAAATAAAATGAAATATTGTCCATAGTGATAGAGCGTCAAATGTGTCAGCTTTCAAGCTGTATTTTCCCAATTTGAAAACAAAACCAAACCATTTTCTTTTAAATCTATTTATATTTCGACACAAACTACAAATTTCCTTCAATGGAGCGTTCGCAGTGTTCCTTAACGGCACCTTAATAAAGCCTCTTCCTCTTTAAAACTAATTAAATGTTATGTTAAATGTTGAATATGTGTGTCTAAAATATATTTTACCAATGTTTGTCTTCAAAAACTTGTGTCTGCGCGCTCTGTGAAATAAATTACTGGAGTGAAATAAAAACAGATAACCGTAACCGTAAACGAAACCGGCATTTCCTTTCTTTCTTTCTTAATCCCTGCTCATAATTGTAAATGTCACAGAAATCTCTTCCAAACAAACTCCAACCCAAAAACCTATACCTAAACCACCTACATTATGACTGGCGGGGAAATATTTTGAATTTTTTGATGTGAAACATCTTTGATTTCGGTACGAAAGATTTAACCCTCTAAGACTACTTTCCAAAATAATAGAAAAAAAGTATTCAAATAATTTTTTTTAAAGTGAATGAATGCTTCTAAGCTCAAATATGTACTCAGAAATAACGTAGAATCTTTGGTTTACCTGTAAGGTGAGAAGAAGGAAAAGCGTGCCTGAAGGCACGCTTGGGGCTTTGAGTGAAAAAAAAACATTTTCAAGTAATGAATATTTATTTTATTTTTTCTTATGGTATTCTAAAAAAACTGTTTTTATTCGCTGTGCAGCATAAATGCAGATTTCATTTCGTGCATATGCATTGCATTTGTGAACTTTTACAGTGCTTGCAACATCTTTTTCCACTGTTTCGATCCAACCAATGTGGGAAATGGTTCAGCTGGTCAAACCGCAAGTCCGATATTGGATGTTTTGATTTTTGACCATGTTTGAGCTCATGCTGAAAAGGTCGATGAGAGAGTGGAGACTGCATTGCCCGCTCTGTCTGCGAGGATGGTGAATTGTTCGTCCTGACTGAGAGGATGGAGACTGGTTTACCCATCGCGGTGAAGATGTATTTATGGTATTGATTGGACGACCCGGTAGGTTCGGTAGCCCTGCGGCTAGTGTTTCGCGAAAGTCTGGGAGTGCGAGTAATTTTTCTTTGCTTGCGTTCTCTGTTTGGATACGACTGTGTAAAATATAGGTGGACAAAAAGCGAACAGACTTGCTGTCTTTCCAGAGTACATTGGTTATGTCGACACCATATGAGGACCCAACGTACTCAGTCGAAAATCCCCTTGGCAATTTGTTGATGGCAATATAGTTTGGTAGTTTGCAATTGGGGATACGGTTTACTCGCACCGTGCCAAGGCTATAAATACCTTTCGCTCTTAGATAAACCATCAAAGGCAGAGATGTATAAAAATGATACATGTTAAATGATGTGATTCTTAAATCTTTCTACGGTTTGTGTTTGCTTTTCAACACAAAGGCGGGCATACTTTGGCACCGAGTCAAACCGTTTGTTTAGACAGTCTACAAATTTTCGCGTACGGAACAAAGGATCGTAGCCTGGTTCACCCTTTTTGATACGTTCGCGCTCATTACGTAGCGAGAAGTTCTTCTTGATTGCCTCGAATCTGCTTCGGGTCATGTAGGTTTGTATAGGTCCGAACGCATTTTGTCCCCAGTAGCTCTACAGATTCGGGTAGCGATAAATGGACATGAACATCAAAATACCTATGTAATGGTGCATCTCATCAGTGTTAATTTTGAACTTATTGTTAATATCGTCCGTTAAAGCTGCGCACATGGTTTCGTCGACGATCATATTCATGATTTCCGCATTAAAGAAATAGCAAAAGAGCTCTAGTGGAGTTTTAAGCACCTTTATTTCTGCTGGAAGCGAAAAATCGCCTCGAAATGCTACATTGTTAACATGCAACTGAATCTTTTGTTATTGGTTCAATACCTGTATAAATAAAACTAATTATTCACTAAAAAAACACATAGCAATTAAATTTGGCTTACCAGCTCCATTGAACCCACCAGAAGTTGACGGAGATTCGCACGCCGAGTCTTCACTAATTGGAAATGGGGATCGCGACCTTTTCGTAGTTTTCTGGGAAGTCTTAGCTTTCTGAGCAATGTTTGTTTTTCAACATTACTCTCAATAAATGACACTGTCTCAGCATCCTCTAATGCCTCCACTATATCAATGTCGTCGTCTTCGTCGTCACTTGAGCTTATCACTTCTTCATCCGACGGAACTGAGTCAAATATCTTGAGCAACTGCTCATCTGTCAAGTCGGACAGCTTATATCGAACCCGTTTTGCCATTTCTTGTAATATTTATAATTATATTAAGTAAAATCACTCCATCAACAGAAACAAACACAAAAATTGCAATCAATTGTGAAATATCAGCAGGCAACAAAAGTTGTCTTGGAGCCCCAAACATGCCTCAAGGCACGTATCGCTATTTCGCTGTCACGACACATGTCTTTTATATATTTGCAAATCTGAAACTTAATTTTAATAGTAATTAAACATACCTTTCAGGAAAAAAATTATGAGCTGGATAGGTTTTATATATTTACTATAATTTGCACAGCAAAATACAACATACAGCAGACCAAATTTTACTCGCGAAAAAAAATATGGCTTGTGCATAGCGAAATATAAGTCCTGTTAAAGGCTTCGGAGAGCTTTCAAAGCTAAGACTCATAATTTTGTGTGTTTATTATCAACCGATAAAAATTAATTAAACAATTGAAAAGCTGTGGGTAGTTTGTGTTGTTGTTCACACACAAAGAGGATGGGCGGAGGATGAATGTAAAGAGATAGGAAAGACGCTGAAGTTCTATGTGAAATCTGGGTATAGACTTTGTGGGATCTAGGTGGGTTCTAGGAATCCCTTCCAGATCCTGGGTGAGATCTGAGTAGGTATGATCTGTGTGGTGCATCTGTGTAGGATCTTGGAGGGATCTGGGATCTCACCTTAATGATATCTGGGTGCGTAAAACATCATCATTTATCTATGAATCAGCACAATAAACAAGACTTTCTTAAAAATGGAGAACATTGCAGCAAGTGATATTGAGCATGTTCAGCAGCATAAATCGATGACAAAAAATCGACTATTTTTGTTAGATTGTGCTGCTGAACGGGCATGATGCGCAATCATGTTTGCTATTTTTCGTGATTGTGTTACATGTGAATCTAACAAAGAAATAGTTTGTTAGAATTGCTTTATTATGATTTGTTATCGATAGCAACGCTTTCCTCAATGTTCGTTTTTTCTTTGTAGTGACTAGTGCAATAATTTATAAGGTTATCCTTGTCGCACTAGGATGTAAGAATAATAATAAATAGTAAATAATAAAAACAGCTGTCAGAAGTAAACAAACAAGGAATTTTGAGATGGCAAATGCAAAATGAATGTGGAAACCTCTTTGTTTTGAATAAATGAATTGGCAGAGGAAGTGGTTTCGCAAGTAGCTCACGGAAATTCGTGAAAGGCTCTGAAGACTCTACTGGTTGTTGCGGAGGAGGAGGGAATCTTGAAAAGCCGCCACTCCAAAAAGGAGAAGCCCCACGCGTTGTAACCGCCTCATCTGGGTACATGGACAACTCAACATAGATTGTCAAGGCACCACCATTCAGCTCATCCCAAAAAAAGCTTGAGAGGAACGCCCATATACTCTGACAAAATGGTCACAAGGAATGAAACCCGGCGCCTGGTTACGGAAGAATGGTTTCGGCTTGCGCAGTAGCTAGGGTCACATGGTTCTCGTTTAACCTGAAATCGAAAACATCTTACTTGTGATCTTGGCCCTACCGGGTCACTGCCTTATTGGCAGGCATGCGTCGCTCAAGGACTCATAGCTAGAGATGGGCTCGCAACGGGATTCCAGCGGGATCCGAGAGAAGTAGGGGATCAAGTTCGACGATATTGAATTAAAATTTGTTGGTCGGGAACGGGAGGGAACGGGAGCGAATTGTCCTTATTCGCCAAACAAATTAACATTTTGAGACCCGGCTAACCAAGTCTTAAGGAAAATTCATGGTGAATTCTAGGAGGTCAGTTCTTAATTATATTAAGCTGTTTGTTGTCAAAAATTCAAACCTTCCGCCAAAAAAATTATATCGATAACTTTGTTGCCTAAAAATTCTAACAAGTTCGTTCACCAGCACACTAACACTTTTTTATACTCTGTACCAAAGGTACACAGAGTATATTAAGTTTGTGCAAAAGTATGTAACAGGGAGAAGGAATCATTTCCGACTATATAAAGTATATATATTCTTGATCAGCATCAACAGCCGAGTCGATATAGCCATGTCCGTCTGTCCGTCTGTCCGTCTGTCCGTCCGTCTGTCTGTCCGTCCGTCCGTATGAACAAACAGATCTCGGAAATGGTAAGAGATAGAGATTTGACATGTATGGGACAAATGTTTCTTATAGCTGCAGGCAGATCAAGTTTATTTTCAATTTTGGCCACGCCCCCTCCCGCCACCGCAATTTGGAAAAAACGTTATATCTCCTACAGTTTTGAAGATAGACGATTCGTACCTTCTAGAGATAGTTAGTATTTAGCAAAATGTATCGTTTTGCCGAAAAAATGATAAAGATCGGATGAGCGGTTCTCAAGTTATGAATAAAATAAAAATAAATTCCCGCCTCCCCCACCCCCTCCCACACGCTCACAACCAACACCGCATTTTTATTCAACAACGTGTAAGTGAAAGAGAGAGGGAGAGAGAGAGAAACTTAGAGATACGCGCAGCAGAAACGTTGCATTCAGCTCCTGCTCTTGGTACAGAGTATGACATAGTCGGGCTTGACCGACTTTCTCACTTGTTTTTTATTGATGATTTTTGTTAGATGATTGGTGTATGCTGCTGAACACGCTCATTGTTACTGCTGACTTATATATCATTGAGAGAGCTTGTGATTTTGAAAATAGGCTCCTAAACTAAGCATCATGTTTCACATCAAAGCCTCATGAGTGTTAACGACACTCAAACTTTTTTTCTTTGCTGAATATGACTTAAGGCCTGTACCATATAAAAACAGCGTGCGCGCGCACACTGACTCTAAAATAGGCACAACAAATTACAAACAGGAGAAAGCAGGAATTCTGATCCTTTTAAAAGTGATTTCGGCATTTTTTTAGCTTTATTTTTGTTTTGGAGCAAATGAATAGTTTTTCACCAGTCATTTGTCGACAACAATTACCACCTCGAAAAGTCATATAAAGGGCTTTCCATTTAGGAACAAGTGAGAAAGTCGGTCAAGCCCGACTAGAACATACTCTGTACCTGGAGTAGAAGCTAAATGCAATGCTGGCGCTGCGCTCATCTCTTAGTCTCTCTCTATTTCTCTCTCTCTCTCTCTCTCTTTAAGATTGTGCGGTGTTAGTTGTAAAATGGTGGGAGGGGGGTGGGGGAGGGTAACTAACATTTTGCTCATAACTTGAGAACCGCTTATCCGATCTTTATCATTTCTTAAGCAAATCGATACATTTTGATAATTACTAACTATTTCTAAAAGGTGCGAATCGTCTATCTTCAAAACGCAAAATTAAAAATAAACTTGATCTGCCTGCAAGTATAAGAATTATATGTCATATACATGTCAAACCTCTATCTCTTACCATCTCTGCGATCTGTTTGTTCATATAGACGGACAGACGGACATGGATATCGACTCGGCTGTGGAAGCTTTATATGGTAGGAAATATTTCCTTCTCGCTGTTACATACTTTTGCACAAAAGTAATATGCTCTGTTAACGCTCTTAACTTTCCTTCAGTGCCCACCGAACCTCATTATCGTCCTTCTCTTCCTACTTCTTTAAAAGAAATTACCAAAAAATAATTTTCAACACGACAATTTCGGTCGGCAGAAAACCCTTTGATTAGTGTGTAGGGCGTACTTTGTGCCTCGTTTTCTCCAAAAAAGCAAAGTAAATCGGGGAAAATTATGAAAATGAAGGCGGGATGGGGAAAATCGCTCAAGTGGACACTTTAATTGCCAGCAGAAGGTCGTCAGTGCGCACACGCAAAGGACTTGGCAACAAATTATAGATTTAAAACAAATTATGATCCGCCTCGTCCAGCGTGTGGGAAACTGACAATGACATGCCAGAGATGCTAAAGATGCCAGCGATGCGGCTGCTGCACGTCTAATCCAAACAGCAGCCTCATTTCTGTTTGTTAATTACACTTTAGTGTGTGTAATTTTCGCAGGATCAGACGGCGACGACTGCGCTGAGCAGCGCTTCACAGGAAGCCGTCGCCCCGGACCCAGACAAGTGATACATAAATATGAACCAAAAGGCCACGGGGATGCTGCAGCGGGAGCGGGGCAGGGGCAGGTACAAAGTGACTTCACACAAAACTAGATAAATACACAGGAAAAAAGTGCACAAAACAAAACGGCGAAAAATTCAAAGAAATCAATTGCAAGCCAAAAGGCACGTAGAAAGAGAGAGAGAGAGGGAGAGAGAGTGCGATCTACACATGAATGGAAACACGCACTGGGCATAAGACACGCACTCATTGTTAGGGCCCTCGTCGATTCCTGTCCCTTTGGCCCTGGCTACCGGAAATGCGGCACATTGCAGCACTCAGTTCGTGCGTTTTGAAAGGCAACTGTCTAGGGTTACACTGAAACAAACATTTTCAAAAAAACATATCAAATTTGGAAAATCCATCCACATCTATTTAAGCTCAAATAAAAAGGTCAGAGGGAATTATGAAAATTTAACACATTTTTATACCTTTTTATGCCGCTTCAACCCACTGTCAACTGGGCTTTGTTTTTGCAACCAAAACTTAATCAGCCGCATTAATCGCATTACAAATTGTCGCTGGTCTGCATTTTTTCCCATCCACTTCGTAATGGAAAACTAAATGGAATACGGCGCATTGATGGCATTTCTGCACTTGTTCTTCTACATCAACTGACCTTTGAGGCGGGGCTCCCTCCTCCATCCAGCATGTTGACAAAGACCAGAGCCAGAGCCAGAGCCAGAACCAGATCAAGAGATCGAGATCAACTCTCAGGCAGCTGTCTTGCACATGTGAATTTAATTGACACCCCAGCTAAATCTTTGCTGCAATTAGCCCAAAGAGAGAAACAGAGAAGCAGATTCCCAGCTACTTGACGGGAGGAAGGCCTGCAGCGGCTGGTTTTCCCACATGCCACTAACTCTGTTGTTGTTATTCTTTTTTTTATTATTTTGGCCAAGGTTACGAAGCTACTCATACATACTTGAGCCACTTTTTCTGGCCTATAAATTATGCAAAAAGAAGAGGAAATAAATACAAACAAGAAAAACTTTTACTGGGCCGTAACAATTCTCAAGCGGTACAAAGACAAAGTAGCGAAATACATTTTTTTTTTTGTGAAATCGAATCGATCGGCTGGGGGCGGGGGAAGGGTAGGTGTAAAGAATACTGTATAATTGGTTTAAAAGTCCATCTCCCGCTAATCAAGAAGGTAAATAGGGTTTTTAAAAAAGTAAGAGCGTTGCAGTCGAATGGTCCGTCTCCGAAATACCAGGTCCAATTGAGACACACAGACACATACATACGCGATCGCACACTGACTCATACTGATGTTAGTAGATACATAAATAGTATATCAATTAAGACCAACAAAATCTCTAAGATGCCGAACGCCCATACAATGGTTTTGCAATAAGCAGCTGGTTTTTTTTTGGTGGTGCCGAAAATCGCGCTCTCTCCGCTCACACAAAGTTAAGAGCGTAAAAATCTAAAAATAGAACACGCTTGCTTGAGTGAGTAATGCACACTTAGAGCAGCGTTGATCCTCGGTTCCATCCCGGGAGCAAAAACATTTCGCTATTCACTCATACATGACCCGAACGCTTGCAGAAGCTGAGACCTAAAGAGCAAAAAAGCGTCATTCGCTCAACAGAGTTCGAAGCGATTAGGTCGAAGCAAATTCACGGAGTTTTGTTTTTACACACTAATACACTCCCACTTTTTGGCCTCTCTATCGCTGGCCATCGCTGACTTCGAGTCGTCGGCTGTCGCTTTATGTTTTCAAAAACGCGGCAGACTCTAGAGAGCTCTCTTTCTCTCTCTTTGTCTTCTGGACACAATTACAAAAGCCACTTGAAAAGCCAGCCCCAAAAAATCGTTTGCAAATAAATCGTATGGCGTTACTCATCTTCATATTATAATGTCTTTGATGTCAGTTTTTTAAAGCATTGCTTAAGGTTGTACTCTAGCTATCTGAAATTCAGTCTTCTTTTATGCTAAATTGCTTATCTATTATTAACTCGTAACCATCCAAATATATCAAATTTGTGCTTAGATGTCTTCCAGTCATTTTCCAGCTATCTTCAACTTATTCCCAAATTGTTTTCAATTGATCTCCTTTTCTCTTCAGTTTATCTTAAAATTGTTTTTAAATTATTTGTCTGCATTGTCTCAAAATGCTTTGAAATTATCTGTCAGTTTTCTACCAGCAAAAGTTAAAGTTATCTGGCACATAATAATTGCAGTTTGTCTAGCAGATTATTAAATTATTGATTCAATGAATTACATGAGCCCTGATCTTTATGGTTTATTTGAAATGATTCAGCAAAGATTAGCTCAATATGCTGAACTCAAATTGCTCATAGGGTTCGTAGCCCAGACGAAGTTAGGCTAGTCTTTTTATTTTTTTTTAACTTCGGCACATTGAGTGGAAACATTGTGGCGTCAGCTGCTTAAAGCCAAATTAAGTCCAGAGCCTATTTACATAGACTCCACAAATGTGCTGTTAAGCGTAACATTAATTCTGCGAACAAGCAATTTTTGAAGTAGGGCGAAATCGTAAAAAAACGATTTTAATGATCTCTGATTTGATGAATTCCGCCCGAATAGCAGAAATAACTATTTAAATGGACCGCGGTATATTGCAATTTTTGACATAAGTTTACTGTGTTAAGAAGATTGGATAGATATGAATTGTAGACGGATGTAATTGGGAAATGAAAGACAATCGGTACAAAGAAAATCGCGAAAATCTTCCTATAATGAGTTCAGATAATCGTGAAGATTCAATATTTAGCAATTAACGACGGGTAAGTAGGAGGTTTAGGCCAATCGCTACAATAATTGTGACAATTTGCAACATATGATGAGTTTAGCTTCTTATGAAGACGGGTCAATAGATATATACTGCAGATCGAAACGCGGAATTTGATCAATTTTGTTATGACTTTAGACTATTATGAAGGTTTGATAGCTGGCAATTGTAAAGTAAGCTGCACTTCCTAGTTTTGTATTTAAAACACCAATGCACAGTGGTCGCCCCCATAGGCCAAAAATAAAAAAATCAAAGTCTCTATTTTAGCTAGAAATGTATCAGCACTGTCTTATAACACCTCAAAATTTTTTACTCTGCTGTTATTTTTGTTTTGCTCCATCTGTCCTCTTCAAGAATAACTATAAAACATAGAGCAAAACATTTTATTGTGCTGCAGTGTGAGCGACGCGTCGCGACGTTTCAAGTGAGCTTGTGAAACAATAAATAAAAACAATAAAAAAAAAAGATTTGATGAACAATGGAAGTATTTAATATTTTAAATACAGGTATTAACTATTATTTTTAATTATATTCATGTACTAAGATTGTTGTGTCTATTTTTAATAATTAAGGTAATACTTGTCCACTTTTATATAAAATTTGTATGTAAGTTAAAGTTTCACTTAGACTTTTAGTTGTGAAGTTAATCGAAGTTAATGATCAAACTTATATTAAAATTTAAACGAATATTTACAGATTATTTAGAGAAAATTTCAGCTGCTAGTTTTTGCTAGCCGCTGCGTAAGCTTGAAAAGAACAACGTGGTCTCGCCGTTTTCGAGCATTTTTATACCCTTGCAAAGGGTATTATAATTTTGGCCAGAAGTTTGCAACGCATAGAAATGTTCATTTCCGACCCTATAAACTATATATATTCTTGATCAGGGCGACGAGCTGAGTCGATTGAGCTTTGTCCGTCCGTCTGTCTGTCCGTCTGTCCGTCTGTCTGTCTGTCCGTCTGTCCGTCTGTCTGTTTCTACGCAAACTAGTCTCTCAATTTTAAAGCTATCGAGCTGAAACTTTGCACAGAGTCTTCTTTTTACTGCACACTGCTAATATGTCGGAACCGACCGGATCGGATGACTATATCTTATAGCTGCCATAGGAACTACCGGTCGAAAAGTGGGTTTTTGTAAGAAAACTTTTTTGTTTTTAATGTAAACGCCTTCCGCTTTAGCAATTATTAGTTTTATACGCTTTTACACAGATTTGGAAGTTTTTGTCAAAATCGGATGACTATATCTTATAGCTGCCATAGGAACTATCGGTCGAAAAGTGGGTCTTTGTGAGAAAACTATTTTGTTTTTAATGTAAACGCCTTCCGCTTCGACAATTATTAGTTTTATACGCTCTTACACCGATTTGGAAGTTTTTGTCAAAATCGGATGACTATATCTTATAGCTGCCATAGGAACTATCGGTCGAAAAGTGGGTCTTTGTGAGAAAACTATTTTGTTTTTAATGTAAACGCCTTCCGCTTCGACAATTATTAGTTTTATACGCTCTTACACCGATTTGGAAGTTTTTGTCAAAATCGGATGACTATATCTTATAGCTGCCATAGGAACTATCGGTCGAAAAGTGGGTCTTTGTGAGAAAACTATTTTGTTTTTAATGTAAACGCCTTCCGCTTCGGCAATTATTAGTTTTATACGCTTTTACACAGATTTGGAAGTTTTGGTCAAAATCGGATGACTATATCTTATAGCTGCCATAGAAACTATCGGCCGAAAAGTGGCTTTTATCAGAAAAATCGTTTGTTTTAATGCTGACGTTCGTGAACTCTGTTGTATTAAAACATTTGCAAGGGTATTAAAACTTCGGCAAAGACGAAGTTAGCTTGGCCTTCTCGTTTTCGTTTGTGTAACTGTGCTTTTTGTGGCGTCTATCTCTGGCTCTGTCTTCGTCGTCGTCTTCGTGCGTTTTGTTGTGTTGTTTTGTGATTGTCATAAATGTTATACAAATTTATAATTTAAATTTATAGTTTTTATACCCTTGCAAAGGGTATTATAATTTTGCCCAGAAGTTTGCAACGCATAGAAATATTCATTTCCGACCCTATAAACTATATATATTCTTGATCAGGGCGACGAGCTGAGTCGATTGAGCTTTGTCCGTCCGTCTGTCTGTCCGTCTGTCCGTCTGTCTGTCTGTCCGTCTGTCTGTTTCTACGCAAACTAGTCTCTCAATTTTAAAGCTATCCAGCTGAAACTTTGCACAGAGTCTTCTTTTTACTGCACACTGCTAATATGTCGGAACCGACCGGATCGGATGACTATATCTTATAGCTGCCATAGGAACTATCGGTTGAAAAGTGGGTTTTGTGAGAAAACTTTTTTTTTTTAATGTAAACGCCTTCCGCTTTGGCAATAATTAGTTTTATGCGCTTTTACACAGATGTGGAAGTTTTTGTCAAAATCGGATGACTATATCTTATAGCTGCCATAGGAACTATAGGTCGAAAAGTGGGTTTTTGTGAGAAAACTTTTTTGTTTTTAATGTAAACGCCTTCCGCTTCGGCAATTTTTAGTTTTATACGCTTTTACACAGATTTGGAAGTTTTTGTCAAAATCGGATGACTATATCTTATAGCTGCCATAGGAACTATAGGTCGAAAAGTGGGTTTTTGTGAGAAAACTCTTTTGTTTTTAATGTAAACGCCTTCCGCTTCAGCAATTATTAGTTTTATATGCTTTTACACAGATTTGGAAGTTTTTGTCAAAATCGGATGACTATATCTTATAGCTGCCATAGGAACTATAGGTCGAAAAGTGGGTCTTTGTGAGAAAAACTTTTTGTTTTTGATGTAAACGCCTGCCGCTTCAGCAATTATTAGTTTTATGCGCATTTACACAGATTTGGAAGTTTTGGTCAAAATCGGATGACTATATCTTATAGCTGCCATAGTAACTATAGGTCGAAAAGTGGGTCTTTGTGAGAAAAACTTTTTGTTTTTAATGTAAACGCCTCCCGCTTCAGCAATTATTGGTTTTATAGCTTTTACACAGATTTGGAAGTTTTGGTCCCAATCGGATGACTATATCTTATAGCTGCCATAGAAACTATCGGTCAAAGAGTGGGTTTTATCAGAAAAATGGTTTGTTTCAATGCTGACGCTCGTAAACTCTGTCGTATTAAAACATTTGCAAGGGTATTAAAACTTCGGCAAAGACGAAGTTAGCTTGGCCCTCTCGTTTTTTTTTTTTTAAATTTATATTATACTTTATTTATTTTATAGGAGCTTTTCACGAATGCGAGTTTTGTCTGTCTAAAGTTTTGATATGCTGATTTATAAGCAGGGGGTGTATCTTCAATAGTTGGTTGAATATGAACGTTTTGTTTTTTTGTTTTTATTTATTATGTTTTTATAGAATTTTGGAAAAAATTTAAATTTTTATCTACACTAGAAGTATTTTTGCGCACCATCGCCCTATACGCCTTGCTACGGTGCTATGGGAGCTATAAGATATAGTCGTCCGATGCAGCCAATTTTTACTATATGTTCAAAATATTTCTTTAGATTTTTGGAGAAAATTGCATAACGATATCTCACGGGAAATATTTATGGCCGCGGCTCCAACAAGCCCGACCACTGTGCAATGGGGGCATAACTACACCTGCTATTTTGTTAAAAAAAAAAAAGTCCGAAGACTGATAAAATAAAGTAAAATGGTGGCATTTATGAACTGTTCACCAAAATGGTGGGAAACCAATAAAGACACATTTCTTCTTCTATATGAAGCATTATTTTTCTATGATTCGATGTTTAATGCTCGCGAATCGTTTTTTTTTTCTTTGTTGCTTAAGGAGGCTTCAGTAATTCACGCCGTGCCATTCCGTCTTTTTCAAGCACTTTCGCTTCCCATTTTTCACTAAAGATTCTTTAGTTCGACTCTTCTAATAAACCACATGAGCTTGATCTGTATGGAGGGGTACTCACACATCAATTCAACACACGTCAATTCAACACTTGTCAATTCAACACAGCAAAATTATAACACAAGATATTTCAACACATATACAATTTCAACATAATCAATTTCATCACAATGCAATTGAACATCGTCAAATTTCAACATAGTACGATTTTAACACAGTACAATTTCAACACTGGAAAAAAGAACACAACAACTATATTTTTAATCCTACAAGTGGCAATGTCAGTCGAACCTGACTTTAACATCCTCCGAAAGTGTATGCACATTTGAAAGCACCAGAGATAACATTCTTTTGGTCACAACTTGAATAACTTTCATCCGAATGCAGACGTTATAAATATTGTAAAATTTTTGCCTGCCGCTTGTGTCATCCTTTTTTCCCAGGATGACCTTGTTTGTGTTTAATTTGCAATGTGTTAAAATGACGTATGTTTAATTGACTTCTAGAATATACCGAATTGATTATACCGGGAATTGGTTTTTTGAATCGCCGGGGAATGGAGACTGCGAATGTGGAAAAAATTTTACCTGCAGTTAGTGTCTCCCTTCTAGCTCTGATGGTACTACACACTTGCATTTTACTAATAAAATTCATCGTTACTCAACTTAAGATTCCACGTCTATTCAACACAAAACAATTTCAACCCGTCAATTCAACACAAAACAAAGTCTTCACAAAAAAAAAAAAACACACGTCTAAAGTCATTTCACCCAACACAACAATTTATGAATCGTTAATTCAATTCAAACCAAATTTAAATTTAATAATAAATTAATTGTTTTGTTTTGTGTTGAATTGACGTGTGTTCGGAAAAATGACTTAGTGATGTATTGACGTGTGTTGAAATTGTTTTGTGAAGACTTTGTTTAGTGTTGAATTTGTTTGCGTTGAATTGACGTATTGTTGATTTGTTGTGTTGGTTGAAATGACTGTGTGTTATATAGACGTGTCACCGTATGGAGCATAATCTACTCGGAGCTTAATCTATTTGGAGCTTGAGCTGTTTGAAATTATTATAAATATGAGCTAATAATTTTAGACTTGTTTTACTTCCCATTCAGTATGCTGTACTACCACATGGTTGCAGAATTCGGTACTTACTAGTAACCACAGGTAATTACAGCCCAACCCACGAGCAATGCATTGAGGTACTTACTTTTTGCAGGGCATGTCCCAGGGGGTAACCAATTGCCACCTCTTCGCTTTACATGAAAGTATTATAGTGAGTCCCGAGAACTGTTAGTACCTTCCTCATCTACTAAACAGTCTGTGTGTGAACTTTGAGAATGAAGCTTTTCCAAAAGGGTACTATGTATTGTCGGTAGCCTAGCATAGGTACTTACTTGTAAAGCGAGATGTTCCATAAATTATACTCCTTTTGTCTTTATTGCTATAATTAAGTTATACTTTAGCTATCTCCAAACTATTTCATTCGATTTGTATTTACTATATTTTTCAGCTAATATTAAAATATCTCCCAGCTATCTTGCATTGCTCAGCGTATTTCAACTCATTTCGAAGATATCCCGGATACTTTTCTGATTCCTCACGGACTGCTGGAACTGTTTTAATTTTCTAGAACCGAGCTTGTTAGGTAGACGCCGTAGCCATGTAAAGAAAGTATAAAGTATCATTAGACAAACCGTATAGAATGTGACAGTGTATTGTATTTTAGTGGAAGCTGAATATGATTGAGACCGGCAGTAGACCCAAGACAGTGAAGCAAGATAGACAAACCGTAGGTATAGAAAAATCGAAAAATCCTCGTTAATAAATCAGGTATGGGGTAAATCACAATCAGTTTGACAAGTATGGGCTCAAAAAACTGAAAAGCCCTCGTCTTACCAATCAGGTATGGAATCGAATTATAATTACAGGCATTACCATTAACTACTTAAGTAATTAGTTAAGTTAACTACATTAATGTAATTTTTAAAAAATTGTATTTGAAATTACTTCAATTACTTTAAAATACTAATAATTACATTTTCTTTTGAAAACTTTAATGGTCCCTGCTCTCAACATACATTACTGTTTAAAGGGGGTTAGCCGTATTTCCACAGTTGATAAACTGTTTTTAAAAAACATTTCATATTTTTTTTAATGCAATCTGTCAGTTAACTTCTGGTTGGCTTTCAACCGTATTTTATGGCGCATCCTTTTCTGCAGTTCCGCTTTCGACGGGCATTAGGGGCTAACCATAAATTGCCCAGCCCTCTCTCCACCCTCCGCTCCTCGCCCTTCGACTGCACTTTTGGCCACATAAATACAATAAATTAATTTTGAATTGCAATTTGCGTTTTGTACGCTTTTCTCTCTTGCTATTTTTCCCCATTTAATCAAATATTTCATTGCGATAATTATGTATGCCGCAATGCTTTTTGGTGCGAAAAATGCACAAAACGCGGCGATAAATATGTTTGGAGAGGGGCCTCCGAAAAAATGGGGTTTTCTCTTCCTCTCGTTGCCCTCTTCCTGTTGGTTTAATTAATTTTTATTTTTGCTTAATCACGGGCAAATATGCAAATGCCACGGGGAAGGGGCGGTGTTACATGATTTAAACTTAATTTATGCCATATTTGTCGGAATTTACCAATTTTAAGTAGAACGTTCAATATTTGATTTCAAATTCCCAAATGATTTTGCCAATTAATTCCTTCAAATTGAAACCCAACAGCAAACACGGGTTCGGGAAACGTTTTCCCAGGTAAGGGAAATTCTCTGCGTGCTAATGTGGAATTTCCAAGATTTCCATAGTCATTATTTTTAACTGAGGCGGAAGCTGGGCGCAGTCAAAGAAATTGAGTTTGAGCTGAGCTGAGCCGAGCTGAGAAGGTGTTTATTGTTGTTATTATTATTATTGTTACGAAAATGACACAAAATGTGTCTCCCTCTCTCTCTGTCTCCCTCTCTCTGTGTGTGTGTAATAACAATAATAACAGAAAAAGAGCAACAAGCAAAGACACTGGACAAGGTATTTAATAGCCCCCCGGAGACGAGTTAGCTGAGAAAAAATACAAGAAAGAAACACCGAAATCTGGGTGAAAAGCAAGAAAAGAAATTATTGTAAATTTTATTTAATTACTGAACAGAAATGAAAATATCAAAAGGCACAGGAAAAAAGTCCCAGAGAACGCATAACCATAAAGTTTAAGAACAAGAAAAGGTCGCACATAAAAATGTCAAACCCCAGACGGAAGCGGTCGAGGTCAGAGGGTTCAGCCACCCACACGAAACCAACGAACATCATTCAAATTTGAGAAGATTTTCCAAAATTGACAGATCTCCAAAAACAGAGCCAACAACACTTTCGATCAAAGTCAAAGTGAGGGAGAAGAGACGCACCCCAGCTGTGGCCCATAAAATTAAACAAGAATTTGTTGGCAGGCAGGCAGATCCTTTTTTGTTCATCTTCTCCCCTACCTTTTCTTCCACTTCATTAGTGGAAACCCAGATGATGTTTCTTATCGAATCTCTGTGGTTGGTTTCTCACACAGGCACGCACACACACACACACAAACTAATGATGCTCATTAGATCTCATAAAAACCCAAAAAAAAAAAACAAAAATTCCCAAGCCTAGACAGAGCATTGAACGACATTCGAAGAATTACTCAACAAGCAGCTAAAAACATTTTGCATTTATTTTTGGAATTTCAAACTAGAAAGGGAAATGGAATTAGGGGACAAATTTGAGGGTGAGATTTTGTAGTTAAGTAGTGGAGGCTGAGTGGAGGGGGACAACAAATGTGAAGCTGATGTATGAAAACTATTGCAACTAGTCCAAAAATGCCGAATCAGCTTTGGTAAAACTGCGTAGGATTCGTCTGAAATTTGGTCAACACTGGTATTATGAGCTCTACTTAAGGTTCGCTTAGCTTTATTATATCATAACCCTTCTTCTACAAATCTACAAACATTCATTATAATTTTAGGAATACGAAAATTTAGAAAATTCGACTGAACTAGGTCCCAGGCTCAGGCTCTTAAAGTTTTAAAGTTATTGCCTAAAAATGACAGCAAAAAGTTTTCCATAAACGTATCAACTATCTGTTCCCATAACATTTATTTCACATAAGTAAATTTCCAAGAAAATGTCTCAAAATTTGATCAATTGCCAAAATTTACATAGTTTGCTTAAAGTCTTCATAAATTGTTTAGAAAGTCGATTCCCAAAACCCAAAGGAGCTGATTTTAGGCAATCAATAAAGTTTTTAATGGCAATTTGCCATATTTATGTGGTTTTCCGTCTTTCCCCTTTAACACTTCCAACCACTTCGCTTTTCCTGTTAGCGTATGAAACTAAAAACCCCACAACTTAAATCCCGCACTTAACAGCATAATTAGTTTTCTGTTGTGTGTGTGTGTGTGTGTGTGTCTTTCCCATGCAGTTTTCCCAGGCCTAAAAGTAAAAGCGCGCTCAGTTTGCTTAGGTCTTTGTACTAGCGGCGCCTGGTTAATTAAGTTACCAGTTAAACTTCTCGGTTCATTTACGCAGCGAAAAGAAAAAAAATTTTAAATAAACGCACACTCCAAATGATCAAAACTTGTCCCACAGTTTTCCATTATTTATGTAAAGGCAACAAAAATGAAAAAAAAAAATCGCAAACTAAATGACAACAAATAAATTCAATTGCAGCGAATTAAATCAAATGAAAACAAAAGTTTTTTTTGCGCTGAAAAATGGTGGGGCAATTTTTCATTTGACAAAAAACAAGAAAACAAAAAGAGCTTCAATCATAATAAAAATTCAGGCGAACGGTGGGTGTTCACCGACTACAAAATACCTGCTATTTCCAGGTGTTCCTGTTAAGCCAAAAGGGCACGAAGCTGTTTCTCAAAGAGGTCACAGCGTTGATTTAGCGACAGATTCAGCCGCTTTTGCCATTTGCTGTAGCAGCAGGTGAACTGCGCACTGAAAACTAACTACCAAGTATCGAGTACTGAATAAAGAGTTCTGAATGTTGAGTTTTGAGTATCGAGCACTCAGTACTGAAATTCGAGTACTGAGTATCAAATAGAGATTATAGAGCATTGAGTATCGAGTTCGACTTTTTGAGTTCTGAGTATCGAATATTAAGTACCAAGTGCAGAGAGAATCGAATTTTAAGTTTCGGGTACTGAGTATCCAGTACTAATTATCGAATACTGAGTATCAAATAGTGACTATCAAGAATAGAGTATCGAATACGCAATTTTAGTTCTGAGTATCGAGTACTGAGTATCAAGTACTGAGAATGGAGTTCTAAGTATCGGCTACTAGGTATTGAGTGCAACATATTTAGTACTAAGTATCGAGTACTGAGTATGAAACAGATATTGTCGAGAATTGAGGATCGAAAACTGCCTTTCGAGTTCTGAGTATCGAGTCTTAAGCACCAAGCGCAGAATATCAAAAACTCAGAATCGTATGCTGAGTATCGGGTACTGAGTATCGAGTACAGAATATCGAGAGCTTTTGAGCATCAAAAAGTGATTATCGAAAATTTTGAGTATCGAGTACTGATTATCAAGTACTGAGAATGGAGTTTTAAGTATCGGCCACTAGGTATTGAATACAACATATTGAGTACTGAGTATCGAGTTCTGAGTATGAATTAGAGATAGTCGAGAATTGAGTATCGAGAACTGCCTTTCGAGTTCTGAGTATCGAGTTTTAAGTACCAAGTGCAGAATATCAAGTACTCAGAATCGTATTCTAGGTATCGCGCACTGAGTATCGAGTACAGAATATCGAGAACTATTAAGCATCAAAAAGTGATTATCGAAAATTCTGAGTAACAAGTACTGGGAATGGAGTTCTAAGTATCGGGTACTTAGTATCGAGTACTGAGTATGAATTAGAGATAGTCGAGAATTGAGTATCGAGAACTGCCTTTTGCGTTCTAAGTATCGAGTTTTAAATACCGAGTGCTGAATATTAAGTACTCAGAATTGTATTCTAAGTGTCGAGTTTTGAGTATCGAGTGCAGAATATTGATAACAAATTAACGAATTCCGAGTATCAAATTAGTGATTATTGAGAATTGAGTATCGAATACTGAGTTTCGAGCTCTGAGTATCAAGTACTGAGTACCAAGTGCAAAATATCAAGTACTGAGAATCGAGTTTTGAGTATTGGGCACTGAATACTGAGTATCGAGTTCTTAGTATCGAGTACTGAGAATTAAGAATCGAGTACGGAGTATTAAGTAGTGATAACGAATTCTTAGTTTCGAGTACTGAGTATCAAGTACTGAGAATTAAGTACCGAGTACGGAGTATTAAGTAATGATAACGAATTCTTACTATCGAGTACTGAGTATCAAGTACTGAGAATGGAGTATCGAGTATTAAATACCGAGTACGGAGTATTATGTACTGATAATCGAGTTTAAGTATCGGGTTCAGAGTGCTAAGTAATGAAGATTGAGTACTAAGTAATTTGCAATGAGTATCGAGTATTAAGCATCGAACTCTACCAATACAGTCGAAAAGCGACAATTCACAATCAGAATCAAATAGTTGTACTCCTTGGTGTTGCTTACTCTTGTGCGAAGTGTGCGCTTTTGAATTCCTACCAATTAATGTGCCAGCATGAATCAGTACGCTTGATTTGAATATACCCCTGCGAGGCCTTCTGGAGTAAAGGGTATAAATAACAACAAATCCAAAACTTCTACAATTTCCTATAATACATATGTCGCTATATAACATGCAGACAATTTTCAGGGCAGCTGCTTTTCTATACATCTGTACATATATACATATATATATTTATTTTATTTGTTTTCTTCTTTTTTTTTTATTTGTGTTTTTGTTGGCACATATAAATCTGAAATAAATCGCCGTCATTTAAAATTCAGTCAATAACGTGGCAAATAAATCAAAAATTTATTGTAACGCATTTAAATGCATAAATATTTCACTCGGTGACACAGGAAGAAGTCACCCCCAATCAAGCTGGCAACGCCAGTCGAAATGTGGTGGCAACTCTGGCCAAACTAAACTGTCATTCTTTTCACTTTTGCTGACAAATTTTTTTGCTTTTAATCAGGGGAAATCTACGTGTTTATCCGACAGTTTAAAATAATTAAACTGAAACTGTGAAAATTATAAGAAATTTCAGGTTATTTAAGCTGGTGCGATTTCGTGCTCGGTACGTGCCTTGTCGTGCTCAAGTGTGCTTAAGAGGCTTGAATAAATTTGGAAACTTGTCCGCGTCAAAGACATTCGTATGAGTGGCTAATGAATCCCAGTAAATTACTCTATAATTTCCTACACTAAATTTTTCCCAACTCTGATCGCTTGCTAACCAGGCCCCGCTCTCCTCCCCTCCCCCTCCCCCCCATCAACCCATTGCTTTTCAAGTTCATTGTCACTTGGCTGTGTGGAGAGCCAGACGCAAGACGATTGGGTGGACCCCCTCTAAGGCGATGCCAACGACCCAAGCCAAGAGCTGGAAATGCCATAATCCAATTATGAATTTTCACATAAATTTTTTCTGTTGTGATGAAAATATCACCCCCTTTCCCCTCGTTGTCCAATAATAACAATAAATTTTTTTTTGGGAACAATAATGACAACAAAAAGTTTGAGTAGACATAAAGCGCTTTTTACTTTATTTTTATCAGTTCGGTTCGTCTCGGAGCCATCACAAAATGATAATGTTGATAATTACATCCCAAAAAGCAGGGAGAAGCATCTTCGAGTTGACTCATTGAAAGTCATCAGGGCGACAACGTCAACGTCATTGTCAGCCTGCAGCATCTTCGTGTCTGCTGCAGTCGTCATCGTCGTCAACTTGAGTCGTCGTCGCCGTCTCCCCCATTTGCTTTTGCCATCAAACCCATCGAGTATGACAATTTCATTTATTTAACATGATTTTTACGCAGCGAGTGTCAGGGAATGGTTGAATATGGATTTTTTTGTGGAATTTTTGAATGCATCATCGGGAGAGAGCTCAATTTCTCGTTGTGTTGTCCAGATATAAGAATTCATTCGATTGTTATTGAATAGGAGTACTGAATCTATTCATTTGAAGACACTCTGAAAAAGTATTTAACTAATATTAATTGGATCCAAACTTGTGCACAATGATTGTTTTCGATAATTAATAAAAGAATTCTGGATTTATTAGCTTTCATATGAGTGTATTCATTTGTTATATTAAAAAAGTTGCCTATTCACTTAAAATACGCTAAATTGTGTTCGATCACAGGACTCAGTTGAAGCCCAAAAGTCTAAGCTGGCTGTTTTAATGAAATAGTTGATGTGAGTATCCTGAGTATTCATGTTTAAAATGAATGAATTCTATTGGGTTTACTAAGAATCTTTAACCAGAGTTGGCACAATGATGGATTTAAGTCCATAACAATAGTATTCCCATACATTCTACTACTAAGAAATTGTAAAAAAAGAAATTATTAATTAAAACTTAAAAATTATATTTAACTTTGGAAGTAATCTCAACCTATTTAATGGGCAGAGTCAATGTTATTGAAGTCTTTATAATTCATAGCTTTTTAAGAATAAATAAGCCACAGTGAATACAATTATTGATTCCAGTCCATCCAAGTGTACGTAATTAAAACTTGAACATCAAGAGTGGCTCAAATGAATACCAAGTGTATTCATAAACCATTCAATCATAGATGAATGATTTGTATATTAGATGAATGATTCACTTGCTATGATTTGAATGAATACTTAAAGACTTCCACCTTCTTGAATGTAATCATTCTCATTCATATTCATCAAAAACTCAAAAGAGTGTTTTGGATGAATACCAAGTGACTTCATTAATTATTTATTAGTATAATGACTTTAATTATTTGTTTTTATATTCAAAATGCTAAATTTTTATATTAACTCTAACATAATTCAATTTTAATTCATAAGCATTATATTGTAATTGAGTGTATTCATTTGCCTTTACTTAAGTAGCGAGTCTTTTTAGGTACTACTTCACTTGAACATCATGAGTGGCTCAAATGAATACCAAGTGTATTCATAAGCCATTCAATCATAGATGAATGATTTGTATATTAGATGAATGATTCACTTGTTATGATTTGAATATGAATGAATACCTCAAATGAATACCAAGTGTATTCATAAGCCATTCAATCATAGATGAATGATTTGTATAATGATGAATGATTCAATTGTTATGATTTGAATATGAATGAATACCTCAAATGAATACCAAGTGTAGTCATAAGCCATTCAATCATTGATGAATGATTTGTATATAAGATGAATGATTCACTTGTTATGATTTGAATGAATACTTAAAGATTTTCACCATTTTGAGTGTATTTATTTGCATTTACTTTCATCAAAAACTCAAAAGAGTGTTTTGAATGAATACCAAGTGACTTCATTAATTATTTATTCGTTTAATGACTTTAATCATTTGTTTTTATATTCAAAATGCAGAATTCATATTAACTCTAACATAATTCACTTTTAATTCATAAGCATTATATTGTAATTGAGTGTATTTATTTGCCTTTACTTAAGTAGCGAGTCTTTTTGACTACTACTCATTTCCCACATGGATTTAACAATGAGTACTCACTTAATCTTAATCGAAACTTTAAGTCTTTTTTCATTCATATTCATTCATTCAAAATCTTAATTTCCCCTCATAATCTTCACACTTGTCACTTTCAATACTCCAAAATCTTCTGGGCCCCCTCAAAACTTTTCTTTAACAGACCCACTCTGATTGCTTCCCCTCCCCCTCATTGGAGTGATCTGCGGCAAGTGCCTTCTCTACTCGCACTTTTGGTAATGACAATCGACTGTTGGTGGAGCTGAGAAGCAGGGAAGGGGCCCGACGACTCTGTGTGATTATCAGCAATTTTCATAAAGAAATGGAAAATCGAAAATGAAATGAAAGCAAAGTGCCAGACGGCAACGTGGTGAAGTGCTCTGGCCATGGCTCCCGTCACCCATCCCCCGTCCCCCGCCTGGCTGTCTTTTCTATCAATGAGCTACGTGCCTTTTCGGCGATTTTGCAGCCTCTTTGGGAAAATACAAAAAACAAACAGCCCCAAAAAAATAATAATAATATTAATACAAGAGACAAGAAAATGTTTAACAATGGGAATGGGCTTGGGACGTGGGACGTGGGCGTGCGAACCTTGAAAATGGAAACGGAATATTGAAACTTCAACCCTGGCCCAATCAGGGCGAAGGAGGGAGACATGTGAAGTTTCGAGTTACGAGTTAGCAATTTTAATTACTTACATTTCACTTTTGTCAAACGAGCGGCAGCCGGTCAAGTGCACAGACTGGCCCCCCCAGCCACCAGCCCACCCATTATCAGGCAACATTCACCAGCTCCCAAACGTGCTATAAACCGGTGCACGCACCACAGGATCTCTCTCTGGGCTGCCCCCCTTGTCACTAATTACCATTTTTGCCATTCACCTGAAGCTCTCGAATAACCAAAAGAAAACACTATTTTTTTTGCAAAAAAATATTTAGACAGCGAAAGTAATCGGCACAAGTTGGAAAATTTAAATGGAAAATTAACATCGGAGACGTTTTGGGGTGGAAGGGAAGCACTAAGACTGAAGCGGACTTCATTGACACCTGATTGGAAAGGGGTGGGCGGAGTGTAGAGTTGTCTGAGGCAAGCTTAGCGAAGGTTTCACTGTAAGAAATTTCCTTCCACTTCGCTTCTGATAAACAGTCACGGTCGCCACTTCACTTATCATCAGCTGACCCGGCGGAGAACTCTTTTTGTATCCAGTTGGTCTGTGGTGTCTGCTCAGCGCTGGCTACGTTGGCGACATTGACGTAGCAAATTCCCCGGTTTTTTGCCAGCGATAATTACATGTCGTCTTAAGCGCAACACACCAAACAAGGGTTGCTACATTCGCTGGTGAAGTGGGTCGTGGGGGGTGCTCCTGCTGCAGTGTTAGTTACATGGTCGCCATTCTCCGCCTGGCACGTAATTTGCTGATTTTGAATTTTCGTCTGCGAGGCGGCAAATGAAATGCTTTTGCATTTTAATGCTCCCCAAACTGACAGCTGCCTGGCGAGAGCGGAGGAAGCGGGCTCCAAGTTGATCTCTATGGCTTTGGCTTTTATTTCATTTTATTTTTTACTTTTTTTTTGGGGAAAGGGGACAAAAACTATTTGTTGCTGCCTTCGGTGCTGTCAACCAGCTCCAGCCCCTGGGCCATTGCCTCCCTCCTGGAACATATTTGCACTGTCTGGCAATTTTTAAGCAATTTCAGCTTCGCCTGGCAGCCCGGCAGCTCGGCCTGACTTGGTCTCCGACTTCACTTTGCTGCATCTGCATCCTGTTTAAATGTTTTCCCTTTTTCTTCTCGCATTTTTTTTTACAGTAACTTCGCGTCGTTGAAATTAAAAATAAATTTCACAGTAAACACATATAAAACGAGACATTGGCTGGAAGGGATTTGTGGAGGAGAGTCTGGAAAATAATAATAAACATCAAGTGGATGGGATAGAGCCCTCCAGCACGACTAGGAAAATGCCCTACATGAGTGGATTGAGAAAAGGAGAAAAGGTAAAGAATGCGAGAAGTGGAAAGCAGCAAGAGACACATCAAAAGTGAAGAAAAGAGAAGAAAGAAACAGTGGAAAGAAGAAAGAAGGAACCTGCATGAAAGGTAGTGAAAATAAGAGGGTATTTAGCAGGGCTGCAAACCTCATACAAATCGACAGGGGTTCACTCCGGGGTTCGAACCCGGGAATCTTTTTGGGTTCGGGTTCACGGAGCGGGTTCAGAAGGTCGCTGAACCTGGGTTCGGGTTCGAACCGGGGTTCAGAAATAATTTTGTTCTGAAAACATATACGTAAATTAAAACAAACAATAGACTCCAGGTCGATAAGTCATGGAGCAATGAATATTAGAGATCAAATTTTCGCTGCTCAATTTCTAGCAGAGTTAAAAGATAGTCCCCATTAAGATTTCTCCATAGAGAAATTCCGCATAGGAAATTACAGTGGATCACAGTGGTTAGTGCGAGCCGGACGTATTCCCAACTTTGCACTCTGAGAGCGTAAGTGACAGCTGACTAATTTGTAAGAGAAACGGAGTAGACTGCGCCACCGTTCGGTCTATATATTATAATTTTATGTTTGCTTAAGACTTTTAAAACAAGACACCAAAAAGGAGGATGGTCGACTGTACAGCTGTTTTTAGAAACTCGCGGTTTTATTATCAGCAGGCATTGCCTAACTTTTGCAAGTTGACAGAGGCCATCTCATGCCAGCATTGAGCTGACTGTTTGGGAATTCCAAAGGCAGCATAAGTGCAAAACAGACAGCTGCAAATCGACAGAAGACGTTGTGTGTGTGTGTGCCCTTTTTCGGCCTTTCTGTGTTAGTAGGGCTTTAGTTAACGCACTGTATAAATTAATCAATAGTGTGTCTTCCAGCTATCTTTCAAAATGACTGACTCTATCGTTGTATAAAACAAATATCTGAGTAGAAAAAGTGCGCAAGGTAATTAATTGTATTTGCAGAAACTGCTAATACAACAAATGCGACATTGTTAATTTCCTTACAATGATAATTCTTTCAAAACTTAAATGCATAAAGATTGCTTGTCATTTTCATCAGAAGATAAACATGGTAAAGAATCATTAATTGTCTTATTTACCATTCTTAAAGCTTTAACTAATTAGTTCCTTTCTAATATTGGTAAATATTTTTTGCAAGCTGTTTTTATTCCAAGGCTTAAAAATTGTGGGAAATGACAAAGTTGACATTTATAGCAGCTTGAGAAATATGTAATAATACATATTTTTTGAACCGAACCCTTGTCAACTATTTTTTGCTCCGGTTCAGGTTCGGGTTCGGGAAGAAAAAATTTGTTCTGCTCCGGTTCAGGTTCGGTTCGGACTTTCCAAAAATTCCGGAGTCTCCGACTCCGGAGCGGTTCAGCTCCGAACCGGTTTGCAGACCTGGTATTTAGTATAAGAAAACTTAAGTTGAAGCAAGTCACGAATGAATTAGATAAAAGACAGAAGTAAGAAAGCAAATAAAAGTGGAAAAGAAACAAGACAAAATAGGAGAAGAAAAGCTGCAAGCACAGACGAAGATAAGCAAAGGAAGTCTAGAAGAACGAAGAAATTTAATCAATTGCAAAACATAAAAGAAAGATATTTAAAAATAAACGAAATAAGAAATGAAGTTTTAAGAAGTAGAAAGGGAAGACAGAGAAGACGTTCAATCTGAACGAAAAAAGAAGAGTTAGAATATGAAAAAGAAAACTGAAAATAAAACAAACAACAAATTCAGCCAGAAAGAAAAGTAAAAACTTGAGAGCAAAGAAGCCAGTAAAAGAAGGAAAGAGAAGAGGGAAGTAATAAGCGAAGCAAGAGCAACAGAATTTCTAGTTAACAGGACAGCAGGATGAACCAAAGAGGAGTACGATTTGCAGGAAAAGAGTTTTGGAAAAGGGAGGGAAGAAGGGCAAAATGCACTGGCAGTTGCTTATTTAGATCTTGAGAAGGAAGATAAAAAAAAAAATTGGAAAAGAAAGAAGATTACTTGAAAAATCTAATGAAAAGTCTAAAAAAAAGAAGGAAGGAAAGAGGAAAAGAAGTGGAAAATAGAACAGGCATCAGAATAGACATAACGAGAGCGCAAGTTGAAGTCGGCTCTAGCCGACTTCGATATACTCGTTACTCATGAACAAACATGTATAACAGTGTTCCTGCGTTCCTTAGGGTGAACATCCGAAAAGTATGCAACACTTTTTAACTCGGCTATTTTTCACATTTTTGCTCATAGATTGAGAACCGCTCATCCGATTCTTATCATTTCTTCGACAAATTTATTTATTATTTATTTTGCTAATTAATAACTATCTTTAGAAGGTACGAACCGTCTATCTGTAAAACTGTAGGAGATATAACGTTTTTTCCAAATTGCGGGGGCGGGAAGGGGCGTGGCCAAAATTTGAAATAAACTTGATCTGCCTGCAAGTATAAGAAGCATTTGTCTCATACATGTCAAACCTCTATCTCTTACCATCTTTGAGATCTAGGTGTTCATACAGACGGACGGACGGACAGACGGACATGTCTATATCGACTCGGCTGTTGATACTGATCAAGAATATATATACTTTATAAGGTCGGAAATGATTCCTTCTGCCTGTTACATACATTTGCACGATTTTAGTATACCCTTTTTACTCTACGAGTAACGGGTATAATAAATCATTTTTAAGACCCCAGGATAAAAAAAAAAAAAATTATTTTTATTCTTTCTACTGAAGAATCGCTGCACATATACATATATTATATGCTTTCACACAGATTAGCCAATTTCGATTAAAGTCAGATAATTACACCCATCGAAATTTAATTAAAGACCCCTTCATATTGTTCAGTAAATAATGTTTTAAGCATGTTATAAATTTTTTTTTTGACAGAAATTGTTAAAACGTGCTTAATTTAAGGTAAATCAACAATATCAAATATTTTTTATTTAAGTTAAAGCATGTTTTTTGCATTTTTTATAAATAAAGTTCAGTTTTTACTGCGAAATGGCTTGCGCGTTCTTTGAACATGAATCCAATTGAAAACATGTGGGGTAACCTTGGCTGACTAAAGTTCAACACGACTGAAGAGCTTCGAAAAACTGTTACTGAGTAATGGGCCAAAATAACGGATTCAGAGTTCGAATTCATGATCAACGCCATCCGGATAGGTATTTTTCAGCTCATAAATAAGCCTGGAGGTTAAATTCATTATTTATTGATTTTTCATTATCCTTATTTTGTATCCTTTTTATTTTTATATATATCTTATAGCGTGAAGTGGTCAGCGAATATCGATACCTGTGAGTGACTCTTACCCCACGCATGACGTTTCATAAGCACCTTAAACAAAAACTTAGCGACTCCAAAATTGCAATAAACTCGACTTGGAAAGAGCTGCTTAGGAAAAGGAACGTCAGCCACAGCACCAAATATGCCCCATTTTTAGCCACTGCAAGAGCAATTATGTGCTATTCTGCTCAAGTGTGGGGCGTTGATCAATTTGAAGACGTAGAAAAGCTTCTTCGTTTTTTTGTCAAACGAGTGTTCCACCTACCTCAATACTCCCCCAACTATGCAATACATTTAGAAACAGGACTTCCCACCATGTCACAGTATACAATGCAAATTCAAGTAGTCAAGTTACCAAAACCATGCGAATGTCCCGCACTCGTCTCCCAAGAGTTGTTACGACGTACCTGCTGGATACCAAACGCACAACATCGAATGCAATCTGAGCGATTACAACACATGGAGCGTTTGGCAAGGTCAGCTTTTACGGAGTATTGACAACAGAGAGAGGGCCAGTTTCGAAGAAGAAGCTAGAGCTAGTCAGTCCCCATCACCTACAGTCAACTGCAGTATACATCGACAGCGAAGCAGCAGCCATATCCGTTATTTTCCGAGCGAGAACAGAACTGATGAACCTAAACTACACCCCGTATAGTACCACGCCCAGCCAGTGCACACTCTGCAATACAGGAGAGAGAGAGGACACTGAACACTTTCTTGCCCGGTGCCCCATACTAAAAGAACTTAGGGTTCTGGACTTGGGAAAATCAACACTGTCGCGCCAGGAATCACACAAACTGCTCAACGAAAGCAATTGGCGCTCCCTTACTGCCTACTTGCGGGAGAGCCTCCAATATCGCCGAAGCTTCCATATGGACTACGGTGATACGTGATCTGGAAACCAGGAAAGCATAGTCACATTTGCCAGGCTAACGTCTAACTGCCACAGCCCCTATTTTATTATCTATTCAACTTCTTTTTTTTGTTAAATTGTTAAACTTCAGAATCAGTTTTTATACTACTTTACAAATTGAAAATACAAAATAAATAATAATACTACTACTACTATATATCTTATAGCTGCTACAAAAAACTTCGGCATGAACAAAGTTAGCTTGACTTTCTCGGTATTCGACTTTTGGTCAATTTATGAAGTGAACGAAAACCTAAAACCGATTAATAATAAATAATGTTCTACTCCATTATTAGCAACTTAATTGTCTTTCGATTCATATCTGGGTTAACTCTAGCTGACAATTATGAACTGAGATGCCGGAGCACCTACAGGAAAAATAAAAAAATTCATATTTCAAAAGCGGAGCAATAAAAAAATTTTACAATCGATTTTTGAGATCACTATTCAAAACTACTGTAATAAAGAGTTTCAAAAGAAATGTAATTTTGCTGAACTCGGGTTCAAACCTAAACCTAGGTCTAACGATCTACCAAAATGAACACCTTCCGAATTCTAGGAGGCTAGCAGAACTTATTTTAAAGCATTTACTCTTGGGAGTTGGTCCGAATTGAAATTTTCAGGATCTAATCTGTTTTGAGAGAAGCTTGGCTTGGCCGTTTTGGAGCTGAAAAGCCAATTTAACATTTGCAATCTGCTTTCTTCAGTGATTCAATGAATCTGATATGATAAGCTATGTCTAGAAATTTATGGATAGATAAAGTACCAAAATCAATTCATAGAAGGATTGGTCTTAAGCTTGAATTTTTCTATGGTACACCCTACGAATTTTGATATTATAAAAATTTTCAGCTTTGGTCACACTTACATTTTTCTTTTTTGCTTAACTAACTGAAGTTACATAAATTTCATTCTTAAATCTAGTCTCGAGTCGAGCTTTTAGTTCAAGTTTCATTATATTGTTATGTTTTAGGATCATTGCACTGCAATGAAATGGTCACACTTACTATTAAGAAAGCGAAGTTGGGAAACAAAACATAAGAAATGGGGACACATGAGACATAACACAAATTTACGTACATTTTGTACAGTTTTGAGCTAAAGAAATTCATTTAAGGTCGAAAGTGTTTTTAGCGAAATTAGGATCAACTTGTGTATTTGGTGGCCTTGGTGATAGGAACAAAGTCAACCCCTGTTTGGGCAGGCACGCAAAGCGAGGGAGGGAGAGAGGGAAGCAGGAGGTAATCTGCCAATTAATAGTTAAAACTCATCTTAGCTCTGATCACGAGTGAAAAAGTTTAAAGTAGGCTAAAATTCCAGATGAATCGCCATGTGTGACACTAAGAACAAGTAGTCATCGACTGCCAAAGGTGTATCGATAACTCCATACATACCATACCATACCATACCTTAGCACTAAGAATCGAATGTGAGTTCAGGGAACTAGTTCTCCACTGTATATTTACCAAGCCCGACTTAAATTGACAGAAATAAGACTAGATATAGTTTAAATTTAAGTTTTTACCATCTTAGACTGATCCCAAGACTATGATCCCAAAAATCCCAAAAATGTTATTCAAGTATTCTAGTACTGATAAAAGTCTGTTCAGCTTAATACAAAAGTTCTAGAGTAATTCTAAACCATTTGTAATTTAAGTATAATTTATTTCATTTTCATGAAAAACCAAAATAGTCCTTGGCTTGAAACCCGTGCAGACAGCTGGGTAAATTCGTCATGCCGGACGTTCAAAAATAGTTTTTACACGAAGGGTGTGCGTTGGGGTGGGGTGGGGTGGGGTTGGGGGAGAGGGCAACCAATTGGATTGACTTGGCGGCGTCTCGTCTTTTGTTGCCCTTGAATTTAACAGCCAGCCAGCCAGCCTGGATGCCTGGATGAGCGCGTGCCAAATGCGTCCGCATGAAATACAGCTGTCCGGGGGTATCTGTATCTGTACCCCGTGCAGCAAATAAAAGCAGACTCCAGCCACCCCAAAATACGACAAACTGTAACTGACACGCCGGATATTTTTAGCCATTGGAAACGTTGGCAACCGTTGGCGGCGAAATGGAAGTGGAATTGCAGTTATTGCCATAGTAAATACCAAAAATATCCAGTCAGCCAGCGGCGAGGGCGACGGTGATGGTGGATTCTAATGAACAGCCAAAAGCTGTCAACTGAAAGGATTACATTAGATGGCATTTGATTTGATGGAGCTGAATTCATTAACGGAGTGGAACAGTTGGAATGCAATTTGGTGTGACGATGATGATGCTGATGAGGGGAGAATCTTCTAAAAATAGAGATGCAAAATATGTATATGGCATCCGGTGGGTAGAGAGAGAGAGAGAGAGAGAGAGAGGGAGAGAAAGCCCCTTAATTGTGAATTGATAGCCTAAAGACTGAAGTGGACCACCATCAAAACCAACTGCTGTGCCTTCCAGCCGGGGTCAATGCTGTCACTGACACTTGAGGTGCAGCCAGAGCAGCAGCAGCAGCAGCAGCTGTTGTCTTTTTGCCAAATCACCCACAATTTTCGGCGGCGGCAACAGCAATCAGTGCCGGCAACATCTTGCTTGGAATTTGAATATCGTTTTTAAGTCCCACCAGCAGATGGCCAGATGTTGATGAAGAAAAGGAAACCGGAGTTGGACAGAGAGATTTGGAAGTAGGGAGATCCGACTTTGATTTCCCATGATCAAACTTTAAATCATTCGCTGTGGGAGCCAGGGAGTAGAACGTGTTAATCAATCGAGTGCATGATGGGCCGATTCTAAAATCTTCCATAATTGAAACGATACACACACACACACACACACGCACACGCATGGAAGACTTATGCAAAGACATTTTCCAAGACCAAAAATAAACAACTTTTTTTTTTTTTTTTTGGAGGAAAATTTATAGCACGATTGCTGGGAGCACAATTTAAACTACGCGTGTGAGGGCGGTTAGGGACAGAGCGGAGCGCAGGGTGAGGGGCGTGATGAAGTGTCGGCAATGTTGCGCTCTTTTCCAATTTTCTGCTGTTGTTGTTTTTGGGGGTTTTTTTGATTTTCTTTCATTCGCTTCTGGGTAATTGTCGTGTAATTTATGGTCGACGTATGGGAATATCAATGTTTTTTTTTTTTTGTTGGTCTAAATTTAGGAGCAGCGATAGGAGCCATCGAAATGAGGCTCGACGCTAGTTTTTTTGTTTTTCCTCTATTTGAGGGGCGATAAAAAAAAAACGGCATATTGTTTATAAACAATAACAAAGCGATGGAAGTACACAAGCCAACAGCAGAGTTTCAGCTTTTGTCGCTTGCAGTTCGGGTAGGTCAATGGCAGAGGGAACATTTTTGTGATATATCAAAGTGCAAGGCACTGGAGAAAGTACTGCGATAAGGTTCTTAATTAGTTCAATGATAAGCTGAGATTTTCTGGGAGAATGAAAAGTTGTGACTGATTTGTGATGTGTGAGAGCAGACCGAAGTGTTGGAAGAACCTAAAACCAGTTTAACTCAATAGACCCTTTTCGCTAGTAAAGTAACTAGTCCTACCTGCACTACCTAAACGAGGCCACTGTTGAAGAACATTCTCTGTACTAGGGGTCTGCTTGGGAGCACTCAAACTGTGAGCCACAATGAGTACTCATGAATATGAATCAATTTTTTGAGTACACAAACTCACCTAAATGAATATGTATTGTATTCGGTCATGTTAAGTGCGAAATTTTAAATACTCAAAACGACTGAGAGTGAATGAATCAATAGGCAAAACGAGTTGATTAAATGAGTAAATACAAAAATATATTTTTAGTGGGAAAGAAAACCGGTAATATTTAAATATTAAAAAAATTGGACCAAATTATTTTACTATTTATTTTTGATGTGATTTTGATTTCGGCGCGGAAGATTTTAGTAGGATTAAATTTTATCGTCATGTGATGCTAAAGTGCTGCTCTGACGTTATGCATATTTTGTGTTTTCGTTTTATTTGAATAATGGTGAAACGAGGGGAAGTGGGAGGAAAGTGGACTTGACCATGACTGAACCGTGACTTAGCAGTGACTTGATAGTGACTAAGGGGTGACTAAACCGTGACTTGAAAGTGACTAGAAAGAAATGACAGTGACTAAAAATTTACTGAACAGTGACTTGACAGTGACTTAGGGGTGAACAACGGTGACTTGAAAGTGACTAGACAGTGACAACAGACAAACAGTGACTTGACTGCGATTAAACAGTGACTTGACAGTGACTTTACAGAATTACATAAAATTAGGAACACTTGACCAAATTTTGAAATTAAGCTCTAAAATTTAGTATCATGTTTCACATCAAAGCCTCGTGAGTGCTAACGATACTCACCAATTTTTTTTTGTACTATTAATTAAAAATATTGAATTTTATATGTATAAACAAGTGAGAAAGTCGGTCAAGCCCGACTATAACATACTCTGTACCTGGAGTAGAAGCTGAATGCAATGCTGGTGCTGCGCTCATCTCAAAGTCTCTCTCTTACTCTCTCTCTCGTTCTCTCTCTCGTTCTCTCTCTCGTTCTCTCTCTTGCTCTCTCTCTCGCTCTCTCTCTCTCTTTCTAAGATTGTGTGGTGTTAGTTGTGAATGGGTGGGCGGGGGTGGGGGGAGGGCGATGTACTTTTTTGCTCATAACTTGAGAACCGCTGATCCGATCTTTATCATTCCTTCGGCAAATCTAATTACTAACTATCTCTAGAAGGTACGAAACGTCTATCTTTAAAACTGTAGGAGATATAACGTTTTTTCCGAATTGCGGGGGCGGGAGGGGGCGTGGCAAAAATTGAAAATAAACTTGATCTGCCTGCAGCTATAAGAAACATTTGTCCCATACATGTCAAACCTCTATCTCTTACCATCTCCGAGATCTGTTTGTTCATACGGACGGACGGACGGACAGACAGACGGACAGACGGACATGGCTATATCGACTCGGCTGTTGATGCTGATCAAGAATGTATATCTTTATATAGTCGGAAATGATTCCTTCTCCCTGTTACATACTTTTGCACAAACTTAATATACTCTATGTACCTTCGGTACAGAGTATAAAAATCTCACCGATTTCAAAGAAATTTTTTTTTATAAATTTGGTAGGTGTAGAATAGGATTTCATCTATATTTCGTAACGCAAGGTGATTTGGGTGTCCCTCTGCAGAATATTATTGCAAACTCCTCCTTTGGCTCATCTGTGTATGTGTAGCCACGTAGCGGTGGCTATTTGGGCCGTCGAGCGAATGCACCAACACACCTGGGAAATGTAAGCACATAGATGTGGCATATGGGCGGGAATCCAGCAGCAAAGTCGTATCGGGGAAAAGGCATGAGATTTTTATATAAATAAATTAGAAACAATTTGCCGGGTCAGCTATTGGATCGTTTACTAAGTTACAACAGCTGATCTCATTCCTTTTTTTCGCAGCCAACTTCACATTTGACCGCTTAACCTTTATATATTTAAACAGCTAATATAGCAAGGCTTTTTTGTAAAAAATGTTGATACATTTTTTGGAATAGTCTTTGTTTGGTGCCCTATCGAAGATGGAAGATCGAAAAAGAAATAACAACTCGAGAGATTGGATAAACTAAATTTGTCTAACAAGCACATGAAACGTCTGGGATTCATTTTGGATCATATAGGTTCCTTATGTTTTTATATAATGAAAATACATACAAGTTTGATGACTCGCCAAAAGCTTTGTGCAGCTTGAATGGGATGTGCTACCACACCCACCATATTCTTCAGACTTGACACCTTCGGACTATTACTTGTTCCGGTCTCTGCAAAATTTTTTGGATGGGATTACCTTCAACACAAATCAGAACGTTGAAATCCACTTGAACCAGTTTTTTGCCTTCAAGAGTCAAACATTTTATGAGCGTGAAATCAATCTCTTCCCCGAAAGATGAAAAAAAAAGTTATTGGATCAATTTTTTACACAATAGAAAAATTGTTCTAAACTTGCACTAAAAATCGAAATTACTTTGTGAACGACCCAATACTAATATCAAATAATTGAAAATATAACAAAGTCACTATCAGAGGCATAATATGTGAAAATTAACCTATGATTGCGTGGTACCAGTTTCAGAAGAAACATTTGCCAAATACAAATTTTTTTCTTTTGTTTAAAGCAAGTAAGGTAACTTTAGGTATACCAAAAGTGCGTATTCCGAAAGAGCATTTCGCGATGCATGAAATTTAATTACTGAAAATCTTTGTCCTAATGCAACCAACTCCGAGAATGATATCAATATAATAACTAATTTGGATTTGAATTTTTCTTCACCTGTAAAATTCCTTAAAAGATTCGATACTAACTCTTTTTTAAATTTAATTCAATCCGAGCCCTTGTCGATTGAATGTTGTAAATCTGACTCTCTACCTGTATTCACATTCATTGGAGTGCGTGTCAGAATTCATTTATTTCATTTTATTCATTTTAAGTTTGAACGACTGGAATCGAATACTGAAAAGAACCGATAAAAACTAAGAATCAGAACTGGAATTGATATTTGAAATTTTTTTTACACCAGTATTAAAGAACCAATATTCTTGGATTCGAAAAGACCGAAAAGAACCTTAACGTTGTACCGGTACAGTTTCGGTTCTGAGCAACAACTAGACTGCAAAGCTTGGCAATTAGTTTTTGGGGGACTTTAACTTAATTTGGTTGTGATACAGAAAAATGCGGACCCAGTCTCAGTCTTAGATGCTCATTATAATGTCATGATAACCCTTGAACAAAAAAATATTTATGTTATCCATTTCTCTTCAAGTGAAACATAATGAGCAACGCAGCTCTGATCAAGGCTGCAAAACCTTTGAAATTCTGAAGAAAGTTGGGACCGGGAGTTCAAGGCACTTGAAAAGTGTTAGGTTCGCTCCTCAAACCAGTTCCTTTACTTATCGAACCTAAGTTTTTGGTTCGAAACTTGGTTCTTGAATTCCGATATCGTTGAGATATTTTGTGCTTTTAGCTAGTGGAGCTATTAAAAGCGTTTATCAATACCCGAATGGACCACATTCATTATAGTAGTCATTCAAAAGTTCACTACCAAGACCGCACCTTCTATGTAAATCAATAAACGGATTGTCTTTACTTCCTTCTCGAAGTCATAATATGCAATTTGGATATAATTTTGAAGTGATAATGATCCGATTTAATACTATAAAATAATTTTTCAAAGTTCAGAATATTGTGATAAAATTAAAAGTTAAGAAAAAACTGACTAAAGATATTCTTTAAACCGAGCCTTTCTCAATCTGAAAAGGTACGGTTCAGGTCTAGGCTCGGGAGGTTTAAAATTTAAAAGGTCTGGTTCGATTGAGGAACCAAAATACTGTTCGGTTTGATTCCCTGTTTTTAACATACTAGAAGTGAACCACTGAACTGAAGCGAAACCACGATTTGATTTGCTTCCAAAACCATTTTATAAGCCGAACCGGTGGCTTAAGAACTCCATGAACCACTGAACCGAACCAGTCCTTATGTACGAGCGGTTTGCAACCTTTGAAACCTTATAAGTATTGGAGAAGCACATTAACTTACGGCAGCCCCAAGGTACTTTTGAGTTATGTAAGGCTTTCGATTAAAACAACTAATTTCTAACCAAAATCTTACAAAAATGCTTTATACAACAATTAGTTTTTGCCTTTAATTGCCTGCCAAAGTCGTGGTTGCATTTAATTAAGTTTTCAAAGGGAATTAAGTGACCACGGGCCAGCTTTTTTTATTCAGCTCCAGCGTCTGTTAGCCTTAACAGTGGTCGAAACGCACGGCCGCTATGCTTAACAGTGGGCCTTAACACTCGCAACAGTTTTGCAGACGCAAACGCAACATGTTCGACTCGAGGTTTTGTTATGTTCGATGAGGACCGGCAACGGGTCGAACGGGTCTGCCTTTGGTTTGAGCTCGCATTGCGTTTCGTTAGCTCGTGGCGTGCGTTTCGTATAACGGAGTAAAACGGAGTGTAAACACAAAAGCAAAACAAACCAAAAAACACAGAGAACGAGAGAGCCGAAAACATAAAAACCCAAAAAAAGTCGAAATAATTTCGAAAAAATATATATAATTTTTTTTGTTGTATTCAAAAATCAAAAAAACCAAGAAAATTTCCTACATGGTGTGGATTACCAGTGATTGATTTTTTTTTTTTGGTTTGAAAAAAATTGGAAATATGAAGTGCATTTTTTTTGTTGTTGTTGGTGGTTTTTGTGCGTGACATTTTCATCAATATTAATCAGAAGAATATTAAGAAGCATAAGACGAAGGAGAGGCTCAAGTAGCAGTTGCAGCAGCCGGAATACACAAAAGAAGTGAGTACTGGAAAATATTGTAAACACCCACACACACACACACTCACTTTTGACCTTTGTTTGGGTTTATTAAAAAGGTTTTCCGCTTTAGTTAGCTACTTTGACATTTGAAAACTGAAGTTTGAGTGGGTTGGGTTGTTAAAAACGGGGAGTTTAGACTTTGCCTTGGGGCTAATTGGCTTTTTGTAACAAATGAATTCAAACATTTTAATTTTGAGAAGTGGAAATTTTGGAATATTTTTAATAAAAGGTGAAGTCGATTTGAATTTTCTATTGAAAAATTAAAGATCCAAAAATGAATTTTTAATCTCAAAATTCGTGAGTATAAAGTTTTGAGTTTCAGCTTTGCTCATAAAATCAAAAGAATTTAAAAAACAAAATTTATAAAAGAATAATTATTTCCTTCAAGAATTCCAATTACACGTTAGACCTTTACCGATCCTCTTTTATACACCCACCTGAAGCCATTAACAGTAGATCTTAAACCTGGTCATTATCTGTTCGAAAAACTGTTTTACACTCCAGAACTAAGCCACAGTCTCAGATCACTACCCCATACCATGTATACTTTTGCTGATCTTTCTTCTTATCTTTAAATAAATCCTCCTTTAATTTTTCATCCGTTTGCTTTTTTCTTTTTTTATTCGTTTTTGAACTTTTTTTTATAATTTGGTTCTTGAAAACAAGCTAAATTCGTTCTTATTCTTTATTTCATTAGCAAATAGAGTGAGGATCAATAAGTACGTGAAGAGAAAAAGTTCTAAGCTTATGAAATTCGGCATCAAAAGTTCATTTCTTGATCCAAGAAATTCATTCTTCGAACAAGATTTTTAATTCTAACCGAACGTTCTTGATGTATGTAATTATATATTTTTTCTCGGTTTAAATAGTTTGAAAAAATGTTCTAGTACTTTTTGAGTATTCCATAAGATCAAACTCAATTCGATCTTAACACGATTTTGGTCAACTAACCCTCAAACATTGAGATCCAACCACATGCTGTCAATCTTAAATCTTTTAGTTTGAACCCCCAATTGAAAAGAAATGGGATATCAGCTATATATATATATATCTCATCAATGTAGTTTTCGAAAAAACATTATCTTTTGTTGGATACTTCGGTACCTGGTGATTCCCTTGTGGTTTGGCTATAATCTAAATCGACCATTTTTCCCCTTCTTGTCTTGCTTCTTATAAAAAAGATAATTTTTCGAGCGAAATTCAAATTTTAAAAAATTTTATCATTTGGACGTGTTGCTTAGGGTGAGATCAAACACCTCGATTCAAACTAAGTAGAATGCATTTGAATTATGGAAGATATCTCTCAACATATATGGCAAACGTCCACTGGCAGTGGCTCTGACATGTGTTCACACACATGTATGACAGCAACTGACACCTAAAAACATGTCAACCAATGAGTGTGAACGCACTCCTAGTCATGTAATGATCATTTGGCATAAGTAGGGACTAACTAAACGTTAAGTTATCACTAGAAGAGTAAGCAATACCTCCACTAAGAAAAAAAACGACCATTCAAAACCCAGCAAAAATGGGCTCCTAATTAAACGATCTCGTTCGTGAATTCTCACGACGTTCACGAAAAAACACCACTGAAAAGCTTTCCTACTTAAACTGGCATTAATCACAATAAAAGTGCGAACATCGCTTATTGAGAAATGTTTTACATTCTACAATAAATATTAATATTTAATAAAAACTACAAAAAATCTTCGGGTACAAACTGACTCGAGCTCTTGATTTTATCGCTTAAGTAAATCATTTAAGGCAAAGACTAGAGCAAAAAGCTCTCAGTCACCAAGCAATTCGCCGCAATGAATCGTGCGAGGTCGATAGTCGTGTTGGTTGCAATGCAGCGAGGTTCTGAGTTCGATCCCTAGAAAAAGAAGACAAAGTCAATAAAATAAAAAAAAGTGGAAGTCAGCAAGAAAACTAATTTGGTATAAAATTTTAAATTAATTTACTTTTGAAATTAGAGAAAAATATTTTTTCAGCGTTTATTTTGCGAGCACAAAATGTTCTTTACACATGCCCAAGCCGTACATAAGGTGAGCACAAAAATGTTCATAATATGTATGACGTTTCAAGAAAAAACGGGATTACAATACTTTTGTCAACGAATGGACGTGATTTTGGTAGATTTTTAACGAAATTTTTTCTGAAAATGTTTAACAATTCTGATGTAGCTGATAATATCTACTTCTAATAAGACTTCTTAATGGTTCTGTAACCATTTCATATAGTTCTCAGGAGAACAAACGTTTTAAATACAAATTGAAATCGTATTATTTAGACTGGGATTCCTTAACTTAGGTTCGGGTCCGAACCTATACTCGAACCGAACAATATGGGTTTTTGAAAAGTTGTGTGAAGATGCCATTGACTGATATGTCCATCCGAGTTTGTAACAAATTTCTACATAGTACAGCTTGAAGCTTAAAATTTAAAGGCTTTTCTTGAACTATTTTACTTAGGTGGATAAAAACAGTTTATAAATATAATTACAAGTACCAATCTATATTTAATACTAAGGGAGATATGACGTTTTATTAAAATTTCGGGAGCGGGAAGGGAGATACACTTGATCTGCCTGCAAGTATAAGTACACCTCTAACTCTTACCATCTCAGAGATCTGTGCATTCATACAGACGGACAGACAGATATAGTTATATCGTCTAATATATATATACTTTACGAGCTGAACCCGCCGCGACTTTGTCTGCGTCCAAGATTTTAAAAAAATTGTGTGGTTTCCCTTCCATCCCGTCTTAAAGGACCCAACGAACTTTCCTTTCCATCCTCCACCGCTCTTCACTCTTTCCCTTCCCCCTTACTTTAACACTTGCAGAAGCTGTCATCAAATTTGTGTGATAACTCCCTCTAGCGCTCTTAGCGTTACAGCTTAGCATGTCATGTGCTCCATACAAACTTTTCTTTGGCTTTTTGACCCACTTTGCGGACAAATTTTTCAAATTTTCTTTCTTAGTGCGCGCCTGCATAACTAATCGAAGATCTATGCCAAATCTTAGATCTGTAGGATAAGCAGTTTAATAATATGTGGCAGTCCTTCTCTCTGTTGCATACTTTTGCACAAATTTGATACTCTATGATTGCCTTTGGCATAAAGTATAAAAATTTTAAAATTGAGTCTCTGAGATATAAGAGTATACGAAAACTATACAGACAATATAGAGATAAGTCAAAAGAAGGCTTAAAAATTATTTACGAAAATAACGAGTTATATAAAATATAGCTTAAAACTAATAACTTTAGATCCCACTAGTTAAGGAGCCTTAGACCTAGGAACAGACCGCACAGATCACCAGTTGTAAGGGCTGGCAGTCTTGGTTTCAATAGACTGAGGAAGGCAATATGATTACCGAAACGCGTAGGCGAAAGCCTTAACCGATAAGCATTTTGACTGCAGGAAGGAAAGACGGCTGAAACCATCCCCAATTTACACCACAGACTTTACTAAAATTAACAGCATTTTGCTACTCTAACTCAGTTTTGATAGCCTGATGAAACAACACTAAGTTCTCAAGCTTACATGCAACTATTACTACATTTTCATTTCGCATTCTAAAAACAAACTTTAAACTTTTCAACTCTCAATCTCAAGAACTTCTTTGAGTTAAAACTTAGTTTCACTAAGGATCTAATGCCTTTATTTTTGAAAAGTTTAAAGTTGAAATTTAAAGAGCAGCCCTCGATTCCAGCTTCAAAATTTTTGTCTAGCTGTCACCTAAGCTAAGCTTAACTGGTTTGTCTTTCCATCTCTCTTTTTGAATCCCCTCCCTGGCTTCTTGGCATGATTTATGAGATTACCCAAAAAAAAAAAAAAAAAAACAATAAAAACGATTATCATTGTTGAAGAAACAAGTTTCCATAGAATCCCCCTCCTCCCTCCCCCTCCCAAAAAAAAGCAGTGTCAATGGATGCAGCTGGGCAACCCAAAAGCAACACACCTGCCCCAAAGAGTCATTAAAGGCTACAGTTTTTGGATTTTATAATTTGGCCCAATTTGGCGCTGGCATTGCAAATTGCTTGAAACAATCGACAGGCTGACGGAAGTGCAACATGCTCTTGTTGTTGCAACAACAGAAAAACTTGCCTCAACATTTCTTGGATCCTTTTTTGACGCGTTCCCGTCAGAGGCATGTCGAAAGTTTCTACGTTTTTTTTTTTTTTTTTGTTAGTTCTTTGCATGCCACAAATTATGCTTTTTTTTGCCTTCTTCCGTTACACCTTGAGAGCTGTCAAAGATTTTGACAGTGATTTGACTTCTTCTTCGACTGAACCGAAAGTGGTTCAAAGTTTTTTCTTTTTTTTTCTACCATTTGGTTATGCCTAAGGGAGCAAAGGGGGGTAGGGCCAAACGGCTTAAGCCAATTGTTTTAGTTTCAAGCATTTAACATACTTTTGGACAACTTTTTTGTGTTATTGAAGAGTTAAATGAATTATTTTTTATTTTGCTGGAAGTTAATTGGAAGAGCTGAAAGCGCTTGAAAGGAAGTTTTCGTTTGAAAAGAGAAAGGGCGGCTAAGTTGGGGAAAGATCACGGAACCGAGTCCTTTATTTGTGTACTTTTCTTTAATTATTGCGTTTTGGGTTCGCTTGGAGTGAAATTTACCAGGGTTTGTCAACCTCTTACCTTCCTAAGGGTTCGAACAGTATTTTCGCTTACTTGGAACCGGAATTTTTTGGAAATCTTTTGTTTGAGTTGTCTAGCATAAGCCGTTTGGGCTGTGCATTGTTGATTTAGTCGGTCAATAAGTAAAAAAAAAAAATACTCAGTTTTTCAAAAAATTTTCTATGAAAGTCCAGCTGAAAAATTTCAATCACAACTTTAAAATATAACTCATGAGGGCAATAGGCGTTAAGTCCGTATTTGGATTTGAATTTTTGTATAACAAATACACCACCAAATGACAGCCTTAAATTTAGTTCAATAAGTGATATTTCATCTTATGTTGAATAACTCACCTTAACATATCCAAAGTCTATTTATAAGGCAAGGATGTCGGTTTTATGTTTGTATATAATCCGAACTTCGAAGAAACGATCCCCAATATTCCTATGGCTGTTTAAGAAAGCTACGCATTCGTTGTTATTTGACGCAAAGGACTTGCTCCGGTGCGTATAGGGTCCACGCAAGTCATAAGTGCTCTCCTCTCTTTTTAGTTCCGAGCTAAGGTTTTGTTGGCGCGTTCAGACCAGCTACAACAACATCATATGTGACTCTCTCTCTCTCTCTCTCTCTCTCTCTCCTATGTAGTAGTAATAGTAGTGCTTCTTTATTTAAGCTGATGCAATAGACATTACATAGATTTTAGCTTAGATTCTAAATAAGAAGTTTTTGCAGTATATAAAATACCAATATAAATAAAACGACCTGATAAGAACCGTCAGTCGATCACTGCCTTCCATATTCTTTGTTATTGAGCCTAATAAACCTAGCTTTCCGGGTCTTTCCCAGATCCCAGATCTCTCAACTGCATAGCCCGAGATTTGGTTGGCAGCATTACTTTGCTTGAAAAGTTCCCTTCTAAAATTTGTTTTCGATATCCAACCAATTTGATCCATTTAGTAGCGGGTAAACTTCGTGTGGATGTTGTCTTGCCTAACCCAAATATAAAAATCTGTATTTCCTCAAAATTGGGCAGCTTCCAAAAATATGGGTAATGTTTTCCAGCATGTTCCAATTGCAAACAGAATAATGAAAAAAAGTTCCCATTCCCTTAGGAACTGACAACGTCCACTTAGCAGAAATCGTGGCAATATTTTAGGCAGTCTACCTTCTGCATATAAGAAAAGTACATGTCCACGGTAGATATATGGAGAAGTGACAATTCCGTTTCCAGCAAGTATCTAAAAGCAGGTTCTCAACTTCATTGTACTGCATAATCCCCCAGACTTGTGCTTCGAAAAGTTTGTATTTGGTCCTCGTTGGTATATCTTTTCTGCTTAGGAGAGACTTCCAGGTGCAATTTAGCGCCACTTTCGCGTCCTTCAATTATTCTTCCATTTCTGCAAATGGTATTTAAATTCTCTCCTAAGTCTTTGGCAAATTCAAAAGCAACAATAATGTTTCTTATGCAAAAAATCTAGTTTCTCTTTCTATTTCTTGTAGTTGTTTTTGCTTGAGATATATTTTGTGCATTTGTATACCTCAAACACAATTTATTTCCGAGATTTTATAAGATTCGAGATGGTTTTATAATTTGTAATTGATGATGCTGCCCATTGCAAGTCTCAAATTCCCATTATTTTCAATGAATAAGATTTGCGTTGGTATGCAACCTTGTAAGAAGATCCACAAATCAACCCAAGACTTATAGCAAAATTAGTCCACGCAAAATAAATAACTTTCGGGATCCTGTGGTCGGTATTTGACGATGCCTAAATGCTCCAATTGGTTGTAAGAAGAGCTGTGCTGGAATGGTTTCATTGATGCCCATACCACCAGATAAATTTCGATGACGTTCCTATCCCTTCTCTACATCATATCATACATATCTGTGCTCTGACACTAAAATAAAATTTTGATATGAGCCTTATGTACAAAATAGTCTGGGCATTATGACCGAATTCTACGTTTAATTCTGAGTTTTATTTGGGCTTTATATCATTTCACCAACTACAAATACTCTCTAGCGTAAGCCGTTTAGGCTGAGCGTTATTGACTCAGTCAGTCAAAACCTAAACAAAATTCTCTCACTTAAAACTCGAGTTTTCCAAAATTCCGTCTTACTGGGCGTCAATATAACTATTTATTCAGATTTTTAGCATAAGCCGTTTGGGCTGGGCGTTGTTGACTCAGTCAGTCAGTCAGACTTTAGATTTCATCCTTACCGTTTTCTTAGACTTCTGCCATATATAATTTCAAATTACCCTGGAATACCATTAATTCTAACTTGGAAGTTTTGTAACAAATTACTTCCCTAATCCCCTCCCATTCTCTTACTCCACCTCCAACTTTAGCTTCATAAGTTCTCATCTCGTTTAACTAGAAGAGATGTCCATTGGTTAATTTGGTTAATTGAAGACAATTGAAAGCCGCTTTGCAGTTCATTAAGTCTCATCATCTCTCATCTGTTGAGCATCAGCATCAGCAGCTTCTTTCCTCTTTGTAGCTTTTGTTTTTATGACCCTTCCCGTACCCACTCCATCGCCTGTTATTGTTGTCTTGTCGCCAGACTAATTAAAATATTTGCACTCAAATGCTTAAGCAATAAATATTTGTCAAGCTATCATCATTAGGCCCAAGTCAAATGGGGCAAATGGAAAATGAAAATCTATCTATGAGTGGCGGCAGTTTTTTTTTTTTTTTTTTTTTATTTTCATATTCGGTTTGGCCTGCATTTTGGATGAGCTTTAATGGCGCCGCCTTAATGCAAGTGAAGCGTTCCGCTTCTCATTGAGCAGGCCCCCCCCCAATTAATAGTCATTGATGGCAAAACTTTCGAGCTGAGGCAGGGGCAAGTGAAGTGTGCCTTGAGGCTGGCCATGTGTGTGAGTGTGTGCTCAATTCAAATTTGGTACTTAAATGGGCATAAAATTTTCCTGATTCTGAGCAAAGAGGATTTATAGTTTTTTATACCCTAGATGGGAGAAGGTATATAGGTTGAGTCGAAATTTGAGTATTTACCCTGGATTGAGTATTAGAAAAATCTTTAGCATACCATTAAAGTATTGACTTTGCAGGATGACGTTGAGAAACTACGTCAAAATAGGAACGAACTTCTCCGAGTCTTTTGTGATACCATGCGAAAGAACTGGGACAAGGCTAGGTGCGACGACCACCACTAAGAAGTAACGATCAGGTGCGGAAAGACATTTCCAAGCTTGGTGTGAAAAACTGGTGCCAGCTCGCAAGGAGCAGAAGCGACTGGCGAGCATTAAAAGCAGCGGCAGAGACCGTCAAACGGTTGTGATGGTCGTTAAAGAAGAAGAAGAGTAGCAGAGTTCTCTCTCTCTCTCTGCTCTGTTACTTCTGCTCAGCCTCTCGGCCGTTGAAAAACAATCTAAGAAGGACTCTAGCTGATTTTTAAGAACGACTTTCTGGAATGCTCAACTTATGAGTTCCCAAAAACCAAACTACACTAAATGCTAGCTACACATTAATTAGACTTGCCCATTCCAATTGAGTTCAGCTCTAGCTTTTGTCGCCCATCAATTTCCTGCCCAACAGCAGCAGCAGCATCATCATCATCCTCCGCTGACAGAACTTATGAAAATGTTTTACAATATCCTTTTTATGTTATTACAAGTGTATGTCCTTGTCGTCAGCTTTGTCAAAATGTCTGGCAACGCTGCTTAACAGTTTCGTCTTTCTTCCCTTTTTCTTGGCCCACGCCTTCAACTTCGCGCTCGGCGTTTGAATATGTCACATTACTCCTTAGCTCCTCGCTCTCCCCTCTCGCCCGGCAAACAAGCAACTACAATGTTGACGCGTTGTCCTCCCCCTTCTCCCCCACCACATACCCTTGTGGGTGGTGGGTTTTTTTTTTTATTTTTTGGCTGAGCTGGCTGACGGAAGTGACAGTTGAACATTCATTCATTCATTCAAGCCAAAAGCAAGCAACGAACGAGCATAGGAACCGGGAACCATAAAGGAAAAGCTTGACGGGCCAAGAAGTAAAAGCAAAGAAATTCTATGGCAATTTGGCTTAGAGATGGGGGAAAGTGTTGAAAACTCACAGCGAGTGACATGGAGAAGGAATTTTTCAAAGAAAATGGGGGACTTAAGTCAACCACTTACTATGCTATGGGAATCATTGCAAAAAGGGGGGAAAATGTTTGTGATTTGAGCTCTTAAAAAATACGAAATATATTTTAAATCAGAGGTCGGCTATGGAAGCAGAAAGGTTGCCACTGGCGACAGAGAAAAGCAAAGCAAAGCATTGGTCGCTGCAAATGCAGAGAAGAGATCGTTTGAAATAAAGCGACGGAAAAGAGCTCATAACTACGCCATCAACCGCTGACTAGTGACTTAAGTGCTGTGTGCTCTCTTGGCACAAGCTTCGGCTTGCGTTCGGCTCGCGTCGGTGTGAATAGCGAAACGTGTTCGCCGCTTTGAAGCTGGTTGTAGGCTCCCCTGGCCGAAGTCACTCGTGTTTTCAAAAAGACGCAAGGCGAAGCTGTCAACTTACAATTTCTTTAACACAAACACAAAAGCTACTTACTTATCTACTCACTTCTCTGCTAACATGGTCGATTCCTGTTTTAAGGAGATTCTTATTGTTCTTATCTTTTTTAAAAGATCTCTACTTAAGCCACGGTATCAGAGATTTTAAATATTCTAAGAATTTCTAAGAGTTTATAAGGCGTAGGCCAACGATAGCGAGAGCATTGGTCGCTTCGAAGTGTGGCGAGCGACTGACTGCTTTCTGCTCTCTTGGTCTCAGCGTTCGGCTCGTATATGTGAAATTTGTCTTCTGCGAAACTCTTTTAGAAACATAGGACCAGCGTTCAGGCAGCTTAAGTAAGTTCGTTAAAGTAACGCTAAAAACCCAAGTTTCATTATTAGAATACGCGACAGTTTAAATAGTTCAACTTGGGAACTAAATACAGTCACTGAAAAAGCTCTCAGCATGCAAAGACCGTTGCCTTAGAACGGTGAAGACGTGAGAGTGAAAGAGAGTTGTAAGGCAAAGAAGAAAGCATCTTCGACCAAATAAACTAAACTCTGGAGCAACACTATAGCCGCACCGAAAGAGCTAGAAAAACTTTGCGATTAACATTTGAAAGAGCGTTAAAAATGAGAGGGAAAAAAAAAAAAAAATTACCGTTAGATTTGTTTAATTTTCGATTTTTAGTTTTGAGTTTATTTATTTTATTTGCGTGCACTTGGTTGAGTAACTGTTTGAAATAAATTTGTAAATATGCCAAGTGGGCCAGTGCTGTCAGATGTCGAAAAAGGCAAAGTTCTTACGCTCGAAAGTGAAGTGAAAGTCTATCTATGCCATATTCTCCATCAGTTTCAGCTTTCTTAATCAAGCTTTGCGCAAAGCAGAAAACAAATCGAACAGCTTTATAGCCTAGCTCCCATAAAAATGTTTGGTCTGCAGAATAGATCTAGTTAGAAAAACTTTTTGTTTTTGATGGAAATCATCTTCAAACTAGGCATTTATGTATTCACACAATTTTCCAAAGTTTCATCCAAATCAGGTGACCATAGCATATAATTGTCATAGGAACGATCGGTCTTAGTGCAAACATCCCCTAACCTCGTATGTATAAGTTTTCTATTGGGGTATTCACTTTGTTGAGCACTTGGGCACTTGAGCAGTTTTGCCTGACTAGTATTGTGAGCAGCCCTCTGTGCACGAAATTTGTGCACAACTACGTTTGAGATATGATTCGGCAGTAATCCATGGTTCGTTCAAAGTTGGCGCTTTTTCCATACAATTTATATGAAGGTTTGATCACACATTTGATTTTAGCTTGTATAACACTTATAGAACTAAAGTACAAGTGCCCGACTTTTCGTAGTCAGGGTTTGGGTCGAGCAAGCTGTGTACAATTTGTTCAGAGTATACTGTTGTTGGAAATGTTTACACTTTTCCCCAAGTGCTCAAGTGCTCAACAAAGTGAACACCCTAAAAGTGTTTTCATAGTTCCAAAAAGTTTTAGATATATACGATAAAAATATATGAAAGCTACTTTAGGAAAGATTGTTCTTAAAAATAGTCTTAGTAAGGAAAACTTTTTAGTATACAATGCTCTTGCTTCCAAACTTGATATAAAACAAAGTCGCGTGTGATACACCACATATATCTCAAGAAAGTCTGGAAGAATATATATGAGATCTTTGATATGTTAAATTTTTCCCGCCCCACCCCCCAATAGCAGAATACCAATTAAAAAATTTCCAAAAATGAAAATCAGTCTAAAAAAATATTGCGGAAATTTGCCGAAAGCTATAATTAGTTTAGATTTTCTCAAACTTTAATAGTTGGCAATTGGCAATCGGTCCAAAAAAATCACATAATTTGCAAAACTTCTTTAATTATTTTATGAAAATTTAATTGCTGGCAATTGTTGACGAGTAAATAGGAGGTGTAGATAAAATGGTCCAAGTACCGCGAAATGAGCAAACAAATTTATAAGAAGAAGGGTAAATATTCGGGTAAAAAAAATCTAGAATTTTTAAAATTTTTAGATAGTAATGAAGCTGGTTAAGCAGACGTGTAAGCAATCGGACTGATAAATTGACAAGTAGTGCAGTGGTGCCCAAACTCACACAATCAAGCTATGCGCATTTTGAGCGTAGCAGCGAAACACGAAGTAAACAAATGCCTCGTGAGAGAAGAGAGAAGAAAAAGGCGAAAGCACGCATCGTGAGAGAACAAGCTGCCGAGCGTGGTATTTATAGAACACACGTATTCTCTCTCTCTCTATCTATGCATGTGTCGGCTGCGACGCCGGCAGAATTATGAGTTCCTATCCCATGGGATAGGCTTTTGGCATTTTGAGCACCACTGGCTTAGACGGTTAAGTTGATCAAGTTGATCAGTAAACAGAAATGCAAATAGACGGGTAAACATAAAAGGTGTAGGTCAAAGTGTGTTCAAAATATTAAAGGGAACGTAGCAGCATTAATATTGAATGCTTTAGCGTAAATCTGTTAAATTTGCCCAAATCGAATGAACATAGCATATAGCTACCAAAGAAACCATCATTCCAAAAAGTAGGTACAGTGCAGAGAATAAAAAAGGGTTTTGTGCTTGATGGAGGACTGCATTAAAACGTTTCCGATCGTGTCCGATCTAGACAAGATATAGTTCAGGGGTGCGTGTAATGAAATACTAATGCACAAAATGTTTTTAAGCAAGAACAACTATAATAAATTTCTGTGCGTGTGTGTGTCTCCGTAAATAGCGAAAAGCGTTTGGGCCAGCAACTTTGTTGTTGCGTTTGAATTTGCAAGAGACATCGGAGAGAGAGAAGAGAGACATATATGATGTTGTTGTTGCAGGTCTGCCCTCGCTAACAACACCAAAAGAGAGTACAGCACGCTTATGAATTTTTTTTTTTGCTTTATGAAGGCTTATGGCGCAATTCACTGTAAGAAAACAGAAAACCTTTGCCTTAACTTCACCTCACGCTCGTGTCACGCTGCCATCGCTAAGGCTGTTCACACGGCATGTGCATATGCGATGTCTTTGGCTCTTCTAGACGGAAACACAGCGCAATGTCTGAACGGAAGTTTTTTGGAAGCGCATAAAATTATTATGGAGTCGTCTTCCATTTTTTTTTGGTCCTCCCTTCCACCCGCTAGTTTCCTCTCTCTCTCTCTCTCTCTCTGATTCGCGTCAATTGCGTTTGGTCCCAGGACCTTTCTAGCACTTCATAGTCAACTTTTTTATGGCTCGTCGACGCTGGCTTGGCCTTCGCTTTAGTTTCTGCAACTGGGCGATTGGTTTGCTCTTCCTTTTCCACTAAGTATATTTCTTTTTATGCTCAAATTTAATATTTACATTTAGCCGAAGTGGATTTGTGTCGTTGACTTTATTCAGGGTTTTTGGTATATTTTATCAACTGGCCAAAACCGCAAATGGTTTTGCTAGCCGCTTTTAAAGATGTATCTGTGGAGATAGAGCAGACGGGGGGTGGGAGAGAGGGAGAGCAAAACCAAAAAATGGCATTTAGATAAGACCAATGCAAAAGTTGGCTCTTTGTTGCTGTTGTTGTTGGGGGGGAAATAAGATACAAGTATTTCAAATATTTGTGGTTAGGCAGTTCTCACGATACCCAGAAGATTGACTAACTAGATTAAAGATTTATGAAGTTGAGGTTACAGGTTTTCTCAAGTTCCTTCGAAAGATCCGAATGAGAATTATTACTAAAATATTTAAATCAAATATTTTACTCCTCCCCATTCTGGTTGTTGTTGTCTTTCCCTGGCATGCCGAGACTTTTGTAACAAATTGAAAAATTGACATATTTGTGTGTTGCCCCACAGTGGGGCAAATGTAACCACAGATAGTCTAGTTGTTTGTCGGGGCGGGGGTTGCAGGTTGATTTGGGGTTAGAGCGATTGCATTTTGATAAACAGCAGGTCATGATTCATGCTACTCCTTTTGCCTGCCTAACGAATAAATAATAATAATACAAAATAAAAAAACAGAAGAAGGGGGCACAAGCTGAAGTGAAAGAACATGCAATACGACAATACACAAAAAAGAGCATAAAAAAAGGCAGCGAGGTACAAAACGTGTGTCACGAAACGAAATCTCTCTCTGTCTGCTCTGCTCTGCTGCGGGTGGGAAAACGCACTCCAGTTGGGAAGGATACATGGCCCAGGACATAGTACAAAATGGATGAACGTGGCAACAACCGTTAAGTGGTTGCCTGTTTGTCGTTGTTGTACTTTGAAATGTTTTACAAATTCAACAGAACACAAAAAATAAAATGATATAAATAACAGCCCAGGAACAGGGTCTGATTGGAAAGGGCTGAGGGGTGGGGAGGGGTGCGGGGGTTGGCTTTATCAGCTGTGTGTTCTTTTGGGGGGTGGCTTAGCTGGCCAGCTGTTGGTTAGCCAAGTCAGCTGCTGCTGCTGCTCCCTGCGGGGATGGTGGAGTACTAATAACAAATAACTAAACAAAATTAGGCAAAACGAAGGCATGAGTCATCGACTACTGACTTCAAGGGTGGTTGGGTCCATGGGGTTGCATTTAGAATTATTTTGGGTGGGGGGAAAAGTGAGTCATACAAAATTTTAGAAAGACTCAGAGCTCTAATTTAGGACAGCTAAGTATAAGTTTGAAAGAAAGTTTCGTTTTTAAACTAGGGATCAGCTTGAAATCTGGATTTAGGAACTAAGAATTTGATTATGAATCGGTTAAGTTTCGAGTGTGACTTTGGTATGGTCTAAGCCAAAATAGTTTTTTGACTTAAATCAAACTAAGGAATCAAAGTTTCTCTTTAAAGAAGAATATGGTTATGTATCGGTTATGAAACGGGTATGATATGTGTTCAAAACAGGCCCACATAGACTTCATTTTTATTCAAAATTGTTTTAAATAACTTATCGGGGATGAACCGGTTATGTATCGGTTATATTAAGATTATAATTTGGCAATGGTCTGTCTTAAAATAGGAACTATACCATTTGTAGAACTAAATTAATCCAAGAAATCATAGATTCTCTGTAAACAAGAAACCGGCTATGTATCGGTAATAAAGCGGGTATAAAATGTCTTGAAATCTGGCAAAAGTAGTCTTCAAAACTTTTGGTTTTCATAATTTTTATTCAAATTAGCTTTAAAAAATTTATTGGTTTTTCGGTTATGAATCAGAATTAACTCAATCAAGAAGTCAAAGTTTCACTTTGAACAAGAAACCGGTTATGTATCGGTACTGAAGCGGTTATGATATGTCTTCAAAACAGGTCTACAAAGACTTCCATTTTCATTTAAATTAGATTTCAATAAGTTATTGGTTACGAACCGGTTATGAACCGATCAATGGTCTATCTTTAAATCCCACCAAAAGCAGTTTTAAGACTAAAATCAAACTAAGGAATCAAAGTTTAATTTTAAACACAAAACCGGTTATGTATCGGTAATATACCCGGTCTGATTTGTTTTCAAAGCATGGCCTAGGCCCAAATAGACTTTAAAACTTTTGGTTAGCAACATTTTTTTTTAATTAACTTAAAAAAAGAAATAGGTAATTTAACGGTTATAAATCGGTTATACTAAGGGCACAATTTGGCAATGATCTGGCTTAAAATCAGGCCAAAATCATTTTTGAAATTTCAGTCAAGCTAAGGAACCAAAATTTTCACTTCTAACTGGAAACCGGTTATGAATCGGGTATGATTTTGGTTCAAAACAGGCGCACAATGTCTTCAAAATTTTTGGTTGGCAGCATTCTTATTAAAATGAACTTTTAAATAGGAAATCGGTAATGAAACGGTTATAAATCGGTTATGTTAAGAGCACAATGTGGCCCAAATCAAATTTGAAATTTTAATCAAAGTGAGAAATAAAACTTTCACTTCTAACTGGAAACCGGTTGTATATCGGTTATGGCCCACAATGCTTTCAAAACTTTGGGTTAGCATTTATTTTATTCAAAATTTGCTTCAAATAAGTTGGCGGCTATGAATCGGTTATGAAAACAATATGATTTTGCAATGGTCTGTCTTAACTTAAGACAGACTTAAAACTCTTAAGCAATCCGAAAACTTTTGAAAATGGTATTTTATTCATATTCAAGCCGTTTTTCGCTTGAGAACCGTGTATGTTTCTTGAAAACAGTCCTACATAGACTTGAGAATTTAAAAAACATTCTTTTCCTGTAAATCAAAATCAAAATTGGCTATGAATCGGTGTTAAAACTGTTTAAAAACGTCATGTAAAAACCTAAGAAATACATACAAAGATACATTTTTAGTAAGACTTGGGATTCAATAAGAAACCGGCTATGAAACGGTTTTGAATGACTTTAACTTTAGAATCGGTTAACGGTTATGATAAAACAAGAATAAGATAAAATAGCGAAATATGTTCGGCCCCTGAGGGCGTGACCAAAGTTGCAAAAACTGTAAGCGTAAGCAATGAATCGGTTAACGGTTGTAATATAACAAGATTAATATTTTAATTCATCAATGTATATTGTTAATAAAATTTGCTGCCATTTCCCTGAAATTCATTTTTCTATATTTTCTTTTTATCACATATTTCGTTAATCTACTCTCCCAACCTACCCAATTTTCCTAATCAACTTTCCTCAGACAAGCATAAAAAATGGCCAACATTAAGGATGGGGGGATGGGGGGCGGGCGGAAGGCGGTGAAAATAATTATGAAAACTGCATAAAAATGTCGATTGTCGATTTTTTATGCGAATTATGCGTGCTTTTAGTCTTAAGTTCGAACATTTGTGCTATTTTGCCAGAATATTATGTCTAATAAACATTTTGTGCCCTATAAAAGCAATGAACGAACAGAAAACTGAGCTGAACAAGAAAAGAAAAGAAGGCAAATGAATGCGGAAGCCGTCCCCAGCTAACACGGTGCTGTGCGTGTTTATGACCAGGCCCAAAGACTTGGAGCACACACACACACACACACACAGTGGGTTACTGAAACAATATGGCACTCTAGTGGTACAATAATTAATACATACTCGTACATATGTACAAAAACAAAACGAAGAACCTTAAATTAATAAGCTGACTTTTATGAGTATTTTCTTTTTTTTTTATTTGCAGATCTTTTCGCAGAGGAAGCCCCAGCAAAGAAAATAAATAGAAAGGCAAAAAGAGAGAGAGAGACGCAGCGGGTAAGTTGGCGAGAAATCTAAAATCGAAAAATTTTGAAAATTAAACTGGGAACTGGGCGCACAGTTTTAGGAATAGTTCCAATCGACCTTAAACAGAGTGTGTCAACAAGAGCGAGGACAAAAATGAGAGTGTATTGGTGTACTCCATCGACTGCTGGACTGCAACAGAAAAGCTGTTTGCTCTCTTGGCACAAACCTAGTTTTGCTAAATTAGTTTCGTGACTTCAAACAAATCCCACAAAATGAAGAATGCAGGGGATAACCTGATCCGAATAGGCACCCTTAAATAAGACTTCTACACTTAGAACATTGACATTTCCCTCAAGAAGAAAAGGTCTGACACTCCCCAAAAAAAATAAAAATTTGTTTCATCATTCTAAAAAAAATAATAAATAAATAAACCATAAACCATCTTTTGCTACCTCATGGCCCAGGTGGTCCCCGCTTTTGGGTTAATTCTAGTTTTCTTTTTTTCTTTTCTTAATTGAGTTATACCAAATCTAACCCTTTCCATTTCCACACACAGACAAAAAAAAAAAAAAAAATAAAAATCAATTCAATAAAAAAATCTCTAGGGGGTAGGGGAGCAGCAGGTTTCTCGACTTTGGCTTAGTTAGTGCATTTCAGTTTTTCAGTTTTTGTATCGAATATTGTTGAGAAAAACGAAAAAAAAAGAGGCATAATAATGAAAACCGACAGCTTGCGGAGGCCGAGAGACCAAGTCGACCCACTCGAAGATTTTTCTATGATTTCGATTTGTGGTCGACCGTTAGTTGGCTCAGGCCTCTGCCACTTTGGTGTGTGTGGGCAGGCGACTGAGAGGTGAAGCCAAAAATGCAGCCAGGCGACACGACACCTAACTAAATCCGATTATAACTAATTATTATGGACGCGAGTGCCAGGGTTGCCAGACCAAACTCCAAGGGCTTGGCGTGGGCAGTTGCAACTTGTTTTTCGTTTTTTGTTGTTTGTTCATATATTTCTATTTTATTATTATTTTTCTTTTGTATTGTGTAAGGCCTACCACAAAAAAAATCTATGCATATATCAATGTTTTGAAGTTGTCTAAATAATTGCCTAATACATTATGTATGAGTTGATTTAGCTGCTCTACTAACTTGTCTCTTTCGATGCAAAGAAATAAAGTAACCTTTTCAGAAGCTTAATATGTTTTAGATGAAGTTCGAGTCATTTATATAGCGAATCGGTTTTGAAACGGTTATATTACATTTCTCAGTTTATCTGGTAAGAATTTATACCGTTTTCATGAATGTTTTATTTTCGTAAAATTCTAGAAAAGCAAAACAAACAAACTTTTGAACTGAAATTCTTAATTCAATTTCAAAATATCTTCGATTGATTTAAATCGAATCTGTTCTTATAATTTCCTTCTGGTTCTAACAATTTGCTTATGAACCTAATTCTTCGGATTTTCCAGACTTTATTAAAGAGTATACTGCATCTGGGGTGTTTTTCAGACCATAATAACCTAAGAGTATGATCAATAAGATTTTGAAATTGTTCTTAAATCAAGTATTTCGGGAATGAAAAAAATCGTAATTGATATAAAAATGTTGAACATGTATCATGTCCCTTCGCACTTATCGCAGCGTGTCAATACACAGCGTATACATCAAGTACAAAGTTCTTGGTTTAACTCCTAAGTGTACGTGCATTTAATATGCTTCTAAAAACTCAGTTTTGTACGCATTCAAAATAAATATTGAATTGGTTTGAAAGCGGTTATCAAGCTTTGCCGTCAAAACTTTCTTAAAAATAATTTTGTGCTTTTAACCTTTTTTTGAAACACGTTTCAAGTAAATACTAAATCGGTTATAAACCGGTTATTCATTTTAGTACAGTTTTGGCATCAAAACTTTTCTAATAGGGGCATTTAAGTTAATTTCGTGCTTTTAATCACTTTCGAAACAATTTTTAAGTATTTATGGAATCACTTATGAACCGGTTATTCATTGAAGCACAGTTCTGCCCTCAAAAATTTCTTAAAAATAGGCAAATAAGTTAACTTCGTACTCTTAACTACTTTTAACAAAAAGTTTAGTGTATTTATTGAATCGGTTATGAACCGGTTATTCATTGCAGCACAGCTCTGCCTTCAAAAATTTCTTAAAAATAGGCAAATAAGTTAATTTCGTACTCGTAACTACTTTTAAATAAAAGTTTAGTGTAAATATTGAATCGGTTATGAACCGGTTATTCATTGAAGCACAGTTCTGCCTTTAAAAATTTCTTAAAAATAGGCAAATAAGTTAATTTCGTACTCTTAACTACTTTTAAATAAAAGTTTAGTGTAAATATTAAAGCGGTTATGAACCGGTTATAAATTAAAACACAGTTTTGCCTTTAAAACTTTGTTTAAAATAGGCAAATTTTTTAATTTTGTGCTTTTATCCACTTTTCAAAAAAGTTTAAAGAAAATACTGAATCGGTTATGAAACGGTTATTAATTTAAACACAGTTTTGCCTTCAAAACTTACTCAAAAATAGGCAAATGAGTTAATTTCGCGCTTTTAGACACTTTTGAAATATGTTTAAAGTACATATTTAATCTGTTTGAAGCACACTTGAGTAAATCAAAAATCTAGTTCAAGTAAAAGAATTTCAAAGGGTCGAAATTTAATCGGGTTAGAATCGGTAAAACGTGCTTCATTATTAAAATATCACCTGAAATAATGGCTTAGGTACTAAATAGTGAATCGTACCATTAGCTTAAATATATCAAACTGAATCGGGTTTGTAGCGGTTATTTATTAAAACTTGTTCCATTATCGAATCAAGACTTGTTAACACTAAATATAGGCAAATGGACGACTTTGAAGTGGTTTAGTTATAAAATATGAATCGGTTTATAAACGGTTATAAATGAAAACCCACAATTATCTTAACAAACCCGAATATCTAGGTCCAATATCAAAACTCCCATTTTTCTTGACAAAAGTGAAAACAGGTTTAATCCTAGATTTACCAACAAAAATTACGAAACAAAGCATTTTCACTGTTTGCCAATCGCCGTCAGATCTCTCCCTCTCTCTCTCTCTATTGCAGCAAGTCCAGCCCACACAACAAAATTGTATAGAAGAAAAAATACAGTTTGTGTGTGGGCGAGAGAGGCCAAAAACTCGAATGGAGCATAAAATATGTTAATAAGGCTTAAAGTTATACCAAAATCTTAAGTCTGACCGCAGCCGATGGATCGATCGATCGTTCGATTGGCTTGTAATACAAAACCATAAACACAGCAACAACGGTTGGAAGATGGTGGAGCCCAAAAAAAAAAAAAAAAATAAGAAAAAAAGACAGCTGGACAGCTGAACCCAAAAACCTGGCTTGCGTGTTGTCATTGCACCGACCAGTGGAAGGGGTGAGAGCTGGCGGCTTAATTTCCTGCTGTTGCTGCTGATGCTCGACTTTAACTTGTTCTCTTTGGTTGCTTTTCAACCACGAAATCAGTTAGGTTTCGGTTTCAGGTGTTCAATTTGCTGATTGAAATTCTGGCCCAACAACTTTCATTGTGGATGGCTGGCTGCTGCTGCTGCTGTCGCTGCGTCTTCATTTTCGTCTTGGCCTTTCCTTCGGTTTTGGGTCTTGTTAAGCGACCCGCCGATGGCCGACAATATGAGTTTGTTTCATAATTTTATATGCCATGCCAGGAATTATGTTAGAATTATGCTAATTAGTTTTAGATCGGGCTCCAAAGATGCTTTAATTATACACGGTCAGGCAGTTTGAATTTTTTTTTATCCATTTTTGCGCTTGGGAGGTAGCTTATAAAATTGCAAACACTAAACAAAAATAGTAAGGGTACTTCAGCATGAAAAGAAAAATTTTTTAAATTTCTAAATTTGCAATTTTAAAAATGTTGAAGCTGATTGGGATTGAGATAATATGATTAATAGGCAAAAAAAATGTTTGAAAAAACACAGAGAACTATGGTTCAATAACTCAAATTTCGGCATTCAATATTAAATCTTGTACCTTAAGCCACATTTTTAACTAAAGTAACTCAAGATCAAAAGACCGAATATAATAGTTCTTTTTGGTATTGAAATTTTCAGTCTTAAATATTTTAGTTTGCAAGAGATGTCATGAACTAACTACCTTAGAGAACATTATATACTAAATGTTAATCCAAATATGGGATTAAAATGTGACAGCTCTGAAAACTCAGCTTTTAATATTGTAATGAACTCAAGAATTCACTAAGCAAATACTTTTGTAAGCTATAAAAACTAAATGCAACTAAGGTTGTAGGGAAAGAATAGGACAGTTTTACTTAAAAGTACAACTCTTGAAGTCAGTTTTTTTAATAAAATTGGGATTCATTTGAAGGCATGAAGGCAACTGTCTTGAAAGACCTTATATACTAAGATAACTCAAAATATGGAAACGAAATATGATAGTTCTTTCTGATACATTTTAAAAAGCTTAGCCTTAATTATTGTGATTCGCTCCTGAAGTCAAAGACCAACTTCTTTGAGAAACCTTCTACACTTACATAAACTAAAATATTGGGGTAGAATATGAACTTTATTTTTGTTGTGAAAGTTTTATATCTTAACTTTAACTTTTGTCTTTGGGTAAACCTTTTACAACAAATTCTCATGATATAGGGGTAGACTATGATAGTTTTAAGAGTTATTTAAAAATTTAGCTTAGCTACGGTATATTTTATGAAAAGTCTAGGAAATAGTCTATTTCTTTATATCTGTGAGGAAGAGACAACATAATAATTTTTTTGTCCTGGCACCTTACTTGGCTGAAGGCTTGGTCTGGTTATTGTGATTCGCTTGAAAAATCGAGGATCAACTGCCTTAGAAAGCATCATATACTAACGTAACGCAAGTTATAGGGGCCGAATTTAAAAGTTCTTTCTGTTATATTAAAGTTAATCCTAAATTATGGTGATTCGCTTGTGATGTCATGGATCAACTTTCTTAGAAAGCTTTATATACTAACGTAACTCAACATGGAGGGGCACTATTTGAAAGAACTTTTTGCTTTTTGAAAGTTTAGTCTAAATTAATGTAATTCGCTCGTGATGTTATGGATCAACTACCCTAGAAAGCATTGTAAACTAATGTAACTCAAGATATGGGGGCCGAATTTGAAAAATCTTTTTGGTATTTCAAAGTCAAACCTAAATTATGGTGATATGCACGAGATGTCATGGATCAACTTACTTAGAAAGCAGTAACTAAGGCACCAATAAGAATTTAATATCCTTTTATCAGTGAGCAAAGAACCCAATTTTTCTGAAAATTTCCTAAAATATCAAATACAAAAATTGACAAAATAATTAACAATTCCCTGTTATAAATTCCCAACTTTCAGCTTAACTTTTGCTGACTTTGTAGATAGTCTGAAAAACTTAAAAGGACTTTCAAAGTTCATCCTGTGGTGTGTGTGTGTGTGTAGGCCCATTAATAGGCGATTTCAGTTTATTTTTTGCCCGTTTGCCTGGGGTTTTTATTGACACACACACAGGGGCAGAGACAGGGGTCCCCTTAGCTCACATTTGTCTTGGCTTAAACAGAAAAAGAGAGAAAGAGATTGAATCCCCAATCCCGGATACCCATCATTGTTGGTTTTGCTTTGACTTTGACTTGGCTGTTGCCTTTTTTTTCCTTTTGGCCACTTAGCCGTTTGCCTTTTAGTTGATTTGTTCGGGCAAACAAATTGTCAACAGTGGACGGCAGAGAGGGACTCGCACACACACACACACACGCACAAATTGATTTTAATTGTTAAGCATTCCCTTTTTTAATTGTCCTAATCTCTGTTGAACTCGGGTTGCGCAACCAATATCCTTTACCTTTTTGCTGCTCCCTTGACCCCCTCTGTATCTGTGTGCCTTTCAATCTGTCTTCCTGTTTGTAGCCATTTTCATTTTGTCAGCAAAAGTCCTTTAAGTAGCCCCCTTATTCTTGTTTTTTTTTGTGTGTGCAAAGGGTTAACCGGTCCCCGTGGGCATCCTTGAGTTTGGTTGTGTGTGAAAAAAAAGGGGGGAGCCTTCAAGTACAGTTGACACTTTAAATGCTAGTTAGAGTTGGAGATTAGAAAAAGTAGTTAAAGTCTATGAGAATAATGCAATTTTGTGTGTTTCAAAGCTTAGTTTAAGATTTGTGGAAGGTCTTTTAGAGGTCTATTATTCTGGTTTTGTATTATGTAAGAGAAGTATGGGTTAAACTACTACGTCAGGGGAAAGTAATAAAGAGTAATTATTGGTCTGTGTTTCGCAAGAGAATTCAAGGAACAACTATCTTAAAAAGCATTATATACTAACGTAACTCTACATAGAGGGGCACTATTTGACAAAACTTTTTACCTTTTGAAAGTTTAGTTTAAATAATTGTAATTTGCTCGTGAAGTCATGGCTCAGCTATCCTGGAAAGCATTGTATACTAATGTAACTCAAGATATGAGGGCCGAATTTGAAAGTTCTTTGTGGTATTTCAAAGTTAAGCCTAAATTATTGTGATAAGCTCGTGATGTCATGGCTCAGCTACCCTAGAAAGCATGGTACTTGTAACTCGATATAGGCCGAATTTGAAAGTTCTTTTTGATATTTTAAAGTTTAGCCTAAATTATGGTGATTCGCTTGAGATGTCATGGATCAACTTTCTCAGAAGTCATTATATACTAATGTAACTCATCATAGAGAGGCACTATTTTACAGACCTTATTGCCTTTTGAAAGTTTAGTTTAAATAATTGTAATTAGCTCGTGATGTCATGGCTCAGCTAACCTAGAAAGCATTGTATACTAATGTAACTCACGATATAGGAGCAGTATGTGACAGTACTTTTTAGTATACGAAAGTTCAGTTTTAAATGTGGATTTTTGCTGGTGATGTCATGGATTAACTTTTCAAGGAAACATTATACACTAACATAAAGCAAGATATAGGGACAATATAAGACAATTCTTTTTGTTTTTTGGAACTTCAGCCTTAACTATTTTGATTCGTTGGTGAAGTCATATTTGAACTATCCAAGAAAGCATTACTTGGTAAATTATTTGGTAAATTTTTGTAAGGCAGAAACTATGTTGGTATTTCAAAAGACTTGAACAATGTGGCAATTTCTATCTTAGTTGAAGCTGTTGCAAAAACGCCAATCATAGGCAAACACAAAAATATAAGGAAAAAAAAATCTCAACATTTCCGTTCAAAGCGTTTTCCGCTCCAGTTTTCAATTTTTCGCTGCTGCCGCCAGCCAGAGAAGCCAGAGAAAGACAGAGTGGAACAGAAGCAGAGACCCCAGACCAGATACAGTAATTATTTTCAGGCGACGCTTATCACACATAAATCTCGAGCCCCAACCGGGGGGACGGTCAAACCAATCGATACGAATGAGAGCGGCACAGAGCTGGTGGAAGGTAGCTTGATTTGTCAGTCAGCAGCGGCAGCGGCAGCCAGCTTCCCGAGCCACTGGGGCTTCCTTTTGGCCTCTCTCCCCGCAGTGTTTTGACCACAAGATGTTTTGCAGCTGCAACAGCAACAGCAGCATCCTTTAACGCCGCATGCCAGGCATCTTTTGCGATATTTATAGCCGCCTCAACTGGGGGAACAGGTGCTGCAGCAACGCCCGTCTTTGGACTCAATGAAGTTATTTTTGTGATGAATGTGAGAGGCGCAGAGTCGGTAGAGATGGCCGGGCCCGAAATTGTCCTGCCTCACGCTGTCATCTCTGCGCTGAAACGCACCCCGGTCCATGCTAATTATTTGTGTACAGCAGGCTGATGGAGTGTGTGCGTGTAAACCAGTTTACGATCGCATTATTATCATCGACTCTTTCAGTTATTAGATGCAAGCTGCAGCGGATGTTCAGCTTCCTTTTGGACTGGACCCGACTGGCCGTGTCTTGGGCCAAGCGACTTGTGTCATTTACAGTTTAGTTTGTAGCTGGTCTAGAGGCCGGGGCTGCCTCTCATAAATCAATAACAGGCAAAAGCAAAACCCACCTGGTACAAATAACTTTGAAAAATTTATATTGAATGGGAAAGAAGCGTTTTCATCACTCCCCGCCCCGCAGGTGGGCAGTTTCGGAACTGCTGAGCACTTTCTAACATCAATTTCTTAAGCCAACAGAGATTTAAGGCCCAATTGCAGCTGCTGGTGCTGCCGAGAGGAGATTTTTATTGCCCACCCCAAAAAAAGTATATATATTGTGAACGTCACCCACATGTGGATGGGACATGGCCTGGATTTTTGACACTGACAGAGACAAAGCGAGCGAAAGAAAGAGAGAGAAAGGAGCTTAAAGCAGGCAGCCTTTGTGAACGAAAAGTTCTTTTAAAATTTTAATTATGTCGAGATTATGCCAAGTACCAGCTGAATGCTATGAAACTAATTTTATGAAATTTAGATGAGATCAACACGCTTAAATCCAGCTGTATAATATGAAATTACAAGCTGAGTTTAATCTACTTGAGACAGAAACAAGATGTTTGCTATGGCTTTTTCTTAAGATACCAAACAATTTTTAGAATTTAAGTTAAGAAACAAGCTAGCTGCCATGAAACTTAAGAGGAAGAGTACCTTCTGTGAAATTGAAGTCATTCCGAGGAATAGAATACATTTTCTTGTAAATTTCCCAGCTTTTGCTCTGAAGTTCTATAGAAATATATATATTTTTTGGGCTAAAAATGGAGTAAAAAAGCTGATTGCTATGAATCCTACCTGTCAAAGTTTGATCAGAGAACATCTATGAAATTTTTAACCAAAGCGATCAGCTTTTGCCAAGCCTAAAAAAAGCTGACTGCTATGAAACTATATCAGAACACACACAAATAAATGAATAAAAGTATCAAAATAAGCCGATTTTCTTAAAAAATGTTTTTTTTGTAAACTATACAGTTTTTCAACTCGAAATAGAATAATTAAGGTCAAAACACAATACACTTCTATCAAGCTAATTGCTAAGACAATCTAAATCAAAATTTTGTAAGATTCTAAAGATAAGTTGGCTATAGCAGTCAGCTTTTGTTTGGCTTAAGCTTTTTATTATTATACCCTTGCAAAGGGTATTATAATTTTGCCCAGAAGTTTGCAACGCATAGAAATATTCATTTCCGACCCTATAAACTATATATATTCTTGATCAGGGCGACGAGCTGAGTCGATTGAGCTTAGTCCGTCCGTCCGTCTGTCTGTTTCTACGCAAACTAGTCTCTCAATTTTAAAGCTATCGAGCTGAAACTTTGCACAGAGTCTTCCTTTTACTGCACACTGCTAATATGTCGGAACCGACCGGATCGGATGACTATATCTTATAGCTGCCATAGAAACTATCGGCCGAAAAGTGGGTCTTTGTGAGAAACCTTTTTTGTTTTTAATGTAAACGCCTTCCGCTTCGACAATTATTAGTTTTATGCGCTTTTACACAGATTTGGAAGTTTTGGTCAAAATCGGATGACTATATCCTATAGCTGCCATAGGAACTATCGGTCGAAAAGTGGCTTTTATCAGAAAAATGGTTTGTTTTAATGCTGACGTTCGTAAACTCTGTTGTATTAAAACATTTGCAAGGGTATTAAAACTTCGGCAAAGACGAAGTTAGCTTGGCCTTCTCGTTGTACAAAATATAGCTCATTGCTCTGAAACTAGGGCAGTATTTCACAATTTTTTTGCTTGACGATTTAGGAAAGAAGGAAATCCGTAAGGAGACGCCTAGAGTGCAGCCGCTTTGGATAAATCTGACGATATGTGTAGGCAACAGTCAATGTTTAATGATGATGTGCTCAAAAATAATCTTGGGCGACGCCTTTTTCACTTCAAGCAACCTTGAGAAAAGATGGGCTAGATAAAAAGTTAGTTTGTTCCAGTCTGAACTCGCAACTTCCATGTCGCCCATTGTAAAATTGTCATTATGTAATGATTTTGTCCATAACTTTTTTAAAACAAGACTCGTAGAACACCACAAAGGAGGCTGGTTGACTGTATAGCTATTTCATGAATACCAATTCAATCTTCAACAGTCTGCGCCTGACTTCAATTGAAGATTATTAACCAAAAAGGTCACTCAATTACTTTTTGAACTTTTTCAAAAACGTTTCATTAAAATTGTTGTTAAAGTTTTTTATTAAATTTGGTTTATTTTAATTTTGTTGAAATTTCTTAAGAAATCTTGTTTATATTTGTTTATCACTTTATACTTTTTATGTTTTTTTTTAAGGCTTTGAAGTTTCAAAATTATTACCCATTAAAAAAAAATATATATAAAAAATACATATTTTTTTAATTTGCTTTACCAGTTGCATAACATAAATATGATTTTTTTTTTACGCCATTAAAAATGTCAACTTTGATGACCCATAAGTAAGTATCTATCCCTCATCTTTGATAGATCCATTTTCGATCCTTTTGCTGGGACTTTTGATTTCTCGCTAATGTATACAGAGCAGCGTTGGTCAACGAAAGCGAGACCAAAAAGTGAGAGGGTATTGGTGTGCGAAATAAATGAAAATCGATTTGATCTGTGGCGAGCGACTGACTGCTTTCTGCTCTCTTGGTCTCAGCTCTAACTAGCGTTCGGTTCGTATATGTGTAAACAGCCCCCTTGAGGGAAACCAATCTCGCTCTTGGACCAGTGGTTTGCTAAAAGTATAAAGAGAGCAATTTCATTTGGAACGTTCGATTTACTATTTGAAAATATACTATAATTGAGAAATTTGGTATATAATTTCTGTTTGGTCCAACAAGAAGAAAATAACCGTTTAGTTAGTCGTCTAATATTTCATTGTTATCGATTCCAGCCTTGACACCACTCCCACACCCACACACACACACTTCAAAAGATTTGCTTAATAAATTGCAACCACAATCTAACCAATCAACCAGGTCCACCATTGCCATTTAAACGCTGCATTTTGACCCTCTCCCCCATCACCCACCTCCCCTCCCCCCTGACACCACCTGTCATCAGCTTGTGCACAGGTGCGCCCTATGCTCCAATTTTCTCACGCATTTCTTCTTCTGTTCTCTGCCACTTCCGCCACTTTGGCCGTCGTCTATTGCTTTTCAACTAATTTTGTTTTCTTGTACTTCGTCGCTATTATTTGTTTTTATTGCATTTATACGGAAATTGGCGCCCCATGAAACAAAAAAAGAAACAAAAATTAAACACAAAATTATAAAGAGAAGAACTGAAATCCATAAAAACAACGCAGAAAAGGCCCAAAAGATTAGCGCGCTTCCGTTTTGATGGGTCAGGGCGTAGCACCTGGAAATGACTTGATATTAGAGCCAAAAGCCATGCAGCGCCATATGACTTGGTAGTTTTTCTCTTTTTTTTTACTGGTGGGAGCCACCACGGCGATGATGCGTCGACCAGTTGGGGTAATTAAAGACGATTATGGACACGCTCGAAGCCAGGTTGTATTCTTTATCTTAATTTTGGGAAACAAAAAAGTTTTACAGGCGATAAAGATTTGAAGAAGCGGAAGGGACTGCGAAGTGGTGTAGAAAGAGGAAATTAGCGAAAAAGTGAAATTTGAAAATTGAAAAATGGTTCAATTAGGTGATTTGATAATAAGTGTAGAGAGGCTGTTGGTTTGTGCGGAGGGAAAGCGTTTCTAACTAGTAAAGTGCTGGTCATGAGTTGAAAACAGTTTCAAAATATTGAAATATGTATATGGGAAGATTTTAATCATTTCAGTAATTCCATAGAACATTAAAGAATCTTTTTTCTGACAAAGTCATGGAGCAATTAGTATTAGAGAGAAAATTTGCGCTGCCTTTCAATTTTGCTGGTACTAAACGATAGTCCCCACAAAGATACTTTATAGTGTCAGCTAGAGCGAGACAACTATATGGCCAAATTTATCCAGAGAGCGTAAGTGACAGCAAACAGCTGACCCAAAAGTATTTAGAGCAGAGGCGGCCAAATGGAGAGGACGAAAAAGTAAGCTTGTGTTGGTGAACAAGAGAGCTCTCTCCAGACAACACGCGTTTTACTTGCAATGCAGTGCTCACCGATTCACACAACCATAACTTTGGCTCGCGTTTGCTTAAAAACACGACTGACTTCGGCTCATATATGAGCTGAAGGTGGCCGCATGTGATCTTGAGAGCGTTCGTGAGAGCGAACAGCTAACTAATTTCTGACTGAAGCGGTGTCGACTAAGCAAAGTTGTGCCAACTTTCTACCTCTAAATTAGTTACTAAATTTTGACCCAGTGACAATTATGTTAATTGTTTAAATAAGAATTAAGAATGTCGCTGTTGAAATTGAGCTAAATTCATTCACAATGTGCTTTTCATGGGTAAGGAAACCCAGCGGCTCAGAGCTCAGCGTGCTCTTATGAAAGTATGCATTACGCCTGACAAAAAAGTAATGGGAATTCGATGGCAGTTCGGCTCAAGCATACTAGTAATGCATATGGCACAGTAAGACCGATTGTATGGGACTATTTCCTTCATACTGTTGGCAAAGTAAAGTAGAAGTAATCCATTATGTAATGGCAACTTGCGCCGCTGGGGAGAGAGAAGAAGTATCAAGGAGGCAAATAGGTCTATAGAATGGTGCATTGCTTTGTTGACCTCTTGGTTTAGAAAGGAGTACCAGTAACTGTTGCTTCCAAATGGATGCAAAAATGCCTTCTCGCAGGCAATCGTTGAATGTGTTCACAAATTCTGCTGGATACAATGTCATGGTTAGCTTTAGAGCACATTATTAACTACAATTTGCTCTGTGGAGGCGGACTATAACCACATCGTTCGGTCGTGCCTCTCCCTCCAAACACTATATATTACGATTTCGAGAAGGAACTAAAGCATAGGTAAAGTTGTTATATGGCAAAACAAATAGATATTTATTATGTTACCCTTAACGGATTCCTTAAAAAATAATAAATTTAAGACGAGTTGAAACTAAAAATTACCCAATTCGCCTTAGGCTACATAACAAGTTCAACAATGAATGCTACTTGCGTCGGATTGTCCATTTTTTTAAAGAGTCAAATTATAGCGCTTTTAAAACAAAATATTTCCCAACAAAAATGAACAAAAATGGAAACTTATCCAAAACTTTAGAGCCTGTTCGCGTCCATTAACATTACTTTTTCAACTTATTGTTTTCCTGTTACGTATCAAGAAGCGCCCGTATGACCTTTCATTATTCATTATAGAAGGTGAGACAAGCTCTTGATTTTCAAGTCCAGGCACTGAACTTTCTCGAAGGTGGTCCCTCTGGGCATTGATTAATGATTGTACACTTCGTCTTCAACGAAAATGTTTCTTAGCTTTCCAACATATGTCTCAACGATCTGATAAATCGAGCAAAATCCTTAGGTTCGACAAGTAAATGCACTGGTTCGATAGCCGATCCTTCTTCCCTGCTGCACTTTTGAAAGAAGTTTTTAAAATACATCGATCATCAATCATCGGGTGTAAAAACAAATGACCTCGAGCCGGCTAAGACTTGCCAGTTTGAAAATTATAAGGATCGTAGGAGTCCTTATCTGAATTTTCTGTAGAGATCAAATCGAGTATAATGCTAATGTCAATATCGGGCTATAATGCAGCAATCTTTATTCGTTAGCAATATAGTTCAAATACTGAGCTAAGTATAATCTCGCATAATCTCCCAAATCGATTTCAAGATCAAATCAAGTACGAACAATGAGTTAAAAACCTTCTTTATAAGATCCAAATATGATTAAAAAGATGAAAACAATCTCTAGATTCTTGAAAATATGTCAAGTTTGAGCTGACCCGAGCTGAAGATGAAAGCAAGAAAAGTATAAAGAGTTAAAAAATCCATTCTCAAGTCAATCCCATTGTTTTCTTTTGAAAAATCCAGGAGTGACCAACTTAAGATCTGGGATGTATTGTGTATTTTTTCAGACGGCCCACTTGCAATAGTTAAAATAATTTCAGCCAAATTGCCCAGGTTAATCCCCAACAAAAGGATCAATTTAAGCATGATATTTGATATTTCAAAGCAATTTTGTACACTAGCTCAAAAAAAAAGCAGAGCGATTCGGTCTTAAAAAGAGCGTTTTTTTATCTTCTTATAATGTTTGGTAAAAGCGATTCGCTCTTAAAAATTCTTACTTTGAGTACGAAGCGTTCTTAAATTCGAAATTGACCGTTAAAAGCTAAAAAATAAAAAATAAATTCTTGATTCAAGAACAAAAAGTTTTTATTTAAGATCATTTCGTTCTTGAGCTTGAGCTAAGCACAAATCGCTCTTAGCTTACATTAACAAGTCAAGATCATGATTATTTTGAGTTCTAAGAGTTCTTGAAACCGTTCTTGAAATCAAGAATTTAGGGATATTTAAAAACGCCAACAAAAATTTTTCTGGCGTATTGAAGTTTTGAAACTGAAAATTCTTGATTTAAGTGCGGAAATTTTTAATTTTCCTCACAGTGTATAGGACATTCTTTTACACGGACTTTGGTTTATTTAAAACTTTTGTAAGACACAACAAGAGAGAAAGTCGGTCAAGCCCGACTATGTCATACTCTGTACCAAGAGTAGCAGCTGAATGCAACGCTTCTGCTGCGCTCATCTCTAAGTTTCTCCCTCATTCACACGTTGTTGATTGAAATGCGGTGTTGGTTGTGAGAGCGTGGAAGGGGATGGGTTTTTATTTTTTGGTCATACCTTGAAAACCGCTCATACGATCTTTATCATTTCTGCGGCAAATCGATAAATTTTGCTAATTACTAACTATCTTTAGAAGGAACGAATCATCTATTTACAAAACTGTGGGAGATATGACGTTTTTTTCAAAGTCCGGGGGCGGGAGGGGGCGTGGCAAAAATTGAAAATAAACTTGATCTGCCTGCAAGTATAAGAAACATTTGTCCCAAACATGTCAAACTTCTATCTCTTACCATCTCTGAGATCTGTTTGTTCATACGGACGGACGGACTGACAGACGGACATGGCTATATCGACACGGCTGTTGATGCTGATCAAGAATATATATACTTTATAGAGTCGGAAATGATTCCTTCTCCCTGTTACATACTTTTGCACAAACTTAATATACTCTATGTACCTTCGGTACAGAGTATAAAAAATATACAAATTATTGCTTGAAGGCCTACACTCAGATGAGATAAAAATTCAATTCGGCGCAGTATAAAATTGATCTTATCTGAGTTTAGGCCTTAAACTGTTATTTCACATATGATTCGCTTAGATAGTGTAAGTGTCAACCTAAAACATTCAAATATGTTCTGTTTATAATGTAAAATAGCTTATCTGAAAGTGAAGCCAACTCATATGAGAGCTCAGATAAGTCTGCTCTGGGGAATGGAATGTCGCTCTGTTGCCAAATGTCTAAGAGGCTATTTACATTGAGAATGAATTCAGTTTGAAATTTGAGTTGTGGAAACAGTCCAACAACAATCTTTCAGCGAGTCTCGATCGCGCCATCTTCACTTGTTGCGCCGTCTGCGCGTGCTCCCATTCTCAAGGGCTTTGTTGTTGTAATTCACATCGAAACCAGGCTACTCAATATCTAATGCGTCTAAAAGTTTACTATTTTCAAAACAAACCCAATTGGGCTGTTTGGCATGAAAGAGCGACTTTAGCAAACCAAATCTAATGCTAAAGTTGATTCCCTATTTCTAGCATTTCACTAACTTCCACTGCATCTACCCTACTACCTGCTCTGCTCCCCCACCGCATCTAGACATTGCAACGCTTTGCTGTTTCCCTTTTATGAGCGGCATTTCAAATTTTGCTTACATATTTTCCTACTCCTTGGTTTTTATTTATACACATTTTTTTTTTACGAATATTTTGCAACATTTTTTACACATTCCCTCGCTTATATCGTTTCGTTCGTCGTAAATTCCTTGCTCCTTGAGGATGCTTACCCTTTCTGGTTCCACCCGTCGCCGCGACGGCGGCTAATTTGAATGTAATTCGTTTTTGGACGCACGTACGCGTCGGCTGTCTGCACTTTACAAGCGCGCCGAAAGCATAAAAATACATAAATAAAACAAAATAAAAACACGCGCGCCAACAAAACGGCAAACAATAAACGCAATAATAAGTAATAAGACCCTGAGGCAATTGTCCAACCCGAAAAACACACAAAACACAAAAAATTGTTTTGTTTCGTACCACACATAAAGCGATAAAAAATAAATATATAATACAATAGCTTTGTGCTAGGTCTTTCAAGGCGCCCAGAAACCAAGTCAATGTCAAAGAAATATCAAAACTGATCAACTCCCCCTCCCCTCTTACATTTTCCAGCTCCATGTTGACCAAGCGAAAACATCATCTCCATCATCATCAACTGAGAATGGCCTCACCACCGCCATCATCTCTAATGCTGCTGCTGCTGCTGCTGCTGTCCACCTTCGGTGTGGACCAAGTCCTCTGCTCATCACTTTACACCAGCTATCAGAACCAACGCTTTGCCATGGAACCGCAAGACCAGACCGCTGTGGTGGGTGCCCGGGTAACGTTACCCTGTCGTGTCATCAACAAACAGGGCACTCTGCAATGGACCAAGGATGACTTTGGCCTGGGCACTTCGCGTGACTTGAGTGGCTTTGAGCGCTATGCCATGGTGGGCAGTGATGAGGAGGGCGATTACTCCCTGGACATTTATCCGGTGATGCTGGACGATGATGCCAAATACCAATGTCAAGTGAGTCCCGGTCCAGAGGGTCAGCCGGCCATACGTTCGACATTCGCGGGTCTAACGGTGTTGGTGCCGCCCGAGGCACCAAAGATTACCCAAGGCGAGGTGATCTATGCCACGGAGGATCGCAAGGTGGAGATAGAGTGTGTGTCGGTGGGTGGAAAGCCAGCGGCTGAGGTGAGTTTTGGGTGTAAGCCCCTTTGTTTTGATTGTGGGTCCAATACGGTCTCTCGCCCATTTAGATTACCTGGATTGATGGCCTGGGCAATGTATTGACCGATAACATTGAGTACTCGGTTATGCCGCTGCCCGATCTGCGTCGCTACACGGCCAAATCCCTGCTGCGACTTACGCCCAAAAAGGAGCATCACAATACGAATTTCACCTGCCAGGCACAGAATACGGCCGACCGCACCTATCGCTCGGCCAAAATACGTGTTGAGGTAAGCAAACCGAACAACCAGACTGCCAGCCAGCCAGCCAGCCAGCCAGCCGTCCACCATTGCAGTTTTTGCCTGCTTTAAAGGGGTGAGGGGGTGGCCTGGTTTATCTATGGTCCTGGCACAATGCGCTGACGCGTCACAGTCAACGCTTTGAGCCTACTATCAATTTTACGTGATGCTCCTAGAACGACCATTTATGCAGGTTTTTTTTTCGCCCTTGTTTTGAATGGACTTTTGTGTGTGGGACACTGACACTGACGAGCTAATTCCAGGGGCTGTGTGCCCATAATGGCCAAGGCGTTTGAGGGGCATCAGAATTGAAGTGTAGGTACAGCCAGGACCTGGGACATGTCTCGAGTGAGGACAGAGCTGACAAATTTGCTTGACAAAGACATCGGACAGTCTCGGACTTTTTGGGTGGGGATGGGGGAACAATACAAAACGAGAGTGACGCGTTGACATATTTCGAGTGGTCAATTGCAGTGGGAATTTTGTAGATTTAAAAACGATTGACTTGGATGACTTAATCGATGGTTTTCGGTAGAGTGAAGCTTTGAAGTGACTTTTATGTTCCATTTTCTTCAACTTAAATTTGAGTTCGTGGGGTGTTTCAAAGGGTTTTTTAGTTTCTTTTCGCTCTCTTTGTGCATTTGTGTCTGTTTGGTTGAATCTGCCGGAAGTGCCTCAGTGAACTGCAAGTGTGTATGCGTGCTTGTAAGGCCACTTACACTTACAGCTGCTGAGAACTGACCGAGCTGTTATCGTTAGACAGCTTTGTGTGTTTCTCTCTTTGAGAGAGAACTATGAATAAGAAAACATGAAAAAAAAAACAAAATCAAGTGTTCTGTTGAGAGCAAGGTATACTAAACAAGGTAGCCGCACTTGCTCTCTCACAACTTCTTATATTTGTGTTAAAGAGAGCGAGAGTAAGCGAGTAATGAATGAAGCTTACAACGTTTGCTTACCGACCTGAAATTGAACAAGTTGACAAGAGAGCGAGTGCGCCTACCTTGTTTAGTATACCTTGATTGAGAGCTTGATACAATAAAAATTATTTTCAGATATCTGATCTTTTGACTTAGCCGGTGTGGTCTGGTCACAAGGATTTCTATAGCGGTGCACTATTTAAGGTCTACTCTGCGTCTCTTTTAATTTGAAGAGGTTGGTCTTCCACTTCCAAGAAACCTTGCAGAGAAAGCTAGCTTAACTCTAATACGATCGGAACAAGATAAAAACCGCAAATGACTTTTTGTAGCAAATCTTTTTACGGGCGTTCGACCGATTTTGTCTTTGCGACAGATACGCCTTTGTTTTTGTAAAGTCAGTCGCTTTTACCATTTGCCGTAACAACTGAGTATTGATTATTGTATACAAACCAACTCCAGAGCTAGCCTAGTAGTTCAGGAAAAGGTTCTTACCCATGCTTACGGTGGGGAAGCCTCTGTTTTCAAGTGAGTGTCTTGGAACGGTCGGTAAGAGCGAAGCTCTTAACAAAAAGAAAGCTGATTTTAAAAGTAAATGTTCGTGTCATGTGATTGTGGGTTGTTTAGTATTCAATACTTAGTTGTCAATATACAAAGTACTCTCTACTCTGGACTCGATACTCAGTACTTGATTCTCAGTGCTGTGTGTGTGTGTGAGTGTTTCCATTATCGATACTCCATTCTCGGTATTCATCCTTAATACTCGGTACTCGATACTTAGTGTACTTGATATTCAATAATCAATACTCAGTACTTGATATTAAGTACTCGATACGCAGTACTTGATGCTCATTATTTGATACTCAGAACTCGATACCCCTTATTCGATACTCAGAACTCGATTTTCAGTTCTCGATTCTCAGTTCACGATAGTCAGTACTCGACACTTTGTACTCTAAACTCAGTACTCTTTACTCAAAACTCGATACTCAGTACTTGATTACCAGTACTATGTATGTGTGTGTGTGTCTATATTTGATACTCCGTAGTCGATATTCATACTCGATACGCAGTTCTCGGTACTCAGTGTACTTAATATTCAGTACTCAAGTACTTAGTACTCGATACCCAGTATTCGATAATTAGTACTCGATACTCAGAACTCGACACTCAGTACTGGAATTTTAGTCCTCTTTACTTTATACTCGATGCTTATGACTCAATACCCAGAACTCGATACTCACTACTCTATACTCAGTTACTTGTGTACGGGTTAGCCTATATTCGATACTCAGAACTCGATCTTTACTAATCGACTCTCAGTAGACTATAGTCATTACTCGATTTTCAGTACACGATTCTCAGTACTCGAATATCAGTACTCGATACTCAGTACTTAATTCTCTGTACTATGTGTAAGTGTGTGTGTCTATGTTCGATACTCCGCACTCGATACGCAGTACTTGTTACTCAGTGTACTTAGACTCAGTACTCTATACTTTGTGCACAATACTTAGTGTACTTAATATTCGATACTCAATACTCAGTACTTGATATTTAGTACTCGAAATCCAGTACTCGATACTTAGTACTCAGTACTTGATACTCAGAACTCGACACTCGGTACTGGAAACTTAGTCCTCTTTACTTTATACTCGATGCTTATGACTCGATACCCAGTACTCGATACTCACTACTCTATACTCAGTTGCATATGTACCGGTTAGTCTATATACGATACTCAGATCTCGATATACAGTTCTCGACTCTCCGTACACGAAAGTCATTACTCGATTCTCAGTACACAATAGTTAGTTCTCGGTACTCAGTTTTCGAAACTCAGTACTCTACACACCGTGTGTGGAGAGACTCTATACTCGGTACTCTATACTTAGTACTTGATACTCAGAACTCGATACACCAGTTACTTGTGTACGGGTTAGTCTATACTCAGTACTTAATATTCAGTATTCTAAACTCAGTTCTTGATACTTAGTACTCGATACTTAGAACTCGATATACGGTACTCGAAACTCAGAACTTTATACTTAGTAGTCGATACCCAGTACTCGAGACTCAGTAATCGATACTTAGTACTCATTACTTACTACTCAATACTCCGTTGCTACGGCAAATGGTAAAAGCCACTGTCTTTGCAAAGACTAAAGGCGTACCCTAAAGAATCTGTTGCACAGACAAAATCGGTCTAGTTGTTTTTCTGGATCTAATTTAAGAATACACGAAAGCCTTAGCTCGGACAACTTCACAAAATTCAGTCGGAAAAGCTTACATAATATGTTAAGTCTTTTCCTTGCACTTACAACTTCTGCAGAAATAAATGGTGGGTGACCCTGGGCTATGCAGAAAGCCCAGTTTTCTCTTTCCTTTTTCTGGTTTCTTTTTTTTTTTTGGCTTAAGAGCATCTTAGTACGTTTAATCTTAAACGAGGGCCAGGTTAGCCTTGTTACATTACAGGAGGAAGGTGTTTTCCAACGTTTAGCAGCGAGTGTGGAGTTTGAATGATACCCCTGGGGGTATACCGATCATGCTCCTCTCAGGGAGGAGGTTGATGATCTGCAGATTCATAACTTTCTATATTACAACTTAGGACTTTCAGTCACAACTTAGGGGCAACATTTCTTTTTATTTATCATAATATGCTAAGATGAGTGCTGGCCTTCTGGATGGCAATGAGGTGGGAGGTTGTCTCAATCTTGTCAGATGGGACTTAGTTTATAATTGTCGGTATGCCAGTTTGTATGCTGAGTATAGCGTTCTGGGCTTCTGTGTATGTTTCTATGGTTGCGTGCTTAGCAAAAACAATTGACCTGTTAGAGCCTAAAAAATCCATTTTTAAAGCATCCCTTCTTACTTTACTTTTCCCTTTTTCCCCACTCAGGTTAAATACGCCCCCAAAGTCAAGGTGAATGTCATTGGAAGCAGCTTGAAACCGTTTGGTCCACTTGTTGAGTCGCCAGCTGGAGTCATACCACGCATTGTTGAACATGCACAGGTGCGACTCGAGTGCCGGGCCGATGCCAATCCCAGCGATGTACGCTATCGTTGGTACATCAACGACGAACCAATTATAGGCGGTCAAAAATCTGAGATGGTAAGTGGAGCCACATTCCAGTCGATAGAGGCATAATTAGAAAAACCAGTTACCTGTTTGCCGCCGGAAAGGCCTAACGTTCCCACACAATTAGCCAACCTGTTAAACCCCCCCTCTCCCCTCTCTCTCTCTCTCTCCTTGCCTGGCAGGTAATACGCAATGTGACGCGCAAGTTCCATGATGCAATTGTCAAATGTGAAGTACAAAATTCGGTGGGCAAAAGCGAGGACAGTGAAACATTGGACATCAATTGTGAGTAAACCCACGTCCTCCCCTCTTTCATGCATATCTGAACAACTTGCGGGCTTCCAGATGCACCCAGCTTCAGGCAGCGTCCCCAATCATTGGAAGCTGATTTTGGTACCATTGTCACGCTGAATGTGGAGATTGATAGCAATACGCAGGCGGACATTGTTTGGATACATCATCCGGGAAATCGTGTGGTGGGCACCAGTACAAATCTCACCTTTAGTGTTAGCAATGAGACAACGGGACGTTATTACTGCAAGGTCAATGTACCTGGATGGTCAGAAATCTCCACCGATGCGTATGTGTATATGAAGGGTTCGCCCAGCATAAGTTCGGGGCGTACACAATATGGTCTGGTGGGGGATACAGTACGGATTGATTGTTCAGCGGGAAGTGTACCAAGAGCAAGGCATGTCTCTTGGACCTTTAATGGACAGGAGATAAGTTCAGAGTCGGGACATGATTACTCCATATTGGTGGATGCAGTACCGGGTGGAGTACGTAGTACGCTGATTATACGGAATAGTCAGGCCTATCACTATGGCAAATATAATTGTACGGTGGTGAATGATTATGGCAACGATGTGGCCGAGATACAGCTGCAGGCGAAAAGTAAGTATTTAAACTCCACTTTTATTAGATAGCTATAAATAGCTAAAAAAGAAGAATCCTCCCTTAAGTCTTAAGCCCGGTCCTTCGAGCCGGATCAGCTTTTAAAAATTTTTCTTTTTTCTTTCCTTTTTCTCTAACCAGAAAGCGTCTCCTTGCTTATGACCGTAGTCGGGGGCACCTCGGCGGTGGCTTTCCTCTTGGTCATCACCATTCTAATTGTCATCTACTTCAAGTGCAAGAAACGTGCCAAGCTACCCCCCGCGGATGTCATAAGTGAGCATCAGATTACCAAAAATGGTGGTGTTAGCTGCAAAATGGAACCCGGTGATCGCACCTCCAATTACAGTGATCTCAAAGTGGATATTTCTGGTGGTTATGTACCCTATGGGGATTACAGCACACACTATAGTCCACCGCCACAATATTTGACCACCTGTTCGACCAAATCTAATGGTAGTTCCACCATTCTACAAAATAATCATCAAAATCAGCTACAACTTCAACAGCAGCAACAGCAACAGCATCAGCAACAGCAGCAGCAACATCATCAGCAGCCTCCCACCCAAAGTGTACCCATGACCTTTCTGACCAACAGCAGTGGCGGTAGTCTAACCGGCAGCATTATTGGCTCCCGGGAGATACGCCAGGATAATGGTCTACCCAGTTTGCAATCAACCACCGCCTCCGTGGTAAGTTCCTCACCCAATGGCAGTTGCAGCAATCAGAGCACCGCCACCACCACACATGTGGTGGTGCCCAGCTCCATGGCCTTGAGCGTGGATCCACGCTACAGCGCCATCTATGGCAATCCCTATTTGCGTACTTCAAACTCCTCGCTGCTGCCACCGCCCACGGCAGTCTAAGATGGAGGCCCCATGCTTATCTGAAAGACTGATCTCAATTTGGATCGCATTTGGGGGATTGGGAGGGGGGAATACAAGTTTTAGAGCTACCAAAAATTCGCCACACTTACACGTCTGAATTATTAGGCATCATTGAATATGTAAGAAATACTAGCGTACCAATTATATTTACAACTCTCTTACTATATATATATATATTTTTTTTTTGTGCCTAGCTTAATGAAAAGTCAAAATATTTGCAACAAATTTTAGTATTAGTTGCGTTTTTTTTTTCTACAAATAGTTCAACTAGTTTAAGCTAGAGAGAAAAAATGTTGCTTGTTAAGAAAAGGCCTTAAAGAAACGAAATATATAAAATAAATACAAAAAAATATTTAAACATTTGTGCGGGCAATTGTAAAGGAAGGTACGTAAATACTGAAAACCTGTGGTTGCGCTAGGTCGTTTTGATAATAAGCCAAGTATTTCTGAGACTTTTAACCATAAAATTTTACTACTCAGTAAACTATCGTTGAAAATAGCTTTTGCAGCTTAGTTCTTTTGAAATTTGAACCATTTAAAGGCTTTTCTAAGTGCTTGCTAGGTCGTTATAGCCAAAAATAAATTCCTTTGACGGCAATTTAAGATTCTCTACGACAGTCAGGCTTAAAAACGTTACATATCAAACTCTTTTGAGTTGTGAGCAATTTGAAGTCTAATTTGCCACAGCGCTAGGTCGTTCTGATGCCTAAAAAGTATCATCCATGAAGTTATTTTGGCACTACTTCACATAAAATCTTACCACTAAGCGAATTATCGTTGAAAATATTTTCCTCAAGGAATTTTGTAGAGATTTCAAACAGTTAAAGGCTTTTTTAAGACAGCTCTAGGTCGTTAGGGTCATAAATATACTCTCTAGGCACTTAAGTAATATTTGGAAGAGAGAGTCTTTATAGCTTACACTGCACTTGTTGCGCCGTTACCCATGGGTTTGGTGGTTTTAACTTCAAAGCAAGGCAATTGCACTTAATGCTTCGTCTACTTGTGCTTAGCTATTATTTATCACAATTGGAAGTGAGAAAATTGCTCTTGTTGCGCCGTCTGCTATGGAAAAGAAAAACAGACGACAAATCTATCAAAAAAATGATTTTAATCCTTTCGGATGACTTGATTTATTCACGATTTTTGTGATACCGTTACCGCATATGAATTGGTTAAGGATAAAACACAATCTTCTCTTCGTTGTCAGGCTTCCTTTTGATAGGTGTGCCAATCCATGGTTTGAAAGAAGAAATAAAGAAAATAAATTTCCGGATCTTCGCATAAGAAGAAACCCTTTTCAACCGTTGAGAAGATCCTTTAAAAGTTGGGTAGACCCGCATAAGATCCAAGGGGAGTTCTGCAGGCCTAGTGCTTTGCCCAAGACTTCCTTGCGTGCCCGCCTTCTGGGTAATGGGAATTCCCACTTTGGAAGCGTTTCTCTGCCAGTATTCAAGAACCACTACACAAGCTTCAAGACCTTTAGGGGGGCCACTACAGCTACTTTCATCCCTTATGTCGGTCGGCTATTACACACATCTGTCTCATCGATGGCATTCCCAAGATGTCGCAGGGTTGCTTCTGCCAGTTCAAGTGCTTGATGAAGGAGGAACACCATGTCAACCGGAACAACCGACGGTGTTAAAGACATCTTGTTTGGATCATTGATATTTAAATTTGGCGTAGAAGCACAATAAGATGATTTGTTGCGTTTTCGTTGGTCTACACCTTAATCTTAGAAAAGTAATGAACAATTTAATGGTTTGTGAAAAGATTTTCTGCCGAAAACTTAAAATGAAGCGAGGATTATTTGAAGAGCACCCTCTCTAAAGAAGTCATATCTTCAGATTATCCTCGCTTCATTTGATATTATCGATGGAAAATCCGTGACGATTCACCTGTTCATTAATGGTTCTAGAGTCCATAGTGCTGACTTTTGGCAAAAGCTACGAATCATCTTATTGTACTCCGATTTTGAATTTAAATTTAAAGCAAATGAACTGAAACGAAATGAGCGATATTTCGGAGCACTCTAAAGTTTATTTAGATATTTCTTTAAATTAGAATTTACCGATCCCAGCCCCAGGCTTAGTTCAGTCGTAATGACGGTCCCTTGGGACGTGACCTTTCGGGACGTACTTTCACACAATACTTTGAGACAAATCTTTTTAAAGGGTGACTTAACAGTGACTTGACAGTGAATTTAAAGTGACTTGACTGTGACTAAACAGTGACTTAACTGTAACTAAACTTTGACTTGACTGTGACTAAACAGTGACTAATCAGAGACTTAACTGTGACTAAACATATTCTTGACAGTGACTTGACAGTTTCTAAGCGGTGACTTGACAGTGTCAGAGTGACAGTGACTTTACAGTGACAGTCACTAAACAGTGACTTAACTGTGACTAAACAGTGACTAATCAGTGACTTGAGAGTGACTTTACTGTGACTTAACAGTGACTAATCAGAAACTTAACTGTGACTAATCATATACTTGACAGTGTCACAGTCACAGTGACTTTAAAGTGACTAATCAGTGACTTTGCAGTGCCTAAACAGTCACTAAACAGTGACTTAGCTGTGACTAAACACTGACTAATCAGTGACTAAACAGTGACTAAACATTGACTTGACAGTGACTTGACAGTACTACTAATTACAGTGACTGTTATACAGTGACTAAACAGTCAGAGAATAACTGTGACTAATCCGTGACTCAACAGCGACTAAATATTGACTTGACAGTGACTTGAGAGTGACTTGACTGTGACTTAACAGTGACAACAGTGACTTATCAGAAACTTAACTGTGACTAAACATATACTTGACAGTGACTTGACAGTGTCACAGTCACAGTGACTTTAAAGTGACTAATCAGTGACTTTACAGTGAATAAACAGTCACTAAACAGTGACTTAACTGTGACTAAACAGTGACTTAATAGCGACTAAACTTTGACTTGACAGTGACTTGACTGTGACTAAACAGTGACTCAACAGTGACTAAGCATATACTTGACAGTGTCTAAACGGTGACTTGACGGTGTCACAGTGACAGTGACTTTAAAGTGACTAATCAGTGTCTTAACAGTAACTAAACAGTCACTAAACAGTGACTTAACTGTGACTAAACAGTGACTAATCAGTGACTAATCAGTGACTTAACAGCGACTAAATATTGACTTGACAGTGACTTAACAGTGACTACACAGTGACTAATTACTGACTTGACGTGACTTAAAAGTAATTAAACGGTGACTAAACAGTGACTTGACACTGACTTAACGGAGATACAGAAAATAAGGAAGAACACAGCACCCGGTATTTTTCTTTCGAAAGATTGTCTTAGCTGATTTATATACCAACCATTGAGAGAGCTTGTGATTTTGAAACTAAGCCCTTAAATTTAGCAAGATGTTTTACATCAAAACCTTGACACTCACACCTTTTTTTAATTTAATTACTTTAGGCGCACAAACAAAGATCGAACAGCTGTTCAAAGCATCCACAAATTTACAGTTCGACTCTTGAGTTCGAAGTTTGTGTGGATTTTACTAACCCGTCTTTTTGTTTGTCTTCGTACACAATATAAAACGTTTGACGTCAAACCTTTGGCGAGTTGTTTAAGAAGGGTTTTTATATGGAGTTTTGCGTTTGTGAGGGAGAGAAGTGATTAGGCAAGTGCTAAGGGCTGTGTGTGCGTAAGCGCCTATACGCGCGGCTATGTCTATGCGCAAAACAGCAAAAAGCAAAGAAGACGTTTCAGAATCGCGGTGCGTGTACTCTGTAGTTATTGAGCTTTGATAGGTATAATGGCTCTGGCCTGAAAGTTGTAGAACGTACCTTCCCCTACCTTTGCCCGTTAAATGTTTTCCCCAGAAAAAAAAACAAAAAATCTCTATATATACACACACACACATATGATAGCAACTAAAGAAAATTCAATTATATTACTGCGCTAAATGTTACAACAAAATCTCTATATGTATACACACACACACACACAAACACACACGATTATTCATATATAATTTAAGCGAAAAGAAATGCCAAAGTACCTGATAGTATTTAAGTTGAATGCTTAAAATAAATCCCTTTCTTTTTTTTGTCTAGGCTTAATTCATTGTAATCGAGTAGACGCCTTAACTTAATACAAAAAATAAAAAATTAAAAAAAAAACACCACGTTCAATTGTGCTAAGTGTACTTCTAAGTGTGTAACGGTAATTAATATCCTAGCTGTAGCATAACTAATATTTTATTTGTTTTTTTTTTTGTGAAGAATATGAAGAAAAAGAAAAACAGTTAAATAAAAATTAATAAACCAAAAAATGAAAGGGAAATTGTGTTTTGTTCTTGGCAGCTGCTAAGCTAGAAATCAAACAAACAATCCACCCTCTGTGTTAATTTATGGCAACTTGCGCAGTTGACACGGCAAACAAAACGGCTGGCTAACCCCGTGTAAAGGCGTGGGTGGGGGTGGGGGTGAAGAAATTTTTGCGGCTATGGCAACAAAGTCGCCGCCGCGCACACAACGCACATTAAACTAAATTAGTTGCCTTTGTCACTAAAACGACCCCGGTTAAGTCCACAAAGTGTCACACATACTGTGTCGATAGTGGGAAGGGTGGGTGGAGGGGTGGAGGGGATGAGGTTTACCACCCCACGTGCATTTAGTCGACAGGAAGTTGCAATTGCGGTTAGCTCTGGGTAATTACTTAGCATATCTTGGTTATGAAATTACTTAGTAGGTTGCTGATGGAAGAGGCACGTTTCACTCACGCCACTCACGAGGTCTACAAAGTATGGGGAACTTTTTAATGGATCCTGACGTCTGAGCAAAACTGTTAACAATTCATTCTACCATCTCCAGTTTTGGCTTGCACAAAAAAACACTTGACACGCCAAAGACCGTTGACAACTCGGCAAGTTTTGTGGCACCTTTTGTTCGTACATGACTTCCGGTCCCCGGCCAACCAAACCCCCCGCCCATTGTCCGTGAGCCAAGCACCCAGCACGTTAATCACCGAGCAATGCGAACCCGTCATCCGTTTTCTTCCTTTGAGCATTTCTTTCTATTTTTTTTTTTTTTTATGAACAACTGGCGGTCGCAGTGCGCATCTGAGGAACTCAGAGAGAATTGTAGACAAAAAACGGACACGAAGAGTTACGATTTCATTAACATGAGATATGGCAAGTGCCCGAGAGGTGGGGCGGCGGGTGGCGGTTTGGTTTGTATGATGAAGCAGGAGCAAGGAGGTCGTTCTGGGTCGTGTTGGGCTGCTTTATGGCTCAAGTGTCTGAACAGTGTTGTCGCACTGCGTTCGCTTAATTGTTGGCGTAAAAGAGATACGGGAAGGGGGAGGGACACAAAATGTATAACACTTGGAGAAAATATTGGCGCATGGAACCGTAAACCGAAAAGAACCAATATTTTTAGAGACGAAAAGACCGAGAAGAACGAAAAAGAAAGAAAAGAAACATTGTAAGTTCTGTTTTTGCATGTTCGCTTTCTGCTAAGTGCGCAAAACGCGCGTGATGCCCAGGAAAACACTTAACTACAGACTAAATACGTTAAAATAGCAGTTTACAAAGCAGAAAGAGAAGCTTCCGAGTGGTTGGTAGAGTTTAGTGTAATCAGCACAGAGGACACGAAACGGTTCATGTAAGGTATGGTACAACGATTTAGTGGTAGGGGTAAAAACTTGCGAGTCGGTCTAAAAGGAACGTTGAGGTCAATTTGGCCAACCAATGACTCACATGAGTCGATTTCACCATTAATCAGCCTATGTATAAAGATTACTTCAAGCATTACTCTTCGGGATTCCAGTTTAGTGGATTGCATATTACGGAGACCACACACATGATCCGTACTCGAGAATCGAACGATTAAGATAAGTACTTATACAAAATCTTCGTCAAATAAGGATCATCAAATTCCTTCGACCAACGCTTAATAAACCCAATAAACTCTCCTGGCCTTACAAACAGTTCCAGTAACATGAGAGTCAAATTTAAATCTGTGATCAAGAATTACCCCTAGATCATTTACACTCAGTAGGACATTATCAAGCATTTAAATGAAGACTTGTGGTAGGCTTCTGTGGAATATCGTAACCTTACATTTGGAACTGTTGAGGTATAATAGATTATCTTAACACCTACACCTACACAACACCGCAAAAAGCGGAAAATCAAATCATTATATGTTAAACATAGTTAAACATCATCGGCGTACATAGGCACTCGAGAGTGAGTCAAGACTAACGGACGATCATTTATGAAGAGAGTAAAAAGCAATGGACCTAAGTGACTTCCCTGGGGTACTCCAGAGGTAATGGATTGGTTTATAATATGATTTACAGAAAAGAATTTTTTGTGTTCTAGAACTTAGGTAATCCGAGATCCAAATAAGAAGGTTAGTTGAAAAACCAATTAAACTCAGTTAATGAAGCAGCAAGGAGTAAGTAACAGATCCAAGAGCTCTACTAAAATCAGTATAAATCACGTCAGTTTGCGTTTTCCTTAAGAATTCTTTGATCACTAATGATGTAAGCTCTAATAAGTTAGTGATAGTAGATCGACGCTTCACAAATCCATGTTAGTGGGGTGTAATGTTGCAATTGGGATGTCATAATTCTCTCAAAGGCTATAGGAATCGCATACAACTTCGAAATAACTCTATAAATCTCAACATTAGACTTATTAGCTTTTGTTATGGAGAGGAATGATAAAAGATTTCTTCAAAAACACAGAGAAAGAGCACGACTCCATAGACAATTAAAATAATAAGCTTACAAAGTGCATCAGCATTAAACTTAAGTAGACAACCGGCATCGTCCCAGTCCTGCAATATGGCGCAGAAGCATGACAATGACACAGATAACCGTTGCGTGTTTGAACGAAAATTTTCAGTTTATGTCCTTTAAAAGTCGGATGATTCCGATTCGAGAAACGAGAACTTATAAGCCTATGGACACCACCTGGTCAGGATAAACAGCCTTAACGTCGCAAAAAGCTCCAGCAAAAAGGCGTATAAATCGAAGGCTACTATAGCGAGTGGGAAGACACCATTAATGGAAACCAGGTGCGGAAGACATTGCCGAGCTTTGTGACCAACTGTGCACTCGCACAGAACAGACGCATGAGGTTAAAAATCACATTGCTAGTTATTATTTAATTAAACGATACAGGCTGTGTTCCAGGTTAAAATCTCCGCTATGTAGAAATCTTGCTTAGGTATGATCCAGACAACGATCAGTTTGAGCCATTCTGGAGATCGACAGCTGATGTTTCAGTCAGGGTGTTTGTTGCAAAATAGCAGACCTTTAGCACGTCTTCTCTCAAGTTCAAGATGCAGAGGATGCAGTAATCATCAGGTTTGTGGCCAAGTTGCAGAATCTCGCATCTGACTTCGTTTCGAAGTTGTCGCTGAAATAATTTTTTTCACCCAGATTGTGGTTTTATCAATACTTATAAGTCCCATAGCCAAAACGGTTAGTCGTAGAGATCTAAGAATAGGTATAGATCTTCGTTAAGTTATGCAGGCGGGCACTAAGAAAGAAAATTTGTTAAACTACAAAGAAAAGTTTGTATCTTCTTCTCTTTCTTCTTCTTTATTGGCCATCACAACCGTTTCACGGTCTCGGCCGCTGCAATTATCGCAGTTTTCATTGGTGGTGATTTTTTAGTGTGGTGGGTACCAAACCCGACGCACTTAGCGGCGGGTCGCCGCTACCGTTAGCCAGCAGCGTTGCGGTTGCATCGCTCTGTTACCGGTGGTCACCACGAGGAGGTGTGAGTTGACTTGAACCGCAGTAAGCCAGGATCACTCTGGGTTCGACAAGTTGAATGGAATGCGAGGGGGCGGGAAAGAATGGAGAGCGCTGGATGAGAAAGGCGGCGATGAAGTGGGGAAATGGGGGAAAGACAATTTTAATTAAAGAGTCAATTTTTTTATATTGAGTTTGTAATTAAGGGTTCAACGAAATGGGACTAATGTCGAATTTTTATCCAAATATTTTGTCACTTCAATTTTTGGGAAAGACTTAGGAATATATACATTCCCAATTATGTGCTGATCCACAATCTGAATATATTTACTAGATATGGTCGTGAGAGAGGGTTATGTTTAGAACATCAACTTGACGGAAAGAATTAATATATAATTCCGGAATTTTTGAGAGCCTAGAACAATTTGGTTGGGTGTTCTAGGACGGAATGGAAAAAATCTTAACACTTGTTCAGGCCATTTACAACACAAAATTTTTATATTTGTTTTTACCAGATCTGAACTAAAAACAGTCTACAATATAAGACATCACAGTCTTTACGCGGACATTATCAAAACTGAAAATAAAAAATCTCCAAACAATCGGCCAATTTCCAGGTGAACAATTTTTAGGCAAAAATAAAGTCGTCTGAAACTAGCTAAGCATTGATTCACATATTAACATTAATAAAGAAGGAAGTATTGCTCAGCTTACATATTCTCAGTCAGAATGGGTTATACGATTCCGCTTTATAGAACCATGAAGCAATTAGAATTAGAGAGAAGGTTTGTTCTGCCTCTCAATTTTGGTGCTGCTAAACGATAGTGCCCAAAAAAGATGCTTAAAAATGCCAGTATAGAAAATCACTGTGGTTAGAGTGAGACGACCATAACCCAAATGTGTCCAGTGAGAGCGAACAGCCAACCAAAATGCAGAGGCGGCCAAATGGAGAGGACAAAAAAGTGCGCTTGTGTTGGTAAACAAGAGAGTTCTCTCCAGACAACACGCATTTTACTTGCAATGCAGCGCTCACCGATTCACACAACTATAACTTCGGCTCGTGTTTGCTTAAAAACACGACTGACTTCGAAGGTGGCCAAAAAGTATCTAGAGAGCGTAAATGAGAGCGCACAGCTGACAATTTTCCGACAGAAGCGGTGTCGACTCAGCAACGTTCCTCTCTAATACTCTTTGCTCCATAATAGACCTAGCATGTTCGCTTTTGATTTCCTTGTAAAGGGCGCAACTTCTTTCCATGACTTGTAAATATCCAACTGTCCTTTGTTTTTTTTATCTATGGGCTGCTCGGCCCTGCCTTGGACCACATTCAAAATGACCTACCCATTTCCCCCCACACATTGAAATACTTTGAAAAGTGTTAACAAACATTTATGTGTGTCTACGTACAACTACCTATAAGAACATATTTTGGACGCAAGCTGCTTGCAAAGGCGTCATCATTCACATCTTCGCCCTTCGCCGGTACCGTCCGTGTTTGTGTGTAAATAGAAGCCATCCCTTAAGCGAAAGAAATCACATTTCTGCGGGGGCATATAAGTCATATCAATATGTTTCTCTGGCCTTCCTGGGAGTTAACTTACCATATTGTTTAGAGTAAAGTGTGACCGTGATATTATTGAATTTGCCATAACTGAGTGCCTTTCTGAATTAATGCCATAGCTGCAACAGAAAACTTCAGCCATTTGTAAAAATTCTGAAAATATACGTTCTTACCCTCGTGATTGTAATTTAAAGAGCCGAAAATATATTTTCCATAAAATTTTTTTTGTTTTAACGAATTTAGAATTTTGGAGCTCTGAACTGGGAGATGTGTGCTGAGCGATTTGTATTTTGGGACTGAAGGGAAACTGTGTAGACAACAGGCAAATGAACTTGAAGTATAAGGCAGGGCTGCTTGGATGTGGAAAATTTAGGAGCCGCCGGCTTCTAAGCATATCAATTTGGAACAGAATGCATTATTTTCCTTTATTCGTTTAGCCAAATTAATGGCATAGTGTGGCGAATTTAGAGCTAATTAAGCCTGGGTGAGGGTGAGCTGTCGTTATAATGTCAAAGGTCAGCTGTGACTCGTGTGGAAATGGATATTCTCGGGGGTTTCCCAGAAATCTCTACCAACCGAATTCCAATTCTTAGGTGCCACAGAAACTTCAAACCTCCCGTGTTTTGTCAAGAGATTTATCAAAGCTACCTTCTCAGTGGCTCCCTCTGTCAATGGTAGCGCCATCTACTTGAGAGCCAAGGAATTAAAGGCTGCAACCAATTTTTAAATTTTAAATTTTATTATGGAAATGCATCATAAAACACATAACACAATCAAACCACTTCAGTTAATCATCAAATTAACCCATAACTAAAATATAGGGAAGTTTTTTGGCGAAAGATTTAGCCCTGTTTTTAGTGATGGAACTTCAATTGGATCATCTGGTGTTATAACTAGATTTTCTAATAAGAAAATTAAATGTCTTGAAAAAGTTTTCGAGAGATTTACAAACCAACCGTCGTCAAAATCTATATAGATTTCCGTGGCACCCTCGTCTATTTTCTTCAGTATAATACTGACCGAAACGCGTAGGAGAATAGTTGAAAATACTTTTAAGTTTTATTTTGGTTGAGGAATGACGGCCAACACGGCCAAATTTACATTAGCAATCTTCAAAAAGTTGATTTATTTTACCTAAAATAATTCTTCCAGATTCTGAGACTATAGACCAGGATAGAATTAGTAGTGGGGAGAGTCCAATATTGACATGGTCATTTTCAATTTGGTGTAACTTCTAATGGTAATAGTAGTTATGTTTGAATTCAATACTTTTGTATATTGTAAAAAAAATAATTAAACTTAGGTGTCAATCATTAAGTAATGTGCTCAATGGATCCAATTCAGGCAATTTCACTTTACCACATCCCATTTGCTTTACCTATAAATTTATATGCTTGACAGTGGCGACAACATTCGTTCATTGGACCAATTATAATATGCCTATGAGAGCGTAATTGATGACGCTATTAAGTGCGACGCTACACTTTATCGATTTTATATTTCACGACGTTCATTTGCAGTTGTTGTTGCATCATTCTTCCGTTGATCTGACCGGGAGCTTTGCTGTACGTAGACGGTTATTTTTATTGCGATGTGTATTGCCTTGGCTACTTTTACGGCTCCTTGCTAAATTCAGAGCTGCTACCTGCACCAACGATGTAAAGCGCGAGAGAGTGTCATCTCTATATTCAGAGCTGCTAACTGCGCCAACGGTGTAGAGCGTTTGTTTCCGTCGACTGGGTCTTTATGTTTCTGAGTGGAAGACTGAAACAAAAGCAACAACAAAAGTATGTATTTATTTGGCGCTCTCTTACTTAAGTTCTGTATTTGCATGTTCGCTTGCTGCCAAGTCTTAGCCTTCTGTTGCTTTTGTATGCAAGACGTAAAAGCTCAGTAGACAGTACATGGCATCGTTGTAAAATTTATATTCGTGTTTGTGCGAAACTGGAAACAGAAGAAGTTAATCTGAACGATTGTTTTTTTTTTGTTTTATTTGGTGTATACTAACATTTTGGGTAATTGAAAATTTAATTACCATTACAATTACAACTATTTTTGTAAGTAAAACTTTCAATTACCATTACAAACTTGCATTGGATTATTATTTTAATTACTTTTCAATTACCCATAATTAATTACTTTGTTACAATTACTGAAATATTTCGATTGTCCTATTTGTAGCTTCGAGCACACTTTTCTTGCAGTGTCCAGCTGTTGCCTTGTCCTCATATGATTAGCAAATGTTTTGTTTTTCACTAGGGCACTAAAAACGAGCGAGTGGGGTGGTGGTTGGGGGTAGGAGGGGTTGGTAACGTAACCCCAAAAATGCTTCGGCAAGTTTTTGTACCGCCAAATGAGAGGGTAATGTTAAGGGGGGAGAGGCAGAAAGAGTTGGGGGTGGATTTGATGGCTTTTGGTTAGGGTTGCTTAATGTCGTTTGGGTCGCTGTTTCTGTGTGTGTGTGTGTGTGTAATTGCTCGTGTGTGAGTCGAGTGCGTGGGCTTCATATTCAAAGCTGGGCGAGTTGAATTTCTTGAATTAATAAAATGTCTTCATTATTTAAATTGCACGCACGACCGCAGTAGCAGGAGGCCACCCGGCTAACATATGCGAGTGTGTGTGTGTGTGTGTGAGTTGGTCGAGTTAATTAGCAGCTGGGGAATTGTGAAATATATTTATATTGTACATTTCGGTAGGTCCCCACGACCGCAAAACAGCCGTCACACTCCCAGTTCGATGGCGCTTTTTGTGGTTGCTGTGTGTGTTGGTGAAGGATGGAAGGGGAGGGAGGCGCTATCTGTTGGTCCCATCTTTGGTTGTCAATCAGCCACGAAATATAAATATGTGAAGCCTACTTTTAGGGTTGTCCAACAAGCTTGCCCCCAGAGGGCGCTGTTCTGCGATCAATGAAAAGCTTAAGATAGCAAATCAACAATTAAATGGTAATGGGTGTGTTTTTTAGAGCTTATTGTTGGTCAAATATTCCTATGGTATTTAAATTATTTTGGGTGAAGAAATCACTAAAGGGAGAGTATAGCAAGAATATCGGTACATAAAGCTCATTCTGGGATCAAGAATTTTCATACTTATTTTAGTCTCTGTGCAACAGAGTTGCGATGTTTTTTCTTTGGTTTTCTAATTTCATTCTTCTAAATGAATTAAGGCCGAGATCTCTGAATGAAATTAGACTCATTTTTCGAATGAAATAAGATCGCCCATTCAAAATGCATTCTTTTGAATGACTTCTAAGATATATCTCTGAACCACTTTTCAACCCATTCGAAACTGATTCCTTATCGGTTCGATACTGATTCTTCGTCCACATTTCCAGCTCATAGCTTTAATAACTTTTGAGGTAAGGCTTTACTTTTTAACCGATTCGAAACCGGTTCAATACCAATACCGGTTTCAAACTGTTAAATGTCCAACTCCATATTACCAACCCATAATCCAGATTTCAAGCTTATAACTAGAATGACACCTAAAATATGGTTATGACTCGCTTTTAAACCAGTTCACTGACTTGAAAAATAGCCAATCACTCTTTCCTGATCGACATAAGCATATTGTGAAAATTTCGTGACGACTATAAGGAAAAACGAGAGCGCAAGTTAAAGACGGCTCTAACCGACATCGATATACCCGTTACTCATGAAAATACATGTTTAACAGTGTTCCTGCGTTCCTTAGGGTGAACATCTGAAAAGTATGCAACACTTTAAGAACTCGGCAATTTTTCACATTTTTGCTCATAACTTGAGAACCGCTCATCCGATCCTTATCATTTCTTCGGCAAATTTATTAATTTTGCTAATTACTAACTATTTTTAGAAAGTACGAATAGTCTATCTTTAAAACTGTAGCAGATATAACGTTTTTTCCGAATTGCGGGGGCGGCAGTGGGCGCGGCCAAAATTTGAAATAAACTTGATCTGCGTGCAGATAAAAGAAGCATTTGTCCCATACATGTCGAGCCTCTATCTCTTACCATCTCTGATTCCTTCTGCCTGTTAAATAAATTTGCACGACTTTAGTATACCCTTTTTATACCCTGTACCCATTAAAAATGGGTAAAAGGGGATCATGAAGTTGTGCAAATGTATGTAACAGGGAGAAGGAAACATTTCCGACCCTATAAAGTATATATATTCTTGATCAGCATCAACAGCCGAGTCGATTTAGCCATGTCCGTCTGTCCGTCCGTCCGTCCGTCTGTATGAACGCGTCGATCTCAGAGACTATAAGAGATAGAGATACAAATTTTTGCATGTACATAAGTATAGGCCGTACACAGATCAATTTTGTTTTAGGTTTGCAAAATGTCCCCCCCTCCCCCCTTAAACCGCAAAAAACTGTCAGAGCCACAATTTTTAAGTTACAACATCGTCGCTTAATATATAATATCTTAGGCCCTTAATCTTTCTATTTTGAAACGCACAATGAGATCTGAGCAAAAACACAGAAGTTATTCACGAAACAATTTTTGCACCCCCCCCCTGCTCCACGCTTTGCTTATTACGAATTACGTTTGCTGCTTGCGCCCGCATGTGTGAGGGCGCGTTTATGTGTATGTGTGCGTGTGTTTTTGTTTGTGTGTGTTTGTCAATTGTACAGGGTATTACGAAGTCGAGCTCCTCGACTGCAACGGTCTTACTTGTTACTCTACGAGTAACAGGTATAAAAATACACACTTCTCATTTCTCTTTACAATTGCTTATAACTCAAAGGCAAAATTATAAATCAATTATATCTGTCTCATCAACAAACTGCAAGTTCTGGAAAAGAGTGAAAATCGTTGAAATGAAGTCAATATTTTTCTGTCACTTGAATAGGAACATGAGTTTAGTTTAATCGTCTACATTGGCGCGCGCTCACACAGTTTTTGTTGATCAAAGTTTTTTGTGATTTCCGACTATTGCCTTTAATATAAAATTAAAATGGTTCGAAAAAAAGCCTTAACCGAGGAAGAAAAAGAATATATAAAGGCATACAAGGACTCTGGGCTACCAGTTGCAAAAATAGCTCAAAAATCTAGAGAAGCCGACATGTCATATCAGAATTCTTAAGTCATGAATCTTAATATGGGAAAAATAGTAAAAATAGCGTCAAGTTCTCACGACACTGTGGCGAAAATTCGTGAAAAAAGTAATGTTAATGCGTTATTCCGAAAGCGAAACATCTAAAGAGATTAAAAATAAAGAAGACGGCATCTAAAGCGCAACGTCTCAGTTTTTATCTCGAGCATGTGACATAGCGTGGTCTTCTCCGACGAAAAAAAGTAAGTTCAAAAGGTCCAAATTGTTATACATATTTACTATTTCCATACTATCTGCATAGCATAGCAGGGGGCCATTTCCTACTATGGCAACTGTTAACTAAAATTTCTGTTTCTGTGTTACAATGAATTATTAGGAGACTTTTCCATATTTAACCAACCTTTCTGTGCCTCTACCATAGATATATATCAGCATGATATTGAGCCAATACATACAGTTTGGGTTGTAAAACTCTATATTCAGAGCTTACTATGCTGGCCGCCCTACTCACCCGATTTACATATAATCGAAATAGTTTGGGGGCGGCTGACACCTGAGATATAAATACATATGTATGGCTCAGGAAAACAATACTTGTCTGTACCTGAACTAATCAAAGCAATCGCCGTTCTTCTTAATCCTTTCCAAGCCCAATGACTGAAGTTTTGGAACGGAATCTAAATTAAAACAATTATCCTAAATCGATTGAGGTCGCTAAAAGCGTTTTTCACCAAATCGAAAGTTTGGAGTTCTGCCAGTCTTGAAGTAAGTGAGCGATATTTATAGATTATATTTAAAAGTTTTAGCGAATTGTTGAATAAACCACTTTAACAGTCAAAAAACTCAATCGAATTTCAAAAGGCTATACAGATTCTCAGCTAATAAATAGATCTACAAATAACTCGTCCACACATTATACTGAAAGTTTATAGTTTTTGAGTTTTTTAGCTTTAAATTTGGATAGAGACAATTAGAGCTAAAAAATTGTTGTTGACTTGGGCAAATAATTATAATCTATATATCAATTTGCTATAATTTAGTGATTACTTTTAGTTAGTTTTATGTAATCTCAGTATTTTATTTCCCACCTCTCACAACAACAACAACAAAAAAAACACCCTATATTTTCCATTTCTTCTTCAAAATAAATGCAAGTTCCAGCCTTCATTTTTCCATCCTCAAGCACTATTTCAGTCCACCAGTCACCTCAAGGGCCGCTCCATTCACATATGACGACTTCTGCGAGGCCAAAAATGCAATCACTTCAGCTATCTCCTCGGGTTTGCCCAAACGACCCAGCGGACAGCGTTGCACCACCTGCTCCTTGATCTTCTCAGGCACCACAGCCACCATGGGCGTATCTATATATCCGGGCAGTATGCAATTCACTCGTATGCCAAATTTGCCAAACTCCTTGGACGCCACTTCCGTGAAGGAGATGACTCCCGCTTTGGTGGCCGCATAGTTGGCCTGTCCCATGTTGTTCATGCGCGCCACTATGCTGGACAGATTGACAATGCTTCCACCGGCAGACACCTGCTGCTCGATCATGGCCCGTGCGAAGTGTTGGGTCACCAGAAAGGTGCCCTTCAAATTCACACTGTACACATCGTCGTAGTCGCTGACGGGCATTTTCAAGAGATAACCATCACGTGTTATACCCGCCGAGTTGACCACAATGGTGGGTGGCTGTTGGAATTGAGCGATGGCAGCGGTTACCGCACACTTCACACTCGCCTCCGAGGCGACATCCACCTCGAGTGCCTTGGCCTGATCGGCACCCAATTCCTGGGCCGTCTCTTGGGCGGCCTGCAAATTGCGATCGGCGGCAATGATTTTGGCTCCATCGCGTACCAGCAGACGGCAAGTGGCACGCCCAATGCCCGAGCCAGCGCCTAAGAGCAAAGGAGAACGGTATCAAAGGGGGGGAAAACGAGAGAGGAAAGCGTTTCACTTGCCTGTGACAAAGGCCACTTTGCCTGCTAAGATTCCACCGACCATTTTGAGGTTTTATTATGTATTTTTCTTTCTTTGGTTGCGTCTGACTTGGTGCTCGGAACTGGAATGGTGAGTTGAACACGACACGCCACACGAAAAGCTTTTGATAAGCAAAAGCGATCAGCTGGCCGCTACGAGAGAGTGAGAGAGCTTTGGTTGAAAAGCTTGTGGTGAGTAAGTGTTTATTTAGCACTTTTTAACACAGCCTAAAGATTGACAATGAGAAACGAGATTTTATCTTAGAGTGTAGCCTACTTTTAGGAACAACTATGGAAAGCCAACGCGTCGTACAGTGCTCTGTGGGCCAGGAATCCCTTTTTGGCTTTTCTACGCCAGAATAGCTAGAAAAAATGTTAAATAAATTATAAAGCAAACAAAAAATGTATTAGTTTACAAATAAAGGCCAACTTTTGCACCGCACACTGGGCCAAAAGTTCCTAATTTTTGTTTGAGAAACTGGTTAAATCAAAGGTCTGCAATGATTTTGAATACATATAGCTATTTTATGGCAAAGTTTGGTTTTTGAATGGCAGCCGTTCAAAGTCGATTTATCTTAAAATTGTTGCAAAAAGTAATTGTCAGATTTAGACATGCAACAGTTACCGGAATTTGATTTTTATTTTTCGACTTCGGACTAGATTGAAATAAAATAATATAATGATGTTTCCACATGTTGTAAAAAAAAACAAGATATCTTAATTTTTTTTGGGTACTTCGGACTAAATTGCAATCCGGTCCTGAAACAAACTCCAAACGGTTTGTTTTGGGTTTTTTTTTGGGGACAAAAACAAAACAAAATTTATTTTAATAACCTAAACCAAAACCCAAAATCCGAAAATTTTTTTTATTTATTTAATTTGTTTAAATAAAAAAAATATTTAAATAAAAAAAAGAAATATAGAAATTCCTTGTAATCTGACTTGTTTCATTCATGAAGTTCTCAAATCCTACGTCATTTCTTTAGGTCAGATTTGTAATATATCCGTCGATAAAGTTGCGAGCAGGAGGACTTTTATATGACAACTGCAGAGCAGAAAAGAAAGGTAAGTGTGAAGTATATGTACCTAGAGGATTTTATAATTACAGTTTGTTGTGCTCTAAAATTAGTAGTTAACGGATATTTTAAAGAAGTTCGGTTTGACATCAGTAGGGTTTGCACTATTTGATATTACAAACACGCTGAAGCTTCAAATACAAATTCTTAATGAGAGTTTTAAAAATTCATCTTTAAATGACTCAACGTCTGATTGCAAAGAAGAAAAGTTTAGAAAGCAATAAGCAAATATAAGATTTCAAATCTGTAAATAATGTTATATATTCCTCCAAAAATTGTCCACGGGACAAATGTTTTAAATTTTTGGAAGGGTCAAAAAAACGAGGACTTAAAAATACATGCCCTGACTATACTAACTGTTCCAGCAACTCGGGTCTCAGTTGAACGGGCCTTTTCAACACTTAAGTTTGATCTTTCTGATCTAAGAGCTAGAATAGATGAACAGATCCTAAAATATATAATGCTTATTAACTTAAGCTAAGCAGTTCTCAATAGTTGTAAATGTCACCTAATGAGTTTTATAATTAAAATTACATTATTGAAATATAAAATATTATTTAAAAAAATAAGTATTTATAAATCAAAACTTTTCTTTTATGTTCAAGTGAACCAAAACCTTGGATTCAGTGTTTTCAAAAACCGGTCCGCGAACTAAACCTTTGACTGTACAACGGGTTCGAATCTTCTGCAAAATTTAAAAGGTTTGCAGCCTTGGTATTTTCACATTTGTCAAATTTGCGTTGAGAGTACCCGAAAGTACCCCTCTCAATCAACTTGGAACATGGCGTATTAATTTCTGTGTTGCTTGTACTATAGCTGTAGGTATGGTTTTTCTTTGGTTTTTCAGAAAATGGAATCTTAAATGTTGTACCTTTTTATATTGTCCAGCCTAAAAGAATGCAATTTATTTAATGAATTTCCAGATTTCCCCTAAAAAATTTTAATTTATGTAATAAATCTGGAGAAAAGCTAAATTAGATGCAAAAATCGGTTGAAGTGGTTTAATTGAGTGAAAATCATCAAAGTGGTGGCCAATAAAATTCAAAACCTGTTTGGGTTAATATCTCATAAACCATTTGTCACTATATCAAGACAAATGTTTTGTTTTTATATATCCGTATATAAGGGGGTGCCACAGAAACCTCTTTTAACCAAATTCCAACCGAATTCTAATTCTTAATTCTTAAAATCCAGAAATTTCATTTGGTTGGTTTCAAATCTCCAGTGTTTTGTTAGGACATTTGTCAAATTGCCTTTTTACAGTGGCTCCCCCTGGTCAACGGCAGCGCCATCTACTTGACAGTCAGCGGACTAAGGGCAGCAATTTATACTTCATGTTTGGCGCCAACAAATTTTAAAATTTTGCATTATATTTATAGAGCATATGAATCAAATTTGAATTATAATTTAAAAATGCATCATAAAACATATTACACAATCAAAAAATTTTAGTGAAACATAAAATTAGCCCATAATTAAAACAAGGGAAATGTTTCAGAGATGGAACTTCAATTGGAGCATCTGCTCTTCTAACTGGGTTTTCTAATAGGAAAATGAAATCTCTCGAAGTTCTGTGACACCGAAGAATTTTTGAGAGATTTACAAAACCAACCGTCGGCAAAATCTCTAGATATTTCTGTGGCAAGATTTGGGTCAAATACAATTTCAAAGTCTTTTTTTTAGAATTTAAAACAAAAAGTTGAAAAATTTTTCGACTTTGACTTGGATTATAAATATTTTATAAAATACTTTTTATGCATTTTAAATTATATATTTTATTAATTATTTTTTTTTTTTTTTTTTTAGAACACATTTTTAAAAATTTCAGCTTTCTAGCTAGGCTGATGTAGAAACGCCAAAGTTTTGGCCAAAAATGAGATTTCTGGCCCACAGTGTAATGTTTCGAAAGTCTCTATATTGAATCACCTGATCAGAACGAGCTACATTTACACAGTAGGTCAGGCATATCCTTGGTTAAGTATTTAATTACCATCTTTACAAAACTAGACGAATTATAGAAAACTCGATTAATTTAGCACGATTTCGCTAGATGCGCAACTAAAATGATCATGTTATTGGAAAATCTCTTATAAGGATGTTAATGAAAATCTCTAAAAAAATATTATTTGCGAAGTTGTCGCCGAAATCACAGACGATATTAGCTGTTGGGCTAGGGCAGCTATAGGTCAATAATTTTGTAAGTTGTGTATTTTTATACCCGTTATTCGTAGAGTAAAAAGGGTATACTAAAGTCGTGCAAATGTATGTAACAGGCAGAAGGAATCATCTCCGACCATATAAAGTATATATATTCTTGATCAGCATCAACAGCCGAGTCGATATAGCCATGTCCGACCGTCCGTCCGTCTGTATGAACACCTAGATCTCAGAGATGGTAAGAGATAGAGGTTTGACATGTATGAGACAAATGCTTCTTTTATCTGCACGCAGATCAAGTTTATTTCAAATTTTGGCCACGGCCCCTCCCGCCCCCGCAATTTAAAAAAAACGTTATATCTCCTACAGTTTTATAGATAGACGATTCGTACCTTCTAAAGATAGTTAGTTATTAGCAAAATGAATCGATTTGCCGAAGAAATGATCAAGATCGGATGAACGGTTCTCAAGTTATGAGCAAAAAAGTGATACAAGTCCCCCGCTACCCCCCCCTCCCACCATAAAAAAATGTTGCATACTTTTCGGATGGTCACCCTAAGGAACGCAGGAACACTGTTGAACATGTTTTTTCATGAGTAACGGGTATATCGAAGTCGGTTAGAGCCGACTTTAACTTACGCTCTCGTTTTTTATAGTCTTGTAATTTTTTTTTAATATTTGCCGTGTTTGCTCCTACAATTTGCTCGCTAGAGCAAACCGAGGGTGTTCCCACTAGGCAAATATTTGCTTCAAATTATTGGTGCACAAACATAGGCAAAGGTTATTTGCAAATATTTTCGCGCAAACTATTTTGTGTTCCCACTTAAAGCCTAGTGTACACTTCCACCAAACACTTGTCAAAACAAAAAACTCCATATAAAAAAACTCACAAAATGTTTTGCTCCAAAGCCCTTTGGTACCCTCTTTGTTGGCAGTCCACACTACCAACAAAAATGCCTCAATTAAATATCGATAAAATACTAGAACCGTATTTTCTGTGTTTTTATCGATAGCTCCCTGAATAATTAATTTAAATTATTTAAAGAGGTATCGCATGTTGATGATACACAAATATGCGTAATCGGGTGAATTTGATTAACTTTCCCATCATTGATTGACCGCCATTTTTAAAGTAAGCACCAAAACACTGTGAGACTTCAATCAGATTTTAATTGGATAAAAATTATGATATGAATCAGTACTAAAGTGTCATATCTGCGTCCCAGGCACCGTAGCCAGGGCAGAGATGGTATGAGATAGAGGTTTGGTATGTATGGGACATAAACTTCGGCTTCGACCCCTCCCGACCCCGAAATTGGACAAAATACAGCGTCATATCTCCCACAGTTTTGTAGACAGACAAGTTTACTTATCGAATCGTCACAAAAAAGTATGAGAGCAGATGATCTATACTTCAGTAATTCCTGTGGCATCTCCGACTAAATCCGTCATGCGATAGCACGATATTAATCGTGTTAAGTGGCGTGTGCCATCGCCGATTAAGAGAGTCTGCCCGCGCTCGTCGCTTGTATATATAGTATTATTATTTAATAAAATTAGTTACACGAAAAACTACAAGCTCACAGTAGTGGCTCCCTCTATTGGTAAGTTTTGAAAACCCATTAACAAGCATTGTTCAAAGTAGGGTTCCCCAAGAAGAGAGCGCTAAAATGTGTCTGTGTCTCTCTCTAACACTCTGAAAAGCATTCGGTGTAAATTTGCGACTAAGTTCGTGCCCAAGGGGCTATGGCTGGGGAACTCTGTTTCAAAGGCATATAAACTACGAAATGATACTCAAGCTAAGCCAGCGATGTTACTGCAGGTACAGAGCTTATTACTGACTGACTTTCTTACTTGTCATAGTTACCTTATCCCATTTGTAGGGAAGCTCGAAATGTTTGAAGGGTCCTTCGAGCCGGATAGACCGAAAACAATGTTTTAAAACAAGTACTTGGCTACTTTCCCTCACAATTTATTTCATTCCAAGGGTATTAGATAGTACAGCTGAGGTAGCCAGTAATTCCTTCCCGTGGTCTCTGAACTGCGCGCCAAACCGAATTGTCGCAGAAACTTCTTCAGATAGCGCTTGGGTATCCTCACCAGTTGACGTTTGATAATGCGTTGTATTCTGTTCCAGGGACGACTGCTGCCCCGATGGTCATCCTCGTCGTTCTCCTCCTGCTCCACCTGCTCAGCTGATCCCGTTGAGGGTTTCCAGGCCTGCAGTTGCTCGTACAGTTGCTTCATTTGCGTCTCACTCAGCTGACTGAGATCGATATCGGGCTTGGCCTGGCGCAGCTGTAGGTTCCCGCAATTTCTGGCCTGGCCTAGCAGGAAGCCGGAGAATAGCATTAGCAGCAGTAAGCCGTACATCTTGCTGGAATACTGCTCAACTAATTGCCCGTGGGCCAGCTTAAATACTCCAAAACGGCGAGAGAAAAGTGGGTCAAGTACTCTTCCAAAAAAGTTTTCATTTATTCGTCAAAAAAAAAAGTAATTATTAGGTTTACAATAAATTAGGAAAAAAAAAATTGAGCTGGAATGTGGCGTGGGCTGTGAGCTCCCCTCTCTCTCTCTTAGGCCAGGGGCAGGCGTGGACGTTTGCCCTTGTTCTTGTTCTTGTTCCGACGACGACTGTTCTTGTTGCCCACACGACTACGATTCACCGGCCTGTTCTTGTTCTGCACCCGCCGACGGATCACGCGACGCTTGTTGGGACGGCGGTTGGTGTTCAGCATGACCTTCTGGCCGTTCTTGAAGTAGCGACGATAGCGTGGGGGAATCCGCACACTGATCGTCTGGCCGCGACGAGCGCCCTTGCGGCGCAGGTTGATGCGGTTGTTCTGGGCGGTGGCCTTGCTCTCGGTGGAGGCGCCAGTGCCTTGCACCTCCTGATCGGTGACCACCTCGTATTCCTGGGCACCGGCCGCCAGGGCCGCCTGCAGGGCCTGTTCGTCGAGCAGCTCGGGATTGACAGCCATGGCTGGGTAGGCCTGAGCCTGGGCATTGTCCGCCTCAGCGGCCTCATCCTCGGCCTCGTCCTCTTGGGCCTGCTGTTGGTACATTTGGGCGTTGGGCTCCTCGCCATTGCCGCGACCACCACCACCCCGGTTGGTAGTAGCAGTAGGTGAAGTGGGCGAAGTTGGCGTAGTGGGTGAGGTGGGCGAGGTGCTAATGGTGCCCGTGGCCGAGGGTATGCTGCCAGTGGAGGTGACCGTTACGGTGGGATTGGCGACGCCCGTGGTCCCAGTGCCGGTGCCCGCTCCGGTGATAATAATGGGTATCACGGGTTGATTGTTGCTGCTGAACATGTTCTTGAACATCAGGAACTTCTTCAGGAACAGGCGTCCACTGGAGGCATCCTTATTGCCCGCTGTGGCCGGCTTATCCTGTTGCTCCACCTTCTCCAGATCGACCGTGGAGTCGGCCTCAGCGGAACGCACCTTGGCCGGCTCATTGAAGTGCACGCCGCGGCGTGGCTTCAGCTTCTGCGCCTGGGCCGGGGACAGCAGCAGGCAACAGCCGAAAACGGCCAAGAGCAAGGACAACTGCGGCTTCATGGTAATGGAACGAAACTACTCTTCAACGAGAACTTTTCCTTCGGGCCGTAAATGGAGGTGTGCGCTCACACTGATGGGTAACCAATGTTTGATACATTATCCCACAAATTGAAAGCCTTTTATACCCGAGCCCTGAAAGAAATGCAAATGATTCTTAAAGTACGCGGAACGGTAAATGCCCAATTCACAATTGGATTCAATTGGATTTCGGTTTGGTATTTGGTATTTGGCGTGAAAAACGCTTGCAGCTATTTGAACACGAGCGCGCGCGCCCCCCGAACGTTCTGCCTTATCATCGTGGCTTTCGAACGGCCCGTTGGCCGGTCAAAAAGTGAAAACCCCAAATCCAAGTTGTCGGGGGGCATTGAAATTGAATTTCTAATTGTGCAAACGTTGTTGCTGCGTACGGCCGCAGGCCACGCCAAGCCAAAGACCCCTAACCCCTTGCCTAAATATAGACGAATTCTATGTGCGCCTACCATTGTTCGGTGGGATGTGGTCAACGGATTGACCCACAAATGGTACGCAACAATAGTTTTGCACTCTGCACCTGCAAAGGATGGGTGTACAGCTTCAAGAGAGGCCATTTTGATTAAAAAGTTTGACATTAATTAGCTGTCACATACTCAAACCATTTTATGTTGTGCGTTCTCGGAAAGTGGACAATTCGCGGTGGTCTCTCGCGGGACACAAGTTGGTTACTTGCCACATTCCGTTTGTTATGAAATGGTAGCCCCTTTGTCTTAAAGCATTATCTATCAGGGGAGGTACTCCCAAAATCCCCTTCATCCAGGCAACAGTCGCTTTTCAGGTCGGACATTAAAAGTATGGAAAAATTTAAGAATATATTGATGCCCCCTTAAACGAGGCGTATTTCTGTAAAAAAGGCATAACAAAACAAGTGAGAAAGTCGGTCAAGCCCGACTATAACATACTCTGTACCTGGAGTAGGAGCTGAATGCAATGCTGGTGCTGCGCTCATCTCAAAGTCTCTCTCTCTTTTTCTCTCTCTCTCTCTCTCTTTCTAAGATTGTGTGGTGTTAGTTGTGAATGGGTGGGAGGGGGTGGGGCGAGGGCGATGTACTTTTTTGCTTATAACTTGAGAACCGCTGATCCGATCTTTATCATTTCTTTGGCAAATCGATACATACTAAATACTAACTATCTCTAGAAGGTACGAAACGTCTATCTTCAAAACTGTAGGAGATATACCGTTTTTTCCGAATAGCGGGGGCGGGAGGGGTCGTGGCAAAAAATGAAAATAAACTTGATCTGCCTGCAGCTATAAGAAATATTTGTCCTATAAATGTCAAACGTCTATCTCTTACCATCTCCGAGATCTGTTTGTTCATACGGACGGACTGACAGACGGACGGACGGACATGGCTATATCGACTCGGCTGTTGATGCTGATCAAGAATATATATACTTTATAGGGTCGGAAATGACTCCTTCTCCCTGTTACATACTTTTGCACAAACTTAATATACTCTATGTACCTTCGGTACAGAGTATAAACAGTGCTACACTTGTTAGGGTCATAATAAAATTACACACAAACAACACACGGCAAAATTGGACAAAAGCACACAACAATGGCAAACCAGTTATCAAATCTTAACAAAACATACCTGAACTAAGTGAGGTTCTACACGAACTAAACTGAAGTGCTGCTTATCACGGTTGCGGCTAGACTATCGTACATTTGATAATTTCTCTTCTTTCAGGATCTAAAAAAAATCGGATTAATATACTACTACACAGAGGGAAAAAACGTGTTCAGAAAATAAGTTGCCTTCAATTTAAAATGAGAACAGAACGTTCTCAAAATTATTGAGAACAAATGTTCTAAATGTTCTTGGAATGAGTAAAGTTGTGCTCAAACGTATAATATTTACTTTAAACAACAACTACACCGGTTTTCAGCAGAGAGATATACAAGAGAGAGAGAGCGAGTTGGTTATCTTTTTGCTCTCTCTCTCTCTCTCTCTTGTCTGCTCAACAAAGCATAAGTAACCCTCTTGACGTTTATCTGCAAAACTGTTCAACGGCCGAATTGGCTAACGAGTAAACCCATACGTTGAGTGCATAAGGTACCGGGCTCAAATCCCAGTCAAGCCCGAACAAAGTTTTCTGTGTTTTTCTGGAAACTTAAATGAAACGAGTCAGGTGAAATGGGTCGTTAAAGCGATGTTTTTCTGATTCCTATGTCACATATGGGTGGAGGGAGCAGCAGCGCCCATATCCAGAGTAGCCTTGCCTCTCTTCACTTCCAATCAAAAGTGGTATGTCCCCGTTCCCTTTGTTTAGCTTAACAAAATGTTATTTTTGCAGAGATTTGCAGAGTCAATACCAATTTTAGGTCTAAACACGAACGTTACACGCTCCCTTGTATCCCATTTTTCGTCAAAATTAGGTCTTAATTTACCGACCCAAAAATACATGCGTAATATTTGTGGAAAACCTTAAAGGCTTTTCCCGAGGTTAAAAAAGATCAAAAAAAATTGGTTGTTTAGCTATCAGCAGTAGTAGTTAATCTTCTCGGCGGCCTCCCCCCTGGTCATCATGGTAATCAAATACAAATTGGCCTACATTCTACAGTGGACCAAACTGTTCATTTTAGGACAAAACTCTACAATGTGTCCACGTCCAAAAATAAAAAAGATTTTCCTTAAATATTTGCAAAATAGATTTTATTACCTAAGAAGAAACTCTAAGGCAATAATTGTGAAAAAAAAAATTGAAAATATTTTTAAATTAAACTTCCCGGACAGCCCAATAATCGAATCTTACATACATCGGCTTGAAATCATCGTTTACTTGCTTTCCGTTTCTTCGTTACGACTTTGCTTGGGTTTTCCTTCGAACCACTTACCACATATGCAACCATTTTCCGATCTCTAACCACCCAATTTGCACCCACTTTCCACCCACATCCCACCTACATCCCATCCACTTCAGAACCACTTTCCTGTGGGCATCCCAGCGGTATTTCCAACATCGGTAAATGAAAACACAAATGAATTCTAATTTTTACCGTACAAACCGAGATTCAAGTCAAACGGATGAAAAAATAGTTTTTCCATGCAGAACTTTCCGGCTATTTTCCTCGTGGGCGGATTTTCCCAAATCGGTAAGACACGTGTCAAGTTATTTCCGACTTTTCCGGGTGGAATTTTCCAAAACCCTGACTTAGTAAGCACTTTCACCACGAGCGGAAACTTCCGTCCAAATTACAGCCCTTTATCTCCTACCGTTTAGGCTGTGCGATGATTGCCAATCAGTGAATCAGTCAGTCAGGACACTCTCTTTAATTAATTTGACCATGTTGCACCATTCTTAAAAATCTGAAATTTTTTTTTATTATTTAGTTGGTTAAAAGACACATCATCTGTAAAAATTCCGTGGTAATGTCAAATCTAAAAAGTGGTAATTTTATATATTGAAACATTGGCCGTGTTCACCAGCACAAATCGATGACGAAAAAAATCGATGGATCTAGTTCAATTGTTGTGGTGAACGAATATGAAGTGAAATTATAATTGCAAATTTTTGTAATTTTGATCAAAATCCATTTTGATAGATGATGTTTGATGTATGCTGGTGAACAAGGCCATTGATTAGGCTGGTATGACATCTGATTTTTTTTACCGACAATTTCTAGCGGCAATATTGCCTGGCGAATATTACGAACTCGGCGAATTCGGCGCATACTTCAATAAAATACCGGAAAAACTGCTGAAGTTTATTGAGAACCTAGTACTTCTTGCCGAATTTTTTGATATTTTCAACAAAAAAGTTCACACTGGAATCAATTCATCGTTTGAAAGTAAAAATGTAATAATGTAAAAATGCAAAAAAATGGATGGGGTCGTGTTGGGGGTGGGTCGGCGTTGACGGTGAGCCAGGTATTCTAGGCGCAGTTAACTAGACTCCCATAAAAGCAAAATTGCGGCTGGAAATTGTCGTTAAAACAAGCAAGTGTCATTCCAAAGAAGTAAAAGTAAAAATATGTAAATTTTGTAGCGGATATATTAATATTTTAATTTCAGCATTTCTGCAGATATTGACTTGAAATTTGAATAGATAATAGATAATACCTACCATTCCTGATTAAAAATATTCAAAAATCAGCTGGGGCAGTTTTCTTAGGCTATGCCCTTTCCCTAAAACTGTTGTGTTATTATTGTCTGGGCACAGGATGATGAGGGAAAAACATTCTTTCTTTGTTTTTAAATTAATAAAGTGGAATTCCTCAAATTTTACAACTATGTGAGTTGGTGTGAAGTGGAAATTGTTTTACCGATTTAAACATTCATCAATTAGAGTATATGCCTTGGACGATCCTTACCAGAGATCTGCTAGAGTGCCTTTAAAAGCATCTGCAGTCCAGTCAATTACACACATGTTGTCTTACTGGATATTTTGTGACTGAGTGTCTTATATGATCGTCTGTCAAATGGGGTTGATTATGCTTTCAGCGGCACTGCGTGTCAAATTCGTCTTTGAGTGTAAACATCACAGCAGAAATACATGGAAATATGGCATAGCTTTCATTGCTCTTGCTCTTTTCTTTTTACTTCGACAAAGCAACGGTTAACGCCGTTAAGTTCATGATACAACTATGAGAGTTAAGATTTTTCTGAAAGCTTGGAAAAGCTTAGATGCAAGCTCAAGCAGAGAGCTTTACCGTATTAGTTGTATCGTCATTAAGTTGTTGTTGGTGTTAGCTCAAGAGAGGGAGAGCTAAGCGTAAAATGAGTACTGAGAGCTTTTGCTAAAAGCTTTGAGCGGCCGCCATTTCGCTCTCTGCTTGAATGAGTAAAGTGTCCTGTGCGATCTCCCCCGGACTGAAACTAGAAGGCAACAGTTCAATAGAATGTTTTTTTTTTGTTTTGTTTAGTTTTTTATTCTCAAAATGTCGGGGGTCAGAAATACAGCGGATCAATCAGAAATCATCTAGTTGCGACGACGACGCAGACGACGAAGAGTGGCTCTCCTTTGGCGACGACGGGCATTCAGATGACGACGCCGACTGGCACGCTGCCTTTGATGGTTGCGTCGGCGCATTTTATTGGCGCGACGCCTTTGGCGCATCCGTTGGCGTTGACTGCGGCGACGCGCCTGTTTCTGACGCTGCTGCATGGCGATCAGGCGGTAGCGCAGCTGCTTGTTGAGATCTTTCTGACGACGCAGTTCAAACTCGGTCAAGCCATCTCCTCGGGTGCCGGAGCCGCCTCGACGACGGAGGCGACTGTCATCGTTGACGCGTACATAATTGTCGCGGGACTCCTCCTCGTCGTCATCTTGATTGCCCAAATCGAACTCTTCATCATCATCATCACCATTCTCTGACTCGTCGTCGTCGTCGTCGTCCTCGTAGCTGGCAGAAAGGGATCGTTTTTCATCAGAATTATTCATCAAGACGCGCAGCACGGTTGGTGCTGTGGTTGTGGTTCCGCCAGTTGTTGTTGGTGTCGTTGGTGTTGGTGGTGTCGTTGGTGGTGTGGGTGGTGTGGGTGGTGTTGGGGGTATAGGAGAAGTCGGTGGACAAGGAGAGGAGGAATTCTTCGTGATCCAAAATTGAGGAATGCTTCTGCCTTCGATTCTAGCGGAACGCTTTACCAAGCGATTGCTTGGCTCGTCCTCATCATGGCGCGCCACTGCAAGGATACGGATTAGATTAGCTGGGGGTCTTAATGGACGACTTGGATGACTTACCGCCTGCCTGTGCCAGACTGGCTGCTGCCACGAGCAGCAGTAGAGAACCCAGAAATTTCATAGCTGCAAAACGCTTAAACTCTTTCTACAGATATTGTCGGTGTGTGGACTAATCCTGGCTAGCTGTGCTGAAGCTTGCCTGATGAAAGATTGCCGTTTGACTGTGCCATTTGCCAGCGGCCAGACAAGATTATATACCCGGCGCTCCAGTTGACGCTACTCATTAACGATTCGTTGACAAATTAGCATAATTTTTGCGCTAGCATGAACTAGATTGACCCAAAACGCCAAAGTTCGCAATAATATTCAGAGTTGGCCGCGAATCTCTTTTCACAAAATTCCGCATTGATTGGAACAATAAAAAGAATGAGGCATCGGCTGGGATTTATTGGCGATGTAAAAGATCAAGGGGAGAGAGAGAGAGAGCCAAGGACTTAGACCATGGAATCAATACAGAAGCTATTAAAGGAAGGAAGCTCAAGAAACTAGTTTAATGGCCCTATTAACTAAGGGGTTCAGGGGACCATCAAAAAGGTGTTTGGGATCAAGCGGTCCTCAAACTCCTGACCTTCCAAAGGCCTTGTAGGTGGAAGAAATAGTTTTTTTTTCTTTGGCCCCAGGAACTTCCTGCGATTGCCTTCATTAATATATTTCTGCTTTTGAAAGTATTACTTTCGTGATCGAACCCTTAGGATCTTTGTATTATTGACAGTGGTGATCCTGAGTTCGAGTATTGGGTCGTTAGGGTCCTTTGTAAACAAATTCCCTTTGGAATAACCATAGAAGCTTTTCCTTAGAAGAAACTAAATCATATCACTTTGTTTTTGAAGCAGACACTAAAAGAAATAGAAGAATATAGAAAATGTATTGAAGTATCGGTGAATCAAGACAAAGTATCGAACAGTTTTTATACACACATGTTGGGTTCTTAGTAAAAAAAGACCTTTATATACCATAAAAGGTTTACTTGCTTTAATTTGGCAAAGAACAATACAAGTTTTGTTCAAAAAAGGAAAAAGTATCGAACAGTACTTATAATATATGAATGTTTCTTTGCACAGAACTTTCATGGATTAACCATAAGAAGAAACTAAAACATATTACTTTGTTTTTGACGCAGACCATAAGAAAAACATAAGAATTCAGAAAATGTATCGAAGTATCGATATATTAAGACAAAGTATCGAAAAGTGTTTAAACACACATGATGGATTCTCTGTTGGAAAAGACCTTGTTTTCTAAAGAAGTCGATTTCGCAATAATCAATGAAAACTTTGAGAAAACTATGAAAAGTATCGAACTCCTCTGAGAGAAGTTCTTGGACTTACCATAGGAGCTTTTTATTAAAAGAACTAAAACATTTTACAGTATTTTTAAAACAGACCATAGGAAAAACAGAAGAATTCAAAAAAAGGTATCGAAGTATCGATGAATTAACCCAAAGTATTGCACAGTTGTTTTATACAAACATGTTGAGTTCTTTGTAAAAAGTCTTTGGTAGAAGAAGAAGAAGGTTTTTGTGCAAAGTAAGAAAAAGTATCGAACAGATAAGTTCTTAAGGGTTTACCATAGAAGGTTTTTCTTAAGAAGAACTAAAACATATTACGCAGTAGATGTATTGAAGTATCGATGAACTAAGACAAAGTATCGAACAGTTATTATACAAACATTTTGGGTTCTTTCTAAAAAATACCTTGGACTTACCACAAAAGGGCTTTCTCAGGAAGTTTTTTAGCCTAATACTTTAATTTGAAAAGAAGCAATAAAAGTTTTGTCCAAAATAATGAAAAAGTATCGAACAGTTAGATTAAGATAAGTTCTTAAGGGTTTACCATAGAAGGTTTTTCTTAAGAAGAACTAAAGTAATATTACTTTGTTTGTGATGCAGACAGTAGATGTATTGAAGTATCGATGAACTAAGACAAAGTATCGAACAGTTATTATACAAACATTTTGGGTTCTTTCTAAAAAATACCTTGGACTTACCACAAAAGGGCTTTCTCAGGAAGTTCTTTAGCCTAATACTTTAATTTGGAAAGAAACAATAAAAGTTTTGTCCAAAAAAATGAAAAAGTATCGAACAGTTAGATTAAAATCTGTTAGGTTCCTTTGAGAGAAGTTCTTGGTTTTTCTTAAGAAGAACTAAAACATATTACTTGGTTTTTGAAGCAGGCAACACAAGAAATTGTCGAAGTATCGATGAACTAAGACAAAGTATCGAACAGTTATTATACAAACATTGTTGGTTCTTTTTAAAAAAGACCTTGGATTAACCATAAAAGGATTTCTCAGGAAGTTCTTTGGCCTAATACTTTTCTAAAGTTAGTTTTGACCAAAAAATGAAAAAGTATCGAACAGTTAGATTAAAATCGGACAGGTTCCTTTGAGAGAAGTTCTTGGGGTTTACCTAAGAAGAACTAAAGCATACTACTTCAATTTCTACAGAAGGCTGTCTAAGTATCGAAAAGTATCGAAACCCTGTCAAAGAAAAGTAATCCCTTTTTTCACTCAAATCGTTCATTCATTGTTTTATTTCCCTTGAAAATGCATTTTCATTTTGTCTCAGACACGCACACGGATGACGCGACCACGATTACGGTTACCTTGACGGAAACGCTGCATCAGGCGGATATTCTGGCGGCGATTGTGACGCTGACGCTGCTTGCGGCGCTGCTGCTGCTGGCGACGCTTCTGGCGACGACGCTGGGCCATCACTTGGCGGCGACGGCGCTGCTGCTGCTGGCGACGCTTCTGCCGGCGACGCTGAAGGCGCATTCTGTTCAAGCGACGACGCTGACTGGCGTTGCGGGTAGCGCGGGCAGCGGACACGGCCAGTGCATTGGCCTGTGCATCCTCGTCCTCCTCATCATCAGCATAGCCAGCCAATTGGTGTCCCTCCAGCTCATCCATATCCTCCTCATCGTCATCATCTTCAAATTCGTGCTCATTGTTCAGGGAACGCACTGTGGGCGCGGTGGTGCCGGTGGTGGCAGTGGTGGGTGTCGTCGTTGTGGTGGCGGTACCCGTTGTGGTGGTTGGGGCAGTGGGTGAGATGGTGGTGGGAGTGGGCGTTATGGTGGTGGTGGTCGGTGCCAAAGTTGTGGATGAGGAGGTGCCCTTCAGACTGTTGAGTATATCCGTCAGTTGGGTGGCACTGAGGCGACCCTGGGCGGCGGGCTCAATCGACTGACGGCCAAACAGCTGATAGTCGCCGCTGCGCTTGCCCTGCTTGGGTTTGGCTAAGAAGAGACAGCACAGCGTTTTACATGGAGTTGGCGAATTGGCCGGGCACTGGGTACTTACCGCTAGCCTCCAAGGCGATCGCCGCCAGGCAGACCACCACAAGTAATCCCTTGATCATATGCATGTCCTTCGAAGCGTTTTGAATGGTTGTAACTCCCTCAGTTGCTGAGCTTGAGACTTGACTGACTTACAACGTTCTGGCCTGGCATATTTATATGCCTACCATGTAACCTGGCCTAACTAATTAGTAGGCCCGAAAGTCCCAAATAGTTACATGGCCCGAAACCGAAAGAAAGTCAAAGAGCGAATTGGCGTTGTAAGCGATTTAGCATAATGCCATAAATAATCGCGCAGCGTTGACCCGGCTCAACAACCTCGTAACCCCACAGCATACAACGGAAATTTGCTTAGGAGCGCTCGCTGCGAATCTATCGATCGATCGTTAAGGCATTAGCATATTCATGTGGTTCTCTTGGCCATTCTTGTTCTGGTCCGGGCCCCTCCTGACCTAGGGGCGAAAGTGTGCGTGTAAGTCGTGCGGAAAGTCAATGAACCTGACGCAGCGGCGTCTCTTTAGGCTTAAGCGATCATAACGAATTGAATGAAATGCATTAATCTGTGTGGATCAGGTGGATGAATTGAGTAGTTGGCCGGTTACTAGGCAAGCTGCCGTGTTTATTTTGTTAATTTTTGAATGAAATTTTACTGACTGAATCAAGTCAGTTGCTTACATTTTTGCTGATTCTTTTTAAAGTCCTAATTTCGATCTTAGGACTCATTTGATTCCTCGTCTCCCAGTTTCATTTAATCCAATCCTTTAGTTTTCAATATGAAACTTTTGGTTTCCAATGAAGAGATGTTAGTTTTCAATCCTTTTCCAGTTTTCTCCAAACGCTGGCTCCTTTATCCATTCAAACTTTCAGTTCAATGTTTCTCTGATCTAACAGATTCCGTTGTTTATTGTAAAGTTACGCTTCCAAAAGTCTTTTGAGTCCACAATGACACTGAATGTTAAGGAGAAAATCATTCAAGAGAAGCACATCGATGTACGTTTGTTACCAAGATACACTTTTTATAAAATCCTCGCGCACTTTTTGTTCACTCATTTTAAGAATTTTTGTAAAAAGTTGGTCTTTTCTTTGAAATGACCAAATGCTCTCTTTTCAGGAGCGACATGGTCGTTTCCACTATTTTTACGGCTGTTTGTTCTTATTCATTCTCATTTCCACTCGGCTTATCTGAATCTTATATCTGAGAGCAAAAAATAACGAATTTTTAAACCGAGATTGAACTTTTTTAAAATAGGAATAATTTGCTTGATTTAATAAGTAAATTTCTTGAAAACTCAAGAACATACTGTTTTTTTTTTAAGAACGTTCGCTCTTAATTTCCGCTTTTTTATCTTTGTTCTGAGTGAGGCTTATTGTATTTGAGGGTTCTTTGAAGATCCGGGAAATAACCCGGGGTTAAGTTTTAACGTGTACGAAGAATAAACGAACATAGTGTATATAAAATATGCACTACTCACGAAATTTTCCCTTTAAAAAATGCCTCTTGAATTTTGGAACGTTCGTATAATTTCATGTTTGTCTCCATATAATTAGTAATTCCATTCAAAAAAGTGACTCAACAATCAGTTAAAAGTCGGTTAGAACCACATTCATTGCATTACATTGCTTTTTTTTAAGTCCACAATACAAAAAAAATAAAAATAATTTTTTTGTTTCGTATGAGAAGCTGAACAATATTCTGCTTAATTTTTAGATTCATAAAACAAGAATACACTGTAAGTGATAAAATTCAAAGTAAATTTTCCTGTAGAATTTGTGTCTGAAATCTTATATTCCTATATTTTAGAAGTAAGGCGAACACGACTATAAGGCGACAGTATTGATAGGCTTACAGTGAATCAATAAATCTTAGACAAACCTTCATTTTCAAGGTTCTTCATACCGAGACTTATATTTCGTGAATCGTGCGTGACGTGAGTGAAAATTCGCTCACGCTCGCAGCTCTAGTTTGAAGAACTTTTGAGAATTTCGGTGTCGAAAACTCTTGGATTAATAAAAAGAAAATCCAAAATTCCAACATTTCATAGTATGTAGATAGACAGATATTGCACATCTTCGTAGACGAACCCCCCTTGGTTCTGAGACACGGGGGTTGAATATTGGCCACAAAAAAAAAATCCAACAGTCTCTCTTCCTATTACCTAACTTTTGACAAGCAACTGATCAACAAGTTCTTTAAATTCGTGCCACAGAAAATAAATTAAAAAATTTTTATTTTCATTTTTGACTTGTGAACATTTATCAAAGTCTTATTCGTAGTGCCAAAAGTTAGTACATATGAAGAAATGTCTTCGGTCAATTGTTTTTTGATAGATATATGATTTTTTTTTTGATATAATGGTCTTCTGGTTTTTTGAAGTCAACTTTGGGCGGTTGGGAGCCACTTTGCTAAAAAGTCGAATGTTGCAGTGAAACGCAATGAGGCACAAGAAATTTGAAAAGAGCAAACAAAAGAACAGCCACCAGCAAAAAGTGCTCTCATATATAAGAAAACATGCCGGTTGCCGTCAATCAATTTTCACTTTTCATTAATATTTCTTAATTCAGAATATGAAAAAAAAGTGTTAATATTTTTATACTCTGTACCAAAGATACATAGAGTATAATGAGTTTGTGCAAAAGTATATAGGGAGAAGGAATCATTTCCGACCATATAAAGTATATATACTCTTGATCAGCATCAACAGCCGAGTGGAAATAGCCATGTCCGTCTGTCTGTCCGTCCGTCCGTTTTAACAAACAGATCTCAGAGATGGTAAGAGATAGAGGTTTGACATGTAAGGGACAAATGGTTCTTATACTTGCAGGCAGATCAAGTTTATTTTCATTTTTTGCCAAGCCCCCTCCCGCCCACGCAATTTGGAAAAAGCGTTATATCTCCTACAGTTTTGATAATAGACGATTCGTACCTTCTAGAGACAGTTAGTAATTAGCAAAATGTATCGATTTGCCGAAGAAATGATAAAGATCGGATGAGCGGTTCTCAAGTTATGAGCAAATAAGTAAACAACCCTCCCACCACCCACTCCCACCCTTAAAGAGAGAGAGAAAGAGAGAGAGAATTAGAGATGAGCGCAGCACCAGCATTGCATTCAGCTTCTACTACAGGTACAGAGTATGTTATAGTCGGGCTTGACCGACTTTCTCTCTTGTTATTTAATAAAGAATAATTACTTAAAACACGAATTTGTAACTTTTAAGTAAGTGGCTCACAACACCACAAACAATTTCGAAATTTCGAAAAAGTCGCTTTTTTTCAATATGAAATGAAAAAACCCCAAAACTAATGATGAGCAAAGTTACATGCATATTTGAACTAAAATACAAAATTTACAGAACGGAAGTATAATGGTTTTTGGCGAAATTATGATTTATAAAACAAATCTACGATTACAACCCCTATATGCAAAATTACCAAACTTTTAGCATCGAAACTAATTGATCGAACATTTTTTCTTTTATTCTGCTGAACACTTGACAGCAAAAATTCTTGATCCCAGTATAAAATTGTATTCGGGGTGTCAGTGCGGCCTTAAAAAATTTTTATACCCTTGGAGAGGGTATATTAAAATTGTCCGGATGTTTGTAACGCATAGAAGGAAGCATCTCCGACCACTTAAAGTATATATATTCTTGATCGGCATGACGAGCTGAGTTGATATAGCCATGTCCGTCTGTCCGTCTGTCCGTCTTTCCGTCTGTCCGTCCGTCTGTCCGTCTGTCCGTTTCTATGCTATCTCCTCCGTCAGTTTTAAAGCTATCGTAACCAAACTTTGCACGAAGTCTTTTGGTATAAATACGCTGCACATTTGTCGGAACCGGCCGGATCGGATGACTATAGCATATAGCTCCCATAGGAACGATCGGTTGAAAAACTAGTTTTAGTGAGAAAAACTTTTTTGTTTTCAATATTATCGCTCCCAACGCCCGTATTTATAAGTTTTTAATGATTTTACATCATTTCACCAAAATTTTTCGAAATCGGACCACTATATAGTATAGCTGCCATACAAACTGTCAGGCACATATCAAGCTCCAAGGGTATATAAACTTCGGTCGAGCCGAAGTTAGCTTGCCTTTTTAAAACTAAAATCGACAGAAAACGAAGGTAAATAACGCTCTTGATTTCTTTCGGGTTTGGTTTAGAATTTGGTAAGAATGATTTGCTCTTGAAAATTCTTACTTTAAGTACGAACCGTTTTTAAATTTAAAATTGACGGTTAAAAACCCAAAAATAGAAATTAAATTCTTGATTCAAGAACAAAAGGTTTTAATACAAGATCATTTCGTTCTTGAAGTAAAAACGAGCACTTACTTTTAGTACAAATCGCTCTTAGCTAACATATGTAAGTCTAGAGCATGCTTTTATTGAGCGCTAAAATTCCTTTAAAAAATCCCGAATAGTCCTTAACATATACAAAATGTTTTGAAATCAAGAATTTAGACAGTATTTAAAAACGCTCTTGAATCAAGAAATTTTTGGACTCAAGTTAAGAATTTTCTGGTTTTAAAACTAAAAATTCTTGATTTTTTTCTCAGTTTAGGGATACCATATTCGAGAGCCTCTAGACATTTGTGAGAACAGAATAATATATTAAGTCTGATCGTTGAATTCGGAGGGATAAACTCAAATGATTAAATTTTTTTAAAACTTTTCATAAATGTTTTGATCGCAAGCGAGAAGGCTAAGCAAACTTCATCTATATCTCTGCAAATGCTGTTTTGGAAATATCAGAGCCTTAGTACGCTAAGATTAAAATCAAACATTTTTCATACTAACACCTTCAACTTCATCCAATATCGACAGAATTTTTCAATTCTGTTTGAAAGCATAGAAAATGATCAAAAATCGAGCTTAAGACCTATTTCCCCAACCGATTGGGTCTAGTCATCCGATTTTGACCAAATTCGATAAAGCGGTTTGAAAGCATTCCCTAGTTTTTGAACGCTACAAAAAAGCTGTTCTCACTAAAAACCATTATCCAACCGATGGCCATAAGATATAGTCAACCGATCCGGGCGTGCAAACGGACAAAGGTAAATCGACATAGTTTATGGGTTTGGAAATTAATATTCCCTGCAAATAGTTCTTAAGGCTAAAAGACCTAATTGTGTTGAATACAGCAAAAGGGGCACTAAAAACCTTTTCAGGATTGCTCTAATTGAAGTAGCTCGGATCAACGACTTCATTGAATGCATGTACCAAAGAAAGAGGAAGAAGTCTCGAATAAAGCAAGAGCGGCACAAAATAAACTCTATTACTTCACTCTCTTCTAACTTTAAGTATGATTTTTGATTTAGATTGGAAGACACCACTAACTGGAAGTTTCGAATTAAGCAAAAGCGGTACAAAAAACTCTATAGCTTGATTTTTGAATAGATTAGATTAGATTTTTTTTTGTATATATGATGGGTCTTTCACTTTATTGTCAGTGCCTGGTTAGTGTACATTGCATTACATACGATTTTCTGCTCACACATTGCGACCGCGACGACGACGACGCATCAGCTGACGCAAAAGGCGACGCTGACTCAAGCGCTGACGTTGACGCTGACGCTGGGCCTGCTGGCGGCGACGACGGTTCTGATTGCTTTGACGGCGACGCTGACGCTGGGTCTTGTTGCGATTGCGATTGCGTCGCTGGCGAATGCTGGAGCGGCGGCGCTGCTGGCGTTGCAGGCGACGGATGCGCTCGTTGTTGCGTCGCTCGACACGACGCTGACGACGCAGCAGCATGCGAATGCGTTGGTTGTGTTCGCGCTGCAAACGCTGGACCCGACGGCGATTGCGGCGTTCGGCTTGGAATTGACGCCACTGCAGCTCGGAGGGGCGTTGCAGCTGGACGGAGCCGCTGGAGCTGGAGCCTCCGCCGACAGCAGCAGCAGCGGCAGCAGGAGGTGCCACCATATACAAATCGTCGTCCTCATCGTCGTCTTCGTCGACCACGGGACTGGCAGCCATATCGCTGCTGCTGGTCAGTTGACCCTCATCGTCTTCTTCCTCATCCTCATCTTCCTCACCAAAGGCGCGCGACTCCTCATCGTCAGCCTCATCCCCTGATGGATCATCATTGAATGAACGTCGTGTGGTGGCGGTGGTGGTGGGCGTTGTTGGAGTGGGGGAGGTGGTGGTGGTGCCCGTTGTAGCAGTTGGCGTTGGCGTTGGCGTAACAGGTGTGAGGGTCGTGGTCACCGGGGTGGATGATGACGACGATGAGGTGTTAAATTTACTGTTAAGCAAATTCATGATCTGTGTGCCACTGAAACGGCCTTCGGGAACGGCCGGCTCCTCATTGCGCAGACCCAAGCGATGGATGCCCCGACGCGCCGACTGACGACCTGTAACCAGGTTGAGGGGGAGATGGTGAGTAAAGGGGGACACAACCTGGGTTCTTCGGGAGAACTCACCGTACACTTCGGCTGGTGCTAGCACCGCACACAGCATCAGCGCCAAGCTTAACTTCACCAGGCTATGCATTCTGGGGAGAGATGAGTTCCTTCTGTCTCTTGGGGATTTCTGGGGTTTGGACTCACTGTTGAGCTCGTCACTTGCCACTGACTGACAGCTGTCGGGGGCTCTTCGATTATATACCCAAAACTCAGGATGAGTTCTATTCTGAATGGCTGATGGATCATTGGACACAGCCAGTGATTAATCTGGCTTCGCCCCGGGCAGGTCAAATGTGAGCAGAGCGTGTGCGAATTTTATGCTAATTTAGCCATTTTCCATCATACGCGCGAGTCAGTTCGTCAGCTTAAGTTTAGTCGGATGATTGATGGCCAAAAGAAAACGACACAAAACACTTGACCCCTTGCAAAATTTTGTTCTTTCTTTTAATTTTAGTCGAAGAACCAAAAGCAATTAGAACGGTAAGATGTTGGATGGCAAACGGTGTAGCATGTTCCAAATTTGGATATGGGTCACAAGACTTTTGATTTAACACCTAAGGAGAAAAATCATTTTTCATATCAACACCAAGCTCTAAGCACTGGGGGCGAAACCAATTATGGTCAACTTAATAAGTTAGATTTAAGGTCTAAGAGCAATCTGGAGTGTGATACTTTATATTCTTTGTATCTGTGTTAAGTCTGTGTAGGCATCGGATCCTGATAGAGTAAGTGGTAGTGATACTTAGGATACTCGGTAGAATCATTCTCTTTCATGCAGCTAAATGATGAACTGACAACAGAAATGAAGGCTGATCTGTTGCCATCAAAACGAAAAAAGGACTCAATAACTTTTGCTTACTATTAAGGGATTTGAACTCGGGGCCTTGCTTGTAATTCTCAAGTTCGAACTTATCGCTCTCCTAAGTTATTTACGGGCAACTGAAACTTGCCCACGATTTGTGTAAATTTCCTACATTTTGCATTCAGCCTAGGATTTCGATTTCCAAACGTTAATGTAGAACATCTAAAGCGTTCGTTTTGTATTCAGATTGCTTCATGAAAAATGTGTAAGTTAATCTATAACTATACATAAAGCTCAAGATGGGTCAAAAATGATCTACACAATACAGATAAAACCATAAGATATAGAAATTTGAATATAACAGATTGTATTAAGAAAGCATTTTCTCAGTAGAACTCTCAATGGGAAAAACATTACTCGGGTCTGGCCATTCTGGTATGTGCGGATGACTTCGGACTAAAGACAGATAGACGGACAGAAGTGTCGCTTAGCTTGGTAAATAATTAACTATTAGGTATTATTTTTTATTAAGAGTCGACCAAAATATAATTATAGTTCAAAAGTTCTGATAAGCTAATGAAGTCTATCAAAGAAAATCTAATAACATTGCAAAATAAACTAATAATGTCTCCGATACGGTGGGGAAGTTTTGTTTGCCCGTCCGGCCTGCTATGCCTCGATAAACAATCAATTGTAGACAAAGATGTTAAGAGATAGCAAACCTTATATAATATAGAGACCGAATTTTTGAAAATTATTCTTTCACACATTCTATACGTATTCTTTTAATACTGCCCTTACAACATCCACATTTCCTGATCAGTGGAAAGCTGCCAAAATTACATCATCCCCAAATCTTCCAATGAGTACAGACCAATTTCGATATTGCCCTTCTTATCCAAAGTCTTTGAAAACCTATGACCTTATGATCTCTGAACATTTCTTTAATGATAATCAATAAAGACTTAGGAAAGGTAGAAGCTGTACGACGGCTATAATAAACATTTCCGACCCTCTTGGACTATAGTACAGCATTTTACACGGTTAACCACGAAATTCTGTGTACAAAGTTCAAGCAATTGTATATGTTCTCAAACAAAGCTGTAAAATGTCTGACGAATCGGCGACAATCTGAAGTCACACATAAAGAATCTTCACTATTCTTGCGTATAAAACGCGGTGACCCCACAGAGATCGGTTCTAGGACCGCTTTTGTTTTCAATATATGTCAATGACCTGTCAAGTGTATTGTCAAAATGCAATGTTCATATGTATGCAGACGATGTTCAGTTATATGTTAGTAGACCTTTGTGTAAGATTAATGAATGTGTCCAAGTGTGCAATAGTGAATTAGATAAATTAAAATACGTGATTGGGCGTAGTCAAAATAGTTGGTCATCAGCAAAAGAAATTCTAGGACTGACAACTTGCCAAGGCGAACAATTAATATACACTCCAATAGAGTATGTCAAGCAAGCCAGCAATTTAGGTTTTACAATAAATACATCTTTAACATGGAAAGACCGTATTATCAGAGCCACAGGAAAAATTTACGGAATCCTTAAAAATCAATATCTGATGATGGTAGCCAAGACTTTGCTTCTGTTCTTTTTTTTTGGACTTGAAGTCCATAACAATTGTAATACAGACAGCAAAAAAAAACTTTAGCTGGCATTTAATAATATAGCACGTTACATTTACAATCGAAAACGAATAGACAGAATATCTGATGTTTCTATAAATATGAGACATGAGAAGTCTAGTTCTCTTATACAAAATAGTTTGGACTCATGAACGTTCCTACCTTAACCATAAATTTAATTTCGGTATTTCAAGGAGAACAAAAAATATTGTGTGTAAAAGACTAAGGCTTGCATTATCAGAAAAATACTTGCTGTGGGAACCGACTACCATATGAAATTACGACAATAAGAAACGCCACGCAATTTAGGATTACCTTAAAATCACACCTCCAAACCACAAACCATTAAAACTAACAGTATAATAAATAAAATATTTTTAATTATAAATGTTTATTATATGTAAAGCATTGATATGTTTTAAGTGTTAAGTTTCAGGAGATAACATTTAAGTTGGGACTATTTATATGATTTATCATAAGACTTATTAACTTTTGTGTCTCTCGCTCTAAATTATAAGTATAATGTACCTACTTGTTGAGTTAGGATGATTAGCCAATAAATTAAGAAATAAAGAAAGAACTAAAGGGAAATAAACTAAAACCTATTCTACCTAAAATAAAATGATAATAATTTAATAATATGAAATAAGACAGAGACACAAAATCTTAAAAGTAAAGGGTCTAGACTGATAAGGGAAGGGGTGCGTCCTAAGGTCTGGGATTTCTAAATTTTCTTTATAATTTTAATCTATTAATTAAGTTAATCGATTAATTAAGTAATCTATCCCTTCAAATCAATATGATCTGGCCCAGTGTTGGGTTATTTTTATGCCATGTCCTTGAGATATCGTCAGAAATCCTTTTTTATAGGCTTTGTCTTAAATTTCAATATCTCGGGAACCAGAGTAGCTAGAAACATGAAATAAATTGCCAGTGATAGAGAGTTGAGTAAAGTGAAAATGGAAAAATTGGTGACATGTACACTAGGGTGTCCCAAAAAAAAAATTTTGGGGCACCGGCATTTTCTGAGAGCTTGTAGCGTAAAGTAATTTTGAGATTTTTTGCAAATTTTTCGAAAAATGTTTAGTGGTCGCACAAATCGAATTTTTCCCAAAAAATCGGGTTTTTCGTATTGTTTTCGAGTTTTACTTATAACTTGGTCAACATCCACGATTTTCTTAGTTTTCAAATCAACATTTTAAGGAGAATTGTCAAAATTTAACTTTCATGAGCATAAACCATAAGTCTTGGCTTTGCTTTTGCTCGTTTTGGCACCACTTATTACATTTTTTCGTAAATTTTTCATAAATTTTGCAAAGATCGCACTATAACTTTTAAAATTTCTATGAGAATTGAAAAACTAGTGATGCAGTTTAAAAAATGGTTCAATTTTTAAAAAACTGAAACTTAAAAGTTGAATTTTGCTTTTACCGTTCTATATTTCTATTTTTAATTTTTTAGGCCAAGAGGGCTGAAAACCTCTAACTCTTCAATTAAGGGGGTATTCTCCATGTGCAAAATTGTTCTTTTCCATTTTTCTTTTTTTGCGTTTTTTTATAGCTTGGATATTTGAGAATATCGCCCCAGAAGATTTTTTGAAATACGAAATACTTCAGAAGATATAGCCTTTTTAGTGGAGCAATGTTTTCGCTAAAACGAGAACTTTTTGAGTAAATAAAACTGTGATATAACGGCTGGTTCTTAAATTTGAGTGGTAAGATATTGTCGCCCAGATCGATATAGATTATTAATCGGCTTTTAATCCTTCGCAATGCTACTACCGACTAAATCGCTCAGAAACTAGAGTTGCGGCCGCATCTAAAGAAGGGCAGAATGGCACGCAGAGCAAAAAGAGAGCTTCTGCTGCAAACAGTTGTTTTTGAAAAGGAGAAAGGTTTGCTGTATGCAGCTGGCAACGCCGACTAATATCTGTAAGTATATAATATCTGTAATATTTTTGGTTACTTGCAAAGCAATTTTTTTTTGGATTGCCAAGGCACTTTTCTCCAGTTCTACTAAACCGATTTTGATGACATAATTTGCAACCGACGCAGAATTGTTACCAATTTGGAACTGCATTTTTTTCATTTTAGATTTTTTTTGTCCAAAAAAGTGACATCAAACTTAAACGCATTTATCACGAAACCACGTTTTCCGAACTGGCGGTCATGTTATCTCCAGTTACACTGAACCGATTTTGATGATTAAAACTGAAATCGACGCAGAATTGTCACCATTCTGGTCTGAACCTCAATCATAATTTTAAAAAATTTTTACTAGTTTTTTTTCACTAAACTACAAAAAAAGGGCCAAAAATCAATTTTTCATTTTTTAATGGCCGCCATTTTGTCAAAAAAAATCTCAACATTTTTGCTGCTGGGTGGATAATGCCTGACAAGAACAGGGTTTGTCTGGACTGAGTCGATTAAAAAAATTTATTGAGCTAACAGTTACAATTCTGTAAAATCTTTTAAAATAGCTTGGATTCCCTCTGTCGTCTCAATATGCTTGCCTTTCATCTGCCTTTTCAGGCGAGGAAACAAAGACAGTCCGAGTGGCCACATCTGGGCGGTTGCGGAAGCGTTGGAATGCCGGCCTTGCTCTGAGAGCTGTTCACAAGAAAGGCGGTATGACCCTGGGCGTTGTCGTGGTCGACTTCCATTCTTGTTGGGCCCGATTGACCCTTCGTTTGAGTCTCTTGAGCACTTCAATGTAAAATTTGGCGTTGACGGTTTGTCCAGGAGGAAGTGTCATGTTTTGCTTAACTAGTGAAAATTACTTATCAGGCCTAATACATTCAGCAGCAGTTTTTTCTAAAACTTATGAATAAAAACACTCTAAAACACGAAAATTGATTTAAAATTTTTAATATTACTTAAGAAATATTTAAAAAATAGTTGTTAGCAGGCTCAAGGTCGTGAATTTGTTATGTGGTTTATATTAAACTTAAATTATATTAATTAATGTGAGCTAGTTGGAAATAAGCTGATTGTGTAAGGCTTTGTAGATTTTGACTTTGCCCATGCAGCATTTCACAGCTCTACAAGCGGAGTTTACTTGTTTCTACCTGTTGCAAGCAGTTTTTATGCACGCCAAGTGTAGCTTTTTGCATTCAGCATTTAGCAAGTGAAATTTTGCAGGGCGAAACACGTTTCGTTTAGAACCATGCTCCAGCTTGATCGGAAGCCAATCAAGTTTTCAAACAGCAGTAGGACTAGGATCTGAAACCCATCAATTACCACACTGTAAACCCATCAAGAACGCATTCCAATCTAATTTTCATATCACATTTTATTTTTCCCAAAAAAAAAAATCGTCATCAATTCGTGGCATATTTCTGTGGCTTAACTATAATACTAGGAGACTCGTTGGTCGTTGGCCCCTTCTCAACCCTGGTACATCACCCGGCGACGCTGGCCGCCGCGTCTCCGATTGCCATTGGGACGCACCACACGGATGTTGTTGCGACGGCGATTGGAGCCACCGCGACGTCGGCGATTGTTGTTGACGCGACGTCGGCGATTGTTGCCGCCGCGGCGACGACGCTGGACATTGCGACGACCTCCGGTCTTGCGGCGACGTACAATCACCCGATTGGCACGCTCCTCCTCGACCTCAGCGGCATCGGCTCCAGCCGAACGCTCCATGAGTGCCACCACAGCACCATCGGGTATGGCATCCAGGGCGGCGCGGGGCACCAACAAAGCGGCCTTGCCGGTCTTCTCATCGACCACGCTTTGGCCCTCGATCTCGATAATGCCATCGGGCACCATTATGGCACCAGCTTGATCGCGTGCCACCATCATTTGGGTGGGTTTGGCATGCTTGAGCAGCTGGGAGCCCTTGGGCAGGGGTGACTTGCGCAGCATGGGCATGTCCTGTTCCTCAGCAGAGTCCATCTCCTGCTCATTGTTGACGAAAACCAGCTGGCCATGGCGAGCAAACTGCTGCTGTTGCTCCGGTTCGTCGTCTTCATCGTCGTCTTGTGCCTCATTCACATCTTCATCCTCATCATCGTCATCATCATTCGACTGCTCATCATCTAGATCCTCCATATCGTCCTGTGCGGCATCTTCGTCGACCAACTCGAAACCCTGCACCACTGCCCCAGCATTGGCTCGGCCACGGGGCACGGTTAGGAATATGTACGGATGTTGGGCCAGCTGCTGCTGCTGCTGCTGCCTGGCCACCTGTTGAAAGCGCGGCTCCGCCCCCACCAGAGCCCAGAGGCAACAACCCAGCACTAAGAAGGCACCGAGCTTGGACATTTTGTGCTTGTTGCTGGAAACGTTTTGCGCCGCGTCCTAATTGTAAGCAAAGTTCCACAGAACTGTATGGCTAGCACCAGCGGCTTTGGTTTTTATGCAAAAAGTTCTCGAAATAGAAATTCTGAATTCTGGAAATGGAATTGGAATGGGAACGGGTGAGAGGCAGAGCAAAAGAATTGACATAATTGCCGACGGAGATGGCGGCATAGTTTCAAGTGGCCGCAAAAGATGGGCTAGTTCAGTGACCTCGCGCACAAAAGCGGACCCAGGCCCTCCGTCTCGTCATGCTAATGACAAAACAATCAGAGACACGCATAGAAAACATTTTTGTAGAAATGGCCAAGTCAGCGACGCATGCGAAACTGTTGAACTCATCCGGCTGGCCACCGATCATATAGTACCCACCGCCTTCCACGCATCCGACCGACTGGCCAAAAACGAAGCCGGCGACACGATCGCACGATCATCGTCACGATCTTTGACTTCTTGAACCTGATTAATTGCCAGTGGCCTCCCACTCCCACGCCTCCGCATCTCGGCCCCAAGTGGATGCTGAGTACCTGGATAATTGCAATTTATCTTTTAATGGGGAGTAGCTGAAACTTTCTATCAACAAAGTGATTTTCTAATTAAGTTTGTGGCTCATCATGCTGCCCTCCCCTGCTCCCTCAAACATAAATGATCAAGAATGTTGTAGTAAGGGAGAGAACATAAAAGCTAAATTTTTATACTTTTATAATTTTGTTAAGAAAAATTATTTAACGATCCGATAAAGTAGGCTATAATTGTTGGATTGGCTTTTGTTCAAGGTCCGAAGCTTACGAAAGCTTGCCTTCCCTGAGCCTTTTCCTTTGCGATGTGTAGTTTCAGATTTTTCTCGGAATTTCACGGAAGGTTTTAGATGTGGCGACCCTCCTAATTCCTTTGCTCCCAAATAGGGCCTTGTTTAAGGATGAAAAGTGTGCATACCAGCAGCACCCAAGTGAACCGTAAGCGATAATTCTCATAAATATAGTGAGTATTTTTTCTTGTGCAGTTTCTGCAATGCTTTTGTTGGTGACACGTCAATTAAACATAGAGTCATTTCACCCAACACAACAATTCAACAATTCGTTAATTCAACACAAAACAAAATCTTTACAAAACAAATTGTTTTAAACAATTTCAGCACACGTCAATACATCACTAAGTCATTTTACCCAACACAACAATTCAACACAAATGAAAATAAACACGAACAAATTCAACAAAAAAAGTCAACACACGTCTATAAGTCATTTCACCCAACATCACAATTTAACACTTCGTCAATTCAACACAAACAAATTTAATTTTAATAAAAAATTTATAAACTGTGTTAAATTGACGTGTGTTGAATTGACGTGTTGAAATTGTTTTGTGTTGAATAGAAGTGGAATCGTGGAGTATCAACATCAGGGATAGAAGGGAGACACTAGCTGCAGGTAAAAATTTTTGCCTGCGCCGCAATTTTACAACACTCTCAGCCGCCGATTAAGAAAATCAAACTCCCGGCATAATTAACGCAAACCAATTGCAAAAGCCAATTAAACATACGTCATGTCAACACATTACAAATTAAACACAATCAAATTCATCCTGGGAACGAAAAGTGACACAAGCGGCAGGCAAAAATTTTACGATATTTACAACGTCTGCATTCGGATGAAAGTTATTCAAGTTGTGAACTAAAGAATGTTATCTCTGGTGCTTTCAAGAGGATATTAAAGTCAGGTTCGACGACATTTGTGTTATAATTGTGCTGTGTTAAATTTGTTCGTGTTTGGTTTTGTGTTGAATTGACGTGTTGAAATTGTTTTAAAGCCATTATGAACTTGGTTTATCACCACTTTATTCCCATTTCAGATTTTTTGAATATCTGCTTCATGTTTCATATCGACTGGAAATAAAAAAGTGGCAAATCAGATCCTAAGAGTAAAAGTTTGCATTTATGAAAAAAAATGGGATTGACTCAATAGTCAATACAAACCAACAGCGTGTTTCCAATGACGGAAACACCGGATAAGATTCTTTCATAAAAAAAACCTAGAAATAGTGTCTGATATTACTAACGTCAAGAAAGAATTGATTGGTTGCCATTCGATTCGGGCAGCTAATACTAGGGTGGTTGTTATAATACTGATATCAATGATACAGGATTTATTCGAAAAGTATTAGGACTGATTTTGTTCCTCCGCGACTGTGTGTTAGTGGCGAATGAAAATTGTCTTTCTACAGGAGACAAAGATGGAAATTGTGTGTTGAATTTTATAAAATCTGTTTAATGTATGTTATTATTAGAGACCGGATTTATATGCTAAAAAGAATATGAGTATATTCCCAAAAAAAATATTCTAAAAAGCTTATGAGTATATTCTTTTTTTTTCTCTTATATGTGCTATTTTTCCATTAAGAAAATAAAGGTGCCCAAGGCAGAGATGTAAGGTGTTAGAATACGAGTCTTACATACCCAGGTTCGAGTCCCCCAGTAAGGACCGGTCATTTTTTAAAAATTTTTTTTTTATTAAATTCTTTTAGATTAAGATTTACAAAAAATATGGTTCAACATACTGGATATACGGGAAATTGGCTAAAAGAATTTCACACAAGAAAATGATCAAAAAATCTCGGTATAAAAGGGTAACTCACTTAAAACTGTTTGAAAAAATATGTTTTTTTTTCAACAATTCAACAATTGAAGTGAAACTTAGCAGAAACTTGGTGGGGGCAAAAAAGCGATTAAAATAATGGAGCAATAAATTTTATGTAAAATTATTTAAGCATTTGTTTTATTTTTTTTTTTATCAAAACTATGAAGAGTTGCAACGTACAACAATAATTTCTTCAATATTTTCGGCTGTAAGTCTTTCTCGCCTGACCGACAAAATATTTTAATAAATGGAAAAGGATCGTTTAACATCGCAAGAAGTAATGGGCGCATAAAAATATTTCTTCCGAAATTCCATTTTTATAGTAGTTTTTGCATCCGAGTTTTCAAACAGTTTTGATAATCGCACCAACTCCATGAAAAAGGTATTCTTTGCAATCACGTTATCAAGCTTCTTCCGAATAATGTTCCCAACTTCTCCTGGTGCAAGCTTAAGAGACTCTTGAAGATTGAGAATTATCTGCACTGATTTAATAAGACTATGCCCTTGCTTTCTAGTAGAAAAATAGTGTTGGCGATTTCCGAACAATTATTTTCTATATACATCAGATTCTCTAGAAGCTCCTCGTCCAAAATTAACTCATTTAATACTTCATTGCTAAAGAAAGGATTCTAAGCTCGTATACTGTCGGTGTGTCGACGTCGCTACCTCAGAGCGCTATACATTAGATAGCGACGCGCCGGACTCTGGTGCAGAGTTATTCTGTCCGATAAAATATTCTTATAAATACGATAGTAAATACGATATTTATTTCTTATAGTTATTTTTGCAACTGAGTTTCCAATATTAAACAGCAATCAAATTTTTTTCTTACCATTTTTTTTTCTGAATTTTCATATTTAGTTAGTTTTACAAAAAATTAGTATGTATAAAAAAAAAAATTACACCCCGTCTGGGAATCGAACCTGGGTACTCGTAGTCAAAAAACTAACAGCTACGCTACGGCGCTTACAATCTTAGTAACGAAAAATATACTCATATGCTTTTTACATATACTCATATTCTTTTCATACAAAATATGCTAAAGCATATAAATCCGGTCTCTAGTTATTATGTGTTAAAATATCGTTCCTTGCGTCTGAAAAAATTTGGATATTATATTTGCTGCCGAAATAATTTGGGAGAGTATTTCATCGTCTGTTGTATATCAGTTAAATAGTAGCAACTATTTTACTATTGTTAAGTAAGAATTCTGTATTCATTTCGTCTATTAGGCAAGCCAACCGATCAGATATGTATCGTCCTTTAAAACTGCAATAAGCCAAGAATTTCGGCTCTCCTATAAGGCACTGGGAAATCCAGTGAGCTTCATTTTTGTTTGCAGATCATTTAAAAGCTGCCTCACTCATGTTTGCTATAATGGCATCCCTTTTCTTCCGCATACATCATTCATTAGTTTTAAAACGTTCTTTTCAATAGCCAGAGACTTAAAGATTTTAAGAAACATTGCATTTAAAAAAGAATTTTGCTAGTCAACCTTATCTGCTATCAGTTCATCTGTCAAATGCATGTGTGCGCATACCCTTAGTGCCACTAGGGCACCAATTGGCAAGTTAACGGCTAGTTAAATGGGAGCTTCGATCGATCTAAAGCACTAACTGGCAGTTAGGCAGTCTTTTGTACCTGCCTGCTTAACTGCTGCTTTAACTTAATTGGCAACTTGGAACATTTAAAACCCTCTAACTGCCAGTTGGGTAAATGTTAGCTAAGTATCATACAATTGTAAGATTTTATATTAAAATCCATTTTGTTTTAGAGCCCAAAGAGAGGTTAATCAAAATTAAGCAGTCAACTGTTATATTTATTTTTAGTCCTTTTAGCTGTGGCAGGTGAAGCGAAGCAAACTCAACACCAAAACATTGCCTTACAAATCAATTTCAAAATCCCATTCATCTACAATTCGGTTCATTAACATTTCCAAAAAATAAAGAGACAAGCCAAATGAATAGCTCCAACGCCACGGATGACGATCTAACGACCATAACCATCGACGAGTTCACTTGGCCCTTCTTAATCGTGACATTTTCAAACGAATTCTTTTACATCATTTGCGATCCCATTGCCCACGGCCTGTTGATAGCCATCACAGTGGCCGTGGGCAAGAAATGCTGCCACTTGGGCCTGGTCGGCACCTCGGAGCACTCGTTCTACTGTACTCTGGCGTTCGTTATGCTCTCTGCCGAGGCTCTGATGTTGCAGCATTGCTGGTGGCTCGTACACATGATAGACGCACCGACTCTGAACCTGCTGCACGCTGCTTGCGGCATGCTTGCTGTGTGCCTGGGCATTGTGGGCGTTCTGCTGAAGACTTGGCGTAAGCGTCAACCGAACTTACCAGGAATTCGCATACGACATTTCAATAGCAAACATGGTTGCTCTGGTCTGCTGGGATGTGTGCTGGTCACACTGAGCCTGGTCACGGGATTTGTTTTATTTTTTGTTAGAAATTTGCCGCTGCATTTGACACATCGTGTTTGTGGCCTGGTGGGATTCCTATTGCTAATGCTAAGCCAATGGTTTGGCTATAACACGGGTTTCGCTCGACGCAATTGGTCAGAGCAACAGATAGCCAGGTTTAAGCTGGCCACACTAATTGCGATCATTGCGGTGGCGAATTATGAGTTCCAGTCGCTGGTACACGATGTGGTAGCCATGCTGCCCGAACGAATGTTCGAGGCTTTGGGTATCAAAGAGAAGAAGAAGAGTGAATAAATAATTTAATAATTAAAGACGCGGGAATGATTAGTGTTTAAGTACTCAAAGTAGGTTTTTTTATAGTCTGTACCTAAGGTACACAGGAAGAAAGGAATCATTTGCGACCCTGTCTATGTATATAGATCAGTAAGCCCGACTGACTGACATATAATCAACCCACAGCCAAAACTGCTTCCTTAAAATCTAATATATGGCACAGACCTTCGTTTAGTTATGCAGCGGCGCCCTAAGAAAGACAATTTGGAAAATTTCATTGCGAAATAGTAGAAAACGCTAAAAAAAAAGTTGTGGACTAAGCTGTTTTGCTAAGAGCGCGAGAGAGAGAGAGAGAAAGTATGTGCTGTGTGCGTGTGTTGTGTTTTTTTTTCTTTTACAAAAACAAACAAAAATTCAAATAGTTAATAGCCTCTATTGAATTGAATCTTATGGCGCATACCAAACACATCGATAGCTTTAACAATAAGTTGACCGTATTTCAGAAAATTTCACAAAGCTAGCAGCCAAAAAATGTACATACATATGTAGCCAAAGAAAAGTAAGGGAACAGTGGGGATCAGAAAATTATGGACTAAATTGATTTTCTAAGAGCGCGAGAGAGAGTAAGCGTAAAAGGGATCACTCTCACTCAATTTAGGTACTCAGAGAGCCATTCATCTCTTGGCTCTCTGAGATAGATGACAGCTGCTACATGTGTTAGAATGAGGGGGGAGGGAAAAGAGTGGAGAGCGGTGGAAGATGGAAACGAGGGAAGGGAAAGAGTGGTAAGCGGGTGAGGAGGAGGTGGAGAAAAAACGGGAAAGCCAATTTGAAATGAATTATAATTGAAAAAGGCTGATGCTGCTCTGAAATTCACATTCTTCATATAATATCGCTAGACCACAAATTCACTATGTGGTCGTGCGGGTGAGGTATGTTTTCAGCATCCACTTGACTAACATACAATTCCTTTTGTAGGGAAACAAGACAATTTCTTATAATCTTGGACGCAGACAAAGTCGCTGCGGGTTCAGCTAGTGTACCATATACATTTAATTTGTCCAAATGAATAAAGGACGACCTGTTTGCCCTTCTTGTTAATCGCCAACATATCAAACTCTGGCAAAGGGAGACGAACAGAACAAAATAAATTACCTCCAAGAAACGTAAACTGATCTCCAAGTCTTTGTCAAGCCTCGGTCTTCTGCTTCTAAGTTAACTTATTACTTTTCTTGTGCTGCAAAATATTGTATTCCCCGTTTGACTCAACGAGGTCCAGTTTTTGTTTAGAATTACAGCTTGTCTCACCCAGTTTTAAGTCACAAAATGCTTATCAACTTACAATTGGAAAAACAAAATGTTTTTTAACTGTCCGAAAAGTCTGCCAGTGTCTGTTAAATGTTTAAAAGTATTTTTTACTGACAGTGTTATCAAAATAATTTTGGGTAATTAAAAATGTAATTACCATTACCATTAAAATTATTTCGTAATTAAAAATGTCAATTACATTTGTAGATATTTTAATAATTGTTTTTTAAATTTAATACTCTAATATCCAATGCGATTTTCCATTACATTAAAGTAGTTAAATAAAGTAATTAATAATTGTAATTAAATTTTTAATTACCCCCAAGAATTGTAATGCTTATTTCGATTTACAGTCCTGATTTTCACGTCCCTCAAGTCAATTAAAGGCTATTCGAGTTTTGTATACAAATTACTTCTTTAGATTTTAAGCTAAACCGTGACCCATCTGTCTGACAAGTCCATCAATTTCTCTCAAAACTATACCTTAAGTGTCCAAACTGTCAGCCTTACCCATTTTTAGCAATCACTTAATTTTCAGCTTAAATATTTCCATAAGCCATAAAAATCACAAAATTTTCCCCTCTCCCCAAAAGAAACACCAAAGAAATTTCAAATCACATTTTTTATTAATTTCTATTTTTTTCTTCGTGGCTTTTGTTGTAATTTTAGAAATTCTTCCAACTTAAAATCCGCCTGGCAACCACACTTAAAAAAAAAAAGAAAAGAAAACTGCAAAAATTTACAAAATTTGCATAGAAATCCGAAAAGAAGTTCAACCGCGTGTCAAATGTCAAAGCCAAAGTCAAATTCAAATGTGCAAAACACATGCAAAAGAACAGAAGAAAGCAAAATGTCTAATAAATTGATTTAAGTTCGAATTATGAAGCGGCTTTGCCCAAGAGAAATCCAAGTTGAAAGTTCAATGGACTAAGCCCAGTTAACGATTTTTGGCACATAATGGGAATTAATTATGGAAGAGACTAATTGGTCTCCATTTTGGCCGCAACCTGGCTGAACTCTGCGCGTTGATCAAAATATGAAATTCGAATTTCGAATGATATTTACGGTTAGGCAAAGAATTCATTTTGAATATGAAATTTAGGAATTTCTAATTTTCCCATTGACCACTTAACTGATCGTTCACCCCAGCGGTCAATAATTAATGGTCGAAACGGCTTTAACGATTGTCAACTTCTGCTGCCGCTGCTGAAAATCTGCTGGACTTCAAGTGCGCTCGCATGTTGGCCTAATAGTGTCCCATTGATTTCTTTGCATGATTATGCAAATTCTTGGCCATCAGCAAACATCATCAACATCATCAGCTACGGCAGCAGTTGAAGAAGTAGCTGCCAGGGGCCATGTCCAATTCCAAGTTGAAGTGCCGGGGCAACTGTCTTAAGACCCATGGTGATTGAATACTTTAGCTGCCCTCAGGTGTTTGCGGTTTGGTTTGGCTGAAAAGTCAAGTTACATGTGTGCGAGTGTGCGTGTGCGTGTGCGCAGTGTAAAATAGATTCAGTATTTATATGTATAAATAGTATAAATGTTTCTTTTCTTTTGTTTTTCAAATGCATAAATTTGATAGATCCTGTGTTAAATTGAGAAACTCATCTAAGTCTAATTTCTTAATTTTGTAGATTTGTTGAGATTTTTTTAAGACTTTTTAAACAATTTTGTGCTTTTTTTTTTCTCCTAAACTCAAATATAAATAAATAAATAAATGATTTTTTAATGTTTATTTCAGTTTCTAATTCCTTGCATAAATTTCTAAATTTTAAGAATATTGAGAATTTTTTTAAAATTCACATTAAGCTATTTTTGAAAATTTTCGATATAATTGAAATTTTATTTTGGGAATTTTTGTGTGAGGGTGAACGTTCTTCTACATTTCCAAATATTTTACCTTCTGAAACTTCAAAATATATTCGAAACTTTTTTGAGAAATTTGAAACTTAAGATTCTGAAATTTGTTGCATCGAAAGTGTTCTTTAAATGTTCCAACATATAAATTTTCATTTAGATTATTTTTGAACCATTATTTGGTTAGTTGTAAAAAATTCTAATATTGCAACTTAAGCTCAATGGAGTTTCAATCTCTCATATTTCTATAATATATTACATAATTATTTTTTAATCAGGGCGGTAAGCTTAAAAATTTTTCCTCAGCTCCGCTTTGTAGGTTCAAATCAAAATTAACCCATAGTTAAGGTTTGGAAACCTAATTTGTTTGGAGGTTTATTAACAAGTGAGAAAGTCTACTCAAGTCCGACTAAATCATGCTCTGTACCTAAAATAGAAGCTGAATGCAGCGCTGCTGTTGTACTCATCTCCAAGTTTCTCTCTCTCTCTTTTTGTCAAATGAAACGCGGTGCTGGTTCTTGGGGAAGGGAAGGGTGGTTTTGGACTTTTTTGCTCATAACTTGAGAACCGCTCATCCGATCTTTATCATTTCTTTGGCAAATCGATACATATTTCTAATGACTAACTATCCTTAGAAGAAACGAATCGAGATATAACGTTTTTTCCAAATAGCGAGGGCGGGAGGGGGCGTGGCAAAAATTTAAAATCAAACTTGATCTGCCTGCAAGTTTAAGATGCATTTGTCTCATACATTTCAAACCTCTATCTCTTACCACCTCTGAGATCTGGACGGACAGACGGACTCAGCTGTTAGTGCTGATGGTCGAAGATGATTCCTTCTCCCTGTTACATACTTTTGAACAAACTTAATATACTCTATGTTCCTTTGGTACAGAGTATAAAAATATTGATTCGAAATTTTTAACAAACACATAACACAACATTTTGATATGTTTTATAACGGAGTAAATTTGATTGAAAAATAAAATATTTTTTCTTTTCTTAAGAATGTTAGCTTGTTGTAAATATCATCTCGGACTTTTTTAAAATTTTGCCTGGGTTATACCAACGATTTTTTCATGGACGAAAAATTGTGATTGAAATTGTCCCTTAAAAATGTTGTTATATCTTTAATAAACTTTGGAATTGAGGATCTAAAGAGGATTTTTTGGGACTTTTGAACTTTTTTCTTAATTTATAATTTATACTCAAAATTTGTAGAAAAACATGTGTGTGTAAGGGGCTATCTCCGCAACATAGTAAAAACACTTCAAAAACTCTAAGAGATTGATACTGATACCTCGATGCTCTTGAATGCAAGCAACAACAAACTACAAGCACCACGACTCTGCGACCTTATATATAACTGATTGTAGTTTTTATAGCCCTTGGCTAAGTTTTAGACATAGAGTCGAATATGCCGAATGTCTTGGAGAGCAGAACTGCTGTAGTTAAGATGAAGTAAGATGATTAAAAACGCAGCTCATCAATTAGAATTCCAGCGATCGGAAACCCAAGCACTATGAAAACTGGGCGAGTCTATGGTATGTATCTCTGGAAACGAAATGTCAGAGCTGTTTCTTAAGTGAATTTTCTTGATACAAGTTCCTATCTTCGGATAGGCACTTTACGTTATCAAACTTTTTCTTTCATTCTTGGTTTTGATAATACGCTGATTTGGTTGGCGATCATAAATCATAGCTTCAGATCGGTTTGAAACCGTTTTGCCCAAAACATAAACAAGTAAACCCAGAGTTAGGCTTCTTATCAAATGACAGCAACACCGCTTGTGAACTCCAAAGTGTAAGCGACAAGCGGCAACAGTAAAATCAACAAACGCCCAAAAGAGTGCAATGCTATATTATTTTTAAGTGTGACCAGATTTTGAAAAATCATTAAAAAATATGATTGGAAATCTAGCTTTAATTACCTCTGAGTTTGAGGGCAAATTCAACTTGAAGTAAACTGAAAACGGTCACACTAATGTTAAATTTTCTTCTACGCCCGTTAGATGGCGCCTCTTTTGAGACAAATAATTTAATTATTTCTTTACTTTAATGCTAGGTTATCCATAAGTGTGTTTTGAAGTCCAGACATGTGATGTTAAGAACAATATTGTGCCAGAAGTTATATTGGCCTGTTCTGTTTTCCGAAATCAAAGGATCGGAATTGTTAAGAGTTGTGAGATTAAAGGTCTCGGACGTTTCCATTTGCCATCAAGAGGATCAAGTTTAAATGAAACTATTCTTATATTTAAAAGCCGAACATCACAATCGGTTCAATTATCAACTCCCAATCCGCCAGATTTTATCGAAATCAAAAACGGGAACAGGTCTGATAGTTATACGTTATGGCTTAGACTTGTCTAACCAAAACTTTCCTTATATAGTATGGGAACTCTCAAACTCTTTAAAAGTATCGAGCCACATTGGAAACTCTAAGATAAAACTCTTCGATCTGAAGAGCATAGTCGTTTTTTAGAACCTGAAAGATTTAACAATTCCGTTAGAAACCTAACCTAAAAGTCATGGGTTCTTGATTTTGTAAGCTAGCCTATATCTTCTACGTACAAAAATAGGCCTCGCATGGCTTTAGCTTTATTTTCCTTTTCGAACTGTTACGCTTTGTAATTCTCAAGTAGTTAGAGGGCCAATGGCAAGGACAAGTGTCATTGTATTCTCTAGTTGGGTTGGGAAGCTTATATTAGATGTTTGCTGCACTAAAATCACAAAAAAATCAAAATCGACTTCAGGTCAACAATCAAATCAATTAAAATTGGTTCAAAATATGCAATCTTTATAAGAAATTTCCGAAAATTGAATAGTAAAATTTGAAAACTTTTGAAATCACGCTTAGTAAACACTTCAACGAAGGAACTGCGAAAACAAAAATTCTATGCAATAATAACTCACAAAACTTTTGACACCAAATGCCTTTGTTTTGTGAGTTATTTTTAGTCAGTTGCGATTCCCAGAATGCACGAAAATCAATTTTTAAGTCGAAGTTTAAACACTTTTAAAATCTGTAGCTATTGCAAAGCCGTCTTATTTGAATGAAGTATATAAATTTTTATATCATCTGGAATCAGGCCTTAAGTTGTAATCAACTTTGTAAAGGAACAGGAAAATTTAATTTTTCACTTCAAGCCTCGTACAGAGAACGAAAGAAAATTCCTTTCCTTTCACATTAATAAAAATTCTTTCTAACAGCACATGAGCTTCAAAGCAAAACCAAGGTATTTCTACTTATATAAAATACTGTGAAGAAAGAAATTTTCTAAATTTCTTAGAAGTTTTCAGAAATTGAAATAGGATATGAAAATTGAAATTTAAAATTTTGAACTATAAAAGTTTCTAAATTGTTAAGGAACATTTAAATTTTATTAAGTATTGAACTTATCTAATCAAACATTTTCTAGTCAATTCATTAAAAAAATCATTTTAAATATACAAAAATTTTTTTTTCAAAATTTCTACAAATTTATTTAAAATTTTAATTTTGGAAATTCTTGTAGAAAGCATTTAAATATGAAAAGAGTTTTAATATTGCATTGAACTAATTTGGAAAACTAATATTTTAGTCTATTATTCTATTAAAATAAGCATCAAAATTTGAAATTTTTGAAAAAATTTTAACTTAAGTTTTTAAATGAAAATAAATCAAGAAATATTTGAAAAAAATAAAAGTCACTCAAAATTGTATTCAAAAATTCAAAAACCTGCTCTAAAGTTTTTTTAATACTAAAAAAAATATTTGAAATAAAAATCTAGTTTTTTCAACTAATTTGAACATTTAACGACATTTTTACATAAATGTGAAACTTTTCAAAAAAAATTTAAAAATTTTTTCCCTATGTAAAAAAAATATTTTAAATTAGATTTTTACTAATTTTTTTCAGCTAATTTGAGCTTTTTACGAAAATTATACAAAAATGTTAAAATTTTCAAATGAAATTTAAAAAATGTTTCCTAATGTAAAAAAAAATATTTGAAATAAAAATAAAATTTTTTCAACTATTTTTATTCTTTAAAAAAAATTTTAAATTTTTCAAATGAATTTAAAAAAATGTTAAAAAAAATATTTGAAATTAGATTTTTTACTAATTTTTTTCAGCTCATTTTAGCTTTTTACAAAATTTAACATTTTTGTAAGTGAAATTTAAAAAATGTTTCCTAATGTAAAAAAAAATATTTGAAATAAAAATCAAATTTTTTCAACTATTTTTATCCTTTTACAAAAATTTTAAATTTTTTAAATGAATTTTTAAAATTTTTCCCCATGTTAAAAAAAAAATATTTTAAACTGTAATAAAAAAAGTTAATTATGCTAAAAAACAATGTTTAAAAAGAATCAAAAAAACTTTCTACCTAGATTCCAAAAAAAATCAAATTTTGACCCACACTCCGTTAAATAATTTAAAAAAAAATACCGTTAATCGGTCAAATCATTTCAAAACAAGTTTAAAATCAGCAAAGCAAAAAACGCAAAAACTGTTTAGTTTTTAGCATAAATTAATTATGCATGACCCGGCGGCTGCTTTCTTTAACAAAAAAAATGTTTAATTTATCTTTGGTCAATCTTTAAGAGGGGTCAATAAACGTCTTGAACTTTTGGCACACACACACACACACACATGAAAAAAAATGGAAAAAAAATTTATTTCTTTTTGGTTTTTTGTGTTGGTTTTTTTTTTTTTTAGTTTTTTGCACTTTTTTCATCAATTTTCAATAAATTTTTTTTGTTGTTTTCGTTCACAATTTTTACAAGCTATTCCTGCAATGGCGCCTGCTCCTCTGACTGCGTTTCCTTCTCCAGAGCACGTGCCGCTTTGCGCAAGGCAAACCGACCATTCTGTTGCACCAAATCGTAGTAGGGATGGAAATAGCGTGCATCCCCGAATGCGGGTGCCACATGACGCGACAGACCTGGCTCATCATCCTCACCCACCAGAATGAATTGTGGCTCCTGCGTTTCCGCAGGGTTGGACATGGGCTGCTCCTGCTGTGGCTGCTGCTGCTGCTGCTGTTCCTTCTCCTTGTCTTCAGTCATGGCTGGCTTTTCGGCATTCATTTCAGGAGCCTTCTCCACAATGGTACCCGGACGTATGCGTGAGGGCAACAAAGCACCATTTGTGGTGGTCACAGGTTTGGCGGCAATCATCATGGGCTTGCCACGAGAGGGTGGGATTTGAGGGGGCTGGAAAATGTCCATGAGCGAGGCGTCCGCGAGCAGAGGCACCGCCGCCGCTGTCAACTGTGGACGCTTCTTGCGTTTGTTCTTCTGCTGCTGCTTCTGTACGGGATTGGTCTGTATGGCGCTTTGGGGTATGTTCAAAATCAAGGGCTGAGCTTGTATACCCTCGGCCAGAGACACCAGCGACTGTTGATCTGGCGGCGATAGGCCCAACTGACTCCAGGGTATGGTGATGTACTGAGTGGGACGTCCCTGGCGTCGGATGGGCAGGGTCAAAGGCGGCTGAGGGTAGGCCGAGGCGGGCAAACGCTGCTGTTTCTTCATGGAGGGAGCATAGGCATAGGGATAGTTGCTCATGAGTTCGGGGGCCAGGTAGACGGTCTGGCCATTGCGGTTGATCAGGAAGGTGGTCTGCTGGGGACGACGTGTCTTGGAGTTAGTGGACTTGCGCAGGGTGGTGCCCAATTCGGCGGGGGTTTGACCACGTGTGAACTGACGGATTTGGCTGATGAGGCTCTGTTGGCCACGTTGAATGAAGTTGGGTTGATTCTGGGAGCGACGTGTGGATTGGCCATAGAAAAAGTTGTTGTTGTTGTTGCTGTTGATGCTCGAAGAGGCCTCTTCCTCCTCTTCTTGGGGCTCGGCTGCATCATCATCATCTTCTGCATCATCTTCTTCGGCGGTTTCATCCTCCGCTTCCGCTTCCTCTAGCAGAGCCAGGGAGCTCGCTTGGGGCTTCTGCTGGCGACGTTTGTTGTTGTTGCTGCCAACTGCAGCTGCTGAATTTGCCGGCAACTTGCGCTTCTGCGTCTGTTCCTTACGTCTCAGAGGCTTCTCCTCCACCACCTCCTCCTCGTCCTCCTCTTGGTCATCATCCTGGAATTCCTCTTCCTCCTCCTCCTCATCATCTTCGAAACGATTATTTTGATAATAATCAAAGTCATCATCATACTCATCCTCTAGAGAATCCAAGCGGTTTGGTCGATTGTTTTGGAAGCGGTTCGGACGCTGCTGACGACGTCGATTGTTGGGTCTACGCTGTGGACGCTGCTGTACTCTTACCACCACTTCGGGTCGCTGGGTGGTGGTGGAAGTGGTGCTGCTGGTGCTGCTAGAATCACGCACTGGTGTGTCCACCAGAGCGGGCAACTGTTGTCCCGCCGCCGCCAAGCGATCGTTGAACCACCCAGACACCGAACCCGCCAGTGTGGAGAACGAGGAGCCCAAGCCCTGACCCGGATTCATGCTGAACAGCCAGTTGGCCGGGGCCGGCGAGGCGGGGGTGGCCTGTTTGCCCTGTTCCTCGTTGATGCCCGCCTGACGCGGCTTGAAGGCTATCAGTGGATGGATAATGAAGTCAGCCACCGTATGTGGCTGAGCCGAGCCGCTCTTCTCCTCCACCGCCGCCGGCTTCTCCTGCACCACCACCACGGGGGGCTTCTCTGTGGGCAGCGTGTCTGCTTTCACACATCACAAACAAATCACATGAAAAAAAATTGTTAGAAAAAAAATTAGCTTGGGGGAGGGGGGAGACTCCTACTGGTCCGCCTACCTAGCAAAGCCATATCCGCTATGGGTGACTCGGTCGATTGCTCCATTACGGGCGGAGCCTCGGTGGTCTGGGCCTGTGCCCCGATCTGCATCAACACCACCAGCACCAGGCTGAGGCTCAACAGTAGTTTGCTCATGCTGCTCTCACTACACACGCACACGGCACTCGGCACACTCGCACACACTCTCACTTTTTCGCTTTTTCGCTTTTTCTTGCTTTTCGTTCTTTTTGCGGACGCTTCTCGTGGGGTCCACAGACACAGGTTTCGCTTGCTGAACTGTTGGAGCGTGCGCGCCGGTCGTAGCTTTTTATGTGGCCCCCACGAAATTCTATGCCCGGCGAGAGAGACTCGCGAGCGACAAGCCAAAGCGGCTGGGCCCACAGAATTGTAAATCAATTTGGCGTTTGTTGACCGCGCAGGTCGCAGTTCGTAGGTTGAGGGCCGAAAACAACCAAAAACGAATAACGTGGCTCATTAGATTCATCAAAATTCCACGAAAAGAAAAAATAAAGAAATTATGAATGCCTAATGAGGGGGATTAGTGAAGAAGTTATGTACACTAAAGTTAATTTTGGCATACGGGGGGATCAGGTTTCATTGTTAGAGCAGAGATCTAAAGTTATGTAATAATATATATTAGATATACAATGAACATTACAAAGTATTAAATTTCTTAGGGGTAAGCCTGCTTGATCATATCAAACGTTTCTGTCGCAGATTTAATTGCATTGCACCACTCACAGAAACACGTCGTCGCGAAAATGCCTGTCCTGACTCTCCAAGTGCTCGGAGACAACTGAGCCAACGTTCGTTAGCTAGGAACGCCCTCTGCCGAATCTAGTTGGTGCGCGCTCGCTCCGAAGTACAGTCGCTGCGGAAGAAAATCCGTCCTATTACTTTCGAACAAATCCTGTATATTAGGGTGTTCCAAGACATAAGGAAAACAATTTTTCACGAATTCAAATACGCATACCCTCTATTTTTATTCTGTTTGACCTCAATGACTCATAAAATAAATATTAATGTGATTGGACAATGAAAACCCGTGCTGACTTGATGCCAAACTTTTTACATGAAAACTTATACTGAAAAAACCCCCGCATAAGACTCTTAAATTATAATAAAAGAGACCTCTGTAAGCATCACCTCATACCCAGTTTTTCAAATGAAGTCTCGGTTTGCGTATTATGGGTACTTTTGTACTTGAAAGACACAACAACAATTTTAAATTAGTTTTTAATGGTTTTAGATAAAATTCTCAAAAATTCAAAAAATATGGACAGGTTACCAATGATCCCATGATCGCAATATAATCGAGAGCGCAAGTTAAAGTCGGCTCTAACCAACTTCGATATACCCGTTACTCATGAAAAAACATGTTTAACAGTGTTCCTGCGTTCCTTAGGGTGAGCATCTGAAAAGAATGCAACACTTTTTTAACTCGGCAATTTTTCACATTTTTGTTCCTAACTTGAGAACCGCTCATCCGATCTTTATCATTTCTTCGGCAAATCGATTCATTTTGCTAATTTCTCTAACTATCTCTAGAAGGTCTACGAATCGTCTATCTTTCAAACTGTAGGATATATAACGTTTTTTCCGAATTGCGGGGGCGGGAGGGGGCGTGGCCAAAATTTGAAATAAACTTGATCTGCCTGCAAGTATAAGAAGCATTTGACTTATACATGTCAAACCTCCATCTCTTACCATCTCTGAGATCTAGGTGTTCATACAGACGGACGGACAGACGGACATGTCTATATCGACTCGGCTGTAGCAAGTTAAGACTCACACACAAATTTATTTATAAACCCATACACCAGATCTAAAAATGGACAGATTAGCGATTTTAGTTTGCCTACGAAGCCTTGGTTCGCGGTTATTAGGAATTTTTGCACCAGCAATTGCCTTTAAACAACATTGACCATTTCGCTATTACAACCTTCCGAACAAGCTTCCGAAAAATTATGAAAATAATCTTATGAGTACAAGTATTGTAAAATAAATCTGCTACGTCTTGTTCATTAGACGGAAGTTTTGAACTCGTTATTTTCAGTTTATGCATTCCATACAAAAAAACTTTTTTCTGGGATGATGTCTCCGAATTGGATGATAATTGGCCCAAAGGGAGCTTAATATGAGAGAAGCTTAAACCCAAAATGTAAGCTTTTTTGGAGCTCTTTTGCGGAAGTTCTATGCTTAAAAGTGTAATATTGCGAATTTTTAAAATTTTCAATACCTCGAAAACGGCTTAAGATAGAGCTTGGCGATTTTTTTCCAAATGTGCAGGATTAAAAAGCCCTTTTTAAAAAAGTTTTGAAAATTTTTTTATTTCTTACCTTTCTTGAAAAACAAAGGATTTTTTCAAAAAACTTGGTCTAGCGAAAAAGACCCATCCTTCAAAAATTCTCAAAAAAATATATGTGAAAGCCGCATCTTTTCCAAACATTTTGAGTGCTCGAAAATATCTCTAGCTTGAAAATTGAGGAAGTTATGGCCATTTTTGTCAAGTAATCTCAAAAATATTAGTATGAAAACTTAGTCAAAAATTTCTGACATTTTAAAAACAATATTTTAGATTTTTGGTTTCTCGGTTCAGAATTTAAAAATCTTCACATCATTTGTTTATGACAAGTAAACAAAAGCTCATCGACTCGTTAGCGTCAGCTTTAGAGAGCAAGTACTAAAAGGTTTCAATTTAAGTCGACACGGGTTGCCATGGTTCTGCCTTCTCAAAATTTTATATATAATTTGTATACTCTGTACCAAAGGTACATATACTCTATGCAGTGGCGTACGCCGGGGGGGGGGGGGTTTTGGGGTTTAAAGGTTTAACCCCCAAACCCCCCCCCACCCCCTGAGATTTACAAATGCATTGATGAGAATTCACTTTTCACTTTTTTTGACGGGTTTTGGCCTGAGCTTTATCCGTCCGTCTGTCTGTCCGTCTGTCTGTCTGTTTCTACGCAAACTAGTCTCTCAGTTTTAAATGACTATATCGACCCCTGTGCGCGAAAAAATCGTATGTGCCAAAAACCAAATTTTACATGAGAGCGTTTTTTCTACTTTTCAATGCGGTGGCTGGCAACGTCGCTACCAATCTTGAGATATGCAACATTTATCAATTTATTTAACTAAACTCGTAACTATTTTTATAAAAATTTACCAATTTAGCTATTTTTCAACCAGACTGTTGAAGATCAGTATTGTGGGGCACATACGATCATTTCGCCCACAAGAAATTAACTCATTATTGTCACATAAGATTAAATTGATTTTGTTGTATCTCCATAACCGTTATGGTTATCGCTATATAATTTTACCAGATTATGAGTTAGTGGATATAGAACTAATTTGCATCAAAATGTCAATTTCGTAAAAAATGGCACATACGATGTTTTCGCGCACAGGGGTCGATATCTTATAGCTGCCATAGGAACTATCGGTCGAAAAGTAGGTTTTATTTAGAAAAATTTTTCTTAATCTCTGATGTATTAAAACATTTGCTTGGCCTTCTCGTTTTTCTTACTTTCTGATAATTGGCTTTAAGGTTAGAGGAAATTAAGATGCGATCCAACACGAACTGGCAAAACCATCACATTATAGTTTTCTTTTATTTATACCAGTTTAGAAAACTTTGATCAATTCTCTATAAAAAAAGCTTAAAAAAAAAGAATTTTTGACGATATATTAAGGACATGACATTGAATTGACCCAACATTGAGCCAGATCTGTTTGTTTTGAAGATATATATCCAATTATAAGGGAAATTTCAAAAATCCAGACTTATCACGCTAGACCCTTTTCAAATTTGTCATATACTTATAAGACCTAAGATTATTGTAAAGTTTTAATACTTGGGTAATAATACGATATTTCTAAAATTTTCATTGGACCTTAGATTATTATGTATATTGGATGAATGGTAATTGAAGAAGCATATAAAATGCAGAGGGGTAGACCAAAGCTCGCAAAATTGTTCAATTTTGTTCTTTTTAATATTTATGACAAATTCACAAGTCCAAAATATTGTGAAGATTGAAAATGCCAAAGTAGACGGGTAAATAAGAAGTGTAGATCAAACAAATACAAAAAATAAATCAATTAAACAATTTTAAAAATTTCGGAACTTGCAAAAATTTTTATATGGGAATTTCCATAGTCGCGACCGCGACATTTGTACACATTCAAAGTGCACAGAAATATAGAATTTTATTTTTTGGTAGCATTTTGGGACCTGTATATATGTGCATAAATTAGACTCAGTCGATGTGACGAATAAAATATACTTTCAAAAAATCACACGTGAAAAATGGAAGTTGTTTTTAACTAAATCTTGAATTTTCGTAAATCTGCGAATTGTAATATAATATTAATTAAATGTGGATCCATTTTTTTAATTCGGCATTAAACGACGGTTTTGATTTTCTAGCTTATTCTAGATCAACGATAGGCAACGCATGGCCCGTTCGGTCCGTATTGGCCCTTTAGAAGGCTCGCCTTTTCTGAAATTACCCATAACAAATGTAATTGATTTGAATTTTTTTTTTTTTAATTTGTGTATTTTTAAATTTAATCGACAAATTTTGATTTCAACTGGTTCCCTGGATTTCATGCAGACTGGTAAAAATTTCATTCACAAAATTGTCTACGAATTTCAAGCTCTATTTCTGATTTCTTTCTTTTCTTTGAGCCAATTTGAGGAATTTGCCAAGAATAGAACTTCCATCGAAAACTTTCTAACACTTTGACCCCAAATGTTGACCCCCCAAGGGGCGCAACTTTCTTTGCCAACCCCAGGCCCTACACTTACACACACACACACACACACATGCGCCCCGCCTAATGAGTATTTATGCCTTTTTTATGCATTTCCATTAGCATGAAAAAGCGCTTCCCGCTTCACTTTTTTTTTTGCGCTCGCTCCAGCCTCTCTGACCCGTGCCAGACTTGGGCTATAGGCTAATGAATACATTGCGTTTTATTCTTCTTTTTTTCTTTTTTTTTTTTTGCATAATTTGGTTATTAAAACATTGGTTTATGTCGCTCTTAATGGGCCACAGCTGCCCAGAAGATGAAATGAAGCTGAAGAAAATCTGCAATTTGTTTTCTGGGCCAAATAACAGCAACAAGGCAGCAACAAATTTGATTAGCAGCGAAAACTAGAAAATATAAATTAATCACCCGGCTGAGGTCAACAAAAGGTGGAGCAAAGTGAAAGCAACAGACAGAGCGATAAATTAAAAACTAGATCAGGTCGGACCCCGGAAAAAACAACTTACCAAAGAAGGGGAATTTTTTTGTTTTGCCAAATATTTTTAGTGTGGGAACAGGTCAGAAAGGGCCAATGGATGGCAACTAGAGTTGAGTAGGTGAGTAGGCGTTCATTTGAAGATGGATTTGAGTAAATCATTTTCTTATTTTAAGTTCCTAAATTAATTAGTTGATGCTGATCAAGAATATAGGGTCAAAAATGATTCCTTCTCCCTCCTACCTATCTAACTATTTATCGTTAATCGAGAATCCGCGAAAATCCTAACATTAGAATTGGAAATAGGCGTTCCAGAGGAGTTGTAAGCTTAGTAGGGTGGCACAATAAACCACAATTTATACTGTTACAAACTGAGTGCAAGATTCATTTAGTCTAGAGAAACTCTGGTTGGCGACAATATTTAGCTATTTTTCTTACAAAGGTTCTAAAATCCGGGTTCGGGTAAATAACAAATTTCTATTTGATTTGAGTTTAGTAAGATCACTCATACCTTTATATTGGGGAATCATTACTTCATCACAGTTCTCAATCAATCGAGGCACATTAAAGCCCTCAATCGAGGTACTGCAATGACCTTAACGAGGCACACTAAAGCTATCCATTGAGGCACATTAAAGTTTATCGAAATCCTAAAAAAAGGTATATTGAAGTCAGATATAACACAATTCAGGATTATTGAGAAACTGAACGGTTTAATTTTGGATTCAAGCAGACTATTTGCAAAAACAAAAAATGTCTTTTCTAACGAAGTCCCATTTTTTCAACGATCGGTCTTAGGTAAGCAAAAGTATCTCATATATTTGATAATTATTTTCGACTCTTGATTTTTTTTTGGTGTCGTTATGCTTTTACTCATGTCACTCACTTGCGCTGAAAAAGCCGACCGTTTTGAATGTTTAATTACTCTGCTTGCAAGTGTTTAGTCTCAACACTCTAATAATGCCGCAACCACCGTATTGCCCGAAATGGCCCTTGTAAAATATATTGTGGTGCCTTATAGTCCATTCATAAGAGTTTACACAGGACAATGTCAAAAACTTGAAATGGTGTCAAGGTGCGCGAGTAAGCAAATGCCACAAGGATTAGTACTAAAGGCTCACGAAATATTTTGGGCGAGATTCTGCATATGACAAAATTATTCTGCCGCTGGGTACCGTGCATACTTTTCGTACGGGATTGTAAAGTAGGAAAGTCGCTGGAAGAGTAGAGTCAACCTACATGGAGACTACTTTGAATAAAATGAAAACAGTTACGGAACAAAGTATTTTTTTCATTCCCAAGAGTTTACTTTTCACCCCACGTAGTGTTTTGAAGGGGACAATACGTTTTGAAAAATACCAGGGACCGTAACGATTATGAGTTCCATTATAAAAATCTGTTTTTTATGACTAATTTTTTATTTTTATTTTATTCCTCAAAAAATAATAAATAAACTTGATTTTTATATATAAAACTCAGGAAATAATCATTATTTTTTGAGTAATATAAATAAAAATCAAAAATAATGATTATTGCCTGAGTTTTATTTTTTTTTGCTCAAAAGTATTACTCAAAGACCGATTACAGCTAGCGCATAAGGAATTTGATTAAGTTTGATGAATGTACTTAGTAAGGAGACCAAAGTGAATAAGATCCACACTCAAGATTTCAATAAAAAGTATATTACATTGCGGTTTTCAACAAATTTAATTTTTTTTAATTACACATTGCTACAAATTTAACAAAATTTTAATAACCTTGAGAATGACAGCGTACTGTAGAGCAAGTCGCGTATAGCGCTCTCACATTCTTGGTTTTCATCGGGGACCCCCAAAACTGAAGATATGGCCCAAAAACGTTTATTGCTAATTCAGCATTTACAATGTAAAAAAAAACTAATAATGTTAGAAGGCTTTTGGGAAGTACACTTGGAACTTCCGGTGAAGTTAACTTCTTCTGAATGGATTGAAGTTAAGAACCTTGTCAAGACTTTAGAGCCTGCTTATTTAGCAACTCAAAAATTGCAAAGTGCCCAGTTGTACATGGGCGATTTTTATAAACTGTGGCTGGAGCTGAAACTAACAGTCAGTGCAACAAAAGATGGCAGCAGCCTAATCTTGTACAATTGCATTAAGAAAAGGGAAGAGGCCTTGATGGGTAACCCCGTTGTAGTTTCCAGCATCTATTTAGATCCGAGAATTAGACGGGTATTGTTGCCAAATCCATCAAGCCTAATTGTTGCTAGAGCTTACCTTAAGAAACTCATGCAAAAAATATACAATTTGAACCTAATTGTAAGTGAATATTCATAAATTTTGTGGTAAACCTTAATGTATAAAGCATTTGCAATTTTTTATATTGCAAAGAGTCTTCCAATGCAAGCGGAAGCATCTACGTCGACTATGGAAAAGACTGCTGAGGTCCAACACCACTCAGCTCTGGACGAGTTCCTCAATTCCATTGAGGTAGCATCGGAGGACGAAGAGCACAATGAAGATCCTAATGAAAAATAAAGAAAGCTTATAGCGAAATCGATAGCTACAACCCCAAACCTGTCGATACCAATATGAACGTAATGGAGTACTGGGAAGGCAAAAAGTTTGACTATCCGAATTTATACCAGCTGGCCAAAGTGGTACATGCCGTTCCAGCAACGCAAGTAAGTGTCGAACGAACTTTTTCTGCCCTCAAATTGGTATTATCGGATCTGAGATGCAATCTCTCATCGGACTCTCTGCAAAAATTGTTATTTGTAAAGTTAAATAATTAAAAAACATTTAATTTGTTGAAAACCGCAATGTAATATTCCTTTTATTGAAATCTTGAGTGTGGATCTTATTCACTTTGGTCCCCTTACTAAGTACATCCATCAAACTTAATAAAATTCCTTATGCACTAGCCGTAATCGGTGTTTGAGTAATATTTTCGAGCAAAAAACATAAAACTCAGGAAATAATCATTATTTTTGGATTTTTATTTATATTACTCAAAAAATAATCATTATCCATTGAGCAATAAAATAAAAATCAAAAAATAAAACTCATTGCAGAAATGAATAGATTACACAGGCCAACAAAATGACCATCTTTGTGAGGTGCAGCCCTGTGGCCTTAAAAATATGATAAGTTTATGTTCACTGATTCCAAAACTGGTTTCGGTTATGTTCAATCAGCTCTTGTTTCCAAGATATAGCGGAAAAACGAAAATCTTGAATTTTTGGCACTCTAGGATTTATGGAGGCCACACTAGGAATAAATGTCTGAGTTTATGAGCTAATTACGGCAAAGGACATATCAATGCAAATTTAAAAAATCATAGGCGCTATATAAGTACAGCGGAAAGGGTCTAAATTGGCCTCTAAAGACAGACATTTTTCGATTTATAGCATTTTTAGCAATATAAACCATCCCGTTTAAGCTAGCGCAGTTATTGAATAATTAATTTTGCCATCTGAGCTTATAGCCAAACATATGATCTAATTTTGTGATTTTTATGGCATTTAAATAAGTTTATTTGGCAAAGATATGGCGTGTTTAAGACGAAAATACATATTTAAATTTATGGGAGGAAAACTAGATTGTTACTCTAAATCTGTATAGGAACTGTAAAGGGGCTACTTGGTTCGGCATAAATTGTTAAATGTTTACATGTAGATGATAAATTATATTTGGAAACAAGTAGCCTTTTCACAGTTCCTATAAAAATTTGAGTTACAAATCTAGTTTTCCTCCCATAAATTTAAATATGTAATTTCGTGTTTAAGAGGCTATAACTTTGCCAAATAAATTGATTTAATCGCCATAAAAATCACAAAATTAGATCATATGTTTGTCTATAGGCTCAGATGGCAAAAATATTAATTCAATAACTGCGCTAGCTTTAACGGGCTATAAAAAATGCTAAAAATGCTATAAATCGAAAAATGTCTGTCTTTAGAGGCCAATTTAGACACTTTCCGCTGTACTAACATAGCGGCAATGATTTTTTAAATTTGCATTGATATGTACTTTATCGCAATTAGTTCATAAATTCAGATAAATATGCCTAGTGTGGCCTCCATAAATCCTAGAGTGCCAAAAAGTCGACTTTTTGGTTTTTCCGCGATATCTTGGAAACAAGAGCTGATTGAACAAAACCAATGATACAGTTTTGTTCAGTGAAGTCTATATTAACATAATCTGTTAAAAATAGACCTGCACCAAAATCACTGTTGGGCTGTGTTATCGAAAAATAATCATATTTTATTATTTTCCTTTTTTTTACGGGGCACCAAGTTAATGATTTTTTGGATGATAAATTTACAAATAATCATTATTTTCGGTCCCTGAAAAATACTGCAAAATTATCGATACTTTTTGAACAAACCTCGTATATAGTAAACTGATTTGAACAAAATTTTGCCAGAGTTACTTGAAAGCACATAATAAGGCTTAAATTAAGGGCATTTGAGTCTTTCTTATTCGGAAGCACTCCCGAATCGATGAGTTATTTAGTCATTCGATTTTGAACCAAGTTTGGAAAACTTTTTATAAGCATCTAATATGTACAGCGAGCACTATGCAGCAGCCTGTGGTGAAAAAAATGTTTAACTTCTCGAGAAGTGAGGTAATATATTATCAAATCGACTTACGAACGAAAATGGGCATTTCCATTTTGTCGAACGTGACATTGTAAAGAGGACAAAAGCAAGCTAAAAATTTACAATTGATTGAGTTGTGATTGTACTCTTGCAATCGGACGATTTTAGTTGGAGTAAAATTTGATTTCAGAGTCACGTGACGCTGACGTCATTCATATTTTGTGTTGTTTTGATTTGTGGAGTTTCCTGGCAAACACACAGACAAGCGGATGGGCAGAGGGGGGAAGCAAAGAGATAGGAAAGATGCTGAAGAGGGGCAGCTGGGTGGGTTCTGGGAAAGATCTGGGTGTGATCTTGGTGGGATCTGGTGGTATGTGGGAGGGATTTGGGTGGAATCTTAGTTGGGCGGGATCTGGGAGCGATATGGGTAGGATCTGTGTGTGATCCAGATGCGGATCTGGGTGGGACCTGGAAGGGTTCTGGGTGGGATAAGCGTAGGATCTGGGTGGGATTTGGGTGGTATCTGGGTAGGATTTGGGTGGGATCTGGGTGGGATAAGGGTAAGATCTGGAAGGGATCTGGGTGGGATCTGGAAGGGATCTGGGTGGGAACTAGAAGGGATCTAGCCGGGATCTGGATGGGATCTGGAAGGAATCTAGGTGGGATCTGGGTGGGATCTAGGCGGGATATGGATGGGATCTGGAAGGGATCAGGGTGGGATGTGGAAGAGATCTGGGCGGGATCTAGGCGGGATCTGGGTGGGATCTGGAGGGATCTAGAAGGGATTTAGGCGGAATCTGGATGGAATCTGGGTGGGATCTGGAAGGGATGTAGGCGGGATCTAGAAGGGATCTGGTTGGGATATGGAAGGGATCTGGAAGGGATCTGATTGGGATCTAGGCAGTATCAGGAAGGAATCTAGGCGGGATCTGGAAGGGATCTAGGCGGGATCTAGAAGGGATCTGGGTGGGATATGGAAGGGATCTGGAAGGGATCTGATTGGGATCTAGGCAGTGTCAGGAAGGAATCTAGGCGGGATCTGGGTGAGATTTGGGCGGGATCTGGATGGGATCTGGGTGGGATCTGGAAGGGATCTGGGCGAGATCTGAATGGGATCTGGAAGGGATCTTGGTTGCATCCGGGGTGGGATCTGAGAGGGATATCAGTGGGATCTTGGAACTCACCTTGGTGGTATCTTGGGGAGTAAAACATCATCATTTATCTACACTCAAAAAAAAATATTTTCTACATTTTAGAAATTCGCCATAAAATATTTTTTTTTCTAAATTGTAGAAAAATTTCTTGTTTATAGACATTTTTTTCTTAAATTTAGAAAACATAACCCTTAGATGAGATTTTCTAGAAAATAATTTCTTAAATTTAGAAAGTAATTTTTTTTTCTTAAATTTAGGGTAATTTTTCTAGATATTTTCCTAAAATCTTTCTTTAATTTAGGGCAGATTTGCCCTTGAATTAAGAAAAGAAATGCAAAGCAAAATGGAGCAACCGCCATTAAAGTTAGTAAAACGCCCTTATTTTGAGGAAATCAAGTTTCTTAAATTTAGAAAAATTTGTTTAGAAATTCACCATAAAATTTAGAAAGATTAATCTAGAAATTCGCCCTAAAATTTAAAAATATAAAAAAGAGAGTCGTGAGAACAGGAGAGGAGACGCTGCTGTGTCGCAGTTTCTAGTTACTTCTTTTCTTTGACACATACGCAAACGCCACACGCGTGCTCTCAACTGTGTACATTATTAACTGTAGTGAAGTCGCTACGTTTTACTTAAGGCAAGTAGTCGAGTGGGCTGAGGCGTCGTCCGAGTGTTCAGTATTTGAGAGAGGTCCCGTGTTCAAATCCCAGTAAGGTAAGTAAAAAAAAACTGTTAATGCGCTTATTTCTAAATTAATTATATATCTATCTATCTATAGCTTAGAAAAAAGTGGTTCGGTTTGAGGAGGTGGTGCTGGCGATGGGGGGTGGAGGAGGATGGGACAAACCCTAAAAACCAAACGGTTGGGGCGGGGTGGATCCAAAAACACAACCACACACGGGTTGGTCTGTGGTCGGTTCTACCCAACCTCCCCCTAAAATTTATTTTTAAGTGCTTACTGTCAACTGCTTCCTCCTTATGCCAGCGCTGCCATAACCGCTTGGGAATTTTAAATCGACCTAACACCAAAAATTATCTAAGTGTTTTTTAGAAAAATTGCCCTGAAATCTAGAAAAGCATTTTCTTAAAAATAAGGCGAATCGCCTTTGACCCCTTTTTTAGGGCGAATTTCTAAATTTTAGGGCGATTTGGCCTGTTTTTTTCTTTGAGTGTATGGATCAGCACAATAAACTCCCTGAAAAAATGAAAGAATACTGCAGCAATTGATCCCTTGCTGATTTATAAACCATTGAGAGAGCTTGTGATATGAAAATATGCTTTTAAACTTGGGATCATGTTTCACATCAAAGACTCGTGAGTGCTAGCGACACTCACACCTTTTCATTCCCGTTACTCGTAGAGTAAAAAGGGTATACTAAAGTCGTGCAAATGTATGTAACAGGCAGAAGGAATCATCTCCGACCATATAAAGTCTATATATTCTTGATCAGCATCAACAGCCGAGTCGATATAGACATGTCCGTCTGTCCGTCCGTCTGTATGAACACCTAGATCTCAGAGATGGTAAGAGATAGAGGTTTGACATGTATGGGACAAATGGTTTTTTTTATCTGCACGTAGATCAAGTTTGTTTCAAATTTCGGCCTCGCCCCCTCCCGCCACCGCAATTTGGAAAAAACGTTATATCTCCTACAGTTTTGAAGATAGACAATTCGTACTTTTTAGAGATAGTTAGTAATTAGCAAAATGAATCGATTTGCCGAAGAAATGATGAAGATCGGATGAACGGTTCTCAAGTTATGAGCAAAAAAGTGAACCAAACCCCACCGTTACCACCCCTAAAAAAAATGTTGCATACTTTTCTGATGGTTACCCTAAGGAACGCAGGAACACTGTTAAACATGTTTTTTCATGAGTAACCGGTATATCGAAGTCGGTTAGAGCCGACTTTAACTTATGCTCTCGTTTATTTTGAAAATTGCAGTCGTTACGATGCCTGGTTATAGCAATTTGAGAATTTTGCCATTTGTCGTTATATGAATTAAAATTGACTGTGACGAAAAATGCCTTAAATTGTTGATTCAGTAATTTTATATGCCAAATCTGAAAGGAATAAGGTTTGATTCTTCATCCGGCTTGAAGGACCGCTTCTGTAGGTCCTGTTCCAGAATGTGAATACTTTACGAGCTACGATCAGGGCGTAATATGTCACCCGCCACCTAAATCCACTTTTACTCATCCATCAAGAACAAAGACGTCCAATTTTGTTATCACAATGGTGCCATCTGCAAAGAAGAATGAATAATGTGCCATTCCAGCCTCTTTCTTTCTGTTAGATTATTGATTTTCAATACCCGCGGCGCCTCAACTTGACAATTGACAACGCCCACAAATAAAAGTGGATGCCTCCCTTCTGGCTCCCCATGACTTTTTGAGAATCTTACTTCTGACCCCAAAAATTGGTTCAATTTTGTGGTGATTTCTATTTGGTAACTTTCCCAACCCAAAATGCAAATATGCAGCTGGTCGGATCGGCAGCGCATAAATCAGTTTTGCTGGACAACATTTGCATAGTTTAATAATTTGCCATTTCCATTCTTCTGTCTTGCCTAATGTCTTTTTTTTGTTCTTTTCGTTTTGTTTTCAAAAAAAAAAACACACACATTTTAATACAAAACCGATTTTTATGTGTCTCGGCTCACGTTGTATAAAATGTGTATGCCGGGGCACTTGTTGAACCATTTTAAAAAGGCCCTCGCCCAGCGACACAACCCAAGCAGGGAACAGCTGAACGAGTGAAGAAAAAAAAGACTAAAGATAACAAATTAACAAAAAAAATGGCAATTAAGTTGTTTGCATTACTGGCCATTGGATTGGCAGTGGCTGCTGTCTGTGATGGTGAGTTGAAATGGGGAAATTAAGAGTATGTGCAGTATGTCGGACGATTTCTCATACGTGATCTTAGATCACTTGCTTTAGGAACTCGCTGCAGACCAAGTAGAAGGTTTTGTCTTTGAAATGAATCTGAAATCTAACTACTTCAAACTTTTAAAGCAAAATAAAAGTCAGGGCTTACCCATGGCTCAATAGCTGCTTTTTCCTGAACTAGAAAATCCTGTTTCATTCCATTTAAAATCCAAAAATTAGGTCAGGTCAGAGCAGAACATAACTGTTCGACATTCCGGAGTCTAGCCTTTGCTTTAAACTCTCTTTCAACTCTTTTTCTAAAACTTTCACCAAATCCTCTTCTCAAAATAATAAATACATGTTTGGTCTGTGCGTTGTGGATTCAGTCAGTCAGACAGTTAGTCAGTCAGTTAGAACATTTAGCAGGTTTCAGGTTCCTAACTAACACACCATTTAAAAGTCCAGCCTACTGTACAGCTGTTTCATGCATCTCCCTACTTTACTTTTCTTCTCCAGCTCGTCATGTGCCCGGACATCGTCGTTCTCCCTATAGTTTCCAGCAACGCGCCTTGATCTCAAAACCTCATGCTGGCCCCCAGACCCGCGTCTTTCCCGGTGCCGTGGCCATCAAAAAGTTGGTTCTTCTGAAATTCAAAAAGATTGTCCCCATCTCTCTGATTCTGCTCAAGTCGAGCAACGACAATGAGGCCGAACTGGTGCCTGTGTATCCCACCGATCAGATTCCCGAGAATGTCCAGTTTATACCCACACCCAATGGAATTTCGGGACACAAGGATGTCCAGGCCATAGCCATTCCCAGCGAACTGCACGATCAGTTGCAGATTAATGGCTTGTCCAATTTGGAGAATATTGAGGCTCTGCTACAAAGCAGCGCCATCTCCGCTGCCGACACAGAACTGGCCGAGGGCTCGCCCGTGGTGGGCAATAGCATTGCCGTGGCCCAGCCGGAGGATGAGCGTCTGGAGCAGCCCGAGAATGACGAGGATCAATTGCTAGAGGGTGTTACCGGTGCCCCAGCGGGTGTGGCGGCTCCTGCCTTGCGTCGTCTGTCCGCGGATGAGCTGCTGCGTTCCGGCGTGCGCAACTCGGCGCAACAGCAACAGACCACGGTGGATGAGATCCCTTTGCTGCTGTACTCGGCCAATGATGGCTCGGCCTCAGCTTTGGGCGGACAGGGACGTCGCTATTTGGCTGCCACTCCGGCGCGTCGTCGCCAACAGTTCTACTAGAAAATAAAAAATTGAAAACAGACTCTTTCCTCCCTGTCTCTAGGCTTTTGGTGATAATATAAAATGGGGCTTACTTTTTTTTTTTCTTTGTTTAGACTGAACTGAATATAAATTAACGTTATGAGAAATGACAAAAGAGTGTTGGCTTTTTTTCCCAAGGAGCAGGCAGGGAAGTGCAGCTCCTTATCTAGCCTAGTGCCTGCAGTTATCAGGGCTTTGTGTGCTGTTGACGTGACATGTCCTGTCCTCGTATGTGGCAGCCTGCCAGCTACTTGGTTATAAATTTCAACACACACAAAGGCCCAAAGCCCAAAGCCTGGCACATTTTGTTTAGGCGAAAAGTCAACGGCACAGCCCAACAACAACAACAACAACAACGGCAACAATAAGAGGGAGCAGGGCTGGGGGCAGGAACAAAAAGGGAGGGGTTATAAAAAAAAACAAAAAGAGCAACAACAAAACCCAATATTTTTTTTTGCCCCCCCCCAACTCTTTTGAAACCGGATGCCAACGACACCACCAACCCCCTACCCCCCCCCCCCTGGGAGGAGGTGGGACCCTTCAGTACGGCTGGTGGCGATAGCTACTTGCACTACTTACATGGACTACTTACCGGTGGCGATCGCCACCCAATCGCTTTACTAGTAAGTACTACAGTAAGTACCTACGATAGGGTACCGACCAGAGTACCCTTTTGGTATAGCAACGTCACTCCCAAAGTAAACGACGCGTCGCGACGCACACATAGGATCAGGTAGTCGGAAATTTGGCGAATGTTGTTATTGTTTTGACGCTTGGACGAAAAGCGATGCAATGCCAAAATATAAATATCAATATGTATGTATATGTGCGTGGTTGACTGCAGCTGGCGCTAGCTCGGAATCACACTAACAATTTGCAGGCAGGTCACTTATGTACATATGTTCTTCGTACTTTGTCATTTCTTTTTCTGTTCTGCTTAATCGCTGCCGAAAAAACGAATGACGTTGTGTCAGTTTTCTGTTGTTGATTTACTTGTTTATTTGGACGCCCCTGAGACAAACGTAATTATTGTGAAAAAAAAAACAATTGTAAGTGCAGCGAAAATTGAAGTGGATTTATTAAACGCTTTAACTTAAATACTATTTAAATACTATTTTTATTAAATAAACAAGTGAACTAACAAAAAATGATAAGCAAAAGGCATCTTCGTAGATTGAAAAAAAAAGCAAGGGAACAAATGCAAAAAAAATTAAAAGAAGCTGCTGCAAATCGCCGGCTGCGCAGCCAAGTGGAAGAAGAAAGTGACAAAGTGCAGAATGAAAATCCTAACTGCGAAGGTGAATTAGAAATGGATAAAGTTGAAGAGGCTGAAATATCTGAAGTGGATTTATTGGTTGAGAATAAAAATTTAAATCAGGATTTGAAAAGTTGGTTTATTAAGCATAGACCAACGCGAGATTGTGCTGTAGATTTAGTTCGAATTTTAAAACAAAATAATATAAACGTTAATGCCTTTTATAAATACAGCCCACAAAGAATTCCTGACATAGCCAAAATAGCCGGGGGCTCCTATCTTCATGTTGGTTTAAGTCACCAACTTGATAAAATTTCCAAAGTAGCACAACTTGACGAAATATTAAGCATAGACATTAATATTGATGGAATTCCCCTGTTTAAAAGTTCAAGAGCACAACTTTGGCCAATTCTTGTTCGAATAAATAATCCAAATAATTCAACCGTTTTTCCTGTGGGAATATATTTAGGTACAAGTAAGCCTAATTGTTGTGATGAATATCTTGCGAAATTCACTTCAGAGCTAGAGCATATTTTAGAAAATGGGCTTGATGTAGGAAACAAAATTATTAAAATTAAATTAAGGGCAATAGTTTGTGATGCACCTGCTAGGGCTTTTGTTAGTGGCACTCCTGGCCACACATCTTCACACGGGTGCTCAAAATGCACTCAGGTAGCACATAGATTGCAAAGTGTCTTAACATACGACACTAAATGTGGAGAGCTGATAACAGACGACGATTTTTTAAAAAGAAAATACTCTGATCATCATTCATCCAAATACTTGTCTAATAAGTCTCCTTTTGAGAAACTGAATGTACTAATGGTTACTCAGATCCCATTAGATTGTATGCATTTAGTCGAGTTGGGAGTAATGAGAAAATTTGTATCTAGATTGGTTACAAATAAAGCTGTTGATAAATTATCCAATCCCATTAAAAATAATATCTCGCAAAAACTGATTTCAATTCGAAAAAGCATTCCAAAAGAATTTGCCCGAAAGCCAAGACCACTAAGTGAACTATCTAATTGGAAATCTACAGAGTTTAGACAACTTTTATTGTATACTGGGATATTGGTATTTCAAAATGAATTATCTAACGACCAGTATTATATTTTTCTTCTGTTACACGTTGCTTACAGAATGCTATGTTGCGCTAAAAATCGGCGTCCCAATTTGGAAATGAGTCAACTTATGCTCAACATTTTCGTAGAGAACTTTCCCACTATATTTGGGGAGAACAGTGTAACTTATAACGTACACAGTTTGTTGCACTTAAAAGAAACAGTTGAGCAAGTAGGCGACCCAGTTGAAGGATCGTCCTACGCTTTTGAAAACTACTTACAAATTTTAAAGCGTAGTGTCCGTAAGCCTACTCACATTTTACAACAAATTCATAGGAAAATAGAAGAGCAGAATTTTGAAGAATCTAATTTTGAATATGAACCAAAAATTGTAGGTAAATCTGTTATTTTCCAGGGGTGTATACTCTCAGAAAGGACACCGGACAACTTTTGTTATGTTAAAGGCTATATACCCATTTTTATTACAAAGTTCACTACAGATTATGGCGGGGCCATTATAGGCCAACGATTTAAAAACTTGAGAAGCTTCTATAAAGAACCTATAGACTCAAAAGACTTAGGAATTTATTTAGTAGATTTGGAACCAACTGATATGGAAGAGGTTTTTCTTTTATCAGATTTGGACAGTAAGGCTATTGGTATTCCATGCGGAACTGATTTATTGATCCTGCCAATGCTACATCATTTTAAAAATTAAAATGCTTTATTCTTTTACTATGACAAACCAGGAACTATATCTCCTTGAGGCTTCCTGTTGCTTCTTCATTATATTCCTCTAATTGTTCGTTTCGCATTCTATGTAGGTGTTACAATAATATAAAATAATGCTTCTTAAAAATACCTTCTGATCAACGACGCTGCGAGCAGGGGCGTAGCTGGTCATACTGACTAAATAAATTACCCCCACCGGATCGGAAGGTTTTTCATGTATCACTCTTTTTGTTTCCTTTTGCATCTCCACTGTTTTTGTATTCCATTATATTTGTTTAATGAATTGTACTTGGGTCTCATACAAAAAGTGGCAGTTGTAAGTAAGAGGAGGTTTTTAGTCCGTAGGCGCACCAAGCTTTAAGCCAGGTGCGAATCGGGCATACCCTTAGCGACGGCGTTAAGGGTATCTTTAGAAGATTTTCCTGCCATGTTGCGCTAACAAAAAAAAAAAAAAAAAAACTAATTGGTCTATAAATATAATAAGTTTTCAACTTAAAGCCAACCTTTGCACCAGAGAAGATAGCAAGCTTTCAATGTACAATTGATTTGAGTTCAGCGTTCAAAAATACAACTTCAAAGATTGCTATCTGCTTTGGACTTTTACTTTTGATTAGTTCCGATTTCAATTTTAGATGGATTTGATAGATATCTGCCTAAAGTGAGTTGGAGTTAGTTCTTCCTTTAAAAGAAAATTATTTTAATATGTTTATTTCCTTTAGCGAAACTACCATGTCGAACAGTCCAAACCGCAAAATAAAACGTGTTTCGTTTCAAGCATCACGTAAGTAACTGATTGTTCTCATTTGTCTGAAGACTTTATTAATTAGTGGTTTTTTATAAATTTAGAACCGCAACTTAATCAGCCACGCCAACCCAACTGTTGTTGCCAAGACTTGCTGGAGCGCTTGGAAAAGAAAATCGATGTACTGACTGCAAAAATGGGGGAACAGTCCTTAAAAATTGAAGAACAGTCTGCCAAATTGGATGAACTAAAAGGTAAAAGCGATATAATTAATAAATAACAAAGGAAGATAATACTTATTAGGGTCAAACACTATTCCTTCTTCTTTACATATTTTTGCAAGAACTTCATCTACACTACAAAACTACAAACTATAATAAACATTTTAAATTTATAATTTTATATATTCAGCTGACAATACTGTAACTCATGGCCAGGTAGAAATCATTGGCGCGGGCTTGGCAAGCCAATCGACGACCATCAGCAGCTTGGTACAGCAGCGAGCTGCAGCGCGAACAGCAAGTGTTGGATTGCAGTCGAAATTCCCCATTAAAACGAAAGCAGAGCTTCTTATAATGGATGGAGAAATCAATTGTTCTACAAAAGAATTATATGTATGTAAAAGCAATGCCACATGTGAAATACCAAAATAAGTACTAGGAATCCCCTTCTGTTTTTCAGATTTCAGAAATGAAAACGCTTCTTCATCCAGATGGCGTTCTAAAAAATTTGAAGCACATTTTGGACAATGATATTGTGATGGCCTACAATGTGGATGGTGTCCAGGGCAAAGCGGCTCTTAAAGGCTTAAGCAATTTCTTTGAAGCTCTGCTTGGTATGTTAAATAAACTAATTTGCAAAAATAAAAAAATAAATGACCCATTTCTACTGAAAATATCTTTTAGTGTACTTTGGAATGGCTATTTCAAAAATCAATTTTAAAAATGTTTTCATGGCTCCGTTTTTTTAAAAATTAATTAATTTTATTTTTTTTTTGGAAAGTGCTTTTACATTTTAAGCCATATCTCACGTCATAATAGTTAGTTAGAGTCAAGTAAGATATAAATCGAAAGGTAATTGAGCAGCCAATAATTGCGTAGAGCATTGATTTTACATCGGTTCAATAGTTTTAATATAATAACCAAGAATATTTAAAAAAATTTATTTTTTACTCGAAAATGCAAGAAATTTCATTTTTAAACGCCCAGGAAAAATATAAAAAATACAATAGAACTGTTTTAATTTTTCTACTTCAGAAACGCACTTCTACGAGGAAAAACGAATAACGATGATAAAAATCTATGAACAAACACTGGAGGTTTGAGCAATTTAGTGCAAAAAAAAATATGTTATTTTCGCTCACTTCAAAAATTGATCAAAAAACAAAGAAAAATTCTAATTTATTTTTGGTGAACACACAAAATACAAAAATTTGACTGTTACTTTCTCTCCTCAAATTAAATCGTTTTTTTTTAATATTCTTGGTCGTTATGTTCAAACTTCTAAACCGATTTAAAATTAATGCTCTACGCGCTTATTTGGGTAGCTGAATTACCTTTCGATTTATGTCTTACTTGACTCTAACTGACTATTACGACGTGAGATATGGCTTAATATATAAGTCCACACCCTACCAAAAATTTAAAAAAAATCAAATTTCAAAAACGGAGCCATAAAAACTTCTGTGAAATTGATTTTTAAAATCACCATTCCAAAGTTCAAAGTAATGGGTCTTTTTGGCAGTTAACTAGTGTAATTAGTTTTTAAAATGTTCTGCAATTTATTGTTTTTTTTTTCAGATTCTATTTCTACTCATGGCCCGACGGCACAAAAACTGCTGCGCAGTGCTTTACAACTTCAAAAAAAACGAATTTTCAAAAAGTTCAGTTGTGAAAACAAATTTCGCTCTAAAGAAGACGTTAATAATAATAGCAACGAAGAAGCATTTAATTGAAATTCAAAAATAATAACATATAAATTAAGAAAATATGTTAATAATAATAGCAACGAGAAGCATTTAATTGAAATTCAAAAAGAATAACATATAAATTAAGAAAAAACTTGAATGTAAAAGAAATGAATAAAACGTTAAAAATATGAGCATTTAATTTAAATCAATTTGGAATTCAGCTGACTTATTTACAAAATAATAGAGAACGTTGACTGCCAGTACCTTTATCCGAGTAACTTGGTTTGCTTGCATTACCACCTAGTGGGTACCAACACACTAGTACGAATTGGAGGTACTTACGGCGGTACTTACGGAGGTACTACCTAGAGGTACTTACGGTACAACCAACTGGGAGGTACTTACAAAAGTAGTGACGGGGGTACTGTCTGGAGGTACTTACGGTACAACCAACTTGGGGGTACTTACGGTAAGTACTTACAGTAAGTGCGTACGGTAAGTACTTACGGTACCACCACTTTTCGGTACTTACCCCAGTACTTACATGTAAAGCGAAGAGGTGGCGATTGGTTCCACCCTAGGACATGCCCTGCAAAAAGTAAGTAGTGAATTGCATTGCTGGTGGATTGGAAGGTAAGTACCGGTGGTTACTAGTAAGTACCGAATTCCGCACCCATGTACTAGTGCAGCGTACTGAAGGGTAGTTACTTGCGACGCTTCGGGGTTTTTATAGATCGGCTGTGGAACACATCTTTGATTTTCCAAAGACGAATAAAAAAAGGGCTCTGATACAAATAAAGATTTTGAAATAATTTCCATTCCACAATTTCATTATTCTTTAAACCATGCTACTGACTCCTCTGGCCACACTGGTCCTCGATATTACACGTCAGCAACGTGTTGACAATTGGTCCATTGCTAGCGAACCAGAGTCTGGCCTCGGAGCTTGTAAACAGTTGACCTTCATTTAATCAACATTTAATTAACACTGACGAAAGTGGTGACCCCGACGATTTAAAGATACTTTCCGCCGATAATATGCCTGCTGTCAGTCGTCCAAATGAAACGGTAGTTCGCCATTTCCCTATTGCTGTTGTTCGCCCTCCAATCCATCCGATTTTACTTAGTACGCAGTAAAACGCTCATTCATACTGTACCGAACGAGTCGTCTGGTTCCACATTCGATTCTTAGTGCTGTCGAGACATCCATACACCACTGACAGGCAATGACTACTCACATATGTATACATCGATCACACCAATGACGGTTGATCTTAACCTCTCTCTAAATTTTACTTACAAGCTAAGTGCGCGAGCAAACAAAGAATTATCTAAATTGATGGTTGCTACTGTGGGTTGTGTTGATCGTCATTGCACATCCACAATAAAACTATATTTGATTCTTAATTGTCCTCCTACGCGTTTCGGTAGCAATTTCCGCCTTCATCAGGAAGTCTGCATTTATTTGGTAGGGGAGAGTCTCCGGTTGTGGACATAGTTGCGTTTTTCACTTATAACTTTTTTCCAAGTCAACATTATGCGGTGATATGAACATCATTGTAAAGCTAGAGACTCTAGCTAACTTTCCTCTGAAGTAACCTATTGTTTTAGACAAATGGAAAAAAATTTGCAGCCATGTATATGAAGTGATGATTTTTGGCCAAAACTTTTTTTGTACCCTTCTTAAATCGCTAGAAATGAAAAAATATGAAGTAAAATGGCCATGAATTGATGAAAAAGAACGCCTTATTTTTTTAAAGAAGCCTTCAGTGGCAAAAAAATCAGAAAATGATGGCCTTCAGTGGCAAAATGAACAAAACTATTCCGAATTGCGGCTTCTTCCGATGACGAAGACGCTTTCTTCTTGGCACCGCGTTTGGCCGACGGCTTGGCTGGTGGTGTTGCCTGTCGTGCCGGCTACGTTTCCTGGGGGGTCTTCTTCTGGTGCGACACAGAATCACGCTTGGCTGCGCCTCGACGCTTTCCGGAGAAGTTATCAAAGTGGTTTGCAATGGCTTGCGACCGCGACTCGATGGCTTTTTTGGAGAAGTTCCGTGCACTGGACCAATTTCATACAACAGTGATAAGCGGCTAGCCGAAGACGCTTGTGAAGTTTATGGTTCGGGGAGGGTAGCACCTCTTCTTCTGGCCCAATATTGGGATCGGCGGAAATGATGATACGATGCTGATTGTCTACATCAAGATCAGCTTCTGTGGCGACTTCTACTGCACTTCGTTCGACAGCCTCAATAAAGTCAGCTTCGGAGAAAGCTTCAGGGTCAAACGGAACAATACCGGAAAAATAATTTACGCTTCTTGTGAGAGAGGTAAAAAAACACACCATGTTTGATGGAGTTCGTTGGTTGCAATCACGAACGAATTCCAACAAAACCGAATCAACAACGTACGAAACATTTGCAAAATTAGCTCTGACTTTCTCCAAATACCGGATCAAAGTTGTTCCTTGGCTGTTTCTTTGACGGTCTTTTTATCGATGAGGCATTGCTTATTGTCATCGACCAGCCCATTAAAATTGATTTTTGTTAAATCGGACGATTTGTTTGGTGTTGACATGGCTAAAAATGCAGAAAAATTTACAAAAATGCTGTAAAAATATGTTACACTAGCATAAACAACAATATTTGACAGTTTTATGGCCAAACACACGCTTTAAACACATAAAACGAGGGTGTCCACAACCGGTGCAAAAGTGTGTCCATTCTTGGAAATGGTAGCCATTTTTATTTTGTTCAGCAAGTTTACACGACACAAACATTTCACTGAAACTTGATATTACATCACAAAGTACACTAATGCGCTAAATAAAAAAGTATAATACTCTACTCTTTTCAATGTTTTGCTTCGATTTAACGCAATATGGAAATTGAAAATAATAGAAACTCGGAAAAATGTTTACCCTTTTTTTTTATTTGCTCACTGCAAGCAACCAATTGCGTGTTTACACTTCGGTATTGGCTCAGATTATGTGCACTGTCAAACTACAAGTTTGACATTACTCAGTTTGGCGGTATCTGTTACCTGTCAAAAAATAGACTGGGGTGTCCACAACCGGAGCGTGTCCACAACCGGAGACTCTTCCCTAATATTAATATACAAACAAATATAACAATGAATTTTATACAAACTTATATCACCAGTTCCCTATACCACCGTCGTTACTCTTGCTATTTTGAAATTTGTCTAATGTCGTCCTATTGTATATCTTCGTTTCGTCAAATGTTTTAGTTTCTTGGTATTTTCTCCCACGATCGTCGCAGCGTATATTTGCAGCCCGCTCTCCCCGTTGTTGAATCCGAAGACTTTCCCATATCAGTCTTGTTTTTCTCTCGTTGCCATCTTTAGCACTTTGATATTATTGAAATCAGCTGAGTAACCAGATGTTGTCAAGTTTTGCGCTATCGCTGTCGTTATTTTGTTGTTTTTCGCATCTTTTTTATGCTTTGCTATCATAGTCGCAAGCGCTTTTCCCTTACATACTACTTCGAACACAACTTTCTGTTGTTGTTCCTTCGCTATTTTGTCTTTTGTGTTTGTAAACAGTTTCCGTTGACAACTGTTTTATTTGGCAGACTCGCTTACCTTTTGTGAACTTCAACTACTAGATTACTGCTTAATTCCTCTTGTTCCTTATACATACAAGCACTTTAAAACCACCTTACACAGAAAGTTAGACAGAATTATCTAAAGCCTGCGGGACGGCCGTAAAACATTTCTTAGCAGATTTGATGACCCGCCTCCTCCCTAGTTCTGCATTGCACATCCAGTCACCGAAGCTTAGCCACAGGGGTAGCTGCGAAATCGCAAGTTGCCTTTCAGTTTACCTTCGACATCAGCATGTATGGGACTACGTTATCTTCAGCTATATCGCCGCCCATCATTATAGATAGTTCCGCCCTTACAGGCTCAAACTTTTTACAATCGAACAAGACGAGCCTGGTATCCCTCACAGGGTCGTCCTTACAGCATGTGCACTGCTCACTATCATCATGACCGACTCTTTTCAGGTAGCTTCTAAAAGTTCAGGCTATGGGTTCAGCGACCTATAGTGGATAGGTCCCAACGGTGTTGCCACTTCTCAATGCTCTGCTGTCCGTCTTCAAACCCTGTTGGGATAAACTGCACCATTCAACTGTGAAACCCTGTGCCTCCCATTTGCTACTGTTGCCAGCTTTCAGTGGAATCATCAATGACCAAAGCAGCATCTTCGTAATGAGAATAACGTACGGTACGCAGAAGAAATCCAGAGCCAGACTGGCACCGCATATAGAATAGTGGCCTTAGTTATTCGTCTTCGTCCCTATTTTGGTCTGCATGTGTTCAGTATGATTCTAGCTAAGGCGCTGCTTGATTTTGCTGCCTTCTCCCCAATGTACTCTATTTGGCAATTAATGCCAGTCAAGTTTAACTTGTCCCAAGCCCGGCTTTTGCTTTAAGCTGGTAAATTGCTATTCTATATTCTAGACCTAAGCTTTAAGTCAAAAAAATCAACCTCAACGAGAGTTGAACATGTTAGGAATAATACAAGTTCTAGGAAGTCCCCATTTCTTCTTCTTTTATCTTTCTAACAACATTGGTGGGTCTCAACTTTCGTTTTACTTTGCTTTGATGGTCATTTTGCTTTGAGTCGCACTGTAGACTAGTCCTGAAAACATTGATATCGGTACTTTGTTTAATGCTTTTTGTAGCAAACTCTTAAAAAAGTCAAAAAGTCAGGTATAGGTATAGGTAGGTATAGGTATCGATACTAATTTTGCTTCAAAGAAGTCATAAAAGCCTTGGAACGTCTGTATAAGAACCTGAAAACATAGGTATCCATACTTTCTACCGTATCGATACCTTTTTTGCTTTAAAGAGGTCATAAAAGTTTGGAACGCTGTACAGGGATTTGAAAATATAGGAATCGATACTTTAAAGAAGTCATTAAAGTCTTGGAACTTCTATAAGACCACCTGAAGACATGGATATCGACTTTCTTTCGTATCAATACTTAATTAACTTCAAAGAAAGAAAGGAATCGATACTTTCTTCCGTATGGATACCTTCGTTGTTTCAAAGAAGTCATAAAAGAATTGGAGCGTCTGTATAAGGATCTAAAAACATAGGTATTGATTCTTTCTTTAGTATCAGTACTTTTTTGGTTCAAAGTGGTTGTAAAGTCATAAAGCTCTTGTAATAAAGCCGGAGGACATTGGTATCGATACTTTCCTCCGCATCGCTACCTTCTTTGCTTAAAACGTCTGTACAAGCACCTTGGAACGTCTGTACAAGCACCTGAAAATATAGGTATCGATACTTTCTTCCGGATCGACACTTTCTTTGCTTCAAAGAGGTCAAAAAAGTCATGGAGCTCTTGTAGTATCGCCTGATAAAATAGGTATCGATGCGTTCCTCCGCTTTCGTAAAGAAACTCTTGTTTTATGTGACTAATTTTCTTAAAAATATGAAAAAAAAAGGTTTAAAAAATATTAATCCTGAAATTCTTAAACCTAACGTCCAAAGTATGGAGGTGGCACATAGATGGTCACACGCCTGTTGTTGTTGTTGTAAAAGCGTCCACAGGGCGGTGGTCCATAGTAGGTGTACGTGCAGATGGAACAGCAGTTAATGGGAGTGGCCACCACCACAACGGGCGTCTGTCGATTGGGAAAAACCGGCGGAGGAGGTAAAGGTGGCCTTGGTGGTGGAGGAGGAGGCGGTAAAGGACGAGGTGGCGGTGGAAGTGGTGGTCTCACAGGAGCACAGCAAACAGGCGGCGGTGGTGGTGGTGGTGGCGGTGGTGGCACACCACAACAGGTGGGTGGACCCACCACATAAGTCTCACAGCATCTTTGCTGTTGAAATGCCTCCAGGGTACAGGGTGTCACGCAAGAGTTGAACAGATTGCTTATAAAATCGGAGATGAAACTAAAGGTACGTCCCTGACGCTGATTGCCATCGTATTCAGCGAAGGTGTCGATGGAGGTGTTGATGGTGGGCGTGGCATTTTGAACCCCCGTCTCCAGTCGCGACGAGAAGTGCTGCAGTTGGTCATTGATTCTGCCCTGGGCACGCACTGAATAGAAAGAGAGGCAAGATATGAAAACAAATTCCAAGCGTAACACGATCTCTTACCCCGTGTGAAAGTGCAGAACCCAAACCCAAACCCCAATTTGCTGGTGCTTAAAATTAACAAATGCATATTTTATTTTAGTGCTGATCAAAAAAAAAAAGAATGGGAGAAGGGAAGTTTTACAGAACTAACGTCCAAAGAATCCAAAACCACCACCAAAGGCATTGCTATTGGCATTGGCTCCGCCGAATCCACCGTTGCCGAAGCCACCACCAAATGCTCCGGCATTTGCTCCATTAGCGAAATTGCCGCCCGCATTCGCATTGGCGTTGGCATTAGCCGACTGTCCATTCTGGCTGGTGGCGGTGGCGCTGCTCGAGGCCGAGTTGCTGACGAAACCACCCGGACCACGTTGCGAATTGATCTGTGCATTTGTATTGGCCGCCGCATTGCCCTGGCCCTGGTTGCCCTGGAAAATGGACTGACCACTGGCATCACTTGTCACCGTCTCACCATTGCCGTCGCGTGTCACCTGGGAATTGGTGTTGGCCAAATTGGTGGAACTGCCAAATTCATTGTTGTTGGTGGAGGCGGAACCACTGTTGGCTCCAATATACTCGCTGTCTCCCGTTTGGGTCTGCTGGGTGTTGGCATTGGAACTGGTGGCCTGTTGCCCACCGGGTCTAAAGTTAAGGGCTTGACTCTGAGCATTTTGGCCAGCATCGAAACCACCGTCGGTTTGGGTATTGTGGGTGTTGGTGTTCGCTGAGCTGACCTGGAAAGATACGAAAATGGAATAAGTTATGTATATAGCATATAGAATAGATCTCTTAACAAAGAAAACTAAAACCAAAGAACTTGAATACCTAAAGGCGATGCATCTAGAAAATTTTTTGATTTGACTTTGGCGGATCCTGTACCCCTGGCCCAGTGTGTCCTACGGCATCCACCCGCTAAATTGCTGTAAGCGGTTCCTCCATTTGATCGAAATTTACATCAATATCATTTTGATACGGCTTGTCACAAATTGAAACTTAAACTAGTATCTATTTCTTTTTCAATATAAACGTAGAGAGTATCAAATTGATATTTTGGGAATTAAATTTATTCGTTTTGCAAGATGACGCTTAATGCAAGAGTTTTGAAACGAAAAAAAGCTGCAGATGAAACGTTTGCGAATGCTTCTGTTTAAGCAACATGCATAGTGAGAGAGCAATGTTTCCCATTGAAAAGTGTTCACAACTGACTATTTCATTTCCAATTTTACATTTTGTAAAAGTTTAAAATAAAAGTAAATAGTTTTCAAAATGTTACATTTTATTTTCAACTTAAATAAAAATCGAGAGCGTAAGTTAAAGTCGGCTCTAACCGACTTCGATATACCCGTTACTCATGAAAAAACATGTTTAACAGTGTTCCTGCGTTCCTTAGGGTGACCATCCGAAAAGTATGCAACATTTTTTATTTTTCTCATAACTTGAGAACCGTTCATCCGATCTTTATCATTTCGTCGGTAATTTCGATTCATTTTGCTAATTACTAACTATCTCTAGAAGGATCGTCTATTTTTAAAACTGAAGGAGATATAACGTTTTTTCCAAAATTCGGGGGCGGGAGGGGGCGTGGCCAAAATTTGAAATAAACTTGATCTGCGTGCAGATAAAAGAAGCATTTGTCCCATACATGTCAAACCTCTATCTCTTACCATCTCTGAGATCTAGGTGTTCATACAGACGGACGGACAGACGGACGGACGGACATGTCTATATCGACTCGGCTGTTGATGCTGATCAAGAATATATATACTTTATATAGTCGGAAATGATTCCTTCTGCATGTTACATACATTTGCACGACTTTTGTATACCCTTTTTACAATCATAGAACTTTTTAAGCAAGCTCTAGGTCATTTCAGTTTAGGATATTGTCCAAAACTTTTTACTCTACGAGTAACGGGTATAACGAGAAGGCCAAGCTAGCTTCGTCTTTGCCGAAGTTTTTATACCCTTGCAAATGTTTTAATACTTCAGAGTTTAAGAAAGCCAGCATTAAAACAAAAAAAATTTTTTAAGTAAAACCCACTTTTCGACCGATAGTTCCTATGGCAGCTATAAGATATAGTCATCCGATTTTGACCAAAACTTCCACAACTGTGTAAAAGCGTTTAAAACTAATAATTGATGAAGCGGGAGGTTTTTACATTAATAACAAAAAAGTTTTTCTCACTTAGACTCACTTTTCAACCAATAGTTCCTATGGCATCTAAAAGATATAGTCATCCGATCCCGTCGGTTCCGACATATTAGCAGTGTGCAGTAAAAAAAGACTCTGTGCAAAGTTTCAGCTTGATAGTTTTAAAACTGAGAGACTAGTTTGCGTAGAAACAATCGACTCAGCTCATCGCCCTGATCAAGAATATATATAGTTTATAGGATCGAAAATGAATATTTCTATGCGTTGCAAACTTCTGGGCAAAATTATAATACCCTTTGCATGGGTATAACAAGTGAGAAAGTCGGTCAAGTCCGACTATAACTTACTCTGTACTAAGAGTAGGAGCTGAATGCAGTGCTGCTGCTACGCTCATCTCTAAGATTCTCCCTTTTTATACTCTGTAGCGAAGGTACATAGAGTATATTAAGTTTGTGCAAAAGTATGTAACAGAGAGAAGGAATCATTTCCGACCCTATAAAGTATATATATTCTTGATCAGCATCAACAGCCGAGTCGATATAGCCATGTCCGTCTGTCCGTCCGTCTGTCCGTCCGTCCGTATGAACAAACAGATCTCAGAGATAGTAAGAGATAGAGGTTTGACATGTATGGGACAAATGTTTCTTATAGCTGCAGGCAGATCAAGTTTATTTTCAATTTCGGCCACGCCCCCTCTCGCCCCTGAAATTTAAAAAAAACGTCATATCTTCCACAGATTTGTAGATGGATGGTTCGTACTTTCTAGAGATAGTTAGTAATTGTCAAAATGTATCGATTTGCTGAAGAAATGATAAAGATCGGATGAGCGGTTCTCAAGTTATAAGCAAAAAAGTGAACAAAGCTCCCCCCCGCCACCCCCCCCCTCCCACCCTTTCACAACCAACACCGCACACTCTTAGAGAGAGAGAGAGCGAGAGAGAAAGAGACTGAGATAGAGAGAGACACAGCAGCAGTACTGCATTAAGCTCCTACTCCAGGTACAGAATATTTTATAGTCAGGCTTGACCGACTTTTTCACTTGTTAGTATTGAGGTATGTACTCGTTAGTGAACCATTGTGTGGACAAACTAAAATCGAGTAGATCTAGGATCTCTAGCCCGGAAATGTCCAGAGTCTCTTTTTACTGTAGGCGATGAGTGACGCCTATGAGTGCCGTATAAGACAGTGTTATGGTCCTTTCTGTGACGTAAAAGTGTGTTTGTACGTTTTAAAGCGAATGTTGGCCACAGGAGGGAAATTGTTTCCACCGACTCGTAGGCATCCATATCGTGCTCTTCCCTGAAATGAGCTTGATGGTGGTACCTATTCTAGGCAGGCATACTGAAATGCCGTGCGGTCTCATTCAGAGATGAGCCACATGCCGTACTATCTGAGTACACAAAATACATTTTCTTCTTTGACCGTGAGTGAGGCAAGGTAGGTGGCTGCTTCCTGGATGGGTACCACCTTTGCTTGGTGTACCAAGTGATTAAATGTAGTGGGTACACTACAGTGATCAGGAAGGCGGAACGATAAGTTAAAATTTAGGTGGGTAGAGAAATTCCACCTCCTACTTTTTCGTCGAGCTCTGCTGTAGCTCTGCTGTAGGGAAGGTTGTTCCAATCGTAGACGTCGTAAAATTTTGTCAAACGTCGTTTGTGGTATACAGTCGTCTGTAGTCAATGGTATACTCTTTTGGTCTTCGAGTATGGTGGCGTGTCCCGAATTGCCTCTGTTCCTGGTGTCGGATTCTCCTATTCTTAAGGCTATTGTGGTAGCCATTTGCTTAGGTACAAGGTCTATTGGTAGAAGATGAAGAATAGTATAAAGCGCTTCCGTTAGAAGAGCGCCGCTTATAAATATTTCTACACTTGTCTGTACTTTATGCAGATTGTTCAGGGCTGATTGTTAACCTGCTGTCCACCATAATAGAGCTCCATAGAGTAGGATGCGGCATAATACGGCTGTGTAAAGAACGTAGATACAATGGATGGATTTGCGGCCAACGGTCCTTTCAAAAATGAACTATAGTTCATGAAAAAATGAACTAATGAACTAGGTCATTTACATTTACTAAGATTTTCAACTCTAGTTCATTTATGTACTTTGACTTCCAAGTATTTGGCATTGTCATCAAATACAAGGCTTACTTCGTTGATTTCAGCAGGAATAAGATCAGGAATTTTGTACTTCTGGGTGAAAAGAACTAATTCCGTTTTAGCCACAAGATTTTGTCCACTGAGCAAGTGCTGTCAGTGCGGTCTGAGTGAAACATTTCGCATTTGAAGATGGCAATATCATCCGCGTAAGCCACCACTACGTGTCCCTGGTTAACTGTTACAACCCACAGCAACGGAGAGAGAACACCGCTTTGCGGAGTGCCTCTGTTAACATATCTGCGAGGCGAACCGCAAAGTTGGTAGGACATCGTCCTGTTCTTACTATATTGATGATACTAGCGATGATGGCGTTAGGTTGGACTTTATCTATGTCGAGAAATGCTACTAAAGAGAAGTCTCTTACTTTAAGTGATCTTTCAATTCTTGAGATCAGGGAGAGCAAGGTGGTTTCAGTAGACCCACCTTTGCTGTATGCATGTTGCTAATGTTGTCGTCTCTCAAGAGTCTTAAAAAGAATCGAGGATAGGCTGATTGGCAGTATATATCGATCGAATGAGCCGTGACAATAGCTTTGTCGAATTGCATAGAAAGGTCGGTTGGCCTAACCTGAGGTGTTAAGTTAAGGGAGATGTTCCTAACCCATATATACATATCAAGTTTACTTATGGATTTGCCTACTTAAACCTTGCCGTTTGGATTCGGCGTCCTTCTCTCTTGTGCGAAAATTTCAAGCAAACAAGCCTGAGTTTGAGAGAAGCTCGGCTTGGCTCTTGCTTCAATTGGCAGTCCAAGTTTTCGCACACAGAACCCTCTGCACCCAATCATAAACAGATTTCCTCCAACTCACCTGTCCGCTGGTGCCGTCCTCAGCCAAATTGGATCCTATGCTGCTGGAGCCAGTACCGTCGGGACCCACATGATTATTGGTGGCCGCCTGCTGATTGAATCCGGGACCACCCTGAGCATTGGCATTTCCATTCGCCTGTTGTTGATTCTTGCGTCGATTATTCGTCTGGGGCTGTCCAAAGCCCCCACCAAAGCCACCGCCAAAGCCGCCAAATTGGCCACCATAATTCGGTGCTCCGCCAAAGCCAAAGTTTGGTCCTCCAAAACCGCCGCCAAACTGACGGCGCGTACGTTGAGCCGGATAGCCAAAGGGCACAAACTGCGCCCTTCGCTTGGGACGACGCACTGGTTCCCGTCGCCGACGCTGATAGAATCCACCGGCCGGTGCACCATAAGTCACCGCATTGTTACCAAATCCTCCCGCCGTGGCCGAGGTCTGACCCTGACGGGCCCGTCCAAAGGCATTCGAATTGGTGCGCGTATCCGTCACACTCAGTCCACCATATTGCTGGGTATTTGTGAGGCTGTTGCTATTGGAGCCTGCTCGGGCGCCCTTGCCCTGGGCATTCACCTGAGCCTGCGACAGGGTATTCGAGTCCTGTACATTGCGATTGAGATCCAAGCTGAGCAGACCCAAGCCCAAACGCACATCGCCGTTGGCACCGCGCTGCAGACCCACGCCCTGCTGCAGATTGGTGGGCGCCAGAGAGGCACCCAAGCCGAGATTGCCCACACGGAACTGATTGGCCACGCCCTGGGAAACGGCACCGTTGGTGTTGCTTTGGGTGCGGGTCAGAGTGTTGCCAATTTGTAGGCCACCGAAATCGAATTCATTGTTACGGGCCTGGGTGTTGGCCACCGTGCGCTGGCCATTCTGTTTGGTCACTGCCCGAGAATTGGACACGCCCCGAGTGTACTCGACATTGTTGCCCAGCTCCACTTGACGTTGGAAGGCATTCACATTGGCCTTGGAGACGGAACCCTGACGTGGGCCGCGGAAGGGCTGTTGCTGCTGCTGGTACTGCGGCTGATACTGCGGCTGATACTGCGGCTGGAAGCCACCAAAGCCACCAAAGCCTCCAAATTGCGCCTCAACTGTGAAATGGAAAAGTTTTTTTTTTTTTTTGCCAGGTGAAACTTTGTAATTTGTTTTTTTGTTAAAGGCAAACATATCCATGGCTCTCCTCCATGCATTTATAATCTCCCCCCCAAGAGCAGAACTGAAACTTGTTCCACACGCGTCAACGTTTTTTCTGTTTTTTGGTTTCTTCCTCTCGAATGCTTCTAATTTGAATATCATTATTGTTTTCTCTTTGTTATTCTTAAAGGCGAAATGTATTTTCTAAAGAAATTAGCCAAAGTTTTACAACTTGCTTAAGAAGTGCAAGCCGAGGCGAAGAAGATTTTTCAGAGGTGGGAGAAAAAGTGTAAAATCCATTTGGGAATTCTAAGCACAAAATCGTAGAAATTTTCATTGGCGAATTTAAGTGTATTAAATATCAAAAGAAGTTTGTTTGTCAACAGAGTTGCTGCAAATGTCAAATTCGACTCGAAGGACCAATAAATGGTTTGGGAAATATTTTATAGGATCAAAGAATAGATTGCAGGTGCTTTTTGTCAAATCCGACTCATAGGACCATAAAATAGTTGGAACGTGCTTTTTTTTAAATTCGCTCGAAATGGGCTCGCGACGGGACTCCCGCGGGACCCGAAAAAAAAGTAGGAAATCAGGCGCGTCGAGATTGAATTTAAATTTGTTGGTCGGGATTGTGGAGGGACGGGAATAAATTGTCCTTCCCTCGCCATATCTCTACTCTTGTCCAAAATTAACATTTACAGACTCTTCTTAGCGTGGCCCTGAATGAACTAGTTGCTAACGTTACAATAAAAACTAGCTTTAAAAGAAAGTTCAAGGGGGTTTTCAAGAGCGGTTGAGTGACGATGGTCATATAGTAGTCAGTTCTTATTTATATTAAGCAGTTTGGTAACAAAAACTCAAATCTTGCGACAACAGAACTATATGCCTCAAGTTTGTATCAAACACGTTCACCAGCAGACAAATACTTTTTTGTTGACTTATTTTAGATAATTGGAGGACACACCAATGTGAACACGCTCATTCTATATTTATATCATCCCCTTCCAGTTATAACAGCAGGCCGAAATGGCCTTCAAAGCCTTCTGAGATTTATCTTTTATTATCTCAATCGAGTCAAAACGGGCATCAAACAGAAGTCACACGGAGTCAAATCAGCTGAATATACAGGCACTGCAGTCACTTACAGAGTTAACAAGTTGTAGAAACAAAAGAATTATTGACTGAAAATTTTCCTTTCAATTTGATCGCAGTAGTATTAGATCTTGATCCGGCTCGAAGGACCAACGAAATGTTAAGCTTGAATAGTGCTTTATTTTGTACGTGCTTTACGAAATTTCACTTTTTATGAGTTTTGTGCTGTATAGAGTATATTAAGTTTGTGCAAAAGTATGTAACAGGGAGAAGGAATCATTTCCGATCATATAAAGTATATATATTCTTGATCAGCATCAACAGCCGAGTCGATATAGCCACGATTCGTACCTTTTGGAGATAGTTAGTACACTCAGAAAAAAACCAAGAGCTTTGTACTTGAATCAAGTACGAACGGTGTCAATAGTACGGTAAGTACGAAAATTCTTGATTCAAGTACAAAATCCTTATTTCAAGTACGATTTTTTCAATCCTAAAATACTTGTTTGAAGACTGTTTCGGGATATTTTAAGTACATTTCGAACTTCTATAATATCTTTTTGGTCGTATTAGATTTACTCTCAAAATAAGTGCAAAAAGGTTCTTCATCGAAGTCTAATAATTCAAAAGGCAACCCCAATCCATGTTTGAAGCAAAAAAATACTTCAAAAAATAAGTACAAAATGTTCTTGGTCTAAGCCTATAAAGGTCTCTATATAATATCAAAATTCAAAGGAAATGAATTAACCAAAGACCAAGATGTTTATACTGTAGGTCGGAAATCTACCCACATTCCATTACCAAAGTGTTAGAACCAGAAGGGAATTTCAAGAACTAAATCTACGTAAAACAGTTTGCAGCTTTCGTAGCACACTTTTTGGAGCTCGCATTGTAAGTCTATTCTGTACTTAGTCCAAGAAATTTTGTACTTGAACTAAGTACGATCTTTTCTTAGATTTTTAGTCTAACTGTAAGTACGAAATGTACTTGATTCAAGAACGTTTGTTCTCATTTGAATAATTTCAACAGTCGTTTTTCTATTCTAGTATGTTTCGTACTTAATTTAAGTACATTCAAGAACAAAACAAAGTTAAAATTTCAAGTATGAAACGGTATAAATTCCATCCCGATTGGTCTTGAACTATCCCGGTAGTTTTTTTCTGAGTGTAATTAGCAAAATGTATCGATTTGCCGAAGAAATGATAAAGATCGGATGAAAGGTTCTCAAGTTATGAGCAAATAAGTAAACAACCCTCCACCCACCCACTCTCTCTCTCTAATTGTGGGAGAGAGAGAGAGAGAATTAGAGATGAGCGCAGCACCAGCGTTGCATTCAGCTTCTACTCCAGGTACAGAGTATGTTATAGTCGGGCTTGACCGACTTTCTCACTAGTTCTTTCATCATTTTCTTCTCTTTTACGGTTTACAAAAATAAATGATATTTTGAACACAACTTTTTCCATCATATATGGAAGGTTTATTGTGGCAAAACACATGAACCATTCCGGTGGTATTGTGTGTGATTCTAAACCAGTCTAACAAATTTTTCTTGCCTAAGCTTAGTACTCAGAAAAATTAATTCGTCCTCTGGCGGAATTGACAACTTATTCTGATGGGTGGGCTAGCTTACGGTGCAGTGTGACTGTTCAACGCCAAAATACCACCAAATATGGAACGGTCACATTGCCCTGATTTGCTTGCATTTGAATTTAGTTAAATATTTCTTTATTAGTTTGGGATTTTTGGAGAATATATGGAATGAAGAATTCGTGGGCATTGCAAAATCTCTCCGTCAATCGATTAATTTTTTCGAGCTTTTACTTTTACAAACCATTTATTTTGCTACCACCACATCTGCCTGTCAAGTTAGCGGCGCCACAAGCTTTTCGACGCTAAGGAATTTAGTTTCTCTGATTTCGACCGAGCGTAAGTGGTCTGTCGGAATCTTACGAAAACTTTTCTACACCCTTTGTTTTATATGAAGTTGGCACCCAGCGAAAGCGATTTAGTTTGTCTGAGCGCTTTTAGCTAAACTGATATCAATAAAGCTTACTGCATGCTTACTCAACCTATGGTCCTTCGAACCGGATGCTTAAGATTACTAGGATTTTGGAACTTATCAAAGCATTGGTGCAGCAGCACATAGAAGTAAAGTTCAACTACAACGAAGTACTGCCTGTGTTTTTATCCTCAATTTCAAGGTAAAATGTAAAAGTATATACCGACTTCATGTTTCTTCATCAGCTGACACTTCTTGGGACTTTTTTTGCCTTTCTGCCAAAGATATCGCTTTATCTAACCAAGAGAACTTAAAGGTTTCTACTACGGAATTAATTTTCCATATCTTCGAAAGTTTCATTTGTAGTTCTGTCAAGAAGTTCACTGACGTTTTAGTATTTATTAGACATTGGTCTAACGAAGAAAGAAAGCTCGATGCCTCAGGGTTTTTGCTGGGTTGATCACAGTAGTGGCGCCATCTATTGGACAGTTTTAAATTCCCTCCAGGCCATTGCTACCTTACAACGCGAGATCAGTGCAAGTTTTTTCGTATACACTAAGGGCAAGGTGGAATATTTGATTTGAAATCACTTGGGGTTAGAATTACAGAATCCAAAGTATATTCTCGAATCGAGAAATTCGCTCTTGGAAGAATTAAAATGGAAGAAGAAAGAAGCATGAAACTCTTAACTTTTTCTTTGTAAAACGTTATCAAACTTTTCGATAAAAAACCCAAACCGGTTTTTCGGATTCAGTTTGGTTTGACTTAGAATATGATCAAATTTGTGGAACAGTTTCCTTAATAAGTAAATCAGTTGAAACTCTTCCAAAATATGATCTAGCAAATCTTGACAGGAAGCTTGCTTCGAAAGCTTAAAGCTCCTGTCCCATGGCGTCTCAATTGCTGTTGCTGAACATGATGATGATGTATCTATCAATTGACCACAAAAATGGTTTCATTTCCAGTGGGCATATTTTTGTTAGTTAAAACTTGTTATTCTCTTTGGCTTCTATTGTGGTCTGTTGTTTTGCTTTTTGCCCATGCATCACACGTAGGCGTCAAATTCAGCGATAATTTTGCAATTATTGCCGTAATGCCAAAGCCCAACTCACGCACACACACACACACACACACATACGCACATGCATCCTGTCATTATCCTGTCTCTGTTGCCGAAAAATATTTACCTTGCGGTTGACAAACTGCCAGCCAGCACACAATTAATCCAACAAATGCGTGTCGCATGCTCATCCTGCTTGGTCCACGTAGTATACCAACTTTGGGCGGGGTGTAGGTGTATCTCTGGCTAATTTTCCGTTGCCCCCGTTGCGAAAACAGCGCACGCAATGAGCGCGTTTTTGGCCGCTGGCCGACTTTTATTTGTCTGTCTCGGAGTTTTGGGTTTTGGGTTTTGCGGGTTTTTTGCTCTGCTGCGGCTGCTGCTGCTTCTCGCGCGTGTGTGTTTGTCGTCGACCGTTCGCTGGCGTTCTAAGCTCGCTGTTGGATCGGTAATCGAGCTTTAAACTAAACAATAACTAATGCCGCATACACGTCTATATGTTCGTTTATTGATGTTGACGTCAAAAGCTGGGGCCGTGATTATTGTTATGCAAAGAAATTGAATTTCGTACAGGTTTTTTGGGGCCTTTTCTCACAGCAAAAGATTAAATAAAACGCAGACACACGCTTAAAAATAATAAAGATAATAATACTAATAATAATAAAATGAAATTCTAGTCAAACTTGTTTGCACAGTCGAAGGCAAGAAGTGAGCTGGGCCTTTGTTAAACGTCCTTTTTTGCAAGTTAATGACCCTACAAAATATGCCAAACTGACCAAGGAACTTGAAACTTTTAATAGTCAAAATCGAAACTTATTTAGATGGGTGGGACCATTTAGACATAACTGATTTATGGAAGGAAATTCAGATTTCTAAAATTGCCAAAGAAAATTATCTTACTGTGTCAAGCAAGGCCAGTGTGACCAGACTCAACAACAAATTACGCCGAAATTTATGTGGTGGGTCACACTATTGGCTATTTCCTTTCATTAGATGTAAAAACTGCTTTAACACGGTGGTCAACAGTTTGCTAAGTTGTTAATGTGCAACTGCTACAGTAATTATGTTTCGGCTCAACTAATATTAGTTCAAAATTTTCGTTTTTAATTTAATTTGAGTTGATTGTTTGATGGAACAAGAAGGGCGACGTAACTTTAAGTGACATCAATGTGGCGTATGCTGTTTTTATACCCTTGAAATCATCAATAACAAAATACAGATTATGAAAGACGGATAGTTAAGGGTGTAGCCAGGGAGCACCTCTCCCGCACAAATCGTATTGGAGCATCCCTCAATGTTTCAGTTGCCTTATTTGAGGAAAGGGGGAAATATGGGAAGATTTGCCTGCGCTATGAGTATTCTGATATTTCGAAGACAGATTCTTAGACCTAATGTACTTCACACAGAATGGCATCAATAGATAAGTTAAAATCACGGTACCCTGCACGCAATGAAAAGTGCATACGAATCAATGAGCCTGGCCGGTGGCTCCCGACTAGCGCTCCCAGCAGACCAGAGTCTCCCAGTTAGCCATTTGAAAAGCAAACAGTTGGACATGGCAATTACGGTTGATATAGACCTCTACTTCGAGACTTAATTTAAAGCTCAGCAAGCCCCAGGCTTGGTTCAGAGGGTAAGGACTGGAGTCAGCACAGTAGTCACGCCCGTTATAACGAGGGACGTAATCAAGCCCCTTTCGGGACGTACCTTTCCACAACAGTTCGTGACAAATCTTCCATATGAGCGCCAACAGTTTTATTTGCCTCTTCGAATTGCTGGAACAGCACTTGGTGCCAAAACGAAACATCCTGTCCAGATGTCGTGCAATCAAAAAACTTTTACTGTTGTTGCTTTTATCCCGGACATGGTTGTTGCAGATCTTTGTGGACTGCTGCTGGAGGCTCTCAACTGCATCAAAATTATATTTATTGGTGAGGTTCCAAATACTCATCTTTTGCCTCAACGTAATTAATCAGCGCAATTTGTTCTTCCTTATGAAGGATCTTCAAATTATTCTTACGCACACCCTCAGAGTTTGACGTTCGAGTTCGATGTTCGTGTGGATCGACGATTCGTTTGTCTCCCTACACACCGTAAAACGTCTGACGTCAAACGTTTTGCATGTGGTTTTAAAACGTTTTTATACCCTGTACCCATTGAAAATGGGTAAAATGGGATCATGAAGCTGTGCAAATGTATGTAACAGGGAGAAGGAAGCATTTCCGACCCTATAAAGTATATATATTCTTAATCAGCATCAGCAGCCGAGTCAATATGCCATGTCCGTCTGTCCGTCCGTCTGTCTGTATGAACGCGTCGATCTCAGAGACTATAAGAGATAGAGAAACAAATTTTAGCATGAACATAGGTATAGGCCGTACGCAGATCAAGTTTGTTTCAGATTTGCAAAAATTCCCCCCTCCCCCCTTAAACCGCAAAAAACTGTCAGAGCCACAATTTTAAAGTAACAACATCGTCGCTTAATATATATTATCTTAGGCCCTTAATCTATCTATTCTATAAAACACAGAAGTTATTCACGAAACAATTTTTGCAATTTTTTTAGTTTTGTTCAACTTAATTCTTTCATATTTGGGGTTTTTGGTGAAAGCTTTTCTTTGTGTTATCAATGCAATCACACGCCTGTGTAAAAGTATGTAAAACGAGAAGACACAGCTAACTTCGTCTTTGCAGAAGTCTTTATACCCTTGCAAATGTTTTAACACACCATAGTTTACGAGCGTTAGCATTAAACGGACAGACAGACGAACGGACAAAGCTCAATCGACTCAGCTCGTCGCCCTGATCAAGAATATATATAGTTTATAGGGTCGGAAATGAATATTTCTATGCGTTGCAAACTTCTGGGCAAAATTATAATACCATTTGCAAGGGTATAATGAATGTATGTGGCTATGTTTGTTCCTGTTAAAGGCAAAGAATTCTGAACCTAGCTGCTTACATCTTCGAAAGCGGCTTAAGACTTATTTGAAGCCATATCTCACAAGATATGAACTTGAAATTGTTAAGTAGGCTGGTTTTATTGATAAGGACAGGTTCAGTTTAAAGTTATTTTAATGCCTTATTAGTTGAGCCAGAAGTTTGAAAGTGGATTATATTTCCAGACCACTTGTAAAAATTTGTTCAGAGCCATATCTAAAAAAAACATACTTAAGATATAGAACGGAAAATTAAAAAATTAAGTTTGAAATATTTCGGACTCGAAAAGTGCCAATTTAAGCTTAGAGAACTGTTGCCAAAATTGTTTAATATATAAACATAAGAATTGTTGGGTAGAATGGTAATAAAAAGTTGGATACTTTTTCCGTTTGGAAACCAGTTTAGAACCAGTTAAAACAAGTGCCAAAAGGCTGGGCTGCAATCCGCTCCGGAACTGAAACCTGTCGAATCGATTCAGTTCGGATTTTGTGGGTCTATAACTGGAACTCCTGTGTCTGGTAAAAGGTTAAATAAATTGAAGGAAAAATTTTGTATACTTTAGTTGGAAACATATCACATGATGGGGTGAAGCGACACCGGCCGAAATCCGTTTCTAAACTCTAGATATTACCTCTAATGCAAGGTCAAGTTGAAGCTACATACATATGTACGAGCACATAGTTGAAGGACTAGGGACTTTTGGAGGACTCATGATTGAAGGTATAAATAATTTTGGTTCGTTTGGCTGTAGTCAATAAAAAAAATCACTGTTAAGTCACAGCTTAGTCACTTTTAAGTCACTGTTCAGTCACTGTTGAGTCACTGTCAAGGGATTTTTAAGTCACAGCAAAGTCACTGTAAAGTCACTGTAAAGTCACAGATTAGTCACTTTATAGTCACTGTCACTGTGACACTGTGAAGTCACCGTTAAGACTCTGTCAAGTCACTGTCAAGTATATGTTTAGTCACAGTTAAGTCTCTGATTAGTCACTGTTAAGTCACTGTTAAGTCACAGTCAAGTCACTGTCAGATCAATGTTTAGTTGCTGTTAAGTCACTGATTAGTCACTTTAAAGTCACTGTCAATGTGACACTGTCAAGTCACCGTTTAGACACTGTTAATGCACTGTTAATTCAATGTTAAATCAATGTTTAATCACTGTTTGGTTTGGTCACTGTTAAGTCACTTTTCCCTCTTTCCCCCTCTTTCCAACCTATTTTCACCCTTTTCACACCCTTTATCCGGGGGAAAGAGGGGTCTTTCCTTCCTGTTTCCAACCCCCACATTTCAATTATTCAATAGCTTAAATGCGTGCTCTTCAATCCGAATCCGAGCAGAATTCAATTTTTATCGATTTGCACCAAAAACCTTACATTGGATTAGTAAAAATAAACCGGTTCACAAACCGAATCTTCTACTTTACAACGGATTGGAAATTCTGGGCCGTACCTTCTTTAGAATTTGTAAAGGCAGAAAGCCTTGGGTCAAAAGTTTCATAAAAGTGTTGCTGAAACGATTCAAAATGAGCCGGCATGAACCGGTTTTAATTTTTAAAGCTATAAACTGAACTTTGGTGTGTAGAATGGTAATAAGAACTTAGATATTCTTCGTATCAAAAGCGATTCCAAAACAGTTAGACATTCGGAAAGTTTAAGAAACCCAAATTAGGTAAGAAAGTTGAAAATATGGAGTTGGACATTGAACTGGTTTCGAACCATATATCAGATATGCTTTACTTATGAATCGAGCGATATAAAGCTTAGATAAAGAAGTTTATTCAAATCACTTGAATAAGTCGATCAATTCCCCATCCGGTAGTACTTGATGCTCAAATTCAGGGTCAACTCCAACGCCTGCTATTTTTTCCCCCAACGTCAATGTACGCGCTGTAGGTCAGCTGAAGTCACAGGTAGAAGACAATCTTCTATTGATTATTCATCATCTTCAGTTTCATGTGGTCTAACAAAATCAACAGAAGATAAATAAATAACCTGTTCCGTTTCTCAGTTGGGTTTATTGACAAAAGTTTTTAGCACTGACTTCAAGCGAAACCTGCTGCCGCTGCGAACTTTTTTGATGGGTAACTTCAGGTTTTTTTTTTTAGATTAACAATAAACAAATTCCAGTCATGGTGGCTAATGAGGGCTGGCTAGACTTCCCCTCAAATAGGTATTTTTAATATTTTTCTAATTTCTAATTTGTTTGTTGCAATAAAACAACAACAGCAACAACAACAGCTACGGCCAATAACAAGGCCAGAACCCATAAATTGGGTCAAACTTTCGCTAAACTTTTTGGATGTTCGATATAAAAAATTGCTTTTTATTGTTATTTCATTTCTAACGTTTATCGGTCTGGCGGCATCTTTACGCTCGCTACCCCGACCATCAGCACCCCCCTTCCTCCCCCGCCTGCTACTGCCCCGTCACTCCATCGCCGTCTGCCTTGAACGCATGAAATGGAGTAGAAAAATTGTTTTTCTATCAAAGGCAAAAAATCGCTGCAGCAGCCCCAACCAATTTTTGTTATTGTTTTTGTTGTTGTTGTTGCTGTTCTATTCGCTTGGCTTCTCTCTATCAATTTAATGCCCGCAACTTTGACTGGACACGCGGCTTTAACTTTGAGGTTTTGGCAGAAGTTTATTTGATTTGATTTCAACTAATGGAAGCTGCATTTGGATGGAATTTCTGCTTAGGAGTCCTTCTCTTCAGACAGGTTCCCCCCATATAGAAATACTTTCAAGTGTGTTATATACATACATACATTGAGCAGATTCTTTGATAAATTATGTACAAAATTATATAGGAGCAAAATGGACGCAAAACTGCAAGTCAACCGGTACCGTCCTCATATGGGTGCCTGTCTTATAGTGAGTGAATGAAAGAAATAGCATCTGTTCTATGGGAATATCTCATATCAATATTTGACTCTCAACTTTTGAACAATTAACTTACCCATTGGTGTAGAGTAACGTAGTGGAGTGTACAAAAAAAAAAACAGCAGTCAGCTCGAATAAGTTGGAAAATTGCGTTCTTCCTGGGATAAGTTGGTTCCTCTCAACATCTGTAATTATACACTTCTTACAAACTTTCTTTTAGTTACCAAAAAATATTGTGTTCACCTTGGTTTATTTAATTTTAAATGCCGAAAATGTATCCAAAACATTTTTAGTTTTTTTTTACGTATTTTAGAATTTGGAGCTCGAAACTGGAGATGTTTTCCGTTTGAGTTGTTGACTGGAACTGAAGGGAAACTGTGCCGACAATTGGCAGCTGGATATGAATTTTCATTTGGGCCTGCTTGGATGTGAAAAACTTTGTATTGTTATATTATATTTAGATATTGTGAAATTTGACCTACTAAGACCTCCTAAGACTAAAATCTCAAAGTTCGCTGTTTAAATATTATAAATTACCAAGACAAGTTACAAGACTGAAAAACACTTCCAAAAAGTATTATATTGGGAAAAATTTGAAATTTTTGGAGTTTAAGTGTGTAGACAAATAATAAAACCAGGACAGTTTACACATTCTCTGCAATTTTGTGTTATTATAAAATTCTGCCAAATAATTTATATTTTGGGTTTTTCTTCCGAGCCAAGTGTGTCTTGCAAAACGAAGATTTGGAGCTATTCGTCGTTTATTGTTTATGGTTCACATAAATTTGAAATGAAAATAAATTTAATAATTGGATTAAACAATTTAATTTCTTCTTCTTCTTCTTTAATGGCCATCACAACCGTTCGACGGTCTGGGCCTCTGCGATTAACGCTCTCCATTCGCTTCTGCTCTGTGCGAGCTGCCACCAGTTGGTCACACCAAGCTTGGCAATGTCTTCCCGCTCCTGGTCTTCCCAGCTTGCCGTCTTTTTTGGCGCAAAGAAACCGCAAGATTTATTTGACATAACAGAGCACAAGAGTCAAAATCACCTGATAAAAGTTTGTGAATAAAAGCACACAATGGCACGTCCGACGGTTCTTAAGAGATGGAAGATCAATTAAGAGTAATCTATGCTCGTATGGTGGAAGATGGTTGGTGAGATCCCAGTTGAGGCCGCGGAGGGCAAAAATTAAAAACTGTTTTTGAACTGATTCAAGCTGGTCTTGATATTTTTGGTAATGCGGTGACCAAACACACGACCCATATTCTAGTATTGGTCGTACCAGTAAGACGAATAAATGTTTAGTCAGATACGGATCGTTAAATTCTTTGGCCCATCTTTTGATAAACCCAAGAACACCCATAGATTTGTTAGAGATGACAGAAATATGATTATTGAAGCTTAGTTTAGGGACAAAGCGTATGCTCAAATCGTCAACCACGTATATGCGTTCGAGCGGTTTGTCATCAATCGTATAGTCGAAAAAATACGGCAGTGTACGATGAAAAGTCATACATTTACACTTTTCAGCGTTTAGTGGGAGGCAATTAACCGAACACCATGTATGCAGAGAGTTTAAGTCCAACTGAAGAAGGAGAGGAGACATCGGTTCGTTATAAGACAAGCAGAGTTTTGGGTCATCAGCATACATCAAGGAATATGAGTGAAGCAAGACATGAGGGATGTCGTTAATAAAAAGATTAAACAGTATAGGTCCAAGATGAAAACCCTGAGGAACACCAGAGAGTACGCTGATGGACTCAGAAAGCGTCGAATTGAAACGGACACGTTGGGAACGGTCTGTCAAATTAGCCTTTATCCAGTTAAGAAGACTTGGAGGAAATCCAAGAAGAAGATCATGATTGACAGAGTCGAAAGACTTGCTGAAATCTGTATAAATTACATCCGCTTGCAGTTTATTAATGAAACCCGAATTCACAAAGGAAGTAAACCCTAGCAAGTTTGTAGAAACCGAACGTTTTTTCATAAAGCCGTGCTGAGATTGTGAAATAATTGAGCGACAGGAGTGCTGTATTTGAGAAGTAATAAGCATTTTAAATAGTTTAGGAATGTCGGAAAGTTTAGAGATACACCTGTAATTTGATACTGACGATTTAGATCCCTTTTTATGAATAGGAATGACAAAGGATTCCTTCCATTCGTTGGGAAACTCTCCTAATTCAAGGGATAAGCTAAACAGCTTTAAAAGCGGAAAGCATAAAGAAGTAGCACAATTTTTAAGCACACAGCTTGGGAGTATATGACGTTTTAATGGAACGAATACCCGAGAGCAGACACTCTAAATCCAAAACTGGTGGATGAATGCTATTAGAGTGGGTAACAGAATAAGGATACGGGTTGTAGGTACCAAAACTAGTCGATGATGCAGAGTAGCAACGCTGAAATAATTTTGCGAATAGATTTGCTATGTCAGCATCATTATTAGCAGTCACATTATCGAGGGAAAGAGAAGGAGGAAACTGAGAAGATTTGCGTTTGGAGTTGACAAAGTTATAGAACCTTTTGGGGTCATGCTGAAAGCTTATTTTACAGCTGAGCAAATAGTTGTTATAATAGCATTCGGTATTATGTATCATAAACTTTGAACGAGCCACCGAATATCTAGCGTAGTCCAACAGAGAACCCGAGTTCTTGAACTTCTTGTAAAGGCGAGTTTTTCTATTTTTCAAATTAGACAAACTTTTAGTAAACCATGGAGATGACCGCGGGCGGGAGGAAGTGTACGAAACTGGAACGTGATTTTTTAAAGCAGCATAAATAGCCTCATAGAATGACTTTGTCCAGGAAGGACCAATCGCACGTAGACAGAGCCTCATTCTGGGATATGAAATTCACTTTACGAAAACAAAAAGATTGGCTTTGTTGGGCAGAGATTACAGCGCAGTTCTTCATATCGAGTTCGAAACTTAGTATTAAAATTGTTGTAACTATGATAAAGGCATCGGAAGGGTTTGTGAAAGGTAGAGTTTAGAGAACGTAGCGGAAGACTTAAAATTAGGCACAGTTAGGTTAATTTTGTTTAGAAAATCACGAAAATCAACGGCCAGATTAGCTGCAAATAATTGAATTATCAAAATAAATATTTGCGTAAATTAATTAATTACTAATATATTGGACTAGCACATAACCCGTCGCGCTTCGCTGCGCCTTTAACAGTATACCACCAATATCAGACAGTGGTCGGATTTTCCATCGTTGGAAAATCACACTTCAAATTATTGCGCATTTTATCCTTACAAACCGAGTTTCAAGCTAATCGGATGAAAAATTGTTATTTTCCATGTGGAATTTTCACGCCTGGGGGCGGAATTTCGAGTCATTGGAAAATCATGCTTCAAATTAATTCGTATTCTATCGTTTAAGCCAATCGAATGAATAAAAGTTTTCTTGCATGCAGAATTTTTTGCGCATTTTCACTCGCGGGGATCAGATTTTCCGAAATTGGAAGATCACAATTTTCTATTTCATCAATTGAAGCCGAGCTTCAAGCCAATCGGATGATAAATAATTTTCTTCTCGCAGAAATTGCCGGAAATTTTCCGACTTTGGAAAGTAGTTTTTTAAATTAATTCGTATCATATCTTCACAAACCGAGTTTCAAGCCAACCTGGGGGCGCGGATTTTCGGACATTGAAAAATCACATTTTCAATCATTTCGTATTCTCTACTTACAAACCGAGTTTCAAGCCAATCGGATGGAAAATACTTTGTTATGCAGAATTTTCCGACCTTTGGGTCAAATTTTCCAACATCAGAAAATCACATTTCAAACTATTTCGTATTCCATCCTTACAAACCGAGGTTGAAGCCAATCGGAAGAAAAATAGTTTTTTGAGTGCAGAATTTTCCGTCCATTTTCCTCGCACCTTCCTCACTAATAGAACTCCTCTCCAAATTACAGCCCTATATCTCTTACCGTTTAGGCTGTGCGATAATCGCCATTAAGGCAGTGAATCAGTCAGTCAGCCAGTCAGTACACTCTCTTTATATAGATATAGAGCGAGGCCAAAAAGTGAGAGAGTATTGGTGTTAAAAAACCTGCTCTTTTGGTCTCAGCTTCGGCAAGCGTTCGGGTCGTGCACGTGAATAACGAAATGTTTTCGCCCCCCTGGGAGGAAACAAGGACTAAGTATCGCTAGTATAGGGATATTAAAGTACCATTCAAACAATTTAGCATTTATTTGAGCATCTTTATCTTTATAATAGATTACTACTTATTACAAAAACAAAAGAAATATTCCTTGTGGAATATATATCCTCTGTGAGAATAACCAAATCTCCCATTGATTCCATATTTTTGAACAATTGTTATTATATTTTTAGTTGCCAAACAAAAGCCTGCTGATTTCTGCAGGTATTTTACTGTACACGATTTTTGTTGCTAGTATCTACCGGCAAACCACCTTTTTGTTAGGTCGAAAAGTCACAAGCTAAAAAAATGTAATACCAGAGATAGTCTGTCTGTCGATATACCTGCAAAAGTACAGATCTCTGACATGGTAAGAGATAGAGATTTGACTTGTATGGGACAAATACTTCTTGTAGTTGCCGGCAGACAAATTTTTATGTCACAGGTTGCCACGCCCCCTTCCGCCCGCGCAATTTTGAAAAAACCTCATATCTCCCACAGTTTTACAGATAGATGATTTGTACCTTCTAAAGATATTTTGTAATCATGGTTATTTATCGATTCGAGTTATACGAAAAACAAAAAAATGTTGATGGGTAGCATTGCTTCAACGTTGATGGGCAGCACTGGGCTCACTTTTTTACACCTTTATCTCTTTGTGTGGCTTCTATATAAAATTTATCAGATAAATGCAAGCTCTAGGGTATACAGAACTTGTTATAGTCGGACTTCACCGACTTTCTAACTCGATTTTTGGGAAAATGTAACCTAAATATTTAAAGTCGATTTGCGCGGACTAGGAATTCATTTAAGACCCATGGTTTCTTGGTGAAATTTTCTTAGAATTGACCTTGCTTGGTCGAAAAATCGACCCCCCCTAATGTATATAGATGTATAGGAAAAGACAATGGACTACCAATTATTTTTTACTGAGATTTTTAATATCAGCTAAAAATTTTTTAGAATTATTTAAACTTGGCGGTAAGTACATACGGAACGATTGCTAACTTGTCTGTTGCAAAAGTTGGCTTTGTGTTTTTGACGTTGATTATAAGCGTGCAAAGCGTGTTCGATCCCATTTTTGTTTGAGCATTTTGTACTTGATCTATTTCTCAATACTCAAGCTTGAGTAGCGCATCCTTTAAATGGTTTTTAGTCTATCATTTACGCGGCTCACGGTTTGTGCTGTGCGTACATAAGCCGTTTCCCGTCTTTCTCTCCATTGATGGTTTTGACTAAAAAATGTTTGAAATGAAAAACCAAATGCTGATCTGCAGTCAGCGGGTGTAATTTGTCATAAAAACTTCAACACGGCTAAACTTGGCCTTGTGTTGTTTGTTAGCTGTAAGCAGCACGCACCTTTTTTTCTGTGTGTTTGCTTATTCATTTGTTGTTTTTGTTTTTGCCGTTGAACCCCACGTGTGTGTGTGCCACAGTTTGCGGCAAGTTGTTAAATGGCACTGACACTTGACCCTTCCCTCCAGGCGCCCGGCCGAGTCCACCTAACCCATTTATAAATATTTATATGTTTGTTGCGTTGCTTTTTTTTCGGGGTTGTCCTTCAGCTGCTCATAATCCTTTTTTATTGCAAATGACCACGCTAACTGGACATGTGGGTAAATGGGGCGTGGCCTTTTTTTCTGGTCAGCTCATAAGACTCATCAACAAGTTCATTTTACGGTCAATTCATTAAAAAAGTTTTTCGTTGTTTTTTTGTGTTCTTGTTTTATATTACAATATCTAGTGAGGGGAGGGTGGGGGGCGTGTGTGTGTGAGTGTGTTTGACCCTCATTTGCTGACATTTAGTGGCAGTTTTCAGCAGCAACAATGTCCACGTGGCATGCGTCATGCTAAACAAAGTTGCTTTCTGCTCTGTTCTGCCTCTCGTTTTGGTTTTCATTTATTTATTTAATTTTCGCCTGCCCCTTTTTGTTGTTTTCGGTTGGCTTTGTTTGTGTTTGGCTTGGCTTTAATTTTATGATTATTGTTTTTTTTTTTTTCTGTTGGCTTTTGTTCATTTCTTAAGTGGCGCTTTATAATGTTGACAGTTTTATTGAGGCGCAAAATGTGTTGGTCATTTGGCTTTGTTTTGTGCGTTTTGAAACGGGTTAAGAAGGATATGGCTGCAAAATTTGACCATTTGCCTTTATTTGGCTTGATATAAAAATTTTTGTAGCCTGCTTTTGGGGAGGGGCTTGATCCCGCAGCAAGGTCAATGTACTTGAGTTTTGTGTTTTAGCTTAGCCAAATGATGCCATTTGAGTGGTTGAATGAGCGAAGCAATGTAAATATATTCTTGATCAGCCTGAACAGTAGAGTCGATAATATATTTATGCTGATGAGCTACTGCTGACTCTTTAAAGCACTTTTTCATTGCACCTTCTGCAAACTTCGAGCTGTCGAAAATGTGCTACACTTTATGAGCTTATGAGCCCAATCGTCAGCGAAATCAAAGCTTCCTGAATACTGAAGAAGTCAACGAATGGTTAAATGGAAAAGGCTAGAAGACACTCGCGAACTTTCTTTGCCATGCTCTCAACTATATAGAGACCAAATATAAGCAGAATATTTTTAAATGAAAGAAAATATAAAAATACAAAATTTCACGTTTTTTTAAACAATATCTTAAATATATCTTTTTTAAAACCTTCTAGCTGACGGCTTAAGAAACCTACCTACCTAGCTCCATAAATTCTCTTACTCTCTTTCGTTGGTATTAGACATTCGATAAGCTAACCTTCAGCCACTAAAACTTACTTTTGCTGATTTACTGCTTACTTATTTTGGAACTATTTAAGCTGAGTCATCTAGCGATCTTTTTTTGACCTAACGATATGCCAGCTTTAGACCGAGTTAAGCTCATAAGCTTTCAACTGCTGAGCTACTGCAGCATTCTTTCTTTGGTATTTCACAATCGATAAGCGAGCTTTGGCCCAAAGCACAGGTCTGAGAGGTTTCTTAGTCAGATTAGATTACTACTGCTGAGCTACTGCTGCCTTTTTTGGAAATTTTTAGCTAAGTTCTCTCGCATTCGAACAGACATAGGATAAACCGTCATTTGTTCAAGTAAAGCTCATTAGCCTCCTGCAACTCATTTGATTTTTACTACTGCTGAGCTACAGCTGCCCTTTTTAGGCTGTTTTTATCTCTGGCTTTGTTTTTATACTCTGTACCAAAGGTACACAGAGTATATTAAGTTTGTGCAAAAGTATGTAACAGGAAGAAGGAATCATTTCCGACCCTATAAAGTATATATATTCTTGATCAGCATTAACAGCCGAGTCGATATAGCCATGTCCGTCTGTCCGTCTGTCTGTCCGTCTGTCCGTCTGTCCGTCCGTCCGTCCGTCCGTATGAACAAACAGATCTCGGAGATGGTAAGAGATAGAGGTTTGACATGTATTGGACAAATGCTTCTTATAGCTGCAGGCAGATCAAGTTTATTTTCAATTTTGGCCACGCCCCCTCCCGCCCCCGCAATTTGGAAAAAACCTTATATCTCCTACAGTTTTGAAGATAGATGATTCGGTCCTTTTAGAGATAGTTAGTATTTAGCAAAATGTATAATTTTGCCGAAGAAACGATAAAGATCGGATGAGCGGTTCTCAAGTTATGACCAAAAATAAATTCCCGCCTCCCCCCCCCCCCCACGCGCTCACAACCAACACCGCATTTTTATTCAACAACGCGTGAGTGAAAGAGAGAGGGAGAGAGAGAGAAACTTAGAGATGAGCGCAGCAGAAACGTTGCATTCAGCTCCTACTCTTGGTACAGAGTATGACATAGTCGGGCTTGACCGACTTTCTCACTTGTTTTATGCTGTCGAGGTACAGCTTCCTTATTTGAGCCGTTTTTCACTTGCTTACAGTAAGCTTTTGCTTTAAAAAAACTGTATGAGTCTTCAGCCGCTGAGCTACTGCTGTCTCATTTAGAAATTTGTTAGCTAAGTCCGCTCAAAGTTAACCCATTAACGCCGAGTGTTGCGAAAACGCGCCAAAAAAGATGTGTTTTTGAAAATTCTTAGAAAATGTTTCGTAATTGATATCGCTTTTCTGTCTTTTGCTATGGATAATAGATGAATGGGCTTACATATTTGACCTGGACTGTTTTTTCATACGACGCCATCTACTTGATGATAAACGCATCTCCAGGTGCAGGTTTTCCGACATGCAAAAAAAAAACCTTTTAAACAGATAGAAAAAAAAATAGAAAAAAAATTTTTTGAAATATGTAATGATAGGGATCGGTAGCCCTCTGCCCTATATTTAACTCATATTAATTTCAAATTTGTGCATACATACGTCTTTGGCCAGGTACATGCTGCGCGTTTTCGCATCCGTCGGCGCTAATATGTACATTTTAAGTAAGAAAAATTAGTTTCGGTTGTTCTTATGTGCGAACGCTAATGAAGCGCTCCCAATCAAAACCACTATAGCACCGTCTGCTCTCTGACACGATCTCTTCTATACAACATTTCAGACAGAAAAAAAAGCGTGGAGATATTTTCAAGCTTTTAAATCTTGGAATAAGCACAGCACGAGCTTGAAATTTCAATCTCGATTTCCAGGATGTTCTACACAATTCAATTTTTTAAGGATTGGTCCATTCCTTTCGAACTTGTATCATTTCAAATGTGATTACTACAATCCCTTTCGAGATCATATGTCCATAAATTTGAGGGCGAGAGCGAAGAAATTTAAGTAGCCTTTCAGACACGCTGCAACAACCAAAGGGTATGGTGATGTGCAATAAGATGCCGTTCCATTCCTGTTCAGTACGAATCGTCATGTGTTCGAGTCCCAGTGCAGCCAAAAACTTTTATATTTATTTCTTTGTTTTTCAGAAGTCTTAAATGGTATGGCGGAGGAAAGGAAGAATAGTTACCTTTCCTGAGATCTCGAATAGGCACAAAATGATCCGGCTTTGGGATTGAATTGTGCTCGAATTTTTTGCACAATTCAATCTTTTATAGGATTACCCCGGGATATATGTAATCCTTCTTCGGATTAAAAAAGTCGGATCAACTCAATCTTTTTTCAGATCGGGTCAAGCATATCCGGGACTACGTTGTTTTCATTACCGCATAGGATTGATTTGATTTCAAATGGATTGATTTTTTTTTTGAGTGCAGTAACGTCAGCGACTTTACAAATTAATGCGTGCCAAGTGCATATGACGCCAGCTACCAGAGCAGAGAAGGAAAGGATTATCAGTTCGTGAATTAGACATATAATTGAGAACGAATGGTCTGATGATGATGAAATCGAGCCACAAAAACAATTGTCGAACGCCATAGCCATTGACATAGTCGTTTTCCCGCGGATGATGTGGACGACATGACAGACACTGAAGATGTCCCTGACGACCTCATGTTCTGTAATGATGCTGGACCTAACAAAACTTATGGTGGCTTGGAAAGACCCCGAAATTTGTGGATCCGTCGAAATGCACGTCGATCACATACGGTTTCGACGCTACAATGGTCAATGCTTGAAAGCTCTTTTGCGCTATTTGTAGTTACCAGCGCAAAAACGAAACGACATATTGGGATGGCTCCATAAAGGAATTCAAGAAGATGGGACAATTCGAATTCCCCAACATTGTGACTGATTTGTTGCTGCAAAGTGAGGAAGTGGCTTATCACCGTGGTCCCAAAACTCAAGACACACCAGCTCAAAAACGATTGAAACTGAATAATGTAGGGCACAACATTGAGAAGGGGACAAAATGAATTCGCTGTTGCCACTGTGCCTCGCACACCATCTACTGTTGTGCCAATTGCAAAGTGGCAGGGCATCCGAAATGTTTCTCAGAATACCATAAATAAATTTAACCTAAACTTCAACATATTCCATGTATTTTCCTTAGCAATTCAACTATTTCATTAAAATTTTTTCAGTAATAAAATTGTACTCACTAACGCCGACGGGTGCGAAAACGCACCACACCCTGCACGGACTATGGGTTGAGATAGGGGGCTGAATTTTTTGTGAGCGAAAAATTAGTGTCTTTATGGCATCCCCTCCAATAAGTTTCAACCTTTTTCCCCCTAATAAAAGAGCCCCCCGTTTTTTTTTTTTTATTTTTTATGGCTAAGCTTTCTATAACTCTTTGGTTTTTTTGTTTTTTTCTTTTTCCCTTTTTTCTTGTGTTTTACCTTTTGTTTTTTTCTTTAGCCATTGACATGTATTAGCTACATAGAAATATTATGCTGCTGAGCTACTGCTGCCTCATTTGAGGGTTTTTTTTAAGGCAGCGATCTCTCGTTTGCTTGGTTTTTCACTAGCCTACAGTAAGCATGTAAGCTCTCTCAGCTGTATGAGTCTTCAGCCACTGAGCTACTGCTGCCTTATTTTTGTACCCCCTACTTAGATCTTGGACTTTCTTTCGTCAGCTCTCAAAGCTACTGTTGCCTCCTTATACAAGCGTCTTAAACTTTACTCCAAAAGGAGAATCATAATGAAGTGTACTTAATTTAAATGTTTGTATGCAAATTTCAGTTCACAAGCATCATCATTCATTCATGAATCATTCACCTCAGCACAATGAATGCAAAATGAATGCAGTCAACTCGACCAATTACAAGACAATTTTTCCCCCAGAGTAAGAACACGTTGACAAGTGACTCGCTTCCACACACACACATACACTGATTCACTTCTTCGTCGACAGGGTGACTCAGGACAAACCACACAATTATGACGTGTCTTTTGTGGCTCCCCCCTACCTACACCCTGTCAAGGCTCGCTCCCCTTCTGCAGGAACAAGCGACCTTAACTGTGAAACAAAAATGTTGAAAACATAACAACAAAATGTAAATCCTTTCAATTGAAATGTAACAGCCAGCCAAGGAGCAGCCAGAGCGGCAAGAGCAGGCGCCGAAGGACTCGCCGAGTTTTTGGGGTCGAGCAACTTTGGTCTCGTCAGCAGCTTTTGCTTGTTTGCGTTCCTAAGTTATTGTTACTGATGCCAACTGGCTTAGCGAGTCAGTCGACTTGCGTTTTGCGTCTCCTTGGTCGGTCCTGGGTATTTGGTCCTTGTCAAGTGCGTATGCTTCATATTTTTTCTCTCTCTCTCTGTGTGTGTGTGTGTGTGTCAACTGGCTTAAAGTTGTGCTTGGATTTGTTTTCTAATTCCCTGGCACGAGGCATTAGCATAAAATTGTACACATAAAACGTCGTTCTACTTCATCTGCACTTCTCTCGCACAACTCTCGTTTGCAGCTCATCAACAGGTGCTGCGGGGTAAGCGAGGGGAGGGCCAGGACGACGGGGCACGCGTCCATAAAACGAAATTGTAGTGCAAATAAAAGACAAAACCAAATGACACAAACAGAAGCTGACGATGAAATAAGCAACGTAAAAGCAATGAGACGACGAGGACGACGGCGACAACGACTAAGTGTCAGACTCAAAACGGAACGGAAGAAACACTTGAAGATACGGCTAATGCACTAACCGAAAATCAAGATAGACAAAATAACTCACACCTCTCTCAGCTGCTTGAGTCTTATGCTGCTGAGCTACTGCTGCCTGTCTTTAGCTGAGTCTCTTTTCTTATATGTACCTTTGATGTTGAATAAGCAAGCTTATGTGCAATGAAAAGCTCCTCCCCCTGTTTTATCCGATACGCTTCTTTCTAGCTCTAATTACTGAATCTCTTAGCATAACTTTAAGTTTGCTCTTTTTATGCTTTGGCTGAGCTACTGCTGCCTTATTTGAGCAGTTTCAAGCTTAATATTGTTTCGAGCTCTTTTTCTTTGACTTTTGCTTTTAATGAGGCGAGCTTTTGACCTACAAAGAGCTTATGAATCTCTCTTAGCTGCGTGAGCTCTGTGCGGCTGAGCTACTGCTCCCTTATTCAAGCAGTTGTAAGGCTGCACAATTTTCATTGGTCTTTTATTTTATATTTGTGTCTAACGAAAAGCTTCTAAGCCTCTTTCTGCTGCATGCTGCTGAGCTACTGCTGCCCTTTTTGTAGCCTCTGTTAAGTTAGATACTCTCTCTTGCGCTCTTTAAGCTTTTTGACTACTCATTCCAGATGAGCAAGCTTTATTTAAACGGAACGCTCATAATAATTATGCTGCTGAGCTACTGATGCCTTGCTTAAGGCTTATTTGCTTTTATTTATTTTGTCATTGAAATTCTTCAAACGAGCTTTTGGGCAACAAAATGCTGATAAACCTCTCTCTGCTGAGCTACTGCTCTCTCTGCTGGTGCGCTTTATAGTCCTTCGCTTGATTTATCATGTTGTCACCAACCTCTCTCAGATGCATGTACTTTATGCTGCTGAGCTACTGCAGGCTTTTATTTTGCCTTACCCATTGAGTGTCTCAACCTATCATTCTTTTATCCTTCTTTTTGGCCAGTGTACGGCTCTCCATTGTATCAACAAAGTTGTCATCGTGGACATCCCTTTTTTTCGGGGAGTGTTTACTTGAGCCTAGCAGCAGCTTCTCCGTTCCCTTTGTTTGCCCGACAACAAAAACTCAGCGTGAGATAGTTAATTTGTTTTCACTTCAACACCCTCCACCGCCATCCTCCCGGCACACTTTTGGCTCATTTATTTTCAGTTTGACGCCTGAGCGCTGCTTATTTGCACAACAATCCGCGCGGCAACTGAAATAGCCGCTGTCAAACTTATCAAAGAAGAAGCTTGGGGGGGGATGGCTTGACAATTGCGAAAAAATCGTCACAAAGCAAAATTAAAAACGCAAAAACAAAACTCAAAATGTAGAGCAAGTGGCAAAAGGAAGTTTTATGACACTGACAACAATTCAGAGCCAGTCCACGAGCAGGACGAAAATTTTCCTGTCCTGTCACGGGGCGAAAATGTTTCAATTTGGCAACGACTCTTGTGTTGTTTGCCGCCTGCCTGTGTGTGTGTGTGTGTGTAAGTGCGGGGAGGGAGGGGGCCTGGGAGACATATTTTAATTAAATTGTTTGCCCAGCCACTCGAGATCCCAAAATCATCAACGGTTTATGAGTCGGACTTGTGTTCTTTTTTGCCTTTCCTCCCCCGCAGTCCCGCGGCGAGGTGTGACAATTGGTGGAAGGAAGGAGGCAACTTTTGTTGAAATTGTTTTGCGAATGGCAAGCGCTGGCAGTGGCGATGGCGATGGCGCTGGATTATGCCTGCCAAGAGGAGAAGGCGAACAATAAATAATTTTCACGCTAATTGCCGTACTCAGCAGCGGCAAGCAATTGGCGGAATTAAGAACTAAAAATCTGACCAAAACCAAATGAACGATGACGTGTTTCAAACAAATTGAAGTGAAACTTATTTGCTGTGCATTTTTGTGGAAAGTATAAGAGGGAATTATCCACATCGATGTTAGAATGGATACGGTTTCGAGTACAGTCATCACATCAAGGCTAGAGAAGATTTAGTCTACATTTACAATCAGTACCGAAACAGTACCAAATGAATGGGTTTATGTTGGTTTTAAGTCTACTAGAAAGAAACAAAGCAGCTAACCAAAATCTTTACCTTCCTTATCTTTCCTCACATATGTTATTACAATGCCAATTTGTTCGAAAGAAGACGTAAGCATAAGCAAATATTGTCAAATTCATGGTAGAATCATGATAAAATCCAGGCCTACTACATTATCATTTCTCATATATCAAAGCAGGATCTTAGTGTACAGGCAGCCTTACTCTCTTCCTCTGAATTTGAATTAAGATGTGTATGTGTAAAAAAAAAGTTTTTTGGCTCGCCGTCATCTTGACCGCTTGTTAGCTTGAAGCCGGTAACTTGACATATTACGCTGTGATCTTGACACTGGACGAAAGAGAGGAATGAACAATGTTTTATTCGCGTTTTCGATTCTTGACAAGTTTGCTTGTGGACACTAAGGTTACTCCTACATTTTTTAAGTGAGCGTTGCCTCGATCAAAACAATCATTTATTTGTTTATTTGAAGACAATTGCGTTTGTACTAGCGTGTGTGTATGAAATGGTAAATAAATCTCATTATCTACCGCATCGACCAAATAAGGAGAACTTTTTTACGATTGGCCGGCAAAGTAGATTTACAAATTTGGTGCAGACAAAAAAGCTAAAAGATTGCATGAATTGATGTAATGGGAGCATTGAAACGACAATATATGGTAATGTTCGTTATAGTTATCGCACAGAACTCGAAGAGGATCATGACGAGCGTAATTTGATCTGCATACTTCCAAAGACAACGGACGATAACGGCGAGTTGATCATAAGATTTAGGAGGAGAAACGAATCTACATCACCAACAATTAGCTAATGCAGAAAAATTACACCTTGACTAGTCCTCGTTTAGAGGGGCAAGTTTAGAAGTCGTAGCCTATATAGAGGCAAACGGCGACCAGTATCCCATTTTAAGCCCCTGAGTGCAAAGAGAAGAAACTGTTTTTGAACCGATTCTATTAAATTATAAAGCTAGTATTGAGGGGACCAGATGCACGAGCAATACTCTAGCGATGGTCGAACGAGAGACACGTAGAGAAGCCTGGTTATATGTGGATCTTCAAACTCCTTAGACCAACGCTTAATAAAACCCAGCAAACTCTTACCTTTGTTGGATATGACACAGATGTGGTCATTAAAGCAAAGCTTGCTATCAAATAATCGTGAACTGTTGTAATACGGTCCAGAGCTCTTTGATCAATAGCGTATGTATTCAAAGCAGGTTTAGTGCGGTAAAACGACATGAACTTGCATTTATCGTGATTAAGATAGAGCATATTAACGTTGCACCAAGATTGAAGATAATTTAGGTCAAGTTGTAGACATTTATACGAATCGGGAGAAGAAAGCGTCAAAGACAGCTTAACATCATAAGCAAACATAAGGACTTGAGATGACTTAACAACCTGATGGAGATCATTAATAAACAAACCAAAAAGTAATGGTCCTAAGTGACTGCCTTGCGGTACACCAGAAGTAACACATACTATCTCAGAAGTTAAATCATTAAAGATGACTCGTTGTTTTCTGTTTGAAAGATAAATTCGGGGGAAACTCCAACCTAGACAACTTATGAATAAGAAGTCCATGATTGTCCGAGTCAATAGCTTTTGCTAAAGTCGGTGAAGATGACATCGGTCTGAAATTGATTAAGAAAGCCGCGACTAATTGCATTAGTGAACTCCAGAAGATTTGTTGTAGTAGATCGGCTTTTAATAAATCCGTGTTGACAAGGCGAGATGAGTGAACGGCATTGATGCTGCAGTTGTTCAGTGATTAGTTTTTCAAAAAGTTTTGCCACGATAGTTTTCGATGTTCGCCCTTTTTGTGAAGATAACAGATTCCTTCCAAATGGGTGGAAAAAAGCTTTGGTCAATCGACATTCGAAAAAGTTTAATTACGGGCTGTGAAAGGGAGCTAGCACAGTTCTTGAGGACACAACTGGGAATCATGTCGGGGCCTGGAGCAAACGAATAATTTATAGTTGAAAGACACCTTAAAACGTCCGACTCATGAATTATGGGTTTATTTATGGAGTCTGTATGAGGAATTGTACAGGAATTGTTTTCCCTTGATATACATGGAAATGGAAAGTTATATTTTTGAAATGTTTTGTTGGTTTTCCTTAGCATGGAAACATTAAATTTGTGTGCATAAGCCAGTGTCAGTTGTTGTCGCTTTTCCACACAAGTCTGTCTCACTTAGCAAATCAAAAAAATGTTTTCGTTTGATATTGTAAGATCACACACACACTCCCACTGTCAAAGTGATATTTTATACCATAAACCGTAACCCTAACTAAAACCCAAAACAGAATAAGGTTGATAACAATGTAACCCACATCTCACAACAGAACACAGACTCAACAAAAACAGTAACCGTAACCCAAACCCTTTTTCGTTTGGGTAGAAATCTCTGAATTAAACCTATAAAAAGAGCTTTCTCACGCTTCATAAAGATAGATGACACATTTATTTAGGCCAGGGGTGCCCAAACCCATTCCTCAAGTCACGCATTCGTTGTTGTTTGACGCTAAGGAATAGCTGGCGCGTATACGGGGTATGCGCGCCATAAGCTTACATAAAGCAACATACATTTCATATGCGGGTTCTCCACTCTTCCTTTCGGAGCTTTTTGTTTTTGACACGTGCAAACCTGCAACAACAACAAACACTTATGACAGTCATCTTTCTCTCTCCTATGTCTCTGGCAAAATTAAAAAGCAACAACAATTAGTGGCGGCACACACACCCACACAAACAAAAATCGGGTTTCTCTTTCCATTTCTTGTAGTTGTTCTTGCTTTAAATGTATTTTGTGCATTTGTAGTTAATTCCAAGCAACCGTAGGCTCACTCTAGGCACCCCTGGTCTAGACTATTGGCATAAAAACTAATAAATTATATTAAAAAAATAAATTGTTATATTTTCCAACACTGAAAATGCTTGAAAGTCGTTTTTTAGCACTAATTGATGACAATTAAATTGATATTCAAAGCTATCAACCTGTTTTGAATTAGTTTTTTGCTGAAAGTTTATATAATTTATGACTTTATTATGTTGCATCTTTTACAACACTAAAACCTGCTCAACACTTTTGTTTACTTCTATTAGAAACATGTTTTTCTCAAATTGAAAACTTCCGTTGAAACAATATATTTTAAGTAACTTATTCGTAAAATTTAACAACACTTATGACGTTAATTAATTGTTTTTAATAAAGCGAACTATCATAAAGTCTTCAGCTTTCCAGGATTTCAAAATTCTTGACTTTGTTAAACATTTGCCAGCACTGACTAAGGTAATTGCACTCATTTATATACCAATTTTATAATAATTTATCTTTTTTTAACTTTTTGTACAAATTGTATGTTATCAAAGAACTTTTTACACTTTATTCACTATAAAACCTTTTACAACACTGAAACTGCACTCTTCAATATTTGGTTAATAATTTGATTCATTTTAAGCGAATTAAAATAAAGTCTTTTCAGGATTTTGAACTATTTTGACTTTGTAAAACCTTAACCAACACTGGCTAAGGAAACTGCACACTTTTCTATTAAAGCCTTACCCATTTCTACTCTGTGTAAAATCTATCCAACATCACATGCTACTCATATAACAATTGAATTTAACCGTAAAACTTTTCAACATTATTCAACATTTCGGTAAATTTCACCTATTGCTACTATTTTTGTGGCTCATTTGTACAAAACTTTTCGCCCCACGCCACCTACTTACTTAAATGCATAAGCTTTAGTACCCCATTCGTGTGGGTTTAGCTCTACCCTATTGTTTTGCTCTGAACAAGCTCTGGCATTGTTATCGCTTCAACTCCTCCTCCTACTCTTTGGACCCCGCCGCCAGCATTGTGTGTGAGTGTCGAGATCAATGAGATAAAATATATTTTATTATGCACACCCAAAAATAACAACAGAATAGAACAGAACAGACAAGAACAGCGAACGAAACCGCAAAAAACCAATTGGCAGAAACCAAACTTCCCTAACCGAACAACTCTCCACCAAATATTATGAGAGCTAGCGGAGTTATGTGCCGACTGACTCTCAATATTAATTATGCACTTCGCATTCAATGGAAATTCGCGGCAATTCACCCAAAAATGTTGCCCACATTTGGGTAAACGAAACGGCGAGCAGGGTTGTGTGTGTGTGTGGGGCGACAAAAGCCAACTGCAAAAGTTTTGTGTCGATTAAATTTTGTTGGCTTTTGTGATTATTTGATGGCCAGCGAGTGAGATAAACAGCCAACAACAATGAGTGCTGTTCACTACACGGTTTCCCCCCCTCTCGCTAGAAATTGACGCTATCCTCAAAAATAATAAGTTGAAATTCATAGGGAAATGATTGAATGAAATATTCAAAATGTTGTTAGAGTAAACTTAGATTTTCTTTTGATTTATTAGGGTGTTCTTACCCCTCGTTTCTTTCGTCTATTTGAAGCAAGGTCGACACTTTACGCTTGTACCCAGGCTGAAATAAATCTATATTTTTTTTTAAGCTGAGATTGAATTATTCATTTAAATCTCATTCGATCAATTAATGGAGTCACTTATCTTAAATTATTCTAAATATAATTCCTTTTAAATAACTTTCCACCTTCTTAGCAAGATGTATTCATATTTAACTCAGGTAAGTCACCCCTTTTGCTGTTTATCTATAGGCCACAGTTTGCTATTGAGGAATAGATATACTCATAAATAATTCATTTTATTAATGAATGCATTTACTCATTTTGAATCGATTTGAATTGTATTCATGCATTCGTACTTTCGTACAGAACGACTTGTGTCTTTTTTTTGGAAGTAATCATTTGCCAATGAATGCATTCATTTAGTTTAAATCATTTCAAATTGAGTCGTTGCTTTTATACCCTTTTGGTAAGCAGCTCTGTCACCCCTTTTGCTGTTTATCTATAGGCCACACTTTAATATTGAGTACTCATAAATAATTCACTTCATTTATGAATGTATTAACTCATCTTGATTACATCAAAACTGCATTTTTCGTACAAAATGGCGTGTGCCTTCTCTACGAAGTATTTATTAACTCTATGAATGCTTTCACTCGTTTCGAATCCATTTAAATTAAATTTCCGCTTTCGTACTTTCGTACTAAACGACTTGTGCCTTGTTTACAAAGTATTTATTTGCTCAATGAATGCATTTACTTAGTTTGAAATTCAAACTTTGAATCATTTTTAATTTAATCTTTGCTTTTATACCCCTTAGTGGGGAATTCTGTCACCCCTTTCGCGGTTAATCTATAGGCCAAACTTTGCTATTGAGTATAAGATGTACTCATAAATAATTCATTACATCTATGAGTGCATTCACTGATTTTGAACACAGTAAAATTGCGTTTATGCTTTCGTATTTTCGTATAAAATGACTTGTGACTTCTTTACGAAGTATTCATTGGCTCAATGAATGCATTCACTTAGTTTGAATCATTTTAAATTGATTCCTTGCTTTAAAACCCTTTTGGTAATGAAGTTCTGTCACCTCTTTTGGTGCTTATCTGAAGGTCAGAGTTTGCAATAGAGTAAAAGACGTACTCATAAATAATTCATTACATCTATGAATGCATTCACTCATTTCGAATACATTTTAATTGCATTCACGCTTTCGTTCTTTTGTACAAAACGATCTGTGTCTTCTTTACGAAGTATTCATTTGCTCAAGGAATGCATTCACTCAGTTTGAATAATATTAAACTGAATCTTCGCTTTGGAAAGGAGTTCTGCCTTCTTGTGTCTGTTTCTAATCAGACCAAAATCTTCTATTGAGTAATGAAAGTATTCAAAAATAATTCATTCAATCTTGCTGTGCTCTACAAAGTATTCATAAATAACTCATTTAATCATTGAAGCAGCATTAATGCATTTGCCTAGGGGCCACAACAAGTTGTTGTTGCCTAACTCTTTCGTTCTTCTTCTTACAGCCCTCTTACCCCTTTTAGGGTCCTCCTCTTTGTCGACTCCTGCGACAAGTTCTCCAACCAGAAGTTTTTATTTCGAAAATAAACTCATTTTAAATACTTTGGCCAACAATTTGCCATAATTTGGCTCATTTCCTACTACACACGACGTTGGCAGCAGCTTTGTCACTTGATGGCTGCGTGGGACTGTGTAGTGGGGGGGGTAAGGGGGTGAGAGGAGAGGCCTTATGAGGTCTTGACTACCAAAACTTTGGCTGGTGCTATTGGGGCTTGCCAAGTTACTCCTCGTTTTGTGTGTGTGTGTGTGTGTTTACTGCCTAGGCGCAGTTTGGCATTGTGTGTTAAGTTCTTAAGCGCTGCCGAAAAACTTGGCAACCCTAAGGCAGCGGCAACCCCCAAAAATGCTTACCAAACACCACAAGAAGAAAAAGAAAAAAGTCGCACATAAATGCGAATGCAACTCGACTGCAAAGTTTTCCCTGTTTTCTCTTAACAGTGCTATTTAATGTTAGCTGAAGTCTAAAGTTCGAAGTGTGGTAATTTAACAGTTATAACTACACTTGATCTACTTAACAGTCTGTTAACCCACTGTTAAGCCACATATTTTAATTAATTTTCATCAAACTTCATTGATATCTTCCTTCAGGTGGAAGCCATAAAAAAGTGCTGCCTATGCAGTCGCCAAGCAAAAGAGTGACGGAGGGGCAAACAGGGTGTGTAAGCCAAGTCAGGAAGGGCAACCCCTTTACCATTATGTTGCCTACTTTTTTGGGCTGTTTGCATAATTTTTTCAAGCGAAGCAACAAATGAAGAGGCAGGGCTTGAGAGTGGCAGCTCTTTTTGTTGCCAAAGTATTGAACCTGCCCCACAGAGAGACAGAGTCTCTCTCACTTGCATAAGCAAGTGAAGGAAACAAAAGGCCCAGGACCCTGCCCGTCAGGGTGCGGGGCTAGGTGTGGCAGACAATGGACTCCCTTATGTCTTCAAAAATTACATTTTAAGTTCTGAAATTACAATACAAAATTGAAATATCTTATTTCAACGTTGCAACAATTTCCATGCGTATAAAACAGGCATGAAGGGTGAAGGATAAGGGGAAGTACGGCAAGGGATAGACAGACAGATAAGTGAAGCCACAGCAAGGACATGTGGAAGAGGGGGGGGGACATGCAGCTAACGAGCCGCCTGCCAGACAAAACTTTACAAAATTTATCAACTCTGTTAGTGTGTGTATCTGTGCCTGTGTGTGTGTGTATCTGTATCTTTTGCATTTATGAAAACGTAATAATAACAAAAGACGCAATGCAGACGCGGCCCAAAAGTAAACTCAAGCAAGAATGGCAGCATATGTGTGTGTGTGTGGCATATGGCTCACTGCAAGCACTGTCTGTATCTGTATCTGCATCTGCAAGTGTAACTGTATCTTCAAGTATGCAAACAAAATTTACAACTTGCTTCGAACAAAAAAAAAGAAACTAAGAAAATTTGTCAAAACAAATTATCATAAAATGTTCATCAAGTGAGTGAAAACAAAGGACTGCCAGCTTGAGTTTCTGAAAGATACCCAAAGTACAGGGAAGTGACAATACAACTGTAAATGAGCAACACTGCCAATTGCAAGCAAATGCAAATGATGCATTTGGGCAAAATATGTTGAATTGAATTCTATTCCATGTGAACATATTAATGACAAATGAATGTATGGGGTCAAAGCTAAAACATTGCTCTGCCTTGTCAACCATTAAGTCAGAAACAGTGAATTAATATCAACAAATGTTCGAATTTGTCAAACATACATCAATAATTTGCTAACAAACTATTTAGTTGGAAAGTTTGGACAAACAGAATGTGCACATATAAGATAGCTCGAGTTAACTAACACCTCGATGTAAAATCTGTCACTGGGAAACGGCAGGCCAAGATATTACAAATTAAAATGTGGCTAATAAGTTTGTACCAAATTGGTTTGTAGCTAACTTTTGTCCTTAATATACTTCTTTGAATTTTTCTCCCTACATGTTAAAGCTAAGTTTAAAGACTTCAAAGTTTGGCCAAATAGTTTGCTCTACCAATGTCTTACAAATTCTTACAGAAACGTGGGTTGAAATTATTAAATTTACAAACGATTCACAAGATTGAAAGGCAAACATGGTAAAAATGCTTAAGTAAGTATGTAGTTTGCTACGTTTATACAAATAAATTTGTGCAAATGAGTTTCCATTAATGAGGCTAAGGTCCCGCAGGCAAATTAATTGCATAAATTTCTATGATTTTGATAAACTTAAAGCGAATATATAATAGTTCAAGCAAATAATTTGATCAAATGTGGCGAACTTAGTCAAATTTTCATCATAGTTTCCACTAATTTGTTGCCAGTGGAACCTTGGACTTAGATTAAAACACATTTACTTTGCACACAAAAAAAAAATGATTAAGAAAGTTTAATAAGTTCCCACACAAATAATTTGCCCTAAATTTTCATAAAAATTTGATAAAGATATTAGGCCAACTTTTCATATTTTTTATAGAATTGCAGAAGATAGTTTCTTTTAATTACTGCCCCAACAGCTTTCCACATTTTAAAAATAATTTGATTAAGATAAGTTTAATAAGTTTGCACAAATAAGTTTGCTCAAATAAGTTTGCACAAATAAGTTTGCTCTAATAAGTTTGCATAAATAAGTTTGCACAAATAAGTTTGCACAAATAAATTTGCCCTAGCAAGTTTCCATATATCTTCCAGATGTCTCTACAATTGGCAACTTTTCCCTTGCTTGACATGTTGTGTTAACGCCCTAAAATTAACTTGATGCGCTGTCTTTTCTCAAGTTTAATCACGCAACTGAAGCAAAACTTGGCTGGAGTTCTAATTCAAATCGTGCCGTTCTCACTTCTTTTTTTTTTTGTTACTTCTTTCTTCATAAAATCTGGCCAAACGGCACCAACTATAAAACTCATTGTGTTTATATTGTTGCCTTCTTCTACCTGAGGAACTTTCTTGGCGGCGTTAAACCAAAAAACACGACAGAAGCCGACACAAGTTGAAGTTACCGGGAACTGAAGTGAAGCCCAAGTTTTATGTGCGACTTTCGTTTCGTTTTGTTGTTGTTTTATGTTGCAGGCGCAACTCCTTTTGCACTAAACATCCGGCAGCCGGCGTCAGGCATTTTATAAAATTTCCCTCAATAATAGAAAAATATTCAACAACCTTTTACAATGTTGCGGTGATGTATGAGAGAGAAAAAGTTATGGCGGGCCTACAAAATGTTTTAACACGCACACGATTCCCAGAAGCCAAAACTTTTCTCCCCGGAATGAAACCAAACGAACCAACAACTTTACTTTGACTTGCCACACATACATATGATAGCTGTCCCGGCGCCGATCTCCTCCTCCTCCTTCGCCCCGCTTACTCCGAAAAAAAGTTTGCCTGCTGCTCCTCCCCGGGAAAACTTGAAACTGCTAAGTTTTAAGCAACTGCCAGATTCCGCAGGCTGCAGTTTCCATTTACCTCGAAAATTTATCTTTTAACTAGGAAGTAAAGGCAATGAAAACCGCTTGCTTTATTTTGGGGTGGGGATTAAGGGGGATGGAGGGGTGGGGGTTTTGTCTACTGCCATTTTATTGGCTTTGTCTGACAATGACCGCAACATTTATTGATTTCGAAGGCTCAACATAAATTTCAATAAGTTTTTTGCTCATTTCAGTTTCAATTTAATTATTAAAAGCAAAAGGTGTGCAAACTGTGGAAGGCATTTGAGGGCAAACCAAAGTATTGAGTATGAAATAATTAAGCCAGAAATTTCGAAAAGTCCACCTAAAGTTTCTTCTTTAAAAGATTAAAAGTCGGGCATTTAAAGTAAACTCTTAATTTTGTTTGATAATTATAATTGATTAAGATCCATCCCTCCACCGACCAAAGTGTTCCACCTTCCCTTTCGTGAGTCACGCAAAGCCAAAATAACTGAAAATTTTCATTGGGACCTGTCATTATTCTGGTGTGCAGTTTTACGATTGCAGCATTTGTGATTGAAATTTCCGTTTACTGGCTTATGGGGCGTATGAGTGTCCACACTTTTGCTCTCTGCGCTTTTAATTGCAAACGAATAAGGGCCAAATGAGGTCCTGTGCGGGATGATGGGTTAGCTCATTAATGTCAACAACTTTCACAAAGTGGAAATCAAACTTTTGGCTTTTTGGGTTTTTGTAATTATAAACACAAAGCTGTTGCCATCAAATGTCCAACATTTCAACCAGAAATAATGATAATTCGCCCCTCTGCAGCAGTTGATTAATGAATGTGGCGACATCGATTCATGGGGATCTCTGCCAGCGGTTTTTGTGTAACTAAAGATGAAACGGAAAAAAACACAATGCCAGCTGCTGCTGCTGCTGCTGCTGCCCGCCGTCTCGCCCAAGTCTTCTGCAATTTAATGCTCGGGCATTTCGCCTCCCTGTCTGGACATTCATTCCGTCTGGCAATTATTTGCAACACTTGCCTGCACTTGGGTCACTTGGGTGCGAGAAACAGAAACAGAAACCAAAACCCAACCCAACAAATCTCAACAAGGCCAGGCACGTGACATGAAAGGATCACGTGGCGTATGTGTGTGGTCCCTTATTTTTTTTTTTTTTTGGGAAAATGGTGAATCGAATTTTTTTTTTCCAAAATATTGATTTAATGCAAAATGCTTAAATAGTAAACAGATTTTCGGTAGATCGTTTATCTTTGTTTGTAAATTCTAAAACCATAATTAAAAAACAAGTGAGGGAGGGTAAGAAAAACCACAAAATAAAATATCCGGAGTAGAAGCTGAATGCAATGCTGGTGCTGCGCTCATCTCAAAGTCTCTTTCTTACTCTCTCTCTCTCTCTCTCTCGCTCTCTCTCTCTTTCTAAGATTGTGTGGTGTTAGTTGTGAAAGGGTGGGAGGGGGGGGGGGGGGGGGAAGTACGTTTTTGCTCATAACTTGAGAACCGCTGATCCGATCTTTATCATTCCTTCGGCAAATCGATACATATTGCTAATTACTAACTATCTCTAGAAGGTACGAAACGTCTATCTTTAAAACTGTAGGAGATATAACGTTTTTTCCGAATTGCGGGGGCGGGAGGGGGCGTGGCAAAAATTGAAAATAAACTTGATCTGCCTGCAGCTATAAGAAACATTTGTCCTATACATGTCAAACCTCTATCTCTTACCATCTCCGAGATCTGTTTGTTCATACGGACGGACGGACGGACGGACGGACAGACAGACGGACAGACGGACAGACGGACATGGCTATATCGACTCGGCTGTTGATGCTGATCAAGAATATATATACTTTATATAGTCGGAAATGATTCCTTCTCCCTGTTACATACTTTTGCACAAACTTAATATACTCTATGTACCTTCGGTACAGAGTATAAAAATAGGTGTGAGTGTCCTGAACACTCACGAGGCTTTGATGTGAAACATAATGCTAAGTTTAATAGCTATCTAAGTGCGGTTTAAGGTCTGTTTAGCCAGTTTCTAGTCACTGATTAGTCACTGGCAAGTCACTCTGTTAAGTCCCCGCTAGGTCACTGTTTAGTCGTTGTCAAGTCACTGCTTAGTCACTGTCGAGTCATTGGCAAGTCACTGTATTGTTACTATCTTATCACCGTTCAGTCACTTTTAAGAAACTGTTCGGTAACTTTTAAGTCACTCTTTAGTCACCCATAAGTCTCACTTTAATAACTGTTCAGTCACTGTTCATTCATTGTTTAGTCACTCTCAAGTCCCCGTGAAGTCATTCTTTAGTCACTTTCTCTTTAGTCACTGTATAGTTTCTGGTTAGTCACTGTTAAGTAAGTGTTCAGTAACTGTCTAGTCACTTTTTAGTCACACTTTAGTCACTGTTCATTCATTTTTTAGTCACTGTGTGTCACTGTCGAGTCATTGGCACTGTTAAGTCACTGTGAAGACACTGTCAAGATTTCTCCACTTTCCCCTCCTCTTTCCGTCCAATGCCCATTTATACTCCTCTTCCACTGGGACACATTGCTAAAACTCAGTCTCACCTCAGCGTCACGTGACGCTGAAATCAAATTGTACTCCTACTAAAATCGTCCGTACCGAAATTAAAGATGTTTCACATCAATAAAGAGTTTGTGCAAATGAATGTAACAGCTATAAAGAAGCATCTCCGACTGTATTTTTATTGGTCTCAGCAAGTTTACTGGTTATTAGATAACTTATTCCGTAAAGTTTATTCTTCACTATAGAAATTTCCAAATTGCAGCAAGATTATAGGGACATATCTCAAATAAATTTTTAATAAAAACCTAAACGGTTTCCCTATTAAAAACAAACAAACCGAAATACCTTGTGTATTTCTCGTCATTGGCAACAGCCAAAGATATAAACGCAGTTTTAGCTAACAACAGAACATTGGCCACTCCTTCATAAAAAACATGGTATACTTTCAGAAAAGTCGGGGCTTGGATTTACAAATGTCAAATTCTCAAGTCTTTATTCGGCGTTTGGTCGTGTAAATAGCAATGAATACCATGGTTGGAGTGTGAATAAGCATATAAGTCTACTGATGAGGATTTGGGGACAAATCTGAAATAGTCTGTCCAGACATACCAATTGCTATTCCGATGTAATGTTGTGAGCTATCTCTGTTAAATTGTGTTGATTGCATTAAATTGTTATCATTGGGTTTATTGATAAGAAAAAAATTTGTTTAAAAATATTAATTTTGATCCTCCTGTGCCTATGTGAATTTCAGTAAGCAATGCCAGAAACATGTAGGGGTGGCTATTTGGGGCGTTGAAGGAATGTACCAACACACATAGGAAATGTTAGGGCATGGATGTGGGATATGGGAGGGAAGTGGGTGAAAAGTGGATGGGATGTTGGTGGGATGTTGGTTAGAAGTGGTAGTAAGTGAGTGCGTGCCAAATGGGTGGGAGTTGAAACGGCACAAGCAGGTCTTTGCAGACCTATGTAAAATAATGAATGGTGTGGCATGCGATTGAAACTCAGACAAATTTTCATCATAGTTTGCACTAATTTGTTGCCAGTGGAAACTTGGACTTAGATTAAAACACATTTACTTTGCACACAAAAAAACATGATTAAGATAAGTTTAATAAATTTGCACAAATAGGTTTGCGCTAAAAAGTTTGCTCTAATTAGTTTGCACAAATAAGTTTGCACAAATAAATTTGCCCTAGCAAGTATCCATATATCTTCCAGATGTCTCTACAATTGGCAACTTTTCCCTTGCTTGACATGTTGGAACTGTCGTGGTTGCGATCAAAATGTGTATGTCGAACGTACAAATCGATGATGATGTGGTGAATCGCGCCAGAATATCCAAAAATTTATGGGAAGAAGAGAGGAATCAAATGGGAGAAAGGTTACTCGAATGGTTTGCCAGTACTGATGAAGAGATTATGTGTCCACTTTAAAAGATGCTGGTTCCGAAGCTGAGACAGACATCGTCATAGAAGCCGGGAATCCATATGACGATCTTGATAATTTTAAGATTTCTATAAAGTCGCTGCAACTGCCACGCTCGGAGAGCTCAATTATAATAGCAATTATATTATATAAGCAGTCAAAAGCCATCGACCATGTTTGGAACTTGCTTATGAAGAAATTATAGCGTTTATATCTATGTTCCGGGTGCTCAGATAACTATTGACGAGCAATTGTTCCCGTACGTAGGCTGCGCGCGCTTTACCCAGTATACATCCTAGAAACCTGTCAAATACGGAATAAGACGAGAGCGTAAGTTAAAGTCGGCTCTAACCGACTTCGATATACCCTTTACTCATAAGAAAACATGCTGAACAGTGTTCCTGCGTTCCTTAGGGTGACCATCCAAGTATGCAACATTTTTTAGGGTAGGAGGAGGGGGGGGTGTGCTTGGTTTACTTTTTTGCTCATAACTTGAGAACCGTTCATCCGATCTTTATTATTTCTTCGGCAAATTGATTCATTTTGCTAATTACTAACTATCTGTAAAAGGTACGAACCGTATATCTTCAAAACTGTAGGAGATATAGCGTTTTTTCCAAATTGCGGGGGCGGGAGGGGGCGTGGCCAAAATTTGAAATAAACTTGATCTGCGTGCAGATAAAAGAAGCATTTGTCCCATACATGTCAAACCTCTATCTCTTACCATCTCTGAGATCTAGGTGTTCGTACAGACAGTCAGACAGACAGACGGACATGTCTATATCGACTCGGCTGTTGATGCTGATCAAGAATATATATACTTTATATCGTCGGAAATGATTCCTTCTGCCTGTTACATACATTTGCACGACTTTAGTATACCCTTTTTACTTTACGAGTAACGGGTATAAAAAACGTTTGGCATATCTTGGCACCATGCGCAAAATCAAAACCTGCATACCATAGGAGATGTATAGAGCACTGCTCATACGAACCAAAAAAGAAACAACTGTGGTTCCCATCTCTACGAAGCACTATAATACCACCGTCGAAAAATCAAAGTCTTCGAAAAAGCCATTTCAAATTCTGGACTACAATATGTATAAGTCCAGAGTGGACACCATGGATCATGCAAACGGGGCACAAACCGATGGCCTCTAGCTCTGTTTTTTAACATGTTGGACGTGCCGGGCATATCAAGAGAAACGACCGGAGACGTGTCTTCCTTATGAAATTGGCAGACCAGCTGGTGCTTTCTCACATGAAGCAGAGAGCAACGAATCCTATTGTAAGAGGAAATCAGCAAGTCAAACAGGCAACAGCGTTATTCGGGGTTATTCCATTCGAATTCTAAAAGCAAAGTTTTTTCGCTGGTAGCTCCAGGTCTACCGATAGATGATTACCCTACCATTCCGCTTCTCTCCACTACTCAACCATCGTGCTCGCTCTTTAAAATAAACAACGGCAGCGGAAAACGCTTTACATTGCATGTTTTGAAAAAACCCTTCATAAAAAAGGATATGTTGTTATCTTGAATGTAGAAATATGTTTTTATTGTTCGTCGTGTCTTTTTTCCCAGCATTAATCACATTTACACACAATATTAGGATATATTCCAATGAATTCCCATACAAATCTCATATAGCTCTAGGTTTTAAGCGTATGAAATTCCTCCTGTAAAAATGGAGTACAAAAATGACCCTCTATAGTACGGCTGGGGTCAGTCGGTCTATATACGTCAACCCAGCGTTGCTCTTGACGCCTGTCAAAATTGTTAGAGAGAGAGAGAGGTGAACGCTCTAATTTTCTTCCGTGAGAGAGCGTGTGCAAAGAATAGAAAAAGGATTTAAAAAATGTTATTTCAATCCTCAAACACCCTATCAACAATATATTTCACAACATGTAAGTGGAATCCATTGCAATGCGCACTAATTATTAAAATTCGTCAAGGGAGAAGCATCTCTCTTGGGTTGAAGGAGCCTCGCTTATATCGCTCCATACATGGCATTGGGTAGAACGAGCGTCGTTTACGTAGCTTCTCTGCATGGCATTGCGTCGACCTAGCGTGCCTGGAGAGTCGTTAAAGTATTGAGCGGACATCCTCTTGCAAAATACGTCAGTCGAGCTCATTGTGAGGGATATAAGCGAGCGTCGACGACAGTCAGAATATCGTCGACGGAACGTTGATATAGCGTCGGTCGGCCGTACTAGAGGGGATGTTTAAAATTCTTATGATTGTGTGAATCGGTGAGAGTTAAAAGTCAGAGTTAGTAATAGTATTTAGTGCTTACCCAAATAAGGACATTTTGTATTTTTCTCAATTTAGCCTGCGCTAGGATGTGTACCAAAAATAAAAAACAAATGTCAACACAACTAGTAGAACCCCAGCGGCTTCGGGTTTATAAAACTAGAACACTCATATATGGCTATTTTGCCATGAAAGTTCGCCCTCCTTTAAAATCACATATCGTTCCAGATAATCTTAAGATATTCTTATCTCGTGTTTTCTTGATTTCTAAAAGGCTCTGTGCGCGGTGCTGTAATTGAAACGTTTCAAAAAAAAACAAGTGAGAAAGTCGCTCAAACCCGACTATAACATACTCTTCCTGAAGTAGGAGCTGAATGCAGTGCTGCTGCTGTGTCTCTCTCTATCTCTATCTCAGTCTCTTCTCTCTCTCTCGCTCTCTCTCTCTCTCTAAGATTGTGCTGTGTTGCTTGGGATAGGGTGGAAGGGGGGGTGCCGGGGGAGCTGGGTTCACTTTTTTGCTTATAACTTGATAACCGGTCATCCGATCTTTATCATTTCTTCAGCAAATCGATACATTTTGACAATTACTAACTGTCTCTAGAAGGTACAAACCATCTTTCTACAAAACTGTGGAAGATATGACGTTTTTTCAAAATTGCGGGGGCGGGAGGGGGCGTGGCCAAAATTGAAAATAAACTTGATCTGCCTGCAAGTATAAGAAACATTTGTTCCATACATGTCAAACCTCTATCTCTTACCATTTCTGAGATCTGTTTGTTCATACGGACGGACGGACAGACGGACATGGCTATATCGACTCGGCTGTTGATGCTGATCAAGAATATATATACTTTATAAGGTCGGAAATGATTCCTTCTCTCTGTTACGTACTTTTGCACAAACTTATTATATTCTATGTTCCTTTGGTACAGAGTATAAAAAGTTCTGCCTTACTGGAATTTGAGCTTAGGTCTATTAGACTACCGTCGAAGTTCTTAACCTCTACACTTTTGCCGGCAATATCTTCTATCATTGACTAACTGACTCGCTTAGGGGGATCGTATTGGGGGTTTGCGTCCGTATCAGCTTAGTCTTCGAGATATTGATTTTGAGGACAGCTGCGCGGCATTTCGCTCCAAATCCTTAAGCATCACTAAGATCCCTTCCAGTATATGAGTTACAAAGCAGATGTCGTCCACGTAGTCCAGATCACACAGAGTTTGGTAGAGTCTCCACTGGATACCATTCCGCGCCTCGTTATTTGTGCGTTTGAGGACCTCATGAAGGATAACTTAGATCTGGAGGGGTGATAGAACGAATTCTTTCCGCTCGCCGTCGATTACGGCAAAGCTAGCGTTGTTACTGCCCTTCCAGCGAACGGTGAGATTTGCATCATCCGGGATACCGCAGTTATGAAGAAAGCTCCATACGGCCTCCGTGTTCAAAAGTGTCAAATGCTCGCCTTAAACCCACAAGCAGTAAGAAGAGTGGACCCCTCCATTCCGTGGACAGCTCCACTATTATGCGCAAGGTGTTTGCCATATTAACACAGGATCGGTTGGACCTATTTTCTTAATTATTATTCTTAAGCTTGCTGATGGCTAAGCTCATTTCAGTTACGGTGGGTGAGAAGGGAGGTTGTGGGGGTTTAAAGAATTCTTTCTATAAGGAGAGTTGGTCAGAGATAGCTTTAATATTACTTTCATCCTGTATCCTGATAAGCGGTATCGGTTTACTAACACAGTTTTTCCTGAATCCCATAGCCTACGCCACGTTTCTTGTACCTGTGACTTCCTTCGGCGCACCCAAAGTGATTTGTTTGTGGCTTTTTCCACTGACAACTTTTGCAATTTCCATTTGATTTCATTGCACAACTGATTATAATTCTCGCTGTTTGCTGCAAATGAACTTCATTAAGTGCCGGGAAGAGAATTATATTTTTGTTTCTTATAAAATTTAAGTCAAGAGCTGCTCCTGTTGGTGGAGTGTCTGACTCGATTTACGGCATAGCTGAGATTTCAAGTTGGGCAAAAGTTTTGCGGCAAAACTTCCTTGGGGTCATTGTTGTTGCTGTTGTTGTTGGAGGCTACAAAGTAAATGATAGCTACTGCAGCCACGTTGGCGTCGACGACCGCAAGATGTCTCTCTGTCTGCCTCTTGTCTTTTAATTGTCACACACACACACACGCTGGTCCACGCCCACACACATACGCCCCGCTTGTTTACCGCTTGCTGTGATGTTGTTACTTATACACCCCCTCCCCACCTTCTCTCTCTCTCTCTCGCTCCTTGGGCATGTGTATTTGCACTTGGCAACTTAACGCTGAGGTTTCGTTTTAATAAGTTTAACAAGTTTCTTGGCATAATTTGCGGCGTTCTTCTGCTTCTGCTGCTGCTGCGAAATGCATTGCATAAGCCCAGGCGCCCAAAGGAACCTGAAACCCCAGCCAAGAGTGCGTTGGGGTGTAAGCACCCTGCAACAGGTCCATGGGTGGCAATGCGCAGCCATTTGCTCACGTAGCCAAAGCCAAACAAGACCCAAACGGTGGTCAACAGCTGATGGAAATGATCCTACTTAAGAAGGACCTTAACAATCTATTTGGTTATAACTGGTCCTTCGAGCCAAATTTCTTAACTCAAAGTTAACCTGGTGAAAAAATGGAATAACCTACTTAAATCCAACAGAGAATTGCAACTTAACGCCTGCCAAGTATTTCATGGTCCTTCGAGTCGGATAGATCCATTCGCCCTATCAAGCTTTTGGGTGGAGTAACTTACTTCCGACTGCTGATTCAAGCTTTTTTGTTTCCCTCTGTGCAATTGATGCTGCATCCAATAACAATTTGTTTACCAATTCTCATTGCTCTACGGTCCTTTTTATATTTTCGCACAGATTACTTAATTTGTCATGACAGCTGCCGTGTTAGGCTCATTTTGCAGTACTTGATTTGCAAAGAATTTGTCACTAAAAAAACGTTTTAGTACGCTCTGCTATTTTATAAATTTTCCAATTTAATCATCAGCAGTCTTGGTCTATCTTCAATGAGCTGGCAGAAGGTACATCATGCCAGAAATGCAATGACCGCTATGATAAAATCCGACTTCAGCAGCAAACGTCAATCAGTCACCAAAGCTATGAGTGTATGCGTGCTCCATCATAACTTAATGACCTAGAGCCTGCTAAAAAGTTCTTCGATTGATAATCAAAAATCAAGGAAGTTTTTAAGCTTGAAGCATAAGTGGAACTTTGCTTCAGACTGCAAATACATAATTGTGCTTCTTTTTTTAAATGTTCGCAGAACTTCCTTATAAACAGAGAAAAGTTTAGCTAAATGCTCTCCAAAGATATTAGTAGTAGAAGTCTTTAGTTTCAAAGGCATTTTTGCATAACTTTTCACATCTTTTGTGCTTCTTATTCCGCCAGTAGCTTCCGCTAGGTGCGAGCTGGCACCAGTTTTTCACACCAAGCTTGGAAATGTCTTTTGCCTTGTCCAAGTTCTTCGCTTTACTCTTGTAGACCATTTTTGCAAGAGCTTGCTCATCCATATGGGTAACAAGTCCTAGAGCTCATACAATTCATCATTCTTTCGGAATTCTCGCTAACTTTCAAAGGTCCATAAATTCTCCAAAGAATCTTTCATCCGCTGATGATATTGCCCATGCTTCAACTCCTTATTGCAAGAAAGGGTTGATAAGCGACTTGAATAACGCTATTTTCGTTCTTCAAGCGAGGTCTCTGCTTCTACTTCTTGAACTTCCTACTGAGCCAGTAGTAGCATCGGTTTGCGAGCGTGATTCTTTTTCAGATTTCTAGGCTGTTGTGGTTTCGCCAGTTATTATTGTTCCGATCCGAGGTAGTCCTCTATAACCTTAAAGTTGTACTCTTCTATTGTTACAAGACGCGTAGACTTCTGTTTCGAACTTACTAAGTACATCGTCTTGTCCTCATTTACCGCTAAGCCCATTAGTTCAGACTGCTTCATAATCTCTGAAAACGCCCTGCCTACAGCCCGTTTGGTAATGCCGAAGATGAAGATGGTGCCCGATCTGTTGGCATTTAGGCACTGGCTTAGTATATACTCCATCAGCAGATTAAAGAAGTCACACGGTGAGGTAACACCCTACCTAAAACCTCTTTTGGTATCTAAAGTGCTTCTCAACGTCATCGTGCAAAGCCGATGTAGACAGGGCTTCAAAGAACCTTGACCTTATCGGTGTGTAGAATTCACATTTATAATCAACAAAAAGATGGTATGTTTTGACGCCTCTCTCATAGGTCTTCTCCAGGATTTGATGTAATGTGAATATCTGGTCTGTGGTGGATTTACCAAGTCTAAAGCCACACTGATAAGGTTCAATCAGTGTGCTTATAAGCGGCAAAACCTTAAATGCAATGGAAAGAAGACTGATTCCGGGGTAGTTGGCGCAAGCAGCAGGGTCTCCTTTTTTAAAGATTGGACAGAGAATACTTAGATACCAATCGTCGGGCATGCTTTCGTCAGACCATATACGGCAGTGAAGTTGGTGCATACACCTTACCAATTCTTTAACTCAGCGGACAGCTCATCTGAGCCTGGTGATTTGTTGTTCTTTAGCCTTTGTATCTCTATGTGGTCCATTGGTCGCATCGCTACTTCTCTAGAGGCGGCATTATATTCGTCATCGGCTCGCCTCACAAATTGCAGGAGATAATTGACTCACTCTTTTCGTACTGCCAACGTGGGAACCTACTTACTAACACCAACATCGAATGTGACCTGTGCAATTTAAGGACACCTTCAGACACTTTTCATTTTGAAGGAAATCAGAAAGCTACATTTAAATAGATCGCAACTGACCCATCAGGAAACCATTAACATTTTAAATGGATCGAATTGGACTGCACTTGCGAACTATATAAAACAGTCACTAAACTGTAGGAGACAGATACAAGCTGAAACTTTTTAAGGATATCCACATACAATCTCAAAATGACTACACAAACAAAATTATAATCAAACATTCACTATTAGTTGATAGTTTAAAATTCCATATAAACTGACGGCAAATAAGATCATATACAATTAAAATAGTAAGAAATTGTAACTCCAAACTTACTCCACGCTACAAGGCGAACGATCTGGTATCTGGAGACGACCCCGGCAGCCAGGTGGGTGACACGTCTATAAAAACACACAGTCATTTCATCCAACATAACAATTCAACAATCCGTCAATTTTACACAAACAAACTCAACACAAAACAAAGTCTTCACAAAACAATTTCATCATACGTCAATACATCACTAAGTCATTTTACCCAACACACGTCAATTCAACACAAAACAAAATAATTAACTTATTATATTAATTTATATTATTAAATTTAAATTTGGTTTGAATTGAAAAAGTGTTAAGGTATGTGGACTTTGTGAGACTTTGTTTTGTGTTGAATTGAAGTGTGTAGAATTGACGAGTTAAAATTGTTTTGTGTTAAATACACGTGTAACCAAAAGTTGAGTAACGATGACATTTATTAGTGATAGTAAATAAAATGCAAGTGTGTTGTACCATCAGAGATAGAACGGAGACACTGCAGGTAAAAATTTTTCCACATTCACAGCCTCCATCCCCCGCAGATTTAAAAAATCAATTCCCGGTATAATCAACACATAAATTTCAAAAAGTCAATTAAACACAATCAAATTCATCCTGGGAAAGAAGGGTGACACAAGAGGCAGGCAAAAATTTTACAATATTTACAACGTCTGCATTCGGATGAAAGTTATTCAAGTTGTGAACAAAAGAATGTTATCTCTGGTGCTTTCAAACACTTTTGGAGGATATTAAAGTCAGGTTCGACTGACATTGCCACTTGTACTGTGTTGAAATCGTACTATGTTGAAATTTGGCGATGTTCAATTGCATTGTGCTGAAATTGATTATGTTGAAATTGTATATGTGTTGAAATATCTTGTGTTATAATTGTGCTGTGTTGAATTGACATGGTGAAATTGTTTTGTGTTGAATAGACGTGGAACCACCAGGTGTATGAAACGAAGTAGCACTGGATAAGTGTAAGGGGATCGACAGACGGTTTAAAACCAAGTCGATTGAAATTCATGTACCTTATTTTTAGTTGAATAGATAGATAGATAGATGGATAGCTGTTTATTTTCATTTTGGTTCATTTTCATAGCTTACAGCTTTACATTGATTAACTAATAATAAACAAACATTTAAAGCTTGGTTTAAAACCGTTAGCCTAACTTCTATTGTATAAGATAAAAACATTTACATATTTAAGCCTATTCTTTTTTTATAAATATTTAAAAAATTTCATTTATAACGTTTCTCCTATAATATGAAGCCATCTCTATGTAACTCGCCAGTTTATCCCCCCATTCAGGGTCATAAACACCTCTTCTTCAGTAAACGTACAAGTTTTAAAGTATCGCCAACGAAATTCCCTCAGTATTGGACATCGGCCCACAAAATGATGCATATCCTCCTGCTCATTCATATTGCAAAGTGAGCAAATACTTCCATTTAAAATTCTTCTTGGGCAGCTGTTTAAACATAAGAGATCTCCTCTGGCCTTCATTTTCCAAGTTATCTCGCTTTGCTTGAAGAACTCGTTGCAGTATGTGGGTCCGATTGCATAATTAAGGTCCTTATATATCCTTGTTGCACTTACTAACGCCTTGTTCATGTGCTGCGTGCGGTTATCTGCTTTTGATGCGTTTAGGAACCGAACATTGTGGTCAATCCAATCTGAGTGCGAGTGGTTGCCATGATACGCGAACATTTCTCTAAGCCTCGCAAACCACCCCGAATTATTTCGCATCATTTTCTCAGCGAGGATATGCGGGAGTCTAGAATCTTCATACTCAAATAATATTCTTGACAGGTATTTGAGATGAAGTGTTAGACGATAGATGTGTCCATCTTCTAGTCCTGCGTCAATTCCCAATATATAGTTCAGTGTGCTTTCTGGTAGCTTGAGTATTCTCTTTAGAAAATATCGCTGCAATTGGTCTGCTTCTTCCTTTATTTCTCCACCCCAGACTTGTGCTCCATAGCACTGTACTGTTCTGCTCACTGAGTTAAAGATTCTCCATTTAGATGCTAGGTTCACTGTACCTTTATACTCGCCTTTGCTTCTTTTGTCCTGGCTGCCACATGCTTCTTGAAGCTCATTGTAGGTGTCAGGATAACCCCAAGGTATTTGTACTCCGGTACCACCTTGACCTGTTCCTCCTGAAACGTCCAGTTCTCCGATGCTGCCAGTCTGCCGCCCTTTCTAAACACCATAATCTCGGATTTTGCCTTATTGACTTCCATGCCCCACAATATGCAGTATGTCTCGAGGTTATGGATCATTTGCTGGAGGGTTAAGGGATTGTCTGCTACCATCACAATGTCATCTGCGTAATGTCAAATAATAAGCTATATGTTGTAATAGGACATTATAAACTAAGAAATAAAGACACACTACTACTACTACTCTTAAAACATCGTTGCAACCCATCTACTTCGTTTAATAAGGAGTTCGCCCTGCAAGGGTAAGAGCTTGAAAAAGTTTTCATTTTGCTTTTAGTTTTATGTTCGACTTGCTTAAGAAACTATTTCATGTCATGTTGATCCCTTGTTTTTGTTGAAAGTCAGGCTTGGCTTAAATATAATTCCCAAGTGGTATATATTCCGTTGCAATGTGATTGGAGTGTCAGCTAGCAGTACAATATCGTCGGCATATGAAAGGAGCCTGATTTTTAGTTCGTCTATATAAGTTTTCATGGAGATTATAACGCTCATCACGATTTTCGTTGGTACTCCGATTCAGTGTAGCCTTCTGGGAACTTTCTCAAATGCTGCCTTATATTCAACAAAGTATGCGTACGTTTATGTGAAAGTTAGAGCAGCTTTTCTCACTTCTTCCGCCCCACTGTGCCATCCAGTGTGGCTTTCTAATTTCAACAAATACCCACCCACCCAACCAAAGCAGCGCCACCAGTCTGAAACAAGGAGTAGATGGAGGAGTAAGAAAATGGGTAGGAGGCGGGGGAAATTCCAGGCGGCAACAACATACTTTTGTTCTTATCAGCCGGGCGGAGCTCCTTTGAAGTTTTGTGCCTGCTCCGCCATAATTCAATTAAAATGGCAGGCCAGGGCCACCAACGCGCGACTTTAAGGCTTTAAAAGGACAACAAAAATAAGAATTAAATTGGGATGGGGGGCCATTTGTAGGCTGCTCAAAATTTACATGCAAACAATGACATGCATAAATAAGTGGATCTGCCACAATGTTGATGGCGACATTGTCATAACCGGTAGCCATGCTTGGACACGCCGAAAATCGGGAGCGAGAAAGAGCAAAAGGAGAGGAAGGAGCTGAAGGCAATGCATTTTAGTGACATTTTAGACAGTGAAAAAAAAAACAAATGGAAAATGGAAAAAATAAAAGAAAAGATCAATTTTAAAATTTAGTGAATCAATATTAATATAAAGTTGGACTAGAAAATATAAAAGTCGAACTAAAAGCGGTTTCTTTATTTAGTCCTCAACCTACACTCATCCCACGTATTTTAACTATTTTTCTAACCAAACACCGTATTGTTTTTCTATTTTGGCTCTTCTCAACACTGGAGTTTTGCATTTGGGGTCTCCACATCCTCATCAACAACAACAACAACAACATGCGGCTTATCAGACATATTTCCGCCTGTCCCTCCCCCCCTCCTGCCCCTTAGCCAGTCTGTCTGTGTGCCGCCTGCCTTGTCTCTCCTCCGTCTCTTGTCCAGATTAGTTGGATGAATGATGTGTACCTCGGTCCAGGAGACGACAAAACAAAAGCTCTCTGGTGCCTGACAGAAGAGATGAGTTTCGTTGAGGTAGCCAAAAATCCAGCCAGACTGAAAGATAATTGAAACAATTAATGAAGGAGATGAGAGAGAGATGGATTTTCGGTTCTATTTTTGGTAAGCTTTTAATAGGTTTTCGTTAAGGAATTCCTCAAGACACATTTGACTTCGCTTGGTTTTTGCCCCCGTCTGTTTACCTGTCCGTTTCACCCAATCAAAACTTTTCAATTCATGCACGCAACTTGGAAGAAAAATCATGGGAAAATCTCAACTAGCCCCCAAAAATTCAATCAGAACAGTGAAAGCAGCTCATGAGTGAGCGAGTGCTGAATGGGAGGGGGGTGGGGGTGAGGGTGAAAATTTAAATATGCGAGTTGCATACTTCTAGGGGCATGCAAACAATGCGTGCTAAAGGGGGCGTGGCCGACGGTGGAATGCACAAAACGCAATGTTTTTGGCATTAGCCAGGCAGGTTTTTGTGCTGTTGCGATTTTCAAATCAATTGCCAAACGAAAACAACAAAAGCGCAAACACAAACAACGCGCGCACACACACACACAGGAACATTCGTTCGCCTGTCTGTGTGTGTGTGTGTGTGTGTGAGCCATGTGAGTTGTGCTTTGGCGGCATTTTACTTGGTGCAGTAACATAAATTACCACAGTCAGCGACCACAGAAGGCAGCAGAGCAGGCGACATAATAAACGGAACGGGAACCATGCACCCGGCAGGAGGTGTGGGGGGGGGAGTGGCAGAGGGAGGTGGGCTGGCTGGAAGCCACTGCAACGTTTTGTGGCTTACAAATTATTTACTTAATTGCCAACGAAATGTGTCTAATGAGCCAAAATGGCCAAATCCAATGAATGGGTATGCGAAAAACGCGTGCAAAACGTGCAAATGGTATGAAACGACCTTTCAACGGTACACAAAACTAACCTGAAACAGAATGGAATGCATAATTCATACGAGTGAGTGACCAGCGAGGGGTTAATATGAACGAATTAGAGGTAGGTTTATAGAGGCGAAGCAGCAGCAGCTCAGCATCATTCCGGCTCGAAGGACCAATGCCTAACATGAGGTGAATAGCTTGTTGTTCTTAGTTTAAACCATACTCTATTAATGAAATTTGAATTTTCACTTCGAAATTCAAATCGGACCGTCATATAGCGGATTTAACAGCTCTATGCTCCATGCAGGGCAACCATATTTGGCATGTGGATTGGTTCTGAGGTATATATGAGTCTAGCTTACTAAAAGTTTGGGCATGTTGGGACAAGCTTTCCGATAATTGTCCAATGCTCCAAGTTTAGGATTGATCGTGTGAATTAAAAGGATTTTCTCTACCAACCTATGCCATAAAAGCTGGTCCTTCGAGCCGGATAACTGGATTGCATACTTGAGGCACAAATACATCTTACAAAACAAAGAACACGCAACTCGATCTGAGTGCAGACAATAGGAGTTCACATTTTAAATTAAATGCATTTAGTCTTTGAGTTCAAGGAGTTCATACAGCTTGCACCCAAAACCCTTTAACCATTATTAAACTCGGTTCAAACCCTCGAATCAGAGCTCCATAAAAAATGTATTAGGTTTGCGGCCCTGCTCTAAGCTTACCCTGTTTGCACGAAAAATTAGTTTTGGCACACCAAGCTCGAAAGTTTTCCAACGACACAGTCAGGGAAATATATCAATTCCTTGTCGTCTGACTGCTATTATTCAAGAAGTTCTCTAATCTTTTTAAAGAAAACAAACTTTACTATATCAACATTGGCTGCAGTGCTCTTAAGCATTAGATTTCCAACTTTGATAACTTCTGACCAAGAAAAAGTAGCACGTACAACTTTTGTTTAAATAGTCGAACAACCGCGAAATTAACAAAATTGTTATCGGGGTGTCACAGAAATCTGTACTGATTTCATTTTCCTATTTGAAAATCAAAAGGTTTATGTCTATGCTTAACATTTTTATCTTTATCATATTCAAAAACAGGGTTGCCCTGTCACGCAAAAAAGAAAAATTCGATCCTCTAGTTATGAATTAGTTTGGTGATTAAATGGATTTTTTGATTGTGAATTCAAATTTAAGTCATATTCTCCAAAAATAAAATTCAAAATTTAAAATTTGTCTTGCTTGTTGGTACACAGAGAGCGCCACCATATGTAGAGGGTGCCAGATGACGTTGAGTAGCGAGCTGATTTGTAAACATTCGGTTGGACTTGCAACAATTAAATAGAGCGCAAGATTATTATGAAGATTGGATAAATGCCTATTGAAGATGTATCTATAAGAGTTGTAGTCCAAAAACCGCGAAATTTACAAAATTTGTACTTAAGTATTTACGAAAGCGCAGGCGTTGGGATATTAGAGGCGTCGATTGAACACTCCAAAATATTAAGAAATTGTCCAAATTTTTCTCATGACCTAAGATTATTCGACCTCTGTGCGCGAAAAAATCGTATGTGCCAAAAACCAAATTTTACAGGAGAGCGTTTTTTCTACTTTTTGATGCGGTGGCTGGCAACACTGCTACCAATCGTTAGATGTGTAACATTTATGAATTTATTTAACTAAACTCATAACTATTTTAGTGAAAAAACTGATATTTTCCATAAAATCTCATTTTTGGCACATACGATGTTTTTGCCCACATATTTTTTAAGTGCTTCGTCAAGTGTGGCACTTACGATTATTTGTAAAATAGATCAAATTGGACCAAATATATTACAACAAATTAAAATTAATGTATTTTATTTCAAGTATGTACTTATAAAACTATATTAAAGAAAAATTTCATTTTAACAAAGTTAATAAAGAGAGAGAGAAAGAGTCTTCTTCGTCGCTCTCAACCAATGAGTCTTTTATATGCGACGAATGTTGCAGATTTAAATATTCATCATGATATTTTGGTGGAATACTGTTTTTTAAACAAAGATTTTGTAAGTCAATATATTTTTTGGTCGAAATACATAAGATTTATGATATAATGGTTTTATCTTCTCGGAAAAATTGAGCTTGGTAATTGTCTTTTTCTGAGAACTATCGAAGTAACCATATTGTAGTTCAATTGAACCTGCATTTTTCTGAAATTTGGCGATACGCAGCGAATTAATGTTCAATTTTTTTTTTTTTTTTTAATTTTATTAACTTATAATTAAAATTATAAGCTAACTTATATCTACAGCCATAGCAACTAGGCCTTCAGCTGAATGTTCAATTTAATTTTACTGGGAAGTAATGAATTTGCAAATGACTTCCAGTTTTGAAAATCGGTATGCCCCATTTCGATGCAGTCGTAGCCCGTTGGATTGGTTCGTGCTCTGCCAATAATGGTGGACCATTCACTAGGTGCCCAAATGATTCGGTTTCGCACAAAAGATTCAATTGTGCTATGTACGGAATCAACTGGCATCATAGTATGGCCCGGAAGTAAATATGTAATTTTGATAGTGTGAACAAAAGCCGAAGTTTTTAAAAAATATGCCAACACAGCTATTACAGCTTTATTTCGGTTTTGACCAGCGCAACTGTCGCAGTCTAGACTGACTACATTAGCCCTTCTCTATGGTCAATGATAAGTAAATATTTATAAAGGGCTGAGCATATTTTATTGGATCCCCGCTTACCATCGCGCTCACCCCACAAAAAGCAATAGCCATTTCTTGTACCGCTTTCGTAAACGCTAAAGTTGTAGTAAGCATATTTTCGAGAATAAAAAAGTGTACTATTTTTTCCGAATGGAAACTTTCTGTAAATCGACACTAGCACATAGGAACGTTGAGCTCTTCTTACTTTCTCCTTGTTCTCTTAAAAAAAAAGCACTTGCTTTCATCCTTGTCTTTGATGTGCATCTGAAATTCGTCTGTATTCATGATATTTTTTTGTCTTCATCATCAAGAAACTTAATATTTTCGCACTTAGTGCACTTATCCTTTTTTGGTAAGTGAAAGCCAATATTAAAATCTTTTTTAAAAATCTTTCTGAATACCCAAATCGAAACAATAGAGCTGCTCAGGTTTTCATCTTTCATGCATTGAGTATAGCACTTATAAAGGTTTGGAATGTTTCTGAATTCTTGCGGCAAATAAACTTTAGTGCTTTCGGCTCTGCAATAATGTGATGGCACTGCAGGAAGTTTCTCGAGATATGATTTTAAATGTTCTATTTTCTGTTGAGTCGTTTAATTGTGAGGATCAACTAATTTATCTTCCGCCAAAACATTTCTCAGAATCATTTGCGAAATATTTCGAGTTGCCAAAATAAATTTTTGGCACACTTTAAAAGCTTTTCCTTCGTAAACTAGTGAGTATTCAAATGAATTATTGCGCCTGTTGACTTTATTTAAATTTGGGCCTGCCTAACTATTTGTTTTGGCTTTAAACAAGAAAGAAGCCACGTTCTCCTTCTTATTCCAGACATTCCCCAAAAATGTTCATTTAAATGCTCTCGAGTATTATCAGGTAGACTTCTACAATCGTAACGATGGTTTTTATTCAAGCAAGGATTAGGTAGTATCTTTTTATAATTGTTTTTAGTGGATTTAATTCCTGGATTTTTTTTGTAACCACGTTTTCCGACACAACATTCTTTTTCATATTCATCGCTATCAGTATCATTGTAAGGCACAAGTGAGTCCTTAGAAATCTGCGGAGAACAAAATTGTACAACCAAAGTCAATTTTATATAAAAAAAAAACGTATAAATCACATCGTTCATTTTGCACTTATGTACTTACAATATTTAAACACGACTGCGTTATCAATATATTTTGGATTATTTACACAACTGTCCACATTGAGTTACTAAATCAGTCTTGTCACTTATTATCTCATACATTTGATCTTAAAACAACAAATGCAAAAACTTACTGTTCAATTTGAATGCAAGAGAACAAGAAAAGGAGAATAAAACAAATTTGAAAAATTCCATCTGAAAAAGCCGTTATAGAGAGCGCAAGAGTGTGAGTGCGCGCTCTCCTCACTCGCCACATTCCCATCAGTATTGCCAATCTAGCTATTTTCCCACCAGACTGTTAAATATCAGTAATGTGTGGCACATACGATCATTTCGCCCACACGAAAAAAACTCATCACTGGCACATTCGATTAAATTGATTTTGTTGTATCTCCGTAACCGTTATGGTTATCGCTAAATAATTTTACCAGGTGATGAGTTAGTGGATTTAGAACTAATTTGCATCAAAATGTCAATTTCGTAAAAAATGGCACATATGATGTTTTCGCGCACAGGGGTCGTTATTATAACAGTAGTTGTAAAACTTTTTTCCAGTGCAATTTTTACCCTTGGAGTATATTAAAATTGTCAGGTTTTTTTTAAATCAAGGAAGAAACGTTCCGACTAAATTTATATTCTTGATTAGCACGACAAGCTGAGTTGATTATAATCTTCTTCCTCCTTTTTTTTTCTTTAATTTATTATAGCCATGTCTCTCTTTCTTCGTTTCTTCCGTCTGTCTATTTTTTTTTTTTTTTTTAACCAGTCAAGTCAATAAAGTTTAATTTAAAAAAAAATTTTTTTTTGTATATATATATATGTGTTTACTGTACCCACATCGAGTTTGTTTCAGATTTGGAAAATTACTCCTCCTCCATCTAACTTTAAACAGCGAAAATTTTTCTTTTTTTTTTAATGCATAATTTTACAAACATTATTATAGTTGATATATTTTATTTTTTTTATTGTTTATTTTGTTCCCTGTATTTTTTTTTTTTTTTTTTTTTATTTTTCATCTACCCGAAAAACTGTCAGAGTTTGAGAGTTTTTAAGTTTGAACCTAGTGCCCTAATATATATTCAGTGAGGCCCAACATCTATCTATTCTGTGTACCACAATGAGATCCGAGCAAAAACACCGAAAATATGAACATAAGTAAGCCTGCCCATTTATTGAAATAAATTTTAAAATAAATGGAATTCCAAGCTAAGGGAACCACATTACTTGGGACAGGGTATTTTGCTGTCGGGGCACTCGACTGCAACACTCTTACTTGTTGTATAATAATATTGTTTATTTAGGATATAGCATATACTAAAATAGGACACAGTATGTCAATATATGCTCTTCTCAAGGTACCATTCCAAGTTCGGTACATACATATGTGAAGAGCGCAGAAAATACTACACTCAATAAGGTACTACAAATGGTTCGTAGCATTCTATTCAAAGTACAAATACGGTAAAAACTTTATATGATTTCTGTACTTAGTTCAAAGGGGAAAAAAATGCTCGTTTCTTTGAATCTTTATATCAGGTTTTCCATTCCTTCTTAACCCTCGGTCCTCCATGCTATTGAATTGCGGTCCGCTATAATGCATGATCATAAGAATGCAGTTATTAAAGTTTGATGCAATGCTTTTTATTGTTTTATCAGTCATAGTAAAATTGTTAACAAAGTGAAGGGAAATACATTTAGAGAGTTCTTACAGCTCTAGAAGCCGAGTTCCTTGAGGACATTTTTACTTAAACATTAAGAGATCCTAGCTGGGTGTAAGGATTTGCTTGGATATTTCAGCACTGTCTTGTTATTAAAGAACAGTTCTTTAGAGAACAATTTTAGGAATGTTGCCGTCTCCCAAAGTTGGGATACTTGAGAACACACGCCGATTGTTCCCATATTTGGACTTTTGTAAAGAGTTGAAAAGTAGAATTCAATACTTACTTGACTCTACACTCTGGTCAACCATGGAATTTTGTTTGCCCCATTAACCTGTGGTGTTTTTCCTCTCTTTTCCTTCCTTTCCCCCCAACTTTGGCTAGGGCATTCCCAGGTCGTTCCCAATGTTTGTTCCTTTGTTCATTGGCTTAGCTGAAAATAATTTCCGGTAGACAATGGACAATGGAGAATCGAATTTTTCCGTTCTTGTCGTTGTCGCCTGTGACGTTCGAAAATTGTCGTGTTTGCATATGTTGCCTGCTGTTCGTTGGCCCCCACCCCCCCTCCTTCCTTCCTCACCCCTTTTTTTTGGACCGGCCAATGTATGGGCGTGGCATATTGAACATTAGCTAAAACTCAAGTGAGCCGCAACGAATTGAAACGAATCGAATTTCTAGCCCATCCTGCAAGGATATAAACAAAAGCGAGCGGTGGCGGAGGGCGGTGCGAGGTGGGGCGGGGAGGGGGCTAGCATTTTGCGGCGTGTTTGTGCAGTGACAGCAACAGCGACAAAGTTGATTTATCAGTTTGGTGGCCATTAATCATCACAGCGACAAGTTGGACAGCCAACGACCAGCTGGGGTCAACAATGTTGTTGTTGTTGTTGTTGCTGTTGCCATTGGCGGTGTCTGCTGATGATACAGCCGGACTGGACTCCACTGGCCAACAATGTCGCTTACGCTTCAGCGCTTTGGCCTTTTTTCCGACGGTTTTGTTGTTGTTGTTTGCTTTGGAGCCAGATCAAAAAACAAGAAGAGCGTGCCTAATAACCCCCAAGGCCTCAGGTGCTACGCCACCTGCGATTTGTTTTGCATTAGCCCCTCCTCCTCCTCCTCCTTCCCCCCCACCACCGACCACCCCTAAGAGCCAAAAATTTCTTTGGCTGCATTTCAATTCACAGCACATAAATCGACAAATCGCCGTTGGCTGAAACTTTTGCGGCAAAGTGTCCTTGCCTCTGCTTCTTGCGGCAATTTATCTAAGCAGCGCAGGTGACACGCAGTTGGAAAATGTGCAAAATTGCTGGCAATATATATTGATCCCCAGCTGCCCCCCCTCCGTCTCCCCGTCCATCCTTTCGTAGTCACTTACTGAGCATGGAGCGATAAATGTTAAACGGTGAAATCGATGGCAACACATGCGAAGCGAACCTGCACTTGGCAATTAAAGCAGAACCGAAGTTTGAGCCTGCGGATGAGAAAATTAAATTTTATTCTGAGTAAGAAGGGGCTGGAAAGTGGGCAACTTTTTCAACAAGCCTGGAAATTCTTGATTTAAGCACGAAATTCTCAAAAACAGTTTGGATAAGTACTTTTATAGCTCAACATAAGCATGATCGACACTCGTACTTTAATATCATTTCAAAGTGTACTAAGTTTAGCCGAGAAATTTTGCCATGCATAGAAATTTTTATTTCCGACGTCGTTAACTACACTGAGAAAAAAAAAATAATAATTTCTGATGATCCTCAGAATATTTTCGGTATCCATTTGGACTGGATAATCCACTATCTTTTTTAGGATCATCATTCCTTGGACCATCCTTTGATATACCCAAGAACATCCATAGCTTTCTTACAAATGACAGAAATTATATTATTAAGGCTTAGGTTAGGTTAGGTTGAGATGGCTAGGGGCAGTAAGACTGTCCCTACACTTAGGCCAAGATAGGCCCATTGCGATACCATATTATTCCCTATTTAAGCCAGGGGGGGTTTAGTAGAGATGGAATCTCAAAAGCGGATACTTCCGAGAGGTTGAGTAGAAATGGGTGACCAAGAGTTTTGAGTCTCCTTCTACTAAGAGCTGGGCAATGGCAAAGAAGATGTAGTAATGTCTCCTCCTCTTCTTCACATTGGCAGCTTCTGCACAAGTCGTTGTGAGCTACGCCCAAGCGTGCTGCGTGTCTGCCGATGAGGCAGTGACCCGTTTCCCCAACCAGAATTGATATGTTTTCTCTACTTTGGCGCAGAAGACGCCACGTTTCATTCCTTGTAAGTAGTTTAAATGAGGCTAAGGGCATCCCTATCAAGCTCTTATCTGGGAGGAGCTGAGTGGTAGTGCCCTGTCTTGCCAGTTTGTCGGCTGACTCGTTTCCCTCAATGTTGCGGTGGCCAGGCACCCAGACTAGGTGGATACGGAGATGCTGAGCGATCGCATTTAAGGATCTACGGCATTCCGTGTTTTGGCGTTATTGGTGTGCGAGTCAAGAGCCCTTAGAGCTGCTTGACTATCTGAGTAAATGTATATGTTCCCTTCATCGATCATGAGTGTGCTAAGGTATTTGTCGGTCTCCTGGATGGCAACTAATTCTGCTTGGTACACACTGCAATGATCAGGGAGTCGGAAAGAGATTTCCATACTTAGGTCTGTGGGGAAGACTCCCCCTCCTACTTTGTTATCGAGCTTTGATCCATCTGTGTAAATATTGATGGAATTGGCTCTGCTGTGGGGCAAGTTATCCCAGTCGAGTCTACCAGGGATATTGACATCATAAAGTTTGTGAAATGACGTTGTGGGTATACAGTAGTCTGTAATAGCGGGAACCGCGCTGTGGTGGTTAAGTATTGTTGAGTGTCCTGATTCACCCGTGTACCAGGCTTCAGACTCTCTTAATCTCAGGGCTGTAGTGCACGCTACCTGTTAAGACATCAAGTCTAGAGGAAGTAGATGAAATATGGTGTTTAGTGCTTCCGTTGGGGTTGTTCGAGTGCACCGCTCGTACATAATTCAGCACTTCTCTGAACCTTGTGTAAAGTGCTCAGGACTGATGTTTTCTCGATTGCTGGCCACCATACTAGAACTCCATAGAGTAGTATGGGACGTACTATGGCTGTGTAAAGCCAATGAACAATTGCTGGGAAAACCCCCATTTGCGGCCTATTGTCAGCCTACAAAAGAAGAGGGCAATGGATGCCTTCTACACTCGCTCAGTAATATTGTCATGCCAGAGATCTGGAACTTTCTATCTCCGTGTAAAGAGAACTAGTTCTGTCTTTTTCGGATTTACACCCAGACCGCAAGAGGACGCCCACTCAGAAAGGGTTTTTAGAAGAAAAGAGGATAGGCTTATTGGCCTATAATCGCTGGATCTAGCATGTGAGGCTTTACCAGCTTTGGGTATACCACTTTTGATACCCTCCAGTTTTTAGGTATATAGCTAACCTTAAGGCAGCTTGTAAAAATTTTATTTATCCAAAGGATTATGTGATTTATAGAGTTTTGAAGCTGGGCTGGGAAGATGTTGTCTGGCCCTGGTGACTTAAAGGGCTCGAATGTGTCGATAGCCCATTCGATTCTGGCATTACTAATAATGTCACTGTTATATAATCTCAAAAGGTCTGATTGCCTTTTTGTTGGTTGTGGGGTACTGGAACATGCTGGAAAGTGTGTGGTTAACAAGAGATCCAAGGATTCCTCGCTGGAATAAGTCCAGGTTCCATCTTCTTTTTGCAGCAGACCTGGCGACACAGGTGACTTCGCCAAAATCTTCCTGAGCCGCGATGCGTCAGAAGTGGATTCTATATTGCTACAGAAATAAGCCCAAGAGCTGCGTTTAGCTTTCCTTAGGGCTTTTTTATAGATGTTGAGTTTTTTCTTATATAATTCCCAAGAGGTGGTTCGGTCATTATATTTGGCGGCATTAAAAGTATGCCTACATTCTTTCCTGAGCTTGTCTAACTCACTGCTCCACCAAGGAGGTTTATGTGTGGGGATTTTTGTTATCTGGGGGGGGCAGGCCTTATTGAACGATTTCGAGCACGCGGTGGTGAACGTGTCGACTAGTTCATTAATTTGTTCTCCGGTTGTCGGTGTAAACGGCGGATCGGATTCAATATATGTTGTCAAATAATTGTTGTATGTTTCCCAGTTGGTTCTTCTGGGATTATTAAGGCTTAACTTGGGGAAAAAGCGTATGCCCGAATCATCAACCCTGAAAATGCATTCAAGAGGTTGGCGATGAAAGTCAAACATCTGAACTTTTGAGCGTTTAGTGGGTGGCTACTAACCGAATTATCTATTATGTATGTAAAAATTTAGGTCCAATTGAAGAAGGAGAGGCGACATCGGGTCTTGATAAGACCAGTAGAGTTTTAGTTTATCAAGAAATGCGAGTGAAGCAAGACATGAGGGATGTCGTTAGTAGAAGGACTAAAAGGTATAGGTCCAAGATCAGTATCATGAGAAACACCAGAGAGTATGCTGATGGACTCAAAAAGCGTCCAATTCTCTCACTCTAAATATGATATGATATCACCATGGGATAGGAACTCATAATTCTGCCGGCGTCGCAGCCGAAACACTCATAGAAAGAGAGTATAAAGCAAGCTCGGCGACTTGCTCTCTTACTACGCGTGCTTTCAACTTTTTCTTTTCTAACGAGGCATTTATTCGTTTGCTTGTTGCTCATGCTAAACGTCATGACGTTTACTTCGTGTTTTGCTGCTACGCACACAAGCGCAAAGCTTGATTGTGTGAGTTTAGGCACCACTACTCTAAGTCAGTGTCTGGCAAAACACACATGCTAATTTTGCCTTTGCATGTGTGCGTTCAGACACGCGAGAGCGCTCTCAGTTAGCACATATTTGTGCTCATGCTGTCTGTGTATCGACGTCGCTGCTACAGAGGATGGACGTCGCTACTTGTATACACAGAAAATTGAACGGTGCCGGATACTGCTCTAAATCCACAACAGAATACGGGCTTAAGGTACCAAAAATAGTCGATGATACCGCTGAAGTAATTCTGTGAATCAAATTATCGAGCGAAAGCGATTTAGTAAACTGAAAAGATTTCCGTTTGGAGTTAACGAAATTATTGAACTCTTTCAGGTCTTTTGGAAGCTTATCTTATAGAGTGAGCAAATAAATATTTGCTGTATTGTAGTCAGCATTTCTAAAATTTCGCCACAGACAAAGTTAGCTTGGCCTTCTCGTTTAAATGATTTATTCTCAAATAGAACTCGAGTTATTCTTGATTCAAGAATTTCCCGGGTGATTCCAAATTCCTCTTAAAAAAAAGGTTAAGCCTAAGTTTTCCAGTTGCCAGTTCGACACCTTTTAAAATGAGGCTGGCAGAATTTGCTGAGCCTTGACTAATTTGTGTTTGCCTTTGGCGTGTTGCCTTCAAATTTTGGTCCACGCCTGTCGTGTGGACGAAAGGGGAGAGGGGGGGGCAGGAGGAGTAGTTATTGGTCAAGCTAAGCGGCTTAAAATTTTCAGCTCGACAGTCACCAAACGTCAAATGGCTGCCATCAACGCGGCTTTTTTTCTCGCTTTCTTGGGTTTTCTTTTATTTTTTTTTTTTTTTTTTTTTTTTTGGGTCGGACTTAGAAACCCAATTAAAAAGTTTGCATTTTTTAAAAAGATGCCAAACAGCAAAGCGGCGGCTGCCGGCTGGCTGGCGGGGGGGGAGGGACAAAACTGTTTGTCAAATAATTTCGCTGATAAGGCAAGTTTTTTGAATGATAAAAGCGTCGAAGAAAATATAAATACGAAAAATAAATGGAATTGTGACATTTACGCGTTTTGCCAGCTTAGAGCGAGTTAAGACTTGGGCACGTAGAGCGGACACTGGTCGAGCGGGGGGTGCGGGGGACAGTCGGCGACAGCAGCTGTCACAAAGCAAGGAAGGCGAGAAAACATTTTCAAGTTACTTTTCGAATTTTAATTATTTTTTGGTGACTCCCCTTTCGCCCCTTTCGCTCCCTCTCGCTGTCTGTTTGGTGTGTATTTTATTTTTACATTTTAATTAAAACGCAATTTGCACTTACTTAGAAAATCATTTGATTCCGTTTTTCTTTCTTAATGCGTATTTGCTTTGAGTGTGACCAGAGTTAAGTGAGAGACTAACTAATTAAGCCCTCCTTTAAAGCAGGAGGGGCTGTTCTAGAAGTAATATTGATTAAGCAATTAGCTAGAATTACACTAAATACACATAGTAGATACATCTCGTCACAGTTCCACTTTCCCCTCCCCATCACCCTCTTTCCATATCACTTTTTGCATATTGCGTGGCTCGCTGTGTAAACATTGCACGCCATCACATACGCAATATCTATACAGAGAGATAGTCATAGTCATACTCATAGCCATGTGCTATTTATGCCTGGCACACAACACAAAACACCAGACAGCCGGGCCAGACCAGACCAGACCAGACCCACCCACCTTACATGGGAGTTCTTCTTTGCGAAAGTGGGGCAAAAACCCGGGACATCAAATGAATTTGGTTGGGTTGGGTAAATAAGTAGCTATTCCGTATGTATACAGCAGAATGATAATGATCCCAACTGAACTCAGGGTCTGACTTTTTCATTGACTTTTGTTGACCAGCAAATGGTAGTTCCATGGACTATTATTATTATTTTTTGTTCCTTTTTGATTGACTTATCTTGGATATCTTGGTCAAATTTTCGGTCAAAGGTATTAGTTTATGTTGCGGTGGGGACAACCCCAGTTTTAAGCTGTTCAACTTTGGGTTTTATTTCTAAACTAGGTTGGCTTGCTATGGGGCCTTTTCACAAGGTATCACTATTCTAGAACTCAGAAAATCAAGTGGTTGCAGCCAGAGAAGTCTAGCGCGAATTGGCGTGACTGAAATCAGCTATCACTTTTATTCACGTTTTTAAAATGAGTTCAAATTGTACCTTTGATTTTCAAATAAAATATCCCCTAAAAAAATATTATTGAGCTCAAATTTTATATTCCAAATATTAAGACTCTAACCTTCGAAATAAGTACGAAATGCTTAAGGTTTTAAGGATTAACATAACCCAGCTTCAGCGTTCTTCTGAACCCACTCCGGGAGTTGAAACTGCTCTAAAATTGAGAAATAATTTGTGTATTTAAAACATTTTCTTTAAGTATTCATTCTCACCAAAATTTAGAAAAAAGTCGACTTTAACCATATAAAATAAATTAAATATAAAATGTTAAATAGCCCTCCTTTATGTTTACTGACAGAGCATTAACCATTATATACAGCCTACAAAAGCTTTTCGAAAGTGGAATTGATTCGTGTTCTGGTAAAAGTAGACCGAAACGTTTTGTTGTATGACTAGTGAAATTTAAACTCAACTTTTTTTTCGCCTGGGACTGGGACCAATAAATTGTGAAACTAGAGGCATCAGGTAGCAACACCTCATACCCAGTTTTTCTGGACCACGTCAAGTTCGCGTTTAATGGGCACATTTATACTAGCAACACTCAGTTACAACATCTGTTGCTGGCCAAATAAAGATGAGAGCTAAAATTTTGTAAAATTCACCAAAGATGAAGGGAGTTACCACAATTGTTATACCAAATTCCCACCGCCAATGGATAAGCTGTTAGTATCCCGCCCATAGAGGACTAACTTAGAAAATGGAATTAATGCAAAACCACTCGATAGAATTTTTTAAGATTTTAAACATATTGAGATACTGACTAGTTAAATGTGTCCTTAAGAGATGGTAACATGCATCGAAAAACCGCGATGGTGGGTACCACATTTGACAGCACCCTCCATCGAGGCAATATAGGCCATAGACTAGAGATCTTAGAAGACCAAATCGCGTTTTCAGTTTTACCAACGAAGCCTTGGTTTGCGGCTCTTAGGAATTTATATACTAGCAATTGCCTAAGAACAACATACACCATTTAGGTGAAACCAGTTTCACCAAAATTATGGAATTAATCTTATGAGTAAACTGCCTCACTACCAGCAGAAATACAGATAGGATCAAATAAATACATCAGTTCAAGGCATCTTAGCGTATCGCGGTTTGTCCACCTAAGACATTTTTAAACCAAATTTTAGTTTTTCTTAGTGGAAATGACGAATTTTATTTTTTCCCCGGCTCTTCAGTCTTCTTAGGTACACCGGACACTTCTTGCTCGATGCCATGTGGTTACCAAAGCAGTTAGAGCATTCCAGATCCTCTACGGTTTTCGCCTGACAGGCATTGGAGTTGGTCCAGTGTCCTTTGCCGCACCTCTCGCATTTCGGCTGCTTCGTACAATAATTTCGAGTATGGTCAAATTCAAAACATCTGTAGCATTGTCTCATCTCCGAGTTCTTCCGCTTTAGCTCGACGGTGACCCTTTGACGTCCCACTTTGATGATTTGCAGTGCTCCTCTGTTATTATCAGCTTTTTTCAGGTCAACAAACCAAACATTTTGTTTGGGAGGCTCCTCAGTGTTTTCTGGGACTTCAGACTGATTTGCCCTGCCTCTGGGGTTGTATAGGTTAATGACAGTGTGGCCCATTCCGCCGAAAGCTAACAAGATTTGCTCTTTAGGGTGGATGAAGCCAGATTACGTACCACCACTTTAAAAGTCCTATCCTCGGGAAGACAGAAGTGAGTATATTGAATCTGCTTCTGCAATTACTGCTGTTTGCAATTACTGCAGGGTTTGGCCTTTGCTGTTCAGTGGAGGGATCTGCCACGTCTCGGATCCCCTCCATTTGGTTGACGTCTTCCTCATCGTTGGTTTCCAGGGCCGCAAATCTGTTTGAGGGAGTAGTCTCATCAGCTCCCCGACCTTTTTTGGTGTCCTTTTTAGGGGAGATATACTAAAGCGTTTTTTACCGTTAATTTTTTGCCAAGGTACAGAGGCTGGCACAAATTCCGGCATTTTTCTGATGTCCTGAACTGGAGGAGAGAGCTCTAGCAATACTGGAAGATGAATTGGCAGGAGTATCTTGTGCCACCTGGGCACCTATTGGGCTTGAGAAGTGTTATAGAATAATTTCATTTGCGCTTTGAACAATGTTAGTTGAGTGCTTCCTAAGCTCGCCAATAGATGGCGCCACTTTGATGTGGCCAGTAGTTTATATGGCAGCATCCAAATTTGATAAAAATCGTAAAAAAAATATTTATAAAAAAATGTATGGTTTATGCTCATAAAAGTAAAATTTTGACATTTTTCTTTAAAAATATTGAATTAAAAGTAAGAAAATCGTGGTTATTGATCAAGTTATAACTAAATTGATGAACAGTGCAGAAACAGCGAGTTTTTTTTTTTTGGAAAATTCGATTTGCGCGACCTCAAATCGTCTTTCGAAAAATTTCAAACAAAATTTAATGTACTTTAAAGTGTCTCTATAAGCTTTCAGAAAATGCTTGTGAAAAACAATTTTTTTTGGGGCACCCTAATGTGCAGATTCTTTGAACCTAAAGACTTTGTGCAAAGTTTGGTTAAGATAGTTTAAACCTGACGTAGGGGAGCATACAAACAGACGGACATGGCGATACCAATATGCTTTTCAGAATAAGTGGATTTGAGAACAAGGCTGAAAAGCGTATTAATATTATGGTAGCTGAGCTGTGGTCCTTAATTAAACGCCAAAAAGTATGCGACGTGTTTTCTTATTCCTTTTAGTTCTCATCTGAACTATATAATCGGATGGAGCGTGGCCAAAAATGTGAAACAAAACAAAAAATCTGAGTAACTTGTTTTCATTTTGCTTAATTTCGACTTCATCCCTTCGTAGTACAAAAAGCTATCTACGACACTGACAGGCGGTCATGTTTGTGTCGGCTCAACTGTTGATGCTGATCAAGAATATACATATATACCTTATGCCAGGGTTGATCCACAAGAGCGAATAGAGAATGGAACGCTAGCCAGCCCTGATGAGCTGTTTACTCTCTTGGCCTTTCAGCTACGGCATTCGTTCGACTCGTGTATGTGTAAATAGCAAAATGTCTGCGGCGATTGGATGCTAAGCGAGAGCATCGCTGCTTCAAGGAGTTGGAGATGCTTCAGTCAAAGTTACTTATCGATTTGCCAGAAAAATGATTAAAATCGAATCAACGCTCAGCTTCAGCACTTCAGCGTATTTTATAGTCGGGCTTAAACAACTTTCTGAATAGTTTTACTTTTAAGCAACTTTTATCTAGGATTCAAAAAAAGAATGGTTTCTTGACCTTTGATTATTTTTTAGAAAATCTTTTAAAAATTCTTTGACATTTTAAGGTAGGAAAGTGTCTGTACAAAAAATGTTCGAACCCCAGGGCTGAAAATAGACTGCTTAATCGAAGCTTAATAACGTCAATTAAATATTATTATTTAGAAGTACCTGTATGATATTTCAACTCGATACGGTATTATTAATATTTGGCACAGTTTCCTCCGTTTCAAGATTCAGGTTGAAAGCTTCGATCCGGTGACTGGAAGCTGTCGGAGCTGTTGGGTTTGGATTTAAGTGTGCTAACTGAAACAAAACGTCGTGAAAAATTCTAAGCCAATCCAAAAACCACAGTAGAAAACGGTTCGGTTCAAGTGATCGACTTTTGTCGGGCCACTTTTGTCATCTCTGTTAATAACTGTTCTCCTTTTATGGAAACACGTTGCTTTGGGAGTGCATGGATACAAATAGGCGATCCGCAACTGGCCAAGACGAACGCATTCGACTGAGTTGATTCATTTGGAAAATAAAGAACAAGTGAAATGAACAATTTTTATCCAACCCAAAAATGATCACCGGTTGGCCGGACGCTCGTCAGTCAAAACAGAGGAAATGTTTAAAGTGGAATCAATTTAAGAGAAACAAAAACGTAGCCTAGCTTTAAGGGCATTTCCGCTTATGACTCCACACGCACTCACACACACACACACACACACACAGAGCAATTGGAATGACAAAGTTGCGACATTAGCAAACAGAAATTGTAGCATCACGACATCAGGCCCCCATTTGCCTTCCTTCCCACCAACCACCTTGAAGTTGCTCTTCCTCCTCCTTTTTTGTTGGCTTTTGGGCTGCTGTTTTTGTATGATTTTGCGGCTCATTTGGTTTTATTAAAATTTGCACGTTTTTCACGCTTATCAAACGGAGGATACGCCGCTCAAAGCTTTGATTGTGCATAGCAGCAGCAGCATCCCTATCCTTCCCCGTTGGGTCGTTTGGTCCTTGTATGAGGTTTACTTTTATGCTAATTTCCATTTCAGAAATGAATAAATGTGGTGGGGGCGTCGGCAAGCCTCGGCGGCCCCCTTTATTATTGTTATGTAAATTTTTATAGTTTCCCCATCATTTAGTTGCTTGTCCTTTTCTCCCTTTTTTTGTGGCCGCTGTTGAAAATTTAATTTTCATTGAAAATGCATATATTAAACCCCTTTGTTGTGGTTTGTTGTCTGTCATTTGTTCTAAGCATTGTATGCAATAAATAAAAATTACACGTTCTCTCGTTTTTTGCTGCCGCTATCTGACTTTTGTGATCTGTATTCAAGACAACACAATGAGGACAGGCCTAACCCTTTTTTCCATTCAGACTTTCGTTCGCTTTCTTCTACGGACTCCTCTATTTTTTTTTGTTGTGTTGCGGTGGCCTTCTAATTGGATATGTTCAACGTCCTCGTCGTCGCCGTCGTCTTTGAGACTTGGCTTAAAGAAACGAGAAAACAAAAAATGTCGTCCTGTGCCCCGGCCTGGGCAATCAGAACTTATGTTTACCCCAATTAAGGTGAACACGAGACCGTTTTTGCGATCCAATGAGTTAGAAACAAGATAAAGGACCAAACAGCCCCTGACTGGGGGGCTCCATGCATGTTTATGTGTCGCCATCTCGCAGCCAGACTCAGCCAAACAATGCCCGTCCAGGGACCAGGACCAGAACCAGAACCACAACCAGACCCCGGCTACTGAATGCCCCGGCAATGATTAAAAATTGTGCAAGCGTGTGGCTGGCTGACTGGCTGGCTGACTGGCTGGCCGGGAGCTGGCCGTGGGGTTTGAGTTTTCAAAAGCAAAGTCGCAAAATCCAAAACCAAAGTCGTTCGTTTTTATTGTCATTTGTATGCGTGGCCCATTGGCAAAACAACAGTGGAGATTGCCACTTGGAGGTGGAGCAGTCGAAGGGGGTGAGCGAACGGGTTGCTTAGGAGATCTCGGTGCGTGAGTTGATCGTGTTGGTGGGTCAAATTTGAGGCAAGTTCAAGTTCTGATCTTATTTAGGCCAGTTGATTGAGGTGAGACGACGAGTTTAATATTTTAAAATATTATACCTTTAAAATTTAATTTTTTATTATAATAATTTTTTCTTACGATGTTATGTTTTTTTGAGCAACGGGTATTATTCGAGGCTTTAAGACTTGCTCAAGCTCAGCCCCCGGTTATACGGACATCGTGATGAGGCAGTCCTGGACAGCACAATACAAACAACCCAACTACCCAAGATTACTCTACGAAATATGTGGACGATCTTTTGCCATCACGAAAGAGGACGAGATAAAATATTTAAATACCCAGGAGATGGATGACAAACTACCATACTTTGACTCTAAATAAACAGACATGGCAACCAACTAAAAATTAAATTGGTACAAAACATCAGATAGCAGAATAATTAACTATTATGCCAAACATCCTAAAAACATGGTGATAAATACAGCAAAGAGTTGTATTCAACGGATGCTGAACATAAGTGTCGAAATTTCTCACGAAGAGACGATTTCGGAAATAAAAACAAATTTTGACAGACAAAACCGTGCATAAATATGGACATTAAGTTGGCTATTTCTTCACGTGATATAATGTTTAAGAAGTGGAAGAGTTACAGAACTACATATCATCTGGACAAATTGAGAAAAGCCAACAAAACTGTTGAGAAAAAAATCAACTGTGCAAAACGAAAATTTTTCGAAGAAAAATTTGGTAGTGCTGTTGGTAACAAGGAAATCTGGAATCAACTCAAAAGTCTAGGGTTGGGCAAATCTAAGCCAGCAGTTCAAACCATATTAATGTAGACGATCTCAATAAAAAATCGGCTAGAATGCCAATTACATGAAGTCTCTATTACCTCGTACATAAATCATGTACTTGACACTGACAACGACTAGATAATAGCTTTAAGTTTTTCGTGTGTCCTGGAATCGATTCTTCAAGATTAAATCCAATGCTATTGGTATGAATGAAATAAACCCAAAATTTAAAATAATATTACCAGTAACTCTCTGTTATGTTAACCACATTATAAATACTGCCTTGACCACAAGTTCATTCCCTAATTCCTGGAAAGTAGCGAAGGTTATGCCGATTCCAAAATCCGCTGTAGAATTTAGGCCTATATCGATTTTACCATTTCTGTCCCAAGTTTGTGAGCATCTGATGGCAGGTAAATAACTAACTTTATGCACTCAAAAAATTCTTTAATGACAAGCAATCGGGGTTTTGAAAAAACAGAAGCTGTACCACAGCTATAATAAACATCGCTGAAGACATCCGTAACAAATGGACAATGATAATGTAACCTTTCTAACGCTTTTTGATTTTAGCAAGGCATTTGACACGGTAAACCATGAGATTCTCTGTACCAAGTTAAAAAGAATGTATTGATTTTCGAACTTAGCCACTAAGTTTTTGTCCTCATACCTCTGCAATAGGAGCCAGGCTGTGGTTACCCCTTCAAATTCCTCATCGTTTCTTGTACTCAAACGTGGTGTCCCTCACGGATCGATTCTTGGCCCTTCACTGTTCTCAATTTATGTTAATGATCTGCCTAGCATTTTGTCAAATTGTGAAGTGCACATGTATGCTGATGACGTCCAGCTATATGTAAGCCGTCCTCTAAGTCGTATCTGTGAATGTGTGAGTGCTTGTAATGACGATCTGATAGTGATTAAAAACTGGTCTGTGAAAAACGGACTAGGGCTGAACCCAACAAAGTCGAAGTGCTTAGTTGTTTTCAAAAAAAAATTGACACTACAAGTTTACCAAAATTGTTTATTGACAATAGTTCTGTAGACTATATAGAACGGGCAGTTAACCTAGGTTTTACTTTTAACAAGACTCTTTCCTGGACTGATCACATTAATTATGCCATCGGCAAAACCTATGGCAAGTTAAAGCAATTATTTATTACGCAGCCATACATACCAACTAAACTTCGAATGAGAATTGCAAAAACCTGCCTTATTCCTACATTATTTTATGGGGTCGAGGCTTTTTGCAACTGTGATTCTGCTAGCCGTCACAAAGTTCAGGTTGTATTTAACAACATTGCCAGATACATCTTTAACATAAAACGACATGAACACATATCCCACTATTCGCTATAAATATTTGATTTGCCCCTAAACTTATGAATGAACTACAGAACTCTGATATTTTTACACAAGATCCTTAATAATAAGGAATCTTCGTACCTTTTCGAAAAACTCACTTTTAGCGCATCGGTCAAAACTAATAATTTACTAAGCATGAGATTTAGGCTCTCTGTCTCTGAAAAACACTTTTTTACACACAGTATTCGTTGTTGGAATCAATTACCTAGTCACGTAAAATCTATTAGAAACGCACCGATTTTTCGTAAAACTTTCTTCACACACTTACGAACAAATTAATGTTCTAAATATTTTAATAAAAAAAAAAATTCTCTTAATATAAATTTGTAATTATGTTAGAAATGTCAAGCTCTATATACACACTGTACGGAGAGCGGACACTCGCCAAATTTCGAAGCTACAACAATCCTACAGCAAGAAAACCACTACAGCAAACGCTTCACTCTTGAGATGTTGTTTATTATAGACACACACACTGACAAAAGGCTTAACTACAAATCGGACACAGAGAACTGTGCGCTCCTATACAGACAATTACCGACCAAACAATAAATCAGTATCCAACTCCACGAAGAACGGAACAGACGTGTTTTTTTTTTTTGTTTTATTAGGAGTAACAATAACAATATAGGGTAGAATATGACAGGGAATGGATACAAGAAGAAGATGATGAATGACAAATGGAAGATGAAAAAGGAAGAAGACTCCGCTCCCAGTGGTCGCAGTACGGGTCTTCTTCGTGCTTAAAGCGGTGAAGATATGCCTTGAAACAGCCATGCCCCGTCAGCATTTGCGATAGGTAGTAGTCTACCTGACCATGCCGTCGACTAAGCCAAGGCTCCAGGATTGGTATTAGCCGGTGGGTCCATCTACCGTTTACTTCTTGGCTCCATCTGGATTACCACTTGGCTATTGTGGAGTCCCTCTGAGCAGTGCTTCCTGTAATCCCACTTCTCCGTTCTGCGGCCAAAGGTCGATGGGGATTGTGCCGGCTACAACCAAAGCAGCGTCTTCGGACACGGTGCAAAAACAGCTAGCTATTCTGAGGGCGCACAGCCTATATACAGATTTGCACTGTCTGCTATAGGAGGGTATCTCCATGGCTGGAGCCCAGATCGACCGTAGAGGATCGTGGAGGAGACCACACTTGCCTCTAAGATTGGGCATCAGTCTAGTGATAGCAGTTGTCACGTTTGATGCTTTGATGCTAGCATGCTCGAGGTGCTGTTTGAAGCTGAGTCTGTGGTCCAAGATGATACCTAGGTATCTAATGGCTGGTTGCGACTCAATGGTGATTGATCCCACCTAACGGACTCTTTTTCTTTTTCTTCTTAATCAAAACAACGTTGTTTTTTGATTTAGAAGCCCGTTTTCTGCTAGCAACATCATTATCTTTCGCTGCAGTTTCCAGTGACCTCGTTTAGTTAAGCTTCGCAACTGATTACCACTCAGAGGGATTGGTCCAAAAGTACCGAGCCTTGTGGACTCCTCCACTCACAAAGGTACTAGTGCTGGCCTCAGTTGAGCTATACAGACACGGTCCTCGAAGTAGCCTCACTATGATTCGGATCAGGTACTGTGAAATGCGTCTGTTGCTAAGCGCTTGAGGACCTGGCTCCAGTTGGCCGAGAGTTAATCTTTTAACATCGATCGATGCAGCCCAGACAATACTTCTTGGACCCTCCTGCCCATCTCGTCGCTTCTATATGAGGTCAGTGGCCAGTTTTGTGACTGCCCCTATAGCGTTTGTGGTACCTTCGGTGCTGGAATCCATATTGCTGTTCGGATAGTCCGCTTCTACTTTTAAGCTCGCTCCCAGTCGATTACATATTATCCTCTCAAAAATCTTGCCAGTCGTATCCAGCATGCATAGAGGCCGGTACGAAGACGGATTGTCGAGTTCTTTTGCCGGCTTCGGGATGAGGACAAGTTGTGTAGGGCATGTGGGCATAGGTTGCCGATGTAGCTTTCCCATAACCATTTTATAGCCGGCAACGAATGGCTGTGCGTCTGCTGCGTTGCAAAGGTCTTGAAAGCATTTGTCTTTACTTCGCCTGATGAGATCCCGGAGTGTTTATCGTTTGGCCCTAAACAGTTCAACGTGCTGGCTGTGAGATGCATTTTCTCATGACCTCTGGCTTAGTCTTCTAGCTGCACAGCACTCTTCTCTGGCTTTGGCGGCTTTCTCGTTCCACCATGGCACTGATCGGTGTCTCTGCCCTCCTCTGAATGATTTCGCCATCGACGCATCGCAGCTATCGTAATGGCCTTCGATATGCTGCCTTCAGCGCAGCGATTGACATTCACCAGTTGAGTTGGAGTTCTCTAACAGTTGAGAGGAGCATGCTCACGTTTAGGGACTGCGATTTATAGCTCTACTTGCTGCACTGGGTGCGTAGTTGTCTCAGGGACGGTACTAGCGATTTGGGTAATAACCGCAAGGTGGTCGCTATGGGTGTAGAGTTCGAATACGTGCCATGAAGAACTACGGCAAGTTCAGGACTTCCAAAAGGTCAGGTCTATAATGGACTCTCTGCCTGCTTGCTGTATGTGCTCTTCGAGCCACGGTGTTAAGAAGGCGGAGCGTTTAATGCCGCGAAGGCATCAGTAAACCTGCTCCTCTGGGTGTTCTAATGCACTCAATGGCCCACGCATTGAAGTCCCCTGCAATGATAACCAGGGGAGTTGTCTCGTACATCACAACTATATTTCCAATTATCGTTCTAGGTGGTCGATCGGTATGCTTGGGGCGATGTAGCAGCTGTCGACAACCCTAGCTTCGAAGGGGTCTTGGGAGTCAAATTGGCAATTTAGAATTGTGGGTTACAAATTGTATTTTTTTTTATCCGTTACAGAAGGCGCTCCAAAGAGTACAGTTCCCTCATCTAATACATCTAAGTTTTTTATTACATCTTACGATATTATTAATACTGCCTTTTAAGGCATTTTTAACAACTTTGACCATTGATATCTCAAAAACTTGAGGTGCTAGAAAAGTTTTAAAAATAAATTTTAAAATTAAATAAATTAAAATTATAAGCCCAAACTCCATATAAAAAAGTTACAGGAAAACTAACTTCGGCTCGACTGAAGTTTTTGTACCCTGGCAGCTCGTAAACTACAAGAAATTAAGGATTTGAATGATTTATATGGAACAGCCGCACAGTGGCCGGTTTGCCAGGTAGCGTTGCAAAAATCGTAACTATTGTACGCTAAGAGATTTTTAAAAAATTTCAAAGGGACGATTTTAAAGAATTTCTGAAACTTTAATATGAGCGTAAGGATTTCACTGTAGGTCTACCGGGTGACTCAGAATCGACTGTCAAAGTGAAAAGTTTAAAATGTTGCAAATATCACATGCGATAACAAAAAAAACATATTCATTTTTTTTGAACGATTTATTAAAAATGATGTTGTCAAACTCATTAAAATTAACAAAATTTAATAAGAAACTAATTTTTAACTATTTAAAATAATTGAAAAAATTTTATGAAAAAAAAATTATTTTAGTAAAAAATAATTTTTTTTTTAAATAAATATTTTTACTAATTGAAAGTTAGCTATTTATTAAATTTGGTTAATTTTAAGTTGATTACCAATTAAAATTTTTCTAAATCGTTTTAAAAAAAAAGTTAAAAATAATTTTCTTATTCTTGCAGCCTTTTCAGATTGTTCAATTTTCAGTTTGGTGAGCCAATCCTGGGTCACCCAGTTGACCTACAATAATAAACTTAAGCTTACTTGAAAGCTACTGGAATTCTCTACCACATTTTTTTTGGAATTTTTCAAATATCTCTTTCCATTCAAAAGTTTCGATTTTTGCAACGCACAACCGACACTCCGCTTGATTTCACCTAAATACGTAGATTATTCATGCATTTTAATATGTTCAAGTCGCTCATGCTCATAAGCGCAGCTATGCGCAGACCAATAAATATATTTTTATTTTAGAAATATGTATTTTAAAAAAATTTTTACTCTAGAAGTGTGAATGAGCGTGAATGTACTTTTCGTAATTTTGGAAAATGAGGAACAAAAGTAGTACTTCAGTAAAACGACAATTACTCAAAAACTAAACAAAAAGTAAAATTGTCTTATTCATTTTTCTAGAATATACATATTTAATAAGCAAAAAACCTTTTGCAATCGGAACTCGTTTGGTTTTATACGTTCGAAATACAAAAATTGATCAGTTTGAAAAATTGTTCAACTTTGAACCACTGTAAAATCCAAAATAATTGACCAAATTCAAAAAACTAAACATTATCAGGCTATCTGGGGTTCCCTTTATTAAATTAAAGCGGTCAAAAAACTGGACCATCAATTTTTGATTTTTGCAACGCTAAATTCGCCAAACCGGCCACTGTGAGCCGGTTGCACGATTGAACAAAAACTTTTCAGTGAATAAGTTAGTTAAGAATAAATATCATTAGTGGAAGAAAATACTGACTTTCGATCAAATAACTGCTATGTGAAGATGTGAAATTGGACCTTAAAACTAGATTTTCGACCAATCGATCCCATGGTCGTTATATAATAAAGTCCTTATCACGACCTCTTTCAAGTTCGTGGTCATATAAAAACTCGAACCGAACTGGCGACCTGGTAAACTGGTAAATGCCTTGCTTAAAAATTGAAACATTGATGACAAGAATATTGCAACATTTAATTTAAAACTGTAGGTCGTGACTCACTCGTAAAGTTCAAGCTTTTATTCGATTGAAATGCCACTGAGCTGCTGCTGCCTTGTTTAAGTGGTCAACATTGATTTCGTGACTCACGCGTACAGCTCAAACACTTTTTCAGCCCTTTTTTCTCCTTTATTTTTTTTTTTTTGTGGAATTGAGTGTAACTTTTCCACGCTTTGTCTTGCCCTGTCAAAGCACACTCATCGCCTGGCCTGGTAATACTCATTAGCCATAACGACCATGTCCCATGTCCCAATTTCCCATTTCCCAATGCTGTGTTCATCTATGGGCGACCATCAAGTGGGCTGGGACCCAGTATTTGCTTAGAACATTTTATCTAGTTCGATTGGCAATTTATCTAAAAATGTTACCTTTTCCCCTCCCCTACCCGCCACAGCGCCCCCTCTGGCCCTTTGACACCATATCGGTTTTTGAATCTTAATTTCTGGATACAACAACGAGAATCAAAGTTAACCAAGCAGTTGCCCACTTGCCGCACTCTTTGGTCTCTCTCCTTGCAAGCATGTGAGTTAAAATCGCAACAAATGGAAATTTTGTCAAGCTTGAAATCCTTTTATAATGACAAAAGGTTTCCACCTCTAAGCCGATTACAGCAACAACCACTCTGCTGCCACCACCCCCCACCCACAACCTATTGAAGGCACAAGCATACTTTTAGGCACCTGCTGTGTTTTAGTGGATCATTGCCAGGGGTGGTTTCTACCGCCGGGGGAGGGGGTAAGGTAAACGCATTTGAAACTTGCCTGGCTGAGTTGGTGGTGCCTACTTTTGTAATTAGTTTGAAAGCGCGTCGAGTGGATACAATTTGAAAGGAAAGAAGGAGCACTAGAGATGGAACTAGTGATGAAATGGTGGGAAAATGCCTCAAGGTGAGGAGAGGTGGCTTAAGTAATAAAGCAGGAAAATGATGGGAAAGTTCAAAATCTATTTTGTAAATTTCACAGTTTATGCAATCATTAATCTTTTTTTGTAGCACCCAAAAGTAGGCTGTGATTTTTTAAATTGTCACCATGAAGCCCTCAACGCGAGGCAACTTCAACCAGCTCAAACGAACTTGCTCATTGACCCTCAATCGAGTTAGCGACCTTAAGGCTGCCTTCGCATGATAGTCTAGTAGTCCTGCCTTTTGTTCATAGAACTTCATGGGTCGAACAGTGTGAAGGCAGCCTTATGGCGATAACTATTCCTACACCCAAAAGTAGGCAATTAAAATTTTTGAAACAAAAAACAAAGCCAAAGCTTAAAACTCTCGTTGGTTTGTCTGTTTATGTATGTGTAAATGTGTGATATAAATTTATAAATTGAGCAAATGCTTTTTCTCTCACTCCCTTGGTATCTCTTCTGCTCTCTTTGTTGCTTCTTCTGTTGTTTCTCTGCTGCCTTAGTAATCTTCACCCTCGCTGAATTCTTCAGCCCGGGCATGTGGCGCCAATAGCAGGCGCACCTGTTGATCCACACCGGGTGACTGTGGCAACGGCATCTCAGCTTGCAATTCATCCAAAATGGTGACATGAGGTAGCTGCCGCAGCTGCTGCTGCTGCAGTTGATTGTTGTTGTTGCCCGGACGACGCAAAACGCTCACCAGTGTGTTCCCATCCACTCCTCCATCATTGTCTATGGGCCACAGCTCCGGCGATTGGTCTCTATTGGATCCCACACGCAATATACCCGTGCCGTGCGTCAAAGCCAAATGACCCGCTATATTGGACATACGGTCCGGATGAGCCGCTGGCACGGCCACACATAAGGGACATATCACGGCCGTATAATCGCCACGATGATGTGCCTGCACATGCTTGACCAATTCCTTGCAATCGTGTCCCATTTCGCCACAGATGGGACAAGTGAAACTGTCCGCGCACAGGTCCGGGACACGTTCGCCGGCAAACAGCAGCTCACGAGTTTCACGATCCAGCAAACACTGAAACGGATGCCCATTGGAATGGTCGCCAGTCTCCACCTTATTCTCGTAGCACAGCTCACATAAATCATAATCCTCGCAGTGCAAGCACTTGTAGCGATAATGTCCCAGATTGGTGCTGCCGCAACCATCGCAGTTCACATCCCAGTACAAGGCCATGTTCTGGAATATAAAAGTACAAATTTTTATAAATTATTTTTAATAGAATTATTCCACGTTGATTTTCACAGCACACGATTCTGATGATATGTGAGAAGTTAGTTGTCCGGACTGGGTTGAAGCAGTTGACAATGCTTGCTTTTTTTGAAAAAATTGGATTCTCAAACTTCATCAGGGCATTTAAAGTGTGAAGGTTTTCAGCTCTTGGGAATCATAAAGCTTTTGTATTATTTAGACCTAAAATGACCCTAAGCTTTTGCACTTTTTCTCCCAGCGAATCTAAATCGCACAACTTTTGAGAAAGAGAACCGATTTTGAACCATACAGCTGTTTATATATACCTATAAATCGGTAAGCCCTACTGACTGACATATTATCAAGCCACAGCCAAAACTGCTTATCCTACAGATCTAAGATGTGACATAGACCTTCGTTTAGTTATGCAGGCGCGCACTAAGAAAGAAAATTTGGAAAATTTGTCCGCAAAGAGGGTTAAGAAGCCAAAGAACAGTTTTGCTAAGAGCGCGAAAGAGAGTGATCACACGCACACAATTTAGTTGGGTGTATGCCATTCATCTCTTAGCTCTCTGAGACAGATGACAGCTGCTACATGTGTTGGGATGAGGGGGGAGCGGAAAGAGTGAAGAGCGATGGAAGACGACGAGGTGGGTGGGAAAAGAGTGGTGAGCGGGTGAGGAAAAAACGGAAAAGCCAATTTGAATTAAATTATAATTGAAGAGTGCTGATGCTGCTTTGAAACTCATATTCCCCATTAAATATCGCTTATCCCAAAATTCACTATGTGCTCGTGCGGGAGAAGTATGTTCTTAGCATCCACTTGGACTAAAATATAATTCCGGAATTTTAGAGCGCCTAGAAAATTTCCTCGTAAGACGGGATGGACGGGAAACAACACACAATTTTTTCAAATCTTGAACGCGAACAAAGCCGCGTTTGGCTAGTATTTATATAGTTCTTATTAGAGGTAAGACAACATAATAAATTTACAAAATTCAGCGAGACTTTCTTTCCAAACTGGCAAGAGAAAGAACCATTATTTTACGCGCCTATGTGTATCAGTTTTTTTCGTACAACCCCTTGGCGCTTTCTTAACCCTCTCATGCACGAATTAAAATGGGCGTGGCAAAAAATTTTTTGAGTAGACATATAAGCTAGAGTTGACCTCAATATCAACTGACAAAAATTTCAATGTCCTAGGTGTCCTCGTTCAAGAGCTACAGGATGTTGCGTATATGCAACATTGGGCAATGGTGTTAGTTATTTAAAGCAGAGATGGGCATGCACACATATCGTCAAGCACAAGCAAATATAAGGAGCTGTCAATGCTTATAGCGTACGTGTGATTTTGTGCAGTCGGCCGCGGCAGAGCCCCAATGCACACGCTGCCTCGTGTGTATAGGAACGTCGCGACGCGCCCATCTCTGATTTAAAGTCAAGTTGATTTTTTTTTTCAAATGCCGTTTATTTGTATTTATGTATGATAAGACACGAAACAATTTTTTTGGGGATTCGATGGGGTTTTTCCACCGCATTCGTATTCCTTTTCCAAGTGGTCTCGCTTTCCATAAAATCTGCACTCCTCCACTGCAAACCTTCAAATCAATTTTTTCCATCACCTCCTGTACAACGTTTTTATTTTCATTCAAATCTCCATCATTTTCGCTTCTAATAAATTGGCCAATCAGACCAACTTCTTCTATAATTTCGTCCATATTTCGATCTTCTCTTCTTCATTATCCTCGTCAGCCGAATCATCTCAATCAAAGTTGGCAAAATTTTGCAATCTCAGCTTGAGTCAGACCTTTTGGGCGCATCTTAGAATCTGCATAAAAAAAAGTTTTATTTTTCAAAAATGACCACTATAGACCAATGTTGCATATACGCAACACGACATTTACAAAATTATTACAATCAAACTAAATAATATTTTCATGCGGGGTTTTTTTTAAATACTCACTTACCTTTCTTTATTTAGTTGTTGAACTTATTTTTAGGATGAAGTAATTATTTTAATATTTTTTAACACTTTTTCAAAACCACGTTTTTTTTGCACAATGAATTTGTCAACTGCGCTCTCGGGAGAATAGCTACTAACTGAACGCGTGTGCAGATGACTACCGAACAATTAGGTGTAAGCTCACTCAACACATGCAGCTATATTTCTGCGAAAGGTTCAAAACAAAATATGTAAAATAACGGTAGTTAGAGGCTCATAAATATATACAATGTTGCGTATATGCAACAGCGGGCATGAGAGGGTTAATATGTTCCTCTAAACATCTTCCCTTCATTGTTAAAAAGCTCTATAATTGTTTGTCCGACACATAAATTGTCTGTGATTTGAGCTTAGGTCTGCTAGACTTCGTCCTTCCACAAGTTGTTCGTTAACTGCAGAAGGTACAGGGCTCAATTCGCAATCATGCCCGTAAAAGCAACACTTATATGACACAAGTCGAGTGGAGTGGAGGTCTCTAATGTTTTGTTGTACAACAATGTCTCTGATCCAATAGAAATATAGGGCGGAGGGGCAGTAGCATGCCCTTCCTTGCCTTCGAATGCAAAGAGCTATGAAGCGTTCCATCTTCCACCAAAGCCCCAAAGTGAATTTAAATTTAGGGTGTTCACTTTGTTTCCAATAACAATTCACTCTTCAGAACCTGGCTACGAAAAGTCGGACACTAGTGGAATCAAAAATTGTTAATTTGAGTCTTAACCTTTGCGAAAAGCCTTCAAAGTTTCCACAAATATTACGTATACAACACGATTACCTAATCGTTAATTTCGTCAACGAGTTTTACGTATGATTTGAAAAGTTTCCAAATTTAAAAGCAAATATGAAGCAGAAATCGAATGTGTTTTTGGTCGGTAAACTAAGACCTAATTTTGAAGAAGTGAGCCCAGTTCCACGCTCATGTATGGGACCAGATTTTTAAGCCGGTGTAATTCGTTCGGGGGAGACTACTTTGGTGGGAATGAAATAAATTTACAAAAGTAAATAAAGATTTTTTGATTTATAGGTTAGGTTAGGTTAGGTTGCGATGGCTGAGAGCGTCAGACGCTCTCCCACTTAGGCCACTTTGGGCCCATTGCGATGCCATTTTTATTCCCTGTTAACCCTTTTTAGTACTGAGGGGGGTCCTCGTTACTGAACCATTGTGTGGACAGAATAAATTTTAGCAGAGCTGGGATCTCTAGATCGGATGTCACCGAGAGGTTGAGTAAGAATGGTTGACCAAGTGTCCTGAGTCTCCTTCTACTCAGAGCGGGACAGTGACAGAGAAGGTGTTGTGCCGTTTCCTCCTCTTCTTCATATCTGCAACTTCGACAGAAGTCCTGGTGAGTGACACCTAGACGTGCTGCGTGTCTGCCAATAAGACAGTGACCCGTAAGGGTGCCCACCAGAAGTGATATGTGGTTCCTTCTGTGACGTAAAAGTGTGTTACTGCGTTTTTGGTTGAATGTAGGCCACGTAAGTCTTGCTATAGTACAGGAAGAAAGGTTTTTCCACCGATCCGTAGCGAGACTTAGTGTTTCAGCTTTAATGTGGAGCTTAAAAGTCGCCATAGGCATACCTTTCGTACTCTTCTCTGAAAGAAGCTCGATGGTGGTTCCTATTCTGGCCAGTTGGTCCGCAGACTCGTTTCCTTCTATGTTGCGGTGTCCAGGCACCCATATAAGGTGTATACTGAAATGCCGTGCGATCTCGTTAAGAGATGAGCGGCAGTCAGTAAGAGTTTTTGCATTGTTTGTGTGTGAGTCAAGTGCCTTCTTTGACCGTGAGTGTGCTGAGGTAGATGGCAGCTTCCTGGATGGCTACCATTTTCGCTTAGTACACACTACAGTGGTCAGGAAGGCGGAACGATAAGTTTAAATCTAGGTTGGGAGAGAAAACTCCCCCTCCTACTTTTTCGTCGAGCTTAGAACCATCAGTGTAGATGTTGATGGCGTTAGCTCTGCTGTGGGGCAGGTTGTCCCAATCGTTTCGGCTTGGGATATAGACGTCGTAAAATTTGTCGAATGTCGTTTGTGGTATATAGTAGTCTGTAAATAATGGTATACCCGTTTGGTCGTCGAGTATGGTAGAGTGTCCCAAATTTTCCAGGTATCAGATTCTCTAAGTCTTAGGGCTGTTGTGATAGCCATTTGTTTTGCTACTAGATCTAGTGGCAGAGGTTGAAACATAGTATTTAGCGCTTCCGTTGGTGTCGTTCGGAGAGCGCCACTAATACATATCTCAGCACTTCTCTGTACTTTGCTGAGGTTGTTCAGGATTGATTGTTTCCTGAGGGCTGGCCACCATACTAGTGCTCCGTAGAGTAGTATGGGACGCACTACGGCTGTGTATATCCAATGCACTATGGAGGAAGAAAAACCCCCATTTGCGGCCTATGGCCCTTTTGCACGAGTAGAGGGCAATGTTTGCCTTTTTTATACGTTCATTTATGTTGTCTTTCCAGAATAGTTTCCTATCCAGAATGACACCGAAGTATTTGGCATTGTCTCCAAATTCAAGGCTTACTCCGTTGATTTTTGGAGGAACAAGCGTGGGAATTTTGTACCTTCTGGTGAAGAGAACTAATTCCGTTTTAGCCGGATTAACGCCCAGGAAACAAGATTTTGTCCACTGAGCCAATGTTGTCAGTTTGGTCTGCATAAGGTCGCACAACGTTTGAGGAAAGATTCCACATTTAAAAATGGCAATATCAACCGCGTATGCCACCACTACGTGTCCCTCCGCCTCCATTAGTCGCAGCTAATTGTTACAGTCCACAGCAGCGGAGAGGGAAAACCTCCTTGCGGAGTGCCTCTGTTCACACATCTGCGAGATTGGGAGTAAACAAATTCTCGATATTGTTGGCCCACTGTATTCCGCTTTATTTTTAGATCCCTAAGTTTGGGAATTATCACTATAGTGTTTAATATTTTAAGAACCATCAATGTCAACTTAGACTTTGCGACGAAGTGAATGGCGTGTTAAAAACTTAGATTAGAAGCAGACTGTTGTGGTAGCGCTTGTACAGTCTCTTGAACATCGGTATACTAGACCAGCCACAGATTTTGCGATACCTTGGGCTTTCTTTATAAATCAAATGAAATCAAGAGAGGATGTTATTCCGAAATTGATTTTGGTTTGGGCACGTTGCAGACATGTCCTTAACATACATAGTTGGCAGATCATCAAACGCCTTGGTGCCCAACAAAGTGAACACCCTTATTGTTTCCTTTTATCAAAGACTTATAGATTTTATAGATGTCACACGTGACGCAAAAAACGATTTCTCTTGGAAGCTGACATTGGATCCCAAAAAAAAATTTGTATGAGATGCGGTATCTATATATGGGCATTTCCAATAAACTCAAGCTATTATATGATCTTAGAACCTAAGTTTCCAGTAAATGAGGATGGATTTTTAAAAAATTTGTTCAGTCTATAGCAGAAGTAATCCCTAAAATCCCAAGCTGTGTCATCAAGTTAAATCTAAGTTCAGAAACTATTTTCTCATAACTTTCCCTACTCTTCAGCCCACTCTCGTCTGTACTTGAAAAATCCTCAGTTTCGTTTGTTCGCGCTTTGTACATAAATTTCATGCAAATTGACTAATTAATTTTTTTTTTATATTTTTTTTGCGCAATGGATTCTTATCGTGCAATGCACCTGGGCAATATAATGCATATTTGCATAATGCATACATCGAAGGAGTCAGAGTTGGAGCAGGACCTAGGCTAACCCACGCACTAGCTCCCCGCTGCTGCTGCTGCCAAGCACAAAACAACAATTTTAATGACGGATATTAAGCATAAACCCCCTCACACACACACACACACACACAGTCGGGCACATAGAATTTGCAATGCTTTCGTGCTTCCTCCTGTTTTCGTCCCCCCCGCACCTCCCCGCTCAATCCCCAGGCAGACTACTGACTGACTCTGTGGAGGAACCTTTAAAGCCTGCCAAATATGCTGATTGCAGCAATAATGATGATTATGTTTGCCTGGCCTCTGCATGCGCGACGCAAATTTGTTAGCCAAAGCGGAAGGAAGTCGAAAGCATTGACAATGCCAGCAACCCGGCGGGGGAGGGGGGGGGGGGGAGGGGGGGCTGCCCCAGCACGAGCAGAACTGCAGCCCAGCACAATGGCAACGACAATGACGAGCTGCAAAAGCATTTAACGACTTGCAAATGCGACTCCAAAACGTACGTCCAACTTGACTGACTGACAAACTGACTAACTGACATACAACAAATGCGAAAAAACTGCTGCACGGATCAGAGTGGGACACTTTAAAGCGTCTTTTGTATACCCTTTAGATTCACAAAATGAATCTGGGATGGCAGCCCCGTTCTCTCTCTTTGAAGCATGAACCTCTCTTTAATATCGCACTTACTAGTGTCACGGTCGCCACCTTTTTGGAATATTAATGAATTTGAGAATTGCTATGTACCTCATTTACTCTTTAGTTCTACGGAGGATGACTTGAGAGAGCTAGCATGATATTTCAAAGATACCAAACTCCATTCGAAAACACTTCATATCGAGTATTACAAGAGCCAGTTAAAGTTATTTTCACACCTTTCTAATCAGTGATTTAGGCAGTAAGCTTATCTATTTACTCCAGGTCAAAAATCATAAAATATCCACCAGAGTATTCACTTTTGTGCCACTTTTTACTAATGTTGTGCCTAATTTGTAAAATTGTATCCAACTGATCAGTTCAGCTAAGGTCGTTGTCGGAATGTTTCCAATACACGTCGACGAATTGGTTATTTTCAAATTGCATTTTGATTCAACTAAAATCAATTTTAATTCTTGCGTCATTTATTTAAAATATCTAAGGAATTCGAGCTTGAGAATCACAAGTGGTCTCATGTTATTTGGCCCTCCGACTTGACATTACCACTTATCATTAGACCAGAAAGAACTCAGCGCTTGGCTTTAACAAAATACCCAGAAATTTTACCTACTTTTTACTTTAGCATCTTCCTTTAATATAAATTCTTGAATAAGTTGCCCTTCTTCCCTTCATTCCTTCGCTTAACTTGTGTAAATATATTTGGGGTGTCCTGAAAATCGTTAGAGATTTTGGCAAAATGCTTAGATAATCCTTCGGTATCACAAAACTTCAAAAGATTTTATTATCTTATTCTTATTCTCATTTAAAGCAGAATAAAGAAATTCCCATTTTCTATTTAATAGTCAATGTGATGTTTAATGAAAAGTTTTTGATTATATTATAAGTTTTATGATGAATTTTTGAAATTAAACGTATTATACGATTTTAGATTATATGACACTCATTTCTACGGTTACCAGATCCTCTCTGAGTATAAGCGGATTTACTTAAGCAGTTGAAACCCACTGATTAATGTCGATTGGATTCAACTCGCAGCAAAAGAAGCCCTGATCAAGTAACCGCAGATTTTCTAGCCACCCTCCATATAAATTTGTAATAGTGAAATGGACAATGAAAACTCTTATATGAAATCCGAAGTGGATTTGAGAACAGACCTTAAAATGCCAATTTAAGTCATATTCTCCAATAAAAAATTTGGAAAAATGTAAAAATATTTTGGCGCTTGTCATGAAAAAAGGGTTTTTCAGGGTTTTTGTTTCCAAGAATCAAAATTGTTGTATTTAAGCTGATGAGAAACCCGTAGAGACTCTCAAACAACCTTTACATCCACAAAAATGCACTGTTTGGTGTAGTTTATGGGCTGATGGAATCATGAATCCGTATTTGTTTAAAAATGAGACCGAAGGAACTAAAACTGAAGCCCTTGCACATTTGCTTTCAGCAAAAGAGTGCTACGGCATAATTGATTAATAATTTTAGTCTGCAGCTTATTTCTGTCCACTGTTACGTGAAGTCAAAAGCCTTTGCCCTTAAGCCAGCTACGATACAAGTCTAAGAAGCCAACATAACTCGCGTACCCGTACCAATACTGGAAAGAGTAATCATTTACGGCGTAAAGTACATGTCAGAGATAGTTATTTCAGCCCATAACAAGAGTCCTCCATTCAATTTCAATATCCAGTAAAATAATATTATTACACAGTTCGGCAAAATCCAACTTTTTTTAAAAGTCCGGCATAAGACCCATAAATTATGATAAGACACCTTTGTAAGCATCACCTCATACCCAGTTTTTCAGATGCAGCCTCGGTTGGCGTTTAATGCGTACTTTTGTACACACAACTACAACAATTTTAGCTAAGTTTTTAATGGCTTAAGATAAAATTCTCCAAAATTCAGCAAATGTGGACTGGGTTATTGGGAACGACATATAAAAAATTCACTTATTTCGCGCAATCGGTTCAAGTACCTCCAGAAGGGATTAACCCTTAATTCTTCAATATCTTTAAAAGCGCACGGTAGATCGTTGTTAAAATCGTTGTCTATGATGGTATAATAGGCTATTGCATGTCCCTAAGAGATGGTACTTGACAGCCAAAAAACCGCGATTAGGAGTATTAATTTTATATTCACCCACGAAGCACTCCATATGAACTATATACCCGACGTAAAAATATACTGAACTGTGTTTTCAGATTCACCAACGAAGCTTTGGTTCGCGGTTTATAGGCAATTTTGTACGAGCAATTGCCTTGAAACAACATTTACCATCTCGGTATCACAGCCTTCCCCAAAAATTATGCAATTAATCTTATGAGTAAAATTCGTCGTTGCCACCAAGAAAAAGGAAATCTTTAATAAAAATTGTCTTTGGTGGGCAGTCCGTGGTACACCAAGATGCGCTGAACTAAAGTATTTAAATGATATGATCTGTTTTCCTGCTTGCAATGAAGCAATTTGCTTATAAAATTTATTTCATAATATTTGTGAAGCTGGTTTTACCTAAATGGTCAATGTTGTTCTAAGGCAGTTGCTAGCACAAAAATGCCTAAAAACCGCGAACCAAGGCTTCGTTGGCAAAACTGAAAACGCAGAACTGTCTATTTTTAGTTCTTGTTTATGGCCTATATGAATTGATTTGTGGATGTGTCTAAAAATGGTACTCCAATTCGCTGTTTTTTGGCTGTCGAGTACCATCTGTTAGGAAATCGCAATAGTCTATTATACCATCATACACAACGATTTTAAGAAAAATCTACCGTGCGCTTTTATAGATATTCAAGAATGAAGGTTTAATCCCAACTGAGAACAACTATAATGGACTCACTACTTGATTTTAAAACTGACCAATAGATGGCGCCACTACTGTAACCATTTCAAACTGACCTTTGATAGGAACTGACTTTTGGTCAAAACTTGAGTATCAATCATCCAATCTTAATGATTTCTTTGACAAATCGATAAGTAATGATATTTACTAACTATCTTTAAGAAGTACGAATCATGGTTGAATTGACAGCTGTTTGTCAGTGGAGTCCTTGAACGGGTGTCTACAACTCCTACATAAAACACAATAAATCTGTAGAAGAAAAATATTTTTATTTAGTTATGGTAAAATTTTAGTTCTTATATTGTTAAATAAAAGAAAAACATGTCTGGGTTCGCATCTGAGACCAAACTGTCAATTGACAGCCGCATTGTAATTGAACCTATTCTTACATCGAAACAGAACACACGTAAAAACAAGGAAAATATATTTATTAGGTTTTAGTAATATTTAAGTACTTATTTTGTTCAATAAAAGAAAAATATGTCCCTGTTCGGATCTAAAAGCAAGCTATCTATCTATAAAAGGAAGCCTTTTGATGCTGACGTCTTGAATCTAAAAGAAGTCTAACATTCTTCTTTTATTTGAATTATTTATTATTGTCGACGAAGACATTTCTTTGACAAAGTCAAGACGTGCCAGCACAAAAACAAATATTGAAAGAAATTAACAAATTGTATCTCCATAAATGCTGATAAGGACAAGCCTATTGTTCTGTTCACTACACCAGACCAGATGCCCGTAGTGAAGGCCTGCTTCAGGTACAATGATTTAAGTAAAATAATAAAATAAAAAAATTAGCCATTTCGAAATTGCGAAATAAAAATAAATAAATAAAAATCAGGAGCTGCCTGACCTGGGTTGGTGTTTTCAGGTCAGTCGTCAGTTGATGACTGAAATCATAAAATGATTGGGTTCTGGGCCAAGGAATTAAAATTGAAATCAAATTTCAAGGCCTACTTTGTCTTTTGAATTTTTTAAACCGGCGTAAAATTTGAATTCTGGAGCAACAACTAGAAATATAAATGTACTGTTTTCTTAGAAGGCAATTAAATGCCTTCTCAATCTAGTGCTTGACTTCGGCAACTTTGCATTGAATGAATCACTTTTTTTTTACAAAATAGCTCGATTTTAAGAGCAATTTTCACCACCAAAAAATATTGTGTAAAATTAATTAAATTGCTGGTCACCAAAGATTCATTTATTAAAACTACAACGCCACATATTTTATTAAAATACATCCGTGAATATAGAAGTTATGGGCATTTAAGTAAAAAATAAATGGAGGTACCTTAACCGTTTGCGCGAATTAAGTGAATTTTTTATATGTCGTTCTCAATAACACTGTCCACATTTGCTGAATTTTGGAGAAATTTATCTTAAGGCAGTAAAAACTTAGTTAAAATTGTTGTAGTTGTGTGTTGCAAGTACAAAAGTATGCATTAAACGCGAACCGAGGCTGCATCTGAAAAACTGGGTATGAGGTGATGCTTACAAAGGTGTCTTATCATAATTTATGGGTCTTATGCCGGGCTTTTTTTTAGTGTTGTACTGTGAAATAGTTTGAAATATTTCCAATATTAATTTTGCTTATCAATGTTGTTGTGCGTGGTGAACTTAGCAAAATCTCAAACCAATCCAGATTTTAAACCAACTTTTTAGTTTTTTGAAGCTCTAATCTCTGGATTGGAATCAAAGTCTAGTACTGGTAAAATGATTTCACAATAACCCACCTCAAATACCTTAATAGACCTGTTTATCCCATGGATATGTATATTTATTTGAGATATAGAAAATATCGATAATATTGACTAAAAACCAAATAGATATATCGAAATGATACTTTTTTAATATCGATACAGATATTTTTTTCAAATATCCTGCAATCCTAAATCTTAAAATTACAATTATTTTGAAGAACGTGTTCTGTTGTCTGTTGCTAAATATTACGATAGTGCAATGGGGCTTTCTGGTAGGTTCAGTCTCTATGAATGTCTTAAGTAGACGTAGATTATAAATTTCATACAAAAACGAGAGCGTAAGTTAAAGTCGGCTCTAACAGAGTTCGATATACCCGTTACTCATGAAAAAACGTGTTTAACAGTGTTCCTGCGTTCCTTAGGGTGACCATCCGAAAAGTATGCAACAGTTTGTTAGGGTAAGAAGGGAGGGTAGCGGGGGGGCTTAGTTCACTTTTTTGCTCATAACTGGAGAACCGCACATCCGATCTTTATTGTTTCTTCGGAAATTCGATTCATTTGGCTATTTACTAATTATCTCTAAAGGGTTCGAATCGTCTATCTTCAAAACTGTAGGAGATATAACGTTTTTTTCAAATTGCGGGGGCGGGAGGGGGCGTGGACAAAATTTGGAACAAACTTGATCTGCGTGCAGATAAAAGAAGCATTTGTCCCATACATGTCGAACCTCTATCTCTTACCATCTCAAAGATCTAGGTTCGGACGAACAGACGGACAGACGGACATGTGTATATCGACTCGGCTGTTGATGCTGATCAAGAATATATATACTTTATATGGTCGGAAAAGATTTCTTCTGCCTGTTACATACATTTGCACGACTTTAGTATACCCTTTTTACTCTACGAGTAACGGGTATAAAAAGTGAATCACCCTTCCACCCTTTTACACCAAACACCGCACAATCTTAGAGTGAGAGAGAGAGAGAAATAGCTACAAGTTATGGGACTTAAGCTATGAGTTCCCAAATATTTGGGCTATACGCCAGCAGCAGTGCTGATTTCAGGTACAGAGTATATTACAGTCGGGCTTGACCGGCTTTATTGCTCGTTTAAAATTGAGCATCTAGTTCAGAGTTTCAATTTTCTACTTTAATTAAATGACAAGTGAAGAATAAACCTACAAAAGTTTTAAGTCGAAAAATAAATAGTGTGACCGTTCTATTAACCTGACCCTTTTGAAGTCAACAAAATGCTAGATTCCTTTTGGATTCCCGTCGCCCGTCGCTCGTCCCCCGCTAAGCGTATTTTCTTACATCTAAACATATTTGAAATATTTGCACTTTGCTTTTGTTTACTCACCAAAAACCTGATGCCTTAGCTGATCTACCCAAAATTTCTGTTCTTACTGGGCAAAAATTATTGCATTGCGTGCATAAACTTTTCAACAAAAGGCTCGCGGGCCCCAAAAACGCAGTTCCTTCCTAGCGCCGGCTTGCCCTTTTGCACCCTTTTTCTAGTTTGCCAGATCCGGATGGGTCGGGGCCCCGTATTAGCAAAGTGAATAGGTTTTTATTTGTAACGGAAATGTGAAAATTATTTTTCAGTTGGCAGTTTGCGCAGTTATTGTAGTTGTTGTAGTTGTTGCCCGGTGATTTGCATAAGTCGCAGGTGACAGTTTGTCGTTCACTTTGGAGTGCCCTGTGGCTTAGCCGGCTGCAGCATGAACCAAATCGGCTTAGGTGGCAATTTCCCCCGCCCCCCCCCGCCCCATTGTTTATGTCACTTACGTGTTTGGAGTTGGAGCAATTCCCGTTGATCGTAGCGTGGCCGATCGACGACGGCGAGCAACTGAAACCGAAACTGAGTCTGAAACTGGCTGGCAAATTGTTTAAACATTTCCTGCTGAAAGTTTTCACTTAAACAACAAAACTCTCTCATGTTTCGCCTTGTGCTGCTGACCCAAACGGAAAAAAGAAATGCTAGAAATGCTGTCCATTGGTTTGTCACTTAAATGCCAATTGCAGGAAAATGCTTCCACCTGTCCGGCACACAAAATTTTCCATGCCAACGCCTCACCCCCCGGCCGACTGAATGCAGTCAGAGCATTTGGGTCCATTTCATGCCTGGCCTGATGAGCCACTTAATCGAACCGACGGAGAGTGGGACGGAGTTTAGTTTTTCTTTTTGAAAAGTAATCGAATGCTATAATTTCCATTAAACTGATTTCCCATGTGAAATGCCAGCCAAACCAACAAATGTTGCAATCTTGATGACCCTCGCCGCGGCTGCTGACTGCCAAAGAGAAGGAGCCGGCTGGGGGGGAGAGGGGGCGGCCAAAGCCGCCAGTTAATGGTCACATGCATAAGAGCAAAGAGAAACCAAAAAAAAATAAAGGAGAGCAAGATGCAGTCAGAGTTCCAACACTCCCCAAGGACCTGCTTGGAGAGTTGAAGTCGGCGAATGAAATATAAATTGAATTAAATTCCAAAAGAGCAAAGACGATTGGCCAGGCGCACTCACACTCATGCACACACACACACAGAGACACACACACATAAATAAATCAACAGCTCAAAGTGCACGGGGGCCAAATGGCAAATGCAACTTTTGCATTGCATACTTTTGCGGGCAGCCGATCAGACGCTCGTTGCGGAAGGGTGAGGAGGGGCTGCTACAGGCCACTCAAAAAGAGAAACTCATGGCACACTAATGGAAAATCATTAAAAAGAAAATATTTTGCTGAGCCATTTCACTAACACTTTAAGTAGTTTTCGAACTAGTTCGCCGTGCGGCGACATCATCAAAACCGCACGTATGCTCTCTTCCTCCGGTGTATGCTGACATCTCGCTTTGCCAAAGCGATATGAAAGCCTGACGCTTTGGTGTGGGTAGAAGACGAGACAGTTTTAGGGTTTTCTAAGATCGCCTCCTACAGAACCATTTTTACAAAAATTTGTTTGAAAAATTTTTTGTGAAAGTTTGAGGAAACATCCAAAGCTTCAACCTTCAACCTCTTTAACTAATCCGCCAGAGACCAGTAAACAGCAATCTTACCTGTTTGAGGAGTATCAATTTTTTTCACACTTTTAAATAAAATTTTTATTTTTAAATCAAAATTTAACTTTTTCATATAAATTTCAATAAATAAGATCTGTTGCTCCTTATTTAAAAATTTGTAGTGTGACTTACTTCTGAAAGAAATTGGACACTTTTACGCTTTAATTTTTTTCTTTTACTCTTATTTGCGATCCCTGGTTAAGAGTTCATTTTCCCACAGGACAAGGCATCAATGCACGTTAGCACAAGGCAATAATGTTCGGTTTTTCCGAGTGACCCGCATGCTCCGCGGACATGAATCCAATGAAAAATATGTGGGCGCTGCCGGTCCGATAAATTTATGCTCCAAAACCCTAAGTACAATAGTACTAAGAAGCTCAATACGGCAACAATTAAGGCATGGCATTGTGGTCGATTCTGCCAATCCGAACAGGCAAACAATAAAAATTTCAAAAATGAAATCTTATTGATGTTTGTAATTTTCTTGAAAACAAACATCCCGCCAATATATACTCCGATATTTGATGTGAAACATATTTAATTTCGGTACGGACGATTTAAGTAGGAGTAAAATTTGTTTGAGCATCACGTGACTCTGACGGCAACCATATTATGTTGCTGTGTTTGCTTTGTGCAGTGGCTCGGCACACACACACAATATGGGGGGCGGAGAGAAATGCAGAGAAGAGTTTAAGATCACACACCCACACCCAACATTTCATTTACAGTTATTTGCCTATGGCTCAGCCGAAAAATCAAAATAGAGAAAACTACCACAACAACAACGAGAGAACAATATAGAGCGTACTCCCACAACTTTTGCTGTAAACGCGAGAGGGAGATTGAGTGCTACTAAGTACTGAAAAGACAGGGCACTGAGAGCAGCATCAAACCGTTTTAGTTGTGTTGGTTTTCTTCTTCTGACAAACTGCCATTGCTGATTTGTATACCAAGGTAAGAGCTTCTTTTTGATGTGAAACATCTTTAATTTCGGTACGAAAGATTTCAGTAGGAGTAAAATTCGATTTCAGCGTCACGTGATGATGGTTTCATTCATATTTTGTGTTGTTGTTTTGTGGAGATTCCCAGCAAACACACACACACAAGAGGATGGACAGAGGGGGGGAAGCGAAAAGGTAGGAATGATGCTGAGGAGGGGCAACAGGGTGGGATCTGGGTAGGATCTGAGTGGGATCTAAGTGGGATCTGGGTAGGGTGTGGGTGGGATTTGGTTAGGATCTAAGTGGGAACAGGATGGGATCTGGGCCGGATTTGGGTAGGATCTGAGTGGTATCAGGTTAGAATCTAGGTGGGATCTGGGTAGAATCTGGATGTGGTCTGGGTGGGGTCTGGGAGATATCTGGACGGAATCTGGGTGGGGCTTGGTTGGATCTGTGTATGAATTTTGTGGGATCTAGGTGGGTTCTGGGAGTGATCTGAGTAGGATCTGATTTTGTTTCAGCTGGTATTTCTACTTTACTTTTTTTATTTTTAAACGATTGAGCAAGCTTGTGATTTGAAATTAGCTCTTAAGCTAAGTATCTGTTTCACATCAGTGAAGCCTCGTCAAAGTTTAGTACGTATTTAATAATCACACTTTTTTGCGATTATCTGTTCTGATAGTCACGATGTCGTAAACGTGTCAGAACTTAACTTTCTTTTTAGAGTACAGGTACTCACATACCAGCGACTTTCGTGGAATAGAACATTTGATTTCGTGAATCGTTCAGTGTCGAAATGGAGTGAAACTTTCTGCAAATTATTAGTTTATTACATTTAATAGGCAAAATGTCAGTTTTAAGAAGATTACCCTTCTCTTGAATGAAGCACAATCGTAAAAATAAGCGTAGGAATCCGATTGATGATTTATGGCCTGTTCTATTACTGTCGTCATACCCTCTAATATCGTCAATATTGAACGAGAGCGCAAGTTAAAGTCGGCGGCTCTGACCGACTTCGATATACCTGTACTCATGAAAAAACATGTTTAACAGTGTTCCTGCGGTTCTTAGGGTGACCATCTGAAAAGTATGCAACATTTTTTTATGGTGGAAGGAGGGTTAGCGGGGGGGCTTGTTTCACTTTTTTGCTCATAACTTGAGAACCGTTCATCCGATCTTAATAATTTCTTCAGCAAATCGATTCATTTTGCTAATTACTAACTATCTTTAGAAGGAACAATCGTCTATCTTAAAAACTTTAGGAGATATAACGTTTTTTCCAAATGATGGGGGCGGGAGGAGGCGTGGCAAAAATTTGAAACAAACTTGATCTGCGTGCAGATAAAAGAAGCATTTGTCCCATACATGTCAAACCTCTATCTCTTACCATCTCTGAGATCTAGGTGTTCATACAGACGGACGGACGGACGGACAGACGGACAGACGGACAGACGGACATGTCTATATCAATTCGGCTGTTGATGCTGATCAAGAGAAACTATTGGTCGGACTGATTCATGTTACATACATATGCACGGCTTAGTATACCCTTTTACTATATATAACGGGTATCTTATAGTGCTCAGATGTTGATGAACTTAGAAGGTATTAACATTAATGTATTTTACTAAAGTTCGAGTTCTTCTTATCCTTATTTCAATGTATGGAATATTTATGAATGAATTTTGAATATTTAAATAACATCTTCTGCCTGGTAGTAGCTGAATGCAATGTTGCACGCTCATCTTAAAGTTTCTTTTTTTTTCTTTAAGATTGTAGTGCCCAATTTTTTTGAAAAAAAATTCTGGATTTGAGGGCTACGATATATTTGAAAGTTTATACCTTGTTTTTTTGATATATATTTAATATGATACCTTAAATTATATGAAATTAGGTTGGACCCCTTGAGTATGAAATTTTTAAGGTCATGCTCTCACCCATCAATCTGAATGTATAATTAGCGTAAAAAAGCCTATAAAGTTTTTGTATATAACTCTTACGCAGTGTTGCCTATTATCATATATATTTTTCATTTATAACTATTCAAATGAAAACGAAATAAAAGTCTACTTCTTTGTGTTATTTCAAAGGCTATTGAAATGAACAAATAACTTCGATCTAAAATTTTGAATTCGTATGAGTAATGTCTTTCCTAAACTTTAAGGCTCTGTCGCGCCTATTAAAAATTAAAATAGAATTTTTGGATTTTCACAATCCAAATCCTATCAACCCACACTGGGCCCAATTGCCGATTTTTGGCATAAAGTCTAAAATTGATGCTGCAGAGCTGCAACGGTATATATGATAGATATAGAATGCATAATACCTGGAAAAAATTTGGAGATTCTGGACACGCCTACCTACCGCCCATATAGGAATGCATTGGATACGTACCGTACGGCTACATTTTTTCAGATTCCTTTTTACACATTTTTCATGCAGCTTATTTTTAGGTTTATTTCATCCTTTTTCTCATGCTGAGCTTACAATCACTTAATTGCTCAAAAACCCAGCTTTGATAGGGGAACCATCCCTGTTGTTAATCCAACGAGCGCGTGGAGAACTCAGCTTACCTACAGTTGAGAATACCGCAAGGGCCGAAGACCGCAGAAAACATTAATAACATAATGTTATATACATATTAAAGTTTATTTTAACATTCAATAATTGATTCCGGTTAGTTCCAAAAAGTTCACCTACAGAAGACGAGCACTTTAAGTTTTCTCTGTATATGGACAGCACAAAATAACACACATTAATACACACGTGTTAAACATTACCACAAAATGCTTATATCTATACATTCTACATACCTGGCCTTCAATATCCATAAATGCTTTTTGGCAAAGTTATACGACGGCAAGTCCGCAAGTTAACAAAATTTGACGGCAATTTTTTCCAACAAACACTTAACTCAACCTGCTCGATAGCCGAACAATCAAACAATCGAAAATATTGTTTGATCCTGGAGTTTGAAGTTTATTATCCAAAAGAGTCCCGTTTCCATGAAATTTCGATAGGCAAAATTATTTGTCACATCATAAGTGTTGCAGCATTTGTCAAGTCAGAGTATCGTCCTACTTCGATTTCGCTTACAACAGAAAAACCGATCGACACATCGATATACTTTCAAAGTAAATATGGCATTGGGAAGAATACCAAAAAAAGCGTAAAAAAAGCTTAATAAATAAAGAAAAAAGCCAGAATTCCCGCTGAACGCTGTTTCCGCAAAAAAGCGATTCTGGCAACATTGGTGGTGTTAGCTGTGAAAGGGTGCGAGGGGGTGGGCGAGGGCGATGTACTTTTTTGCTCATAACTTTAGAACCGTTCATCCGATCCAAAGAGGAAAAAACGTCATATCTCCCGAAGTTTTGTAGATAGATGATTCGTTCCTTCTAGAGATAGTTAGTCATTCGTAATATGTATCGATTTTCCGAAGAATTGATAAAGATCGGATGAGCGGTTCTCAAGTTGTGACCAAAAAAAAATAAAATCCCCCCTCCCTCACCACCTTCCTCCCACCCACAACCAACACCGCATTTCATTCAACAACGTGTGAGTGAAAGAGAGAGGGAGAGAGAGAAACTTAGAGATGAGCGCAGCAAAAGCTTTGCATTTAGCTGTTACTCTTGGTACAGAGTATGACATAGTCTCACTTATTTTATTTATGTACCTGAAGTGAATTGTCAGCGTGTTGAGATACATCGCCTATAGGCCTGTTTCATGATATAGTGCATAGCTTGGGGTATTCATAGGTAGTCGAAATAACTTTTTAAGAAAGTTTTCCATTAATTTTTCCACGTCATCGTAACTTGGATGTCCCCATACTTCGGTCGCATACAACATACCTAGCCTGAAACCGTCCCTACCCCACCACCCAGCCACACCCAGAAGCCATCGAGCATCCATCTTTAATTTTCCATCCCGCACAACCATTATTTTTGACTTTCCTTAATGTATTTCTAAGCCCCATTGTCGACACCATATCGTCTGCAGCCCTCAACCAGAGGCACAACCAAGCCCTCAACTAGAGGCCCAACGAAGCCCTCGAGGCGAGGCAACATCATCATCCTTGAGCGGACTTGCTTATCGAAGCCCAATCGAAGGCCTCCACGCGAGGTTACTATCTACATAACTACAACTCCAAAAGCTCGTCACAGCAAGCCACAGTTGTTCTGCTACAAATTGCAGCTCCTGTCAAGAAACCGTAGGAGCAACTCTGCCCTGACCCTCATATATTTTCACTGCTACCGTCGTCCCGGATGCAGCGTCAACATCAGCGGTAGAGGAAGTCACAGTCACTGGAAAGGAAGTTTTGTGACAGCTCTGGTCACACTTATCTATCGAATACCTAACATTAACATCATCTTCATCATTTCATTGATAACACAGTTGTAATAAATCTTTATTCAGAATTTGGTCTCTTGGAATCACTTAGCATAGCCTAGGTTATAGGCTTAAATCCGGCTCGAAGGACCAAAGATAGTAGTAGAAGTAAATTACAAAGAGCAACACTCACACCCACATTTCTGTTTTAGTCCATGGATCGAACTACTTAAGTCTTTGGAAATGCATAAAGAGGAGTGCATGTTAAATGCTTGGAGTTTTGGCTTTGCCCTGAAGAGTGACTCCCAACCAAGTCAGGTTCTAGTGGAAAGCTCTGTTTTCACTTAAAATGCCATCACAAGACGTTTTGCTCGTATGACTCAAGCTGACGGGCTTGTCAACTGCGTAAGCTACTAAAATGGTGGATTTGTGTAGGAAAATTGTGGATTTTCACAGAGAAAACATTTTGATAGGTAACCACCCCGTCCCCGTCCCCCACCACACAAGCAGTTAAGGAGTTCGCCTACGTGATGCAACCTGCGTCTGACTGCGGACTGGGTGTACACATGTGTGTGTGAAGGTCACGTGACTTCTGTCGTATATCGAATTAGACTCAAATGAAGTGCAACGAGCGCTTACCACCAATTCAAATGCAACTTAGATTTCAGTTACATATTTTTTTTTTTTGGTGAGGGGAAGGGGGGGGAAGTAGAAGGCTTCTTCAAGTGGCGTTAAACATGCCACACGCATCAAAGTGAAAATGCCGCAAAAACAAAGCTGCTTCGTGGACACCTGCCTCGCTTGGTTGTCCAACTGTTCCCACTCTGTTAGACCACTGTTAAATGGGCTCTGCCGACTTCGCTGCCTGGCGCCTGCGCTGAGCTTCCTTTTAGTACAGAGCCGAAGTTGTGGTACTATAAATTTAGATCCTGCCAGGACCACTAGCAGTGGCAGCAGCAACCATTCAACATTTTCCTGCCCAACGGAGCAGTTGTGCCCGCCCCCTCGGAGCGCCGTTTGGGTCTCGCTGGACGCTCGAAATTCACGAGAAGTTGCCCTGCGTTTTTGCTTTTGATATTTGAAATACTTATATTATCTTTATGAAAATGCACTTGTCAGCAATTTGCGTTGAGTTGGCAGCGGCAGGCGGGGCACAAACTCTTGACTTGACTTGGTTAACTTTGTCTTGGCGCGGCTCTTTATGCCAACGAGGGGATGAGGCTGCAGATGACTGAGCGATGATGGCTTCAGCTGAGGCTGTGCTCATTAGTGCAGCGCTTATGATGATAATTTGGCTTAAAGCCACTAGACACAGAAGCTGGGTGGACTCTATTGCAGTTGGGTATTTTGCATTTGGGGGACTCAAAGTGGTAGAACAAAGCGAAGAAAAAAGATAGTAATAACATGGCCTAAGCCAGGGCAAAACTTAATTGGTATGCGGCATACACTCTGTCTGAGCAGAAGAAGACGGAATGAAATGGAGCGGACGGGAGGTTGGAGGAAGTCAAAACTAAGCTTGGCCATTAATGATGGTTGAGTACTTTATAGGAGATCAGAGCTGCACTCTGACTTTAAGCCAAGTCTCACTCGCCTTGAGACAGTGAGAAAAAGAGCAGATAATGCAAAAACTAAGGCCGTTCTCAAATTATGCAGCAGGTTCGATCCGTTTAACCTTTTGTTACAAGCCTTGTTATTTATTAGCAGAAATATGTACAAATGCTTTTGTGCTGTATATTTCCATTCAAATTATACCAACCTGAACATTAAAATTTTATTATTTTAACGCCCTGAATTTTGCATGGACAAAACATTTGATTTTTTGACCTCACTTTCGGCCATTCAATCAAAAATTTACTATATGCCGTGCCTTGGTGAGTAAACGTTGTGAAAACTTTCGAGATTTAAAAGGCAAAATTAAGCAAAATGATTTTTAATAAAACTAACAAACTAGGAGAATATCTTGACAATTGTTAAACGGTAAGCTGTACCTAGCGTTGCCTTTATTTTATTTATAAACAAGCTGATACCCGGCATGCGTTGCTACGGCGCCTGTAGAATTTTAAACATAAAACGAAAAAGTGAAGCTTACTTGACAATTGCCATCTATGAATCTGATGAATCCTTGTTTAATTGCTTGATCTAAACCTTCTATTTACCCGTCTACATTCCCATTTTCAAAATTTGCAATATTTTGGACTGTTCAATCTTTTGTAAATACTCAAATGAGAATGTGGAAATTTTTCCGGTTTTTGGTCTACATAATAATCTTAGGTTCTTGAAAATTTTGCAATTTGTTAGATCAATCGGTTGATCTTACTACCCGTCTTTACAATAATCTACAATCTACAAATTTGCAATGATATAAATTATATATAATATATAAAATATATTATATATTCTGTAAATACTCGGACTATTTACCCGTCTTTATTACTACGTTTATGCTATGAAATTCACGCTTTCTCCACTTTGCAAAATCGAATTTGTTCCTATTTATGCAGCTTTAATAAATTTACAAATGACAAAACAGAGATCTGGCATTTTATAGCAAAATAAAATTCCGATTTTTAAATGAGCCACCCTGTATTTTTCACTGTCCTTATTCATATATTAAAGGCCTGGATCCAGCACTGCGGAAAATTCCTGTCAGGAATGTAGGGTCATTTTGGTGCCATGTCCTTGAGATATCGTCAAAAATCCTTTTTTTAAAAGCTTTTTTTTAAATCGAAATATCTCGGGAACCAGAGAAGCAAGAGTCATGAAATAAATTGCCACTGATAAAGAATTGATCAAAGTTTTCGAAAATTAGAAAATTGGTGACATACAGTGAAAACATTTTTTGCTATAATTAAAAGAAAACTTGAATGTGATGGTTTTGGCAGTTCGCGTTGGACCGCCACCTTGAAACTTTTCCTGGAATTTCCTCCAACCTTAAAGCCAATTATCAAAAAGTTTGAAAAAAAAATCGAAGATACGCTTCCTAATAATAAATTCATAAATGTATATATTCTCTGAGAAAAACTGCCATTTCATACATTAACAATATAGTTGGCGTAACCACATAACCTTGTTCAAAATCGTGTAATAATAATGAGTTCGTTTCGGAATTCCAAAGCGTCTTGACTTCTTTTGCTAAAACTAAACAGGAATATTTTTTTCAAATTAATTAAATAAATAAGGGTCGAATTGACATCTTCTTAATGTCTGCTATTTGAGACAAAAAATGACAATTTATTTATAAGTTGGTTATTTGTCAGATAGATAGTTTGATCTAGATGATGTAAATTCGGCTTTAACTGTATTATACTAACTTTTTTTTCAGAGAGAGTGCTAAAAAATTTTTAGTAAAAATATATTTATATTTATTGAACATATGCGGTCCGTTTTATGGTAAAGAAAACGATGCTTCGATTATGAAACAAACTCTTGCCAACACTTATTTAATGAGGCTTTTGCAACCTAATGACATATTCGTTGTGGATAGGGGTATTCGCGATGTCGTTGGTGAAATAGAAGGAAAAGGCTTTAGAGCTCTGATGCCAGCTTTAAAGGGAAAAAGCCAACTGGACACCGAAGAAGCAAATGAGTTTTGAAAAATCACCAAAATAAGGTGGGTCGTCGAAGCCTTTCATGGATCAATTGCTCAAAAATATAAACTTTTACATCACAATCTGGACAACAAATATCTCAAAGTTGGTGATCTATGCAGAATTGCTGGGTATCTCAAAAACAAGTTTGAAGAGGTTGAACTCAGATTAAAAATTAGAAAGCAAAATACTTTCTCATTTTAAAAATTGTATGATGGCTCCGAATACTTTGTCTGAAGAAATTGAGCAAGAGCGTCACAACCGAAGAAGAAGTTTATTAAGTCCATTGAATACATCATAGCTTTTGGAATTTCCAATACTCACGGAAGACGAGCTAAAGGTATTATATTCTGGATCTTACCAACTGTCGCTAACAGTCTCATACCTAGCAGAAATCCTGAATGAGGACGATAGATGTTTCATTCGTTGAAATGAGTCCCTCAATAATAAAATTCGAGGTTCGCTTGAGGCATATAACATAATAGCATAGATGGCGTACAAAGTTATTGCTGTAGTTGTCCCAAAGGAAAGAGGACTGTTGGCTGTTGTTCTCATGCTGCAAGTGTGATTTATTACTTAGCTCATGCAAGATACTTATCACGCATTATCTGCCCAGCAGCAATTTTTTCAAGAATTTTTGAGTCGGATGAAGCGAATGTTGTCATAACCGAAAATAGTGAAGATGACGAGTAAATAAAATAAGCAAATAGATATTTTTTAATTTTTCATTAGGAAGCGTATCTTCGATTTTTTTCAAACTTTTTGATAATTGGCTTTAAGGTTGGAGGAAATTCCAGGAAAAGTTTCAAGGTGGCGGTCCAACGCGAACTGCCAAACCATCACATTCAAGTTTTCTTTTAATTATAGCAAAAAATGTTTTCAGTGTATGTCAGTGTTTTCTAATTTTCGAAAACTTTGATCAATTCTCTATCAGTGGCAATTTATTTCATGTCTCTAGCTACTCTGGTTCCCGAGATATTTCTATTTAAAAAAAAGCTTGTAAAAAAAGGATTTTTGACGATATCTCGAGGACATGGCACCAAAATGACCCAACATTGGGCCAGATCAGTTTGTTTTAAAGTTATCTATCCAATTATAAAAGAAATTTCAAAATTCCAGACTTTAGGCCGCACCCCTTCCCTTATCAGGCTAGACCCTTTTAAGTTTTGCTTAGCGCAAAATTCTGAACCGACAGTTTTGCCCTTTTCCAGTGCCCCTTTTATACTAATCTGTGCACAGAATAACCACTTGAGAATTGCAAATGGTCTGCGATATGCAAGAAAGTACTTTGGTGTATACTTTTAGTTATCTGGTAAATTAGTACTAGAGCCCCGTAAGTATTGACTTTGATACTGAACTTCAACTCATTACTCACAAAATTATTAGTATTATGATCTTTCTGATCTGTTAGAAATGACTCTCAACTCAACTAGCTGAAAGGGTTCTTTGTCAAAGGGTAAAAAAAAAGATGTGGTGTAAATCACTATAAAATTTGTAGTGGAAAGTCTTAGTCATTTTTAATTGAATGCTTACTCGGAAGCAGAGAAGGTTGGTGATTGAAGCTAAGTTTGAAATGATCTGAAAGGGAAATCGTCTTCTGTTAGAATTGTCTGTTGATCAGGTGCAAACTTTAAATCGATATTTGAAGATGAAATAGTAAATAGCTAGAGGGGACTCTTGACAGCGATGCGATGCGTATCCAAATTACTGCTGCCCGCTGATGTTCTCATACTGCGCAGATAAGGTGCGTACACTCAGAAAAAAACCAAGAGCTTTGTACTTGAATCAAGTACGAACGGTGTCAATAGTACGGTAAGAACGGAAATACTTGATTCAAGTACGAAATCCTTATTTCAAGTACTATTTTTTCAATCCCAAAATACTTGTTTTAAGACTGTTTCGGGATATTTTAAGTACATTTCGAACTATTATAAGATCTTTTTGGTCATATTATTAATTTGTTAAGGTCTTAAATACAGCCCGATTTACTCTCAAAATAAGTGCAAAAAGGTTCTTCATCGAAGTCTAATAATTCAAAAGTCAACCCCAATCCATGTTTGAAACAAAAAAATACTTCAAAAAATAAGTACAAAATGTTCTTGGTCTAAGCCTATAAAGGTCTCTATATAATATCAAAATCTAAAGACCAAGATGTTTATACTGTAAGTCGAAAATCTACCCACACTCCATTACCAAAGTGTTAGAACCAGGAGAGAATTTTAAGAACAGAATCAACGTAACAAAATTCGCTGCTTTCGTAGCACACTTTTTGGAGCTCGCATAGTGAGTCTATTCTGTACTTAATCCAAGAAATTTTATACTTGAACTAAGTACGATCTTTTCTTAAATTTTTAGGCTAACTGTAAGTACGAAATTTACTTGATTAAAGAACGTTTGTTCTCATTTGAATAATTTAAAACGTCGTTTTTCTATTCTAGTATGTTTCGTACTTAGTTTAAGTACATTCAAGAACAAAACATACTTAAAATTTCAAGTACAAAACGGCATTAGTTCTATCCCGATTAGTCTAGAATTATCCCGGTCGTTTTTTTCTGAGTGTAGAATCCCTGCCCTTTAATCTGCCATGATTAAAGGCCCACTTATACTCTTTGAGCTTTGATCGAGAAGAGATTCTTATATTTTGAATATCCGGCTCGAGGGACCGTGAAAGTCCAAACCGAAACTCACTAAGTTATATGCTGCCTCAAATTGGTTAATCCAACTGTATAAGATTCTTTACTTACAGTTCAATCTTCCTGATTCTTCTTATCGTTCTATTTTGGATTCGACTCCAACTCCTTATTTCATTCTTCTCTTCCTCTGCTGAGTAACTGAATAAAAAGAGCAAGTTCAATTTGGTCAGTAGCTCATTATTGTTCACTCACTCACAAACCGTTTCAGTCTTATCTAGGAGCAAGATTATTGCAAGTACTTTATCCTGGGACTTCACACAAGTGTTTACCAGCGCTCTTGCTTCTTATCTATCTCTATTTGCTCCCACTTTCTCCCCCTCTCTCTCTCTCTCTCTGGACTAGATTGATTCCCCCGATACCCGGAGACCCAAAGACCCACATAAAATGCAATTGCAATTTTTGGGACAAAGTCAACTTTATTTTTGTTCGCTTTTTCCACATTTACATTTGGAGTAAGTGAGGCTGGGATGAGGGGTTGAGGCGTTGGTGGTTGGTTGGAGCTTAGTTCAGATTCTGGCGGCGACGTTGTTGCTGGTTGCGGCGACGTTGCTGTTGAGGTTGCTGGCGACGACGACGACGCTGCTGTTGCTGGCGGCGACGCTGTTGCTGGCGACGGCGTTGCTGTTGCTGCTGCTTGTTGTTGTTGTTGTTGTTGTTCAGCTGGCCACGACGCTGAGCGGGACGACGACGGCGACGTAGTGGCTGAACGTTACCGCGACGGTTGTTGTTGTTGTTGTTGTTGATGCCGTTGCGTCGTCGCATGCCTCCTCCATTTCCATTGATGCGGCGCCTCCTCTGCTGCTGGCGCAGTCTCTGTTGCTGAGAGGGACGACGACGACGACGACGTCTTTGCGGATTCTGTTGACCACGTGGATGATTATTGCTACCCTCCTGCTCCTTCTCCTCGTCCTCAGCCTGCACTTGTTGCTCCTGTGCCTCCATTTCGTTCTCCATCTCCTCAGGCTTGTCCTTCATTTCCTCTGCGGGCTTCTCGGTGCTCGGGCCCGGCTTGTTCAGCTCATGTATCTCGCCCACACGCACATTATGCACCTCATCGCAGGGCACATCGCTGTAGATGACCACATTGCCATAGTTGCACACAATCTGCTCCTGCTGCTCCGCCTGGCGTCCCTCGATGGAGCCTATGGCCGCCTGCTTGTCATCCAACTCGTAGATGTTACCCGATTTGGTAATAAATCCGGTGACCTGCAGTGGCTTCTGATCTTGGACCTTCAGGGAGGATTTCAGCTGGTGCGGAGCTGCAGCCGCAGGTGTCTCCACTTTGACGGGCACCAAATGCTTTTGCTTCATGGGCGGAGCATTGATGATCATCTGGGGTTTGGTAGGTGGCGCCACGGTCGGCCTGACCGTGGAGCTGGTCATGGGTGCTTTGGTGGGATGTACATCATCTCGTGCTGATTGGGAAAATTGTTAAAAAAAGACAGAAAAGAGAGGTAAAATCCTGCCTGCCGTTTGGGGGGGATATCAAAAAAATTTACCGCTCACCAGTGCGAGGTCACTGGCCAGGGTCAGGGTCAGCACCAACAGGATTAGCCCTAAATTGATTTTGATCATTTTGGCAGCTCAGTTTCTTCTTCTCGCCTTCAGTTGGCCAACTGAATCGTCCAACGTTCTTTGGCCCAAACTTATATCAACTTGTTGGCGCATAAATCAATTGTCTAACGGCACCTTTTTTGCCCATGTCTTTTTTTTTGTGCATAATTAACCCCTCGGGAGTTCAAAGCGTGTGCGGACGACCCATTTAGCCAAGATCGCGGACGCTCTCTCTCTCTCTCTGTCTCTCCCTAGTTCTGTTGCTTTCTAACCGAGTTCAATGGCTCAACCCAGCAGCAGCAGCAGCCTCATTAACATTTCGTGTTCCTGCCTCTCTTTCGCTCCCATCTAGACATTATGCTAATTAATTATCAAAATTTGGCTGGAATTCGGTTGAGGTTGAAGTTGAGCTTAGGTAAGACGCACAAACTTTTTGATCAATGTAACGTAACTAAGTCCACAAATGGCGAGAAAGAACCCTATTCTGGTCAGCAACTGGTTTTTTCTTACTAAAATAACGCTTGACCCACTATGGCTTACACATTGGCAAAGATTTGATGAAAACATGGTCAGATGTGGAACTGCTTGGCTTTACACAGCCCAAAGAGCCGCGATCCTCTCTCTAATCTGTCTAGGAACTTTGTCAAAACTCGCGCAAAAGTTCTTCTGCGTATAAAAAAATCGGGATGTAAGCTTACACTCTTGGCTCGGCTAACAATATGAATAAATGCGACCAACTATAAGCGCTCTCTCGTTTTCTCTCACACTGACTCGCTCTCCGTTTATGCTAAACTCTGGCGCTCTCTTGAGTCTGCAACCTTTTCAACTAACTTTTTTACTGTTTGCATTTAAGGACCGATTGACGAAATTGAGCCTGGTATGAGGTTGCACCCAGACCAATCCGTGCTGTGTGTTCTGAGGGAACACATAGAGTTCAACCTGACTGACTGACTGGTGACCGCCGCACAGCCCAAACCACAAATGATTCCTGGAAAACTCAGTATACAAAAATATATTTGTGGGCGGCTGCGGAAGCGTGGGGATGCCGGCCTTGGCACACTTCCACTCGCCACAATTTCTGGTCGTCAGTGAGCACTTTTGGGACTATATTTGCGCACATTTTGCGCATGTTCAAATGATCCGTCACAATGTGATAAGCCACAGATTTTGGTAAATTTAACATCTGGACAATTAAACGAATACTTAGTGGACGGTCTAAGTTTAAAACTTTACGCACACGAGTCACATTATCGGTGTTTGTTGGCTTGCACCACTCACAGAAACACGTTGCTCGAAAATGCCTGTCCTGACTCTCCAGGTGCTCGGAGACAACGGAGTGGGATCTGAGTGGGATCTGAGTGGGATCTGGGTGGGATCTGGAAGGGTTGTGGGTGGTTTCTGGGTGGGATCAAAGACCAATATAATCTCTAAGATGCCGAACGGCCATATATTGGTTTTGCAATATGCAGCTATTTTTTTTGGTGGCGACGAAAATTACGCTCTCTCCGCTCACACAAAGTTGAGAGCGTAAAAATTCTAAAAATAGAATTTACTTGCGTGAGTAATGCTTGAGAATACGTGTGCACACTTACAGGCGTAGCTGTCGCTGTATGCATACAAAAAAGCGGCTGGCTCTAGAGCGCTCTCTCTCTCTCTGGCTTTTGAAGATCGAAGAGCCACTTCAAAAGCCACGCCACGCCGTTACTCATCTTATTATTCTAATGTCTTTGGTGGGATCTTGGCAGGATTTGGGTGATTTGTGGGTGGGATCTGGAAGGGATCGGGGTGGGATGTGGTTGTGTTCTGGGCAGGATCTGGGTGGGATCTGGCCGTGATGTGGATGGGATTAGGGTGGGATCTGAGTGATGGGGGTGAGATCTGGGTGGATTCTGGTTGGGATCTGGTTGAGTTCTGGGTCGGATCTGGGAGGGTTCTTGTTGGTTTCTGGGTGGGATCTTGGCGGGATCTGGGTGGGATCAGGGCGTGATCTGGATGGAATCTGGAAGGGATCAGGGTGGGATGTGGGATCCTTTTGCCTGGAATCATTTCCGACCATATTAAGTATATATATTCTTGATCAGCATCAACAGCCGATTCGATATAGACATGTCCGTCTGTCCGTCCGTCCGTCCGTCCGTCTGTCTGTATGAACACCTTGATCTCAGAGATGGTAAGAGATAGAGGTTAGACATGTATGGAACAAATGCTTCTTATACTTGCAGGCAGACCAAGTTTATTTGCAATTTTTGCCACGCCCCCTCCCACCCCCGAAATTTGGAAAAAACTCATATCTCCTACAGTTTTAAAGATAGATGATTTGTTTCTTCTAGAGATAGTTAGTCATTCGTAATATGTATTGATTTGCTGAAGAAATGATAAAGATCGGACGAGCGGTTCTCAAGTTATGAGCAAAAAAGTGATAAATAGCCGAGTTAAAAAATGTTGCATACTTTTCGGATGTTCACCCTAAGGAACGCAGGAACACTGTTAAATATGTTTTTTATGAGTAACGGGTATATCGAAGTTGGTTAGAGCCGACTTTAACTTACGCTCTCGTTCTATATCAATTTTAAGCTGAAATGAAAAAATATCAAATTGACATGTTAAAAATTTCAAATCGATATATTTTAACATATCATAATAACATTTTGTGTATCATTCTGAAACTATTTAATATCAATTTACGTGAATGATTTTAATTTGGATCAGAAAGACATTATTCTCTTGTCAAAATGATATTAAAATATTGATATTTTAGTAATGTTCATTTTAATCAGGTTAATATCAGCAAGAATTTGATCTTTTTATTCTTTGTGTACAGTTTAAACCTAGGTTATTTTATTATTACTTACTTACTTCCTAGTGCTACAAGTTGTTGAAAACTTATGATTAGGGCACTAGTCACAAAAATACAAATAAAAATTCACAAAGTGCGAAAATTCTAATTGAATCCTTAAATCTAAATAAATTACACATTAACATTAAGAAAAAAAAAAAACATTGTGAAAAAGAAATTGATATTATGGTAGATTATATTATTTATGTGCTAAGCTTTCTAATTGTCTTTACATCATGCGGCAGATTGTTCCATAGGCGAACAGCATATATATAAAAATGTTTTTCGGATGAGGATAATCTATGTCTTAAGCAAACAATATTATTAGTACGTCGTGATGCTGAGAATTCCAGTTTTTCATACAGGTACTTTGGTTCTTTGGTACTAATAAGCTTATGTAGAAATATCAATGCTCTATATTGTATCCAACTATCTAAATTTAGGTCAAAAAGCTTTTTGGAGTAATTTGAAACATGGTCAGTTGACTTTAGGTCAAAAACGTATCTAGCTATGTTGTTGAAGGCTACATTTAGCTTGTGTTTGCTAGCTGCATCACAGTTGCCAAAAATTTTCACTCCGTAGAAGTGACAGGGAGTCAAACAGGTCTTAGCTATTAAAAGTCTTATATGCGTAGGAAGAAAGTGCTGTGTGAGATACAGTAGTCTGAGGGATCCGTATATTTTGCCTGCAGCCTTAATAATATGATCACTCCAGGAAAGAGTTTGATTAAGCGTTATACCTAGATTGCATACTTTTTCTTCATAGTCTATTGCATTATTCTCAATTTTTATAATTGTGCAATTCTCCTGTTTCTAATGTTTTTTTGTGTATTACAACACATTTCGATTTTATCGAATTTAAGCCTAGTCCATTCTTGTTTGACCACTCACTAACTTTAGATAACTCACTGTTGGACACAGTAACACATTCCTTAATTTTGGACAATGGACGACAGACATACATTTGAACATCATCAGCATACATATGAACTACACACTCTGACAAAACATCTGGGAGATCATTTACATAAATAGAATATAACAATGGACCAAGAACTGATCCCTGAGGGACTCCACGCTTAAGGGACAGAAATGACGAAGAGGCGGACGATGTAACAACAGCTTGACGCCTATTGGTTAAGTAGGATCGCAATAGTTTTTGTGCAGTACTTGAGAAGCAATAGAGACTTTTCACTTTCGTGCATAATATGTCATGGTTGATGGTATCAAAAGCTTTGCTATAATCAAGCAGTGTCAGAAAAGTAACATTGCCATCATCCATGTTTTTTCTGATGTCCTCAACTATATTTAGTATAGCTGTTGTGCAGCTCCTATTTTTCCTAAACCCGGATTGATTATCACTCAGAAGGTGGTTGCTAAGCATGAAATCGTTAATTTGACTGGCCATCAAATTCTCGAAAACCTTTGCAATAAATGGTAGAATTGAAATTGGCCAAAAGTCTCCATTAGTTTTTGGAGTAGCAAGTATTTTTGCCACTTTCCAACTGTCTGGAAAAACCGAGGTAGTCAGGGCGGTATTTATAATGTGGGTAATATGAGGTAGAATTCCAGGTAAGATAATTTTCAAAAATGTTGGACTTACTTTATCCAGGCTTACTGCGTTAGATTTAACATTGAAAATAGACGCTAAAACATCACATTGACTTACACATGCAAAATAAAAATAAAAATAAACGTTATGGATTCTTAAAAGCCCCTGTTATAGTTCTTCAGACAAACTTTTCTTAATATCTTTTTCTAACGCATCTTTTTGGGCCCTTAGAGCACGGAACGTCCCCTGATCTGCCCCATAACTCCGACCAGTTTTGACCAAGTTTGATGAAAATGAATCTTATGAATATGTTGTAAGCAGTATAACACTTCTATAACCCAAGTATTCAAGTATATAGCCTGAATCTCCTACCAATTTAGACCTTAGTAAATAAAAGTAAACGTTATGGACTCTTAGGAACCAGTTTTATACTTTGTCAGCCCGACCTTTTTATAAAGTATTTGCCTATAGCTCCGACAAATACTGACCAAGGTTGATGAAAATTAATGCTATGAATTCCTACTTCTTCAAGTCGACTTTTCCCAAAATTGATAAATAAAGAACATTTTTTGTATAAAAACATTACATTTGACATTAATTTTGATAAACAAATAAGTAAGAGTGTTGCGGTCGAGTGACCCGACAGCAAAATACCCTGTTCCAATAAATATGGTTCCAATAGCTTTGAATGAGCAGCGCACCTTTTTTTTTTAAATTTATTTCAATAAAAATTCAATAAATAATTGTGGTATACAGAATAGATAGATGTTGGGCCTAACTGAATATATATATCAAGTCACTAGGTTCAAACTTAAAATTTGTATCTCTGGGTACGGTATACACCTAGGACACCATACATGCAAAAACATGTGGCTCCATCAATTACAGTCTCTGAGATCGACAGACAGACAGACAGACAGACGGACATGGCTAAATCGACTCGGCTGTTGATGCTGATCAAGAATACATATACCATATAGGTTCGGAAACGTTTCCTTCTCTCTGTTACATACATTTTTTTAGGAACAGGGTTTAAAAAGAGCTGAAGGGTACCTAAAGATATCGAATTTTCTGCTGTTGTTTTGGCATTCCTCCTGAGCAATTGATTCTATTTAGATTAGAAATAGACTAAACAATGTGAAAATAATCCTTCTTCCTCTTACTTCTGCACTCAAGCAAAATCTCAAATGGGCTAACCCGTAACTTGATCATTCAATTTGACTCCCTCGTTTTATGTTCGTACAATAAATAAATATTCCATTCTGCTGCCCAAGTGCTAATTATGTGCTTGATTGTTGATATTTCCCATTTAAGAATTTACACACAATACAGATTCACTTTGAGTAACATGTTTATGTTTGATTGTTGTTTATTTGATAACAAATACAAATAAAAAAAAAACTTTCACTATCAAAAAATATATACAAAAAAAAATGATTTAATGCTTTTGCTTTTGTCGCTCATTGTAGGCGCGCAGGGCATCCGCCAGCTCTGAATGGCCGCCGCGCTCCTCTTTGTCCCGCTTGCGTTCCTGTTGCTTTCTCAGCTGCTTGCACAGTTTCTTTAGCTTCTTGCGTTCCTTCTTTGAGGATTTGCGTTCATGGCTACCGTCGTCTTCCTCGGAGGATGAGGAATCACCGCGTTTCCGGCGACGACTTAGCTCGGAGCATTGCTGAAGCAGCTTTTTGACCTCGGCTTCGTCTTCTTCAGGCTTGGGAGTGGTGGTGGTGGTGGTTGTGGTTGTGCTGGTGGAAGTGGTGGGCTTGGGAGTGGTGGTGGTGGTGGAGGTTGTTGTGGTGCTTTCCTTCTTCTCCTCCTCAGGCTTGGGAGTGGTGGTGGTGGTGGTTGTGGTGGAGGTTGTGGTTGTGGTACTTTCACTCTTCTTTGCCTCTTCCTCGGGCTTGGGTGTAGTTGTTGTGGTTGTTGTTGTAGTACTGCTGCTGGGATCGGCACTTGTGGTACTGGAACCCTCCTGCGGGTACGCCAGACTGCTCCAATAGCAACAGTTGACCAACAACAGGCCCAGTATTAAAGCTTTTGTACGCATTTTGCCGAACAGTTCTATCCAAACTAAATTGAGTTCATGTCCCAGCATACGCTTATATAGGTGGAACGGCACTTAGCAGGTCTCGAGGCACCCAAACTACGTACATCACGTCATTGGGCGACGACAACGACGGCGCGACGGCGGCAACTGGTTTGATTGTTATTATTTATTCAATTTTTATGTATATTGTTTGTCTACGGGGATTTTTCTAGTTTTTTGCTAAGCTCGGCAAAGAAGTAAACCGAGAAGTCCATTGGTTTAGGGGGGGGGCGAAAATATAAGATTTGGTAGAGTAAATATTTTAGTTTTACTTTCTCTTTGATTTATAAGTGAGTTGGTTTTCTTTACAGACTAGTTTGCTTTGTGTGAATTTAGTTGAATTTTTCTCATTTTTTGTAAAATAGTTGTTTGCAGAGTTAAAGCTGAGAGCGCGAAAGAGGGAGAGAGAGTGCGAGGCTGAAAATGTGTCCATCTCTCTCTGACACAGAGTGATGCAAGACTTCGAGCCCCAAATTTGTGGCTGGAGAACTCTGAGCTAGAAAGAACCTTAACTATCATCTTGATAAGGGTTATTTTTAGGAACGGACGCTTTCAAGCCTGCAGCATCACGGGTTCCTTTGGCCTCCGAACCACATATAGTGTACAATCATATCGTTAAGGTATATTTACGCGCACTTTTATTTAAAATAAATTACTTTCAGGTCTAATTTCTAGATTCAAACAAATTTTTATCACTTGGACGTGTTGCTTAAACTGCGATTTCAGTCTTAAAGAATCATAAAGCTTCTCAGACATAGCTTGACCAATTTAAAGCAGCGATTGTCACGCCTGGCCCGCAAGGGCCGAACACACCGACATCGCTATTCACAGCGACTCGAAGAGTGCAGTCCTCCTCCTCTTCGCTCCCCTTTACAAATGCTGATTTAAAGTCAGTTGATTTCACTCTCAGTCAAAATCAAAAATTATACAATGAAAAGGGTTTCATGTCTATTTAACACAAAACAATTTTAACACGTCAATTCAACACACGTCATTTCAACACGAAACAATTTCAGCACTAGTCAATTCAATAAGCAACAATTCAACATAACACAAATTCGACACTAGGAATTTCAACACATTGCTATTTTAACAAAATACAAGTTCAACACAAGCATATTTAATCATTCGTCAATTCAACACACAACTACTTAAACACAAAAACGTTAATTTACAGTAAACCTATGACCTTTAAGACAGGAATTAATTGATGTGATATAAAATGTTTAGCTATTTGCAAGAATAAACATGAAAGTTTATTCCTTCACACGTCATTTCATCACAAAATTTCAAAGTAAATACTCATCAATGTAAAAATCAGAAGAACTACGAAAAAAGTATATTTGCGGCGCAATATTTCTATGTTAAGGCCTATTCTCAGATGACATAAATATTATTTTCGTATGTAAATTGACGACTTGTGATAAAATTGTGATAAAATTGTCTTCTGATAAATTTGTTCCTGTACTGAATTGACGATTGTTAAAATTAAACTGTCTTGCAAATCGTTGTGTTTTTTCGACATGTGTTGAATTGACGTGTGTTTAATTTCAATGTGATAAAATTGTTTTGGTTTTTTGTTTGCGTTGAAATTCCTTGTGTTAATTTTGTGTTGTGATGAACTTTTGTGTTGAGTGAAAAATAGACGTGTCACCAATGAATAGAGCGGACATATCGGTATAGATCAGGGGTGCTCAAGCTCATTCCGCAAGTTAGTCATTCGTTGTTGTTTGAAGCAAAGGAAGCTGTGGCGCGTATACGGGCGACGGACGTTATAAGCCCATAAAAACCAACAACAAATTCATATGCGGGTTCTGCTCGCTTTCTTTTCGAGTTAATGTTTTATTGTTGTGGCATCTGGTTTTATAGAGCAACAACAAATTTATAAGTGTTCTCCCTTCTCGTTCTCTCCGAGCAAAGGCTTTGTTGTTGTCTGGTTTCTCTTTTTGATTCTTGTGGTTGTTTTTGCTTGAGATATATTTTGTACATTTGTATTTGTTTTCACGCAGACGGAAGCTTATTCTGGGCACCCCTGGAGTAGATATTTTTTGCTTCCACTCACACCCATAATTGAGCGAGCGATTTTCAAAACTTTAGCCCTTCATTTTTACTGTCAAACTGAGCTCGCTGTGCATTTGAGTGAAAGCTATTGCACACTTGACCAGTTATCATATGATTGCAAAAATTTACGTGTAATTATCAGGGTATTTTCGGTGCTTTAATTGCCATATTCGTGCGAACTGTCTGATTTATTGCTTCTTATTTGTATATTTTTGAAATTCTGTTTGGTCACCTTCTCGTGTATCTGTCGGTTGGTCATTAACGCTTCAGCGAGCTGCCCGTTTCTATACACAAATATTGATACTTTTTTCCATATTTTTATTTTTTTTTTTTTTTTTTTTGCTGCAGCTGGCTTATAATGCCGCTAATTGTTTATCAATTACAATTGTTAATTGTTTAATGCGCCGGCAAAGTGGCGCTTTATGTCGTTTTTACAAAATCCAATATAAAAACAAAAAACAACCAGAAGGAGCATCAGCACATGGCAGCGTTTCAATATTTGAGACGATTACTTGCTCACTTTTTTTGTCACTTTTGTCATTTGTTCAAGTAATTGAATAAAAAACGTAAACAGTAGAGAGTGAGAGGCGGAGAGGGGGGGTCGGGGGTCGGGGGAGGTGAAAAACAAGTAATTAAAAAGCGCAGTAGGGAAAGATACGGCTGAGCCTTCATGCGGCTCCTCCCCCACCAACGTGTGCAACAATTTTTAATGAAACAGAGAGAATATGTTAATTGCGTGTGAAACCGCTGCGTCGAGTTGCCACTCGCGATATACTCTCGTACTTACTCGTACGCTTTTATTTATTATTATTATTTATATTATATTTCTGTGTAGTATTTACACAGCAGACGAAACGCTGAATGTATTCCCCCCGGAGGGGAAACTGCGTTAAGTGTGGGTGGCTGGGTAGAGTGTGGGGGCGGGGTGTGGGGCTTATCAAAGCACTGCCTTGACCTGGCTTAACATGTACGAGTGTGCTAAGGCTTTGTTAGAGTGATTATGCGTGAGGAAATTTAAGACTCTTGGAGAAAAGTTATATATTCCAAAAAAAAAATAAACAAGGAAGAGAGTCGATCAAGTTGGACTGTACTTCACCAAAAGATGGCGCCACTACTTGATTTTCAAAACTGACCAATAGATCTGGCCATTCCAAAAATTCAGTTGAACCCATAACTAAAACTATGCAGCCCTGTTTCTAGAGATGGAACTTCAATTGGAACAGTTTCTGTTCTGACTAGATTTACAAGACACATAAGAAAATAAAATCTCTTGAAGTACCAGAACCCCAACGGATGTTTTTGACCACACACCCCCGTATAATAATCAAAACACATTAAAAATGTTGTGAAAATGTTACAATTTTTTTTTATTTCCCATTTACCCGTCTATTCAGTTCACATTGTAAACTTATACGTCATACAAATAATTATATGTGCATTATTGCTTTTGTTTTTATTTTCTGTTATTAGTTCGATTTTCGAAGTTTAAAGAGTGCAGAATAAATTTGCTACACTTTCCCTGCAGGGAAAGTGTCTGGATTACCACCAGAATTGGATCGGTCGCAAAAAACTTGCAACTGGTTGCACTTCCTATCCAAGTCCATGCATTGAAGTCGTCCATTTTACACAGGCATGTCATAGGAATGTGACAATTGTCCCCTGCAGCAGCCATTTGCAACCAGTTTAATGCCAGATGGCATAGGTGGCAGAGAGTTGTCCCTGCAGCAGCCATTTTTAACCATTTAAATACCAGTTGACCGTTATATGCACCTTATGACAGTCTGTTATGTCGCTGCGCAGTATAATGGTATATCGACATCTGTCGGTCAACTCACTTAATACCGATTTGTTTGCAACCAGTTAAATTACAATTTTATTACAACTACCTTAAATTAGTATTTTAAACGAGTATTTCTTTGGAAGCTAATGATTGTTGTTGCCCAAACCACCCGACTTAAGAAATTTTACTACCAGTTTAATTCTAGTTGTATTTCAACTAGGTGTATGACAGTTTTTTTTTGTTACTAGTTGACAATTTCTCTGCAGGGTTGTGTTTGCTAGCATGGCAGCTATGTGATATACTCATCCGATCCGCCTGATGTTAACATTTTTGAAAAGCTTGATAAATATAAAGCACACGTGCCAAGTTTCAATCAAAAAGCTTTGAAACTGACTGCATGGCGAAGCTTTTTTCAAGGGCATCTTTTAATTTGTTTATAACTTCAAAAATTAATATCTTTTAAAATATAAAAGTCTCCATCTTTTTGAAAACACCAAAATTTATGTTATGCTTAGAGCAATTAAATGTATATCCTCAGAAGCTATAACATAGTGGTTCACACTGAAAAAAAATTATATATAATTTTTAGCAACACTTACTTAATATTATTAAATAATTTAAAAGTCTATAAAATTATAATTTGAGTAGATACAATAAAATTCTTTCCATCGATATCAACTTGAGACCTGTCGGATAAACCAAACCTAAGATATCGCGTTTTTAAAAAACCCTTTTTTTCCATTTTTTCGTTTTTGACGATTTTTAAAATTGTTTATAAAAATTGTCAAAAAAATTTTATGCAAAACCGCAAATTACGTTTTGGTGGGCATGTCGAGGTCTAATTTCGGATTATTAAAATGAAAAATAAAAAATTTTTTTGCTGTTCGGTTTATAAAAGAATGACCCAAATGCTTTCGAGCATTGGGTATTGCAAAGTAAATAATTATATGTGCAAAACACTTCCAGCTGAACTTTCTTGGTGATAGTGTTGCGATTCAACCTAAATTCGTAGAAATTTGTTTGAATCTCTATTGTAAGTATATATATTAATCAAATGGAGCTTGATTTGTGTATCATATTTTTTGTTAGTAGGTCAAAATGTCACGTGGTACTAGTTTGTCTGATCGTGAGCAGGGAATTATCATGAAAGCGGCTCCAAGATCTCCGATAAAGCAATCAGACTTAACCGTCATAGGAACTGTATATCCAGGTTTTTGAAAAACAGCTCAACGCAGCGGACGAAAGACCCACATCGATGAACGATGCTAACGCCAGATTCGACGACTTGCAGTGGAGGATTCGATGAGCAGTGGTCATATAAGGGCTCAAATGGGACTCCAAATCACAAGAAGTAGAATCGTTCAAATTCTACATGAAAATCGATTACTTAAACATACCTCAATGGTACCTAAACCTTTTTGAGCGGCATATGAAGGATCGCTTAGACTTTGCCAATAGATACCGATTCTGGGAAGAAGAGAGGCACAGCACCGTCTTTAGTGATGAAAAAAAAATTAACCTAGATGGCCCAGACAACTGCAAACAATATTGGCGAAATATCAGCTACAAAGGAAGGACCCCTATATGCTTCATATCCACTCGAATGAATGCCAGGATGTATGTAGAGCTTCTGGACAGTGAGCTTATAGAATTTGCTGGCTATTTGTACGGCGATGATTGGACCTACCAGCAGGATAATGCTTTCATCCACACAGCAATGGTTACCAAAGACTTTTTAAGGCCAGAAAAATTCCCCTATTGAAGTGGCCCGCATTAAATCCGGGCCCTAATCCCATCGAAAATCTTTGGGGGATTCTGTCCGCTCGTGATTTTAAAAACGGACGACAGTTTGAGACAGTTCAACACCTTAAATTGGCAATAGAGCATGAATGGGCTAATATTGACATATCTACCTTACAGTCGTTAGTCAATTCAATGCCGAATCTTCTTAATTTAGTTATAAATAATAAAGGAAAAAGTATTGATTACTAACATAAAAATAACTTTAAAAAAGCCAACGTTACTTAGCTTAAGAGATCAAAGTCTAAGAATGCACATATAATTGTTTACTATGAATATACTCTTAAATATTGTTTACTTCTTATAAGTTGAATACAAATTTGTAACTTCTTTTGTTTTTTGTTATCTTGAAACATGCCTTAAATACAACCACATACTTAGAAACGACTGAAAAATAAGTTTAATGTTTTTATTTAGAAAAAAAGCGATGCACATATAATTATTTGTATGACGTATAGCAATTTAGCAAATTTCGAGATTACCCGAACATTTGCCCGTTTTCATAGCAACCTAAACACACTGTGAAATTTATCAAATTCCGGAATTTTTTGGACCTTTGATTTATGGCGAAGCTATGTTCGCAAAACAAAACTATGATCGCAACCCCCCACTTCCCCCTACTTATAAATCTTCATGATAATCTTAAACCGGGCAAATAACTAGTAGACAATTGACAATTATTAAATCTTTATGATAATCTAAACTTATGTTTATAATCTAAATATATCAATCTGTACTCCCGACTGACATATTATCAAGCCACAGCCTAAGCTACTTAACGTACAGGTCTGATTTTTGGCATAAACCTTCGTTTAGTTAAGAGAGAAAATTTGGAAAATTTTTCACCAATCTTCTGAAAGGTTTGTTAGGGGACATAACGGCTGTTGCGCTCAGGCAATGTTGTGGAAAAAGTTGGTTCGCTGAGAACGCGAGAGAGAGTGAGAGCGTGTTGTGTGTGTGTTTTTTCACAAAAACAAACAATAAATCAAATTGAGAATAGCCTCATCCAAGGCTGCAAGCCGGTCCTGAACCGAACCCCTAAGAACCGGTTCGGTTCGGGTTTTTGGAGTCCGACGAACCCGACCATAAGCCGAACCCCTAATATTTATGACTCCTCGAACCTGAACCCGAATCGGACCACTTTTTCGAAAAATTAGGTTCGGTTCAACAAATTAAGTGTTTTTTTCAACGATACACACAATATAGAAATATAGAAATTCCTTGTAATCTGACTTGTATCATTCAAAAGTTCTCCAATCCTACGACATTTCTATAGGTGAAATTTATACTATCACAGTCGATAATGGAGCGAATATGGACCAAGCAGACCAACTGCAGAGTATAAAAGGAATGCAATTATGTAGACTGTAATGTTTACATTATGTTAACATTATCATCCCGATTTTTCAACAAAGCAACACATTACAGACATGCTGAAGCTCCAAAAAGAAATGAATCAACTTCTGATTGTAAAGAAATGAAGTTTTTAAAAGCAATAGAAAGCAATAATCAAATATTAAATATCAATTCCGTTCAGTTCCTCTACCTAGTTCTCGCATTACTAATAACTATCAATGCTCGATACTCGCACATTTGTATGAACATCTCTAATTCACGCACACACACACTCATCTCATTGCCACATGACACATTACATTCATTCTTACCGGCAGCACGCCCACCGTCAATAAACCGAACTAAAGCCTAATCTGTGTATAAAACAGATTCCTTCGACTATGGTCCAACACATCGACAAATGTTTTAAAGTTTTGAAAAGGTTAAAAAAAACGAGTACTTAAAAAATATTGCTTTAATTATACGTGCTGTTTCAGAAATTCCGGTATCAGCTTAAAGGGCCTTTTCATCACTTTCCAATCTAAGAGCTAGTATAGTTGAACAGCTCGTACCAGATAGAATATTATTAACTCAAATTAAGAGGTTTGCTAAAGTTCTAAATGTCAGCTCATGAATTTACTAATTAAAAATTGATTTATTGACATGAAGAATATTATTTTAAATAATAATTGTTTATAAATCGAAACTATTTTTCTATATTCAAGCGAACCGAGGTTCGAACCAAAACCTAGGGTTCAGAGGTTCCGTGAACCGGTCCGCGAACCGAACCTAAGACTTTACAACGGGTTCGAACCCCTGAACCGAACCTTTTGAAAAATTTTAGAGGTTTGCAGCCTTGGCCTCATCCAATTGACACGTCATCCATACAAAACACATCAACAGCTTTAACAATATGTTAACTGTATAACAAAATAAAGACATTAAAATTACCCCAAACTAGAAGCCAAATGTATATAGATGAAATAATTGCCTTATATGCGGTCCGTCTTTTGGTTCTTTTCTTAAAGTTTCAAAATCCCTGAAAAATTTTCTGAACTCAAATAGTAATTATTTATAGTCCTTTGTCTTCTCTTCTGCAAATATCTTAAGACTGTCAGGCTGGACAATTCTGCGCCCAAAAATACTTACATATGAAACGTTTGCTATTTTGGTTGGCTTGTCCATACATTAACACTAGAGCGGACCCCGAACCGACGAAATGGAAAAACTTAGGTCTCAGCATTCCCAAAGCTAAAATTTGTTATATAACTGTGTGAATAAAAAAAAGTTATTTAAATTTTTTAATGAGCGCGACAAGGCCTTAAAGTTTTGAAAAATATTAATCGTACTACACATTCACCAAAAACAAATTTCAATTCTTTTCTTTCATTGTCTGAAATTCAAAGAGGCAACTACATTTGGGGAAATATGGCAAGAAACAATAGTTAGGGTGTCTATACCAAATTTGCCTTGGAGATAAGACTAAGGCTAAGCCGACTTTTAAGACCGATTGGTTGATACATGCAATTTTTCAGAACAAAAGAGCTAAAATAGTTTGGCGCCGTGGAGAGATGAAGAATCTCGGTATTGCTTGTTCCTTGGCCTTTCCAGACGTTGCAATTTTGGTGTCACTTTAATTGTAACTAGATTTTCGCCTCAGCTGGGCTAACATACATTCCCATATATATATAAATTTTCTCTGGCTCCTGTCAGCGTCAGTTGCAAGTAGAAATTTGCGCACTTGGGCCCAGCGCACTTAACACATAAAACAAACACCAAAACACCAGATGCAGGGAGCGTGGAGCCAAGAAAGTCATTCAAAAGTCAACCAACTTTCTTTTGAAACACGTTAAAGAGCAAAAAAAATTTATATATATATATATATGTATGTGTATGGGGAGCATGGGGACTGGAGGGTTGAAGGACTATGACATCTCGCCCCCTTGCCCGGTAGCCAACAACAAAGTCGACTGCTGATTTTCCTTTGTTGTTTGCATGCACACAACAGCGCGAAGAGCCCCGCCGATGCTGCACTTCTGCTTCATCTTCTGCTTGGTTGGAGGACAGAGGCAGCTCTCCAAGGAGCCATCAAAATGTGACGTTGTCGTTGTTGGATATCGTTGTCATGCGTTGAGCCTGCAAGTTTATCACCTCATTGTTTTTGCACGCCCAGCTGCTTGGTTGTTGTCGTCGCCTTTCGCCCCCCTTGCCTTTGCCTTTGCCAGCGCCAGTTTTGTGGTTTCTTTGCTGACTGCAACAGTCCTCCAGATCGGGGAGTTACTCCCTCCCGCATACAAGAGTTGCTTTGAGATCATTTCGGCAACGCTTAAGACATAAGTTTTCATAAAAATAATACATTTTTGATGGAATGAAGTGCCAAAAATAGGTCCTCATAGGCTTTTTTGCCAACGTTTTGCTTCAAAGAGTGGAAATTAATCAATTTGTACTTAAATTTACAAAGATTTCCTTGTATATTTGGGCACTCGTTGTTAAGAGCGCTGAATGTGTTACTTAAACATGGAGAATTAGTCTTAGAGAGAAACTTTGCTCAGTCGACACCGCTTCTGTCAGAAATTAGTCAGCTGTTCGCTCCCACTTACGCTCTCTAGATCTGTTTGGGTCACCTGTTCGCTGTCACTTACGTCCTCTGGATACTAGACTGGCCCTTATATTAATATTTATACTCTGAACTCATTAAAAATGAGTGAAAAGGGATCATGAAGCTGTGCAAATGTATGTAACAACCAGAAGGAAGCACCTCCGACCCCATAAACTCAATCATCTTTGTTAAATCTTGAATGCATTTTCAAAAAATCTCTTATTTAATTTTTAATTAAGTACTATTATTATTATTATTATTATTATTAGTGATGAATCGACCGTCATGACGAAGTATTTAATCCATTAGAGATATGAAATCTCGCCGATAACCTAAGGCGTGTGAACAGTACTTATGCTAGCACCCTCCAGTTTCTACCATTTATCTACTCTAGTGTTTCCGCCTCAGACAACACTGAACTCTGAAGATATAAAGTCCTTATCTCGCGCAGTATCGGGGCGATTGGGATGAAATGCTCGACGGCCTCTCGTACCCGTAGATTACAAAAGCCAGAACGTGTATATGGGGAATAGTTAAGTGCTGTCATTTCGACACGGGCACAGATGAGGTAAACCTAGATAAAATGTTTGCTCGGTGCCTCTTCGCTGCTAGCTGCGCTGCTATGGCGCTCAGGTTGGAACCTGTTTTGTTTGCACCAATGCGGTTCGAGTTCGTGACGAAGGCGGTTGCAGTCTGAAACAAAGCTTCCGAGCAATCATTCAGTCTAGGTTTAGATCGTCGTTGACACGGGCCCTGAAAATCCCGTTGATGGTGGCTGTGTCGTATTTGTCGTGAAAATAGTTTGCATCCCCCAAATCATGGTTGACTTTTTGGTCTAGATTTCTCGTAGTGCTATTCTCCGCTCTGTCCAACTTTCATATGCAATCCTCTCCAGCAGAATATTTTGAGGGCATTCCCAGTGGTAATATAAGTATTTACATTAAACATGTTTTCTAAGGTCTCCCAGCTGTTCAAGCACTGCGCCCTGTCTAGAAGTAGCTGGTTGGCTAAGATTCTCGGCATGTTACAAAATTTTCTGATGCAACCAAAGTGCGCACAGGCAATATTCATTGATGGTAAACCGGTTTCAAGAACTTGCATACGCTCTGCGATCAATGCATCGAACTTGCATACGCAACATATTCGCCCTTGAGTTTAATTCAACTCAATTGTTGGCCCTCTGAGTATAATTGTGCTCGTTTCATTCCACTCAGCTCGGGTGATTTGTTCGCTTAGCTCAGCGACGGATATTCTGAGCCAGCAAAAATCATCTCGTATTAATAAACTCATGCAAAGACGCATATGCCTAAACGGCGATGGAAAGAGTGAAACGAACGAAAACAAGCAAAATAGTGTCAAATGCCAAAAAGTTCCAAGTCGCGATACTAATAGAGGATTGTTCGATCGAACACACAAGTGTTGCATCAAAAAATTCTTGCACAACCGTTCGATACGATTGCATTATAAGTTGAGTTTGTTCGATTGAAAATTTTGTTCGATGAATAAATTTGATCAAACATGTTGGATCAAATAACTTTGGCACAACCGCTCGATGCGATTGCGGTTTGAGTTGAATTAATAGAGTTTTGTTAGAATAATGAATAAATGTGAGTAAGAATTTTTGTGTATTACGCAATCAAGAAAAAAGTGATTTTTGCAGTTTTTATACCCGTTACTTGTAGAGTAAAAAGGGAATACTAAAGTCGTGCAAATGTAAGTAACAGGCAGAAGGAATCATTTCCGACCATATAAAGTATATATATTCTGATCAGCATTAACAGCCGAGTCGATATAGCCATGTCCGTCTGTCCGTCCGTCCGTCCGTCTTTCCGTCTGTTTATATGAACACCTAGATCTCAGAGATGGTAAGAGATAAAGGTTTGACATGTATGGAACAAATGCTTTTTTTCTGCACGCAGATCAAGTTTGTTTCAAATTTTGGCCACGCCCCCTCCCGCCCCCGCAAAAAAACGTTATATCTCCTACAGTTTTAAAGATAGACAATTCGTACTTTCTAGAGATAGTTAGTAATTAGCAAAATGAATCGATTTGCCGAAGAAATGATGAAGATCGGATGAACGGTTCTCAAGTTATGAGCAAAGAAGTGAACCAAGCCCCCCGCTACCAACTTAAAAAAAATGTTGCATACTTTTCTGATGGTCACCCCAAGGAACGCAGGAACACCAGTTAAACATGTTTTTTCATGAGTAACGGGTTATCCCAGTCGGTACTTTAACTTATGCTCTCGTTTGGTTTAATAAAAGTACTTTAGAGTCCATCTACATCACCAAATTCTTCATGGTCCAGACTTATACTCCATAGCATATTATAGTGTTTACTGTTTATTTTTTCAGTCGACCCCCTGTGATTCTTCTTACGATCATCACTTTTGTTTTTGTGTCATTGATCTGAAGGTCCTTATTTTGGTAGATTTTTAGATATATATTGGAAACAAAACTATACTTCTTCCGAAATCAGAATCTCGTTCATATTAATTTATCTTAAAAAAATAAAAATTGAATGATTTGATGTGATTCTGACCAAGTTTACGCTCAAAATATTCAACGTTTTTATATAAAATATTCCTATGATATTTCCTTAACACTTAAAAATTTGTTTTAAAATTTTAGAAATCAAATCCGAAACTTATCCCCTTTTTGAGGGCAAGTGCGCTTCCACTAAATTAAGTCCGATCGCTGGCAGACTTTTTCCTATATCTATTGGACCCAAAGCGAAACTTTTCCGCCCTGTATTTTGAAATCTAGCTTTAAGGGACAGTCTACTGGATATATTTGGGAATATGGTCGTCTCGCTCTAACCACATTGATTTCCTACTGGCAGCGCAAAAGTATCTTTTTGGTAGAAATTGAGAGGCAGCGCAAATTTTGATTTGATAGTTTTTTCGCATGGTGTAACCAAGTCCAGTGATCAAGGCCTAGGGTAGCCGTTCCGCTTAAAAATTTAAAGGAGTTGCTTTTCTAGAACACCCTCACCTCCTACCTCCTACTTTGAAATGTTTCCTCATTGATTTTCAATAGAATTCATACGTTAGGTGTTGCTTTTAATGGGATTTTTGTTCTTAATCGTCTCTCTTGCGTTTGTGTAAAGTTTCGAGTGGCATAAACTAATATTGACATGGCAAATGTAGAACAGTTGCAAGGAGTGGGATGAGTAGGAGGAGAAGGAGGAGGAGCAGCAGCTCGCTAGCTAGCTAGATGGAACGTGCCTGAGCACGTCTTCTACTTAACTTTGTTAAACACAAATCCTTTGGGCAAAGAGTTCGCTCTCGTCTGGGGCACGCACACGCATTCCGAGCGCAGGGACGAAACAAGACGCGGCGAGCAGACATAATCGCATAAAGATAAAACAGTTTAACAGTCGCTGGGCGAACAAAAGGGAGCACCAAGTGCGGGGCGGGGGCACAATTGACCTCCTGCTAGCATAAACAAAGACGCCCAGCGGCGTTCAAGGCGAAAATCTGTCAATTATTTAAATCGCCTGGCCAAAATCTGAGGACCCGCAGGCTCGAGTAACGGGTGAAAAAAAGCCGCTGGTCCTCTCGTCCTCTCGTCGTGGTGTCTGCTGGTAATTAACATGAAAATAGGCGCATTAATGTCATGAATGCCGAACGGTTTATGAGACTCGGTCGCCACGGGCAACTCCAAAATGGGCTCCCAGGGCCTCGACCTCGCCTCTAATTATGAAATCGAAATCGAAATTCATACCAGACCAAAAATGGAAGCGCAATGCGCGCAAATTAAAATAATAAATCCGCCAAATTAAAGACGGAGCGGGAAGGAGTCGGCGGGGGTGGAGGGGGCGCACCCTTTGTAACTGGCTTCTTTTGACGCCATCATTAGCAGCATTTACACGTCGCAGGCAAATGAGGAGAGCGGAGCTTAAAATAAGAAATTATACAGAAATTAGTTGCACGTCGCTGGGGCGGGCCAAGGAGATGCTCGGAAAAAGGACCCGGTGCGTTTTGGTTGGCCAAATTCAATTTTGTTGGCAATGACAAATAAATAAATTTGTTGCACTTGCAGCCAACGAGCGAATTGTGTTATGCCATTTTCATGCAAGAGGAGTTTGCTCTCCCTTTCGGCTCCACTGTGTTTGCCTTGGCCCAATGTGTCAAAGTCAACTTGTTACAGAGTTTTTCCTTTTCCTCGCTTTGTTGTTGTAGTTGGCACTTTTTGAACTTACTCGTGGCATTGCATACTTTCGGGCGCCGCAGAAAGCATAACAAAAAAATTGGGCAAGGCAGATGGCAGAAGAAAACCATAATGCAATTTTACCGCCGTCGACTGCACTTACAAAACCACTGACCCCACCCACCCCCCCCCCCTTGAACCCTTCCTAGCACTTTGCATTCGCGCTTTTCTTTTCACTTTGGCCCGCAGAGTTCTTTGTCGCAATAAAAATTTAAGTCGATTTTATGGCACAAGAAAAAGTCGACTTGAGTCGGGGAAAAGTTTTCATTTCTCTGGCGATTTTGTTGTCTAAATTTGGCATTCATATGCGGGGGGAGTGAGCGTGGGGGGGGGAGGGGGAGGGGTTCAAAGTCAAAAATTGGAAGGTTTATTTAAATTTCAACTTGTTTCGAAAACGTTTAAAAAGTTTCCGCTACTAACTGACTGCTGATAACACAAAGTCTATTGCCTATTTCCCCCCAACACCCCCTCCCTATCCAGACCTGCCTCGCGGCCAAGTTAAAACAACTGACAAAAAGTTGTTTCGTCTTGTTTGGTTTTTTTCTCTTTCATTTTTCATTTCTTTGGCAGGGGATGCTGATGGAAATGGAGCCAAGGCGCGGGGCTGTGCGGGGGCGTGACAAAATTAGCACAAAATATTTTATTTTTGGCCAGAGGATTGCTGTCAAGTCAGTAATGAAAATAGACAGGCCACTAAAAGCCTGCAAAAGGGGTGTGAGTGGGTGTGCGGGGGAGGGGGCGGGAGGAAGAAGTGTCAGAAAAGATGTCAAGTGTGGAATTAAGCTACCAATGAGTGAGTGAATATGCTCACACTATTCCGGAATAGCTGTGACAGTACAAACTCATGCGTCAAACAACAAGAGAGTGGAAAGAGAGGAGAGAGAGAGAGAGGGACACCGTCGGTAAGCTAGCTTATACTACTCTCCTTTGCAACAACAAAGGAGCGCAAAAAAGAAATCGCTCTCGTGTGGCTAATCCAAATCAAGCTTTGCGCTTGTGTGCGTAGCAGCGAAACACCAAGTAAACCTCATGACCTCAAACATGAGCAGCAAGCAAACGAACAAATGTTTCGTGAGAGAAGAAAAAGCCGAAAGCACGCTTCGTGAGAGAGCAGGAGAAACACGAATTCTCTCTCTACTTCGTGTGTCGGCTGCGACGACGCACAGTGTTAGATTTTGCCCATCTAGGGAGACTTAAACCAAGATATATACTTGAAATTTGAAATGGAAGTGTTTATAAGCCATACGAAAGTTTGTTTCTAAGACCAAAACTTCTCCTACCTCCCATACAATATCGCATTTTTATATGGGAGCTATACGATAGAGTCACCCGATTTTGATGAAACTTTGCAGATTTGTGTGAAAGCATATTAAACTACTAACTGCCAGGTTTGGTGACCTTATCACAGAAAACAAAAAAGTTGTTCTCTAAAGAACTAGTTTTTAAAACGATTGATCCAGATTGTTTTAGCTGATGCAGGAGACAACGTGAAAACAGAAAGACAGACAAAAATATAGACGGACAAATGGACAGAGGAGCATAACAATATATGCACTCAGCTCGAATATAATTTGAATCGGAACTCTGTTGATAAAACCTCCCGCTTTGTTTTTTGGGGTTCTACGCAAACTTCCTATGAATGGAAATATAAAAAGAAACGGTAATAAATCTCGTATCTGTATTTTTATTCTCCTGAGCTTCTTCGGAAAAATTACCTTTAGGAAGGATGCAAAAAGAAATTATATCATGTTCATGGTATAAAATTTTGTGCAAAGTTACTGGCATATAGTACCAGGAATATTCGGATTAATACAGTTCAGTATCCACTTCCTATGCAAGTTAGTATTGTGCGAAACCTTTTTATCAGATCGATATTTAAACCTGTTTTTTCCGATGTTGTTTCGGCGTCTTACAGTGGTTGCTCCCATACGACAAAAATAAAAAACCCGAAATCAAAATTTTTCATTTTGACATAGCATACTGATCATATCATAAATAAATTATCTTTTGAAACAAAACACACTTTTTTTTGGTGTGACCATTCGTTCTTTGTGAAAAATCCCTTAAAGTTAAACCAAGTGCTACGCAATTGTGTGCTTTGTGCTGTGTCTCAAAGTGACCCCAATATTTAAAGATAAAAAAAATTAGCAAATAAACTGTACAGTAACCTTTTAATAATATGGATATCATTTGAACGGGTATAAACTACTATTTGAATTATTTAAAAATTGAATTTTGTGGTTAATCGTCTAAAACAAAACAAAATCATAAATGACCTTTTTTGAGTGTTTTTCGTTTACTATTTGTACTTTCACTTAAGCTTTTAGTTATGATGCCGATCGATTCCGATGCTTATATTTATTATAATTCATTGTTAATAATAATAGATTAAAATAGAAAAAGAATCAGATGCCCGGAGCTTTAACTTTTTGTTTGTATTTGTCTTTTGTTGTTTGTGCTTTCCATGTTAAGTGCTCTTTAATGGGTTTATTATTGTTGCAAGTATGGTAAAAATCAAATTGAATTGTTTTCTTAATTTATTATTATTAATGCTTAATTTTGGTTTATTCGATTCGGCAATACACAATCAGTTTTAATGCACCATTTCGTACATATTATTATTTCAAAAGCGACCTAAAGAGCACTAATGCTACAAGAGGTCTGCAAATCGTCTTTTCAATCAATTTCATATCCAGAATGGTTGGAGAATTTTGACTGTGCTGTACGCAAATAATTTACATACGGTGGCACAGCTGCAATCGTACCAATTAGACTGTTCTTCAGAAGCATTCGGATTGGCTTGATTTTAAGATTTTAAGCTCTTTTTCACAGTGACAGAAAAAGCTGAAAAGTCGAATAAATCTGATAGTCGTGGGCGCCCCAAATCCAACATCCACGAGTCTTCATCAAGAACAAAGATACTACGAATATCCAAAATTGCTAATATAGACGAGTCCGCTGCAAACGCTTTACAGAATGTTTCTCAAAATCAAATCAGACATTAACTGATGCAAATGATTATGAATTTGGTGCATTTATGATGATGGATGCCCATTCAACAAAAAACCCATACTTATTGACTTCAAATTAAGGCATATACTCAGAGAAGATAAATTTTTAGTTTGCTATGATATTTCACATGAATAGAAACAGTTTTAAATAGCTTTGAAATCTGAATGATTATGAAAAGGAGTTCTATTAATGTGAAATATCGTGAGTATAGGCCTTTATCATATACAATTTTGTATACCTACTTATTTTAATGTTCTGCAAGCTAAAACTCACAGTTATCCAAGCAGCATTAGTGTAAGTGAATCACCCACTGAAGTTGATCCACAAAGTTTAGTAAATCATTAAGTTTCACGCATACTAAATCGTCAAATGGATGTTCTTAATCAAACTAAAGAGTCTGTTTTTGAATTATTTGATAATTAATTATTAATTTTATTAACAAATTTTCTGTTCAGAAGTATTTTAAGAAATATTATTCTCGTATATAAGTTAAAATAATGGCTGGCAAGGGCGTCTGGGTGTATAACCACGCCCATTTTTATACTCTGTACCGAAGGTACATAGAGTATATTAAGTTTGTGCAAAAGTATGTAACAGGGAGAAGGAATCATTTCCGGCTATATAAAGTATATATATTCTTGATCAGCATCAACAGCCGAGTCGATATAGCCATGTCCGTCTGTCTGTCCGTCTGTCCGTCTGTCTGTCCGTCTGTCCGTCTGTCTGTCCGTCTGTCCGTCTGTCCGTCCGTCCGTATGAACAAACAGATCTCAGAGATGGTAAGAGATAGAGGTTTGACATGTATGGGACAAATGTTTCTTATAACTGCAGGCAGATCAAGTTTATTTTCAATTTTTGCCACGCCCCCTCCCGCCCCCGCAATTCGGAAAAAACGGTATATCTCCTACAGTTTTGAAGATAGACGTTTTGTACCTTCTAGAGATAGTTAGTAATTAGCAAAATGTATCGATTTGCCGAAGAAATGATAAAGATCAGATCAGCGGTTCTCAAGTTATGAGCAAAAAAGTACTTCTCCCTCGCCCCACCCCCTCCCACCAATTCACAACTAACACCACACAATCTTAGAGAGAGAGAGAGAGAGAGAGAAAAAGAGAGAGAAACTTTGAGATGAACGCACCACCAGCATTGCATTCAGCTTCTACTCCAGGTACAGAGTATGTTATAGTCGGGCTTGACCGACTTTCTCACTTGTTTTCAGAATATATTTATGGTTTGGTTATACTTACAATTTCAATTAAAGGCCTGGAAGACACCTAGAACTATTTTTGTCGCTTACTTCCATACAAGTCCGACCACTGTGCGTCGTTGAAAAATCTTTTGGCTGTATTACCATCATTGGTTTTGCCAATTTCTTGTTTTAGCATATTCACTAAAAGCCCCATTTTAGTTTTAAAACTGTTTTGAATTTCTATCTTCCTTTCCGCTTCTTTAGAACTATTCACCTCACCTGTCACGTACCACTTCTTTATATCAATCCTGTACGAGATGTGCCCATGTTAACTCCAGTGTGACCGTTCAACGGCCAAAATACCACCAAATAGTATACTGCTTTTGCCAGCAGTATCTCGTTAACATGTGAATTTGATTGCAGGTTTAATTACACTAAAATGAAAAACTCAAAATGGCGGAAACAAAAATGAAAATCCTTTTGAACGACAAGACGACATACAAGACAATGAGAACTGACCCGACTCAACAATTAGTACGGAAAAATAATACAATAGTCAACACTTTATATAAATAGAACTATATTGATACCAAGCTTAAACAAAAACCATACTGTTCCGGAGGTATCGCACCAAGGATCTACGGACTACCGAAAATACACAAGGAGAACATACCCCTCAGACCTATTGCAGCGTCCACTAACGTCCCATGTTATAAGCTAGCCAAACATATTGGAAGTATTCTCAAAAACATCACCTCGGAAGAATACAACATCCAAAACTCAACGGAGTTAAAAACCAAGCTTCAATATACAACATTGTCCGAAAATGCAATATTGGTATCCTTTGATGTTGTATCACTCTTCACCAATATTCCAGTCAACCTTGCAATACAGATCATCATGAACAGATGGACAGACATATCGCACCACACCTTAGTACCGAAACAAAAATTTAAGGAAATTCTGGACTTTATACTCCTGGAGAACAAGTACCTGACATATAACGACACCGTGTTCCACCAAATCCAACAATCTCCAACAATCGCCAATATTGTCTTAGACAAAAATCCTTGACGATGCAATAAAGGATCTAAAAGGGAATAACATTAACATAAAACATATATCAAAATATGTGGTCGATATAATCTGCATTATAAAACGTGAAGACATAGATAAGACCATGCAGACTTTAAACAGACAACACCCTAGAATTCAATTCACCATAGAAAGGGAAAATCACAACAAAATAGCCTTTCTAGATATGGAACTCATCAGAGAAAACGAATCTCTGAAGTTCAATTGGCACATAAAGAAAATAGCGTCTGGTAGAATAATGAATTATCAATAACACAGTTAGGAACATAATACGAACAGCATATACCTTGAGTGATGAAAGTTTTAAACCAGCAATATACATAAAAATAAAGTCAAACTTAATAAAAAACTGCTATCCAGAACATCTGATTGACAAACTCATAACAGATGTAATAAGCCAAAAAGGGAAAAATAAAAACATAAACAAATCAAACACAGAAGCAACACGCCAATACATCAGCGTCCCATATGTTGACAATTTAACAAACAAACAAACGATCGCGAAAATAATGCCAAAAGACACCAACAACACAAGTACAAGACGGTTATTCACAAATACCAAAGACAAAATTGAGAAACAACAACAACAGAACGTAGTATATGAAATAAGATGCACTGGAAGAGAGGGAGAGAGCTGCTCTGGCGTATACGTGGGAACAACAAAGAGAGCACTCTCAACGAGAATAAAGGAACACAGAAGAGACGCGGACAAACAAAAAACCACAACAGCACAACACTTAACAGAGACGGGACACACAGCTGATTTTGACAATGTAAACATACTTGACAAAGAGAGAAGAGAAAATGTTCCAGTAAAGCTATAAAGACTTAAATTTGATTATATAATTGATAATTTGATAATTATCAAATTAAAATTTAAATCTTACACTGTGCTACGGCAGAATTATGAGTTCCTATTCCATGGGATAGGCTTTTGGCATTTTGGGCACCATTGGGTTAAACACACACACGCAACGCCAAAATGAGCATGTATATTTTGCCGGCCCCTGCTCAAAATTATGGTTATAACGGTGGTTAAGGCGAGACGGATATGATCTTAAATGACACCATATACGTATAGAAAGTTTGCTATCTACTTTGGTGCAAAAGAACAGAACTCAAATTCAACTTAACCAATTTAACATCAGTTGCTTTCACCTACAGCTCAGTAGTTTTCTCTCATACCCCTCGCCCATAAAATCATAATTGTGAGAAATGTTTTGTATCCTATAGCTCAGGAAGCCGCAGTATATACTCCATCAGCAGATTAAAGAAGTCACACGATAAGGTATCACCCTGCCTAAAAGCTCTGTTGGTATCAAAAAACTTGAAGAGGTTCGTTCCAATTTTGACGGAGCTTTGAGTGCTTTTCAACGTCATCATGCAAAGTCGAGCCTACGGTAGACAGGGCTTCAAAGAACCTTAACCTTATCAAAGTGTCGAAGGCGGCTTTGAAATCGACAAAAAGATGGTGATTTTGTATGTTTCTCTCATAGGTCTTCTCCAGCGTTTGACGGCGAATTTAGGGCCGATTTCACATCTACTACATAGAGCTATCTTTCGCTAAAACTAACAAAGAACAGAAATTGTTTCTAAATCTTTACTTTTTCTATGTAGGCTTGTTTTAGAGTGGTTGCCATCAGGAGAACATTCTGTCATGGTCACATAAAGAAAGGTCAAAGATGTTCATTAGAAACTGAAATCCGAGCCGGAAATTATCCAGCAATAATTTGGTTTGCTTAACAAATCTTGGGGGATCCGCACTCTCTTTTGGAATTCTTTGTCCCGTTTCTAGAATATCCAGACCTTTTGAAATTCTTCTCTGGCCTTGGCTCTCAACTCTACCCGGCAAGAAAACTGTCTAGATATTTTTGGTCAGTGGTTTGCTGTCTTCATTTTTCACTTTTGATTTTCCTAGTCCGAAACATACATTTGCTAGATCGTTAAACCCATCAAGATAACAAATGATTTCATCCACACTCACATTTGTCAATCATTTTTGGAAACTAGATATTATCCCATCTCTCGCATCAGCCCTACTTAATTATACGTTTTGCCCAAAACTTTTTAGTGTAATTAACATCAGATTTTTAGCCAAAGGAATCCCAAGCCCAGCCAAAGTTCAAGAAACGAAGCGAGATTAATGACTCTAATCGCGATGAAAGCGCCAGTTTGGCCAACTGATAGGACGATAAACGACAATTAATTGAAGCTCATTAGGCATATTTGCGGTGGAACTGGAGCAGCAACTGCTTCTTGCTATAAAAGTTAGTGTCCGAGACGAAAGCGGGCACAGTCAGTGACCAGGCGTACTCAGCTCCAGAGATAGCAAAATGCAATTGTTCAACTTTATTATGGTCATCCAGTTGGTTCTGGGCACGGGCTGTTGGGCCAGAACCCTGCCGAAGCAAACGGCACGAGGACTCGCCCTGCCCTTTTGGCAGACAATGGCCGACGATAATGGCTATGCGGTAACCGAGAACCCGGGACGCATCTTACACCATGTGGATGAGTTTGCTCACGATGATGACGAGGCCCCCGTTTGGCTGCTCTCCCCCAAGTCCTTGGGCGAGGGTCTTCGACTTGGTCCCAATGCGGGGCGTCATTTCGGCAAGTCATCCAGCCCCAGCGTCTATGTGATTCACTTCAATTACAGCAACGCCATTAACAACTCCAACGTTCAGAATGTGGAGACCACCACGGTGGCTGCTGGTGCCGGTCTCAGAGATTATGGAGGCATCTACCGTCTGCCCGCGCCGTCGGCAGCTAGCTATGGCCTGCCCATGCAAGTGTTTCGCACCCATCAAGATGAACTGTTTGGTGGCTGGAATGAGGCCGCCTCCCTGTTTGGTCCTGGCGCCAAGGCAGGTGTACCCCTGGTGCCCATTACGTTGGCCAACAATGAGGTACGCTATGTACCACTAAATCTACGCATGTTCCGTCAAATCGCCAGCACGGATGTTGCACCCAACCGCGAAAGTTTTCATCAGGAGATCGATGAAGCGGAACCAGAAGTGGAGGCGGAGGAGGAAGCACTAAAAAGACACTCCGGGGAGGATGCTGAAGCAATTTCACCCAATGCCTTCAGCTTCTTTGGTCAACGTTTCAGGCCACAGCAGCAGCAGCGACCCGTGGCCCGACATCCTTTCCAGAATTTCGGCAAAAACGTAAGACGTATTCAGTTTTTGTAAAGAGCTGGGGATATGGGAAACTCGGATGGATCAGGACACTGGAATTTGTAGAATAGCAACATTTTTTTTTTAAATAATAATTTATTGAACTTTTTTTTTTGTGAACAAATAAAAATGCATAGAAAATGACAAGGGCTCAGTATTTGATATTCAGAACTCGATACTCAGGACTCGAGAGTCAGTACTCGATACTCAGTACTCGATACTCAGTACTCGATACTCAGTACTCGATACTCAGTACTCAATACTTAGGACTCGAGTCAGTACGGGATATCCAGTAATCACAACTCTGTACTCGACTCAGTACTCGATACTCAAAAGTTCGATCTCGAACTCCTCAGTACTCGACGCTTGGTTTTCATTACTCAATACCCAATACTCAGTACTCGATACTCAGTACTTGATACTCAGTACTCGATTAATACAAAAGATCGTAATCATTCAAAAAGTTCTCCAATCCTACGACATATCTTTAGGTCAGATTTATAATATCACCATCGATAGTGGTGTGAATACGGATCGAGGTGGAGAGCTTTGCAGAGCAGAAAAGAATTGCAATTATGAAGAATGTAATGTTGATGAAGGTTGCTCATGTGTATCAAAAACAATTCTTGATTTGGACGAGATGACCATGTTACCTCAATAGAAATTGAGAAATCTAGTGCTACACTGTGTAACGCGATGGACTCTTATGCATTCAGAGTTCTTTAAAGGAGCTCCAATTAAAAACATTTGAATGGAACGTAGTCCAAGCATTTGTTTGTTGCTGCAGACAATTTATTAAACTTTTTAAAAAGTCCAGGACTTACCAGTACTAGCAAGTGATTGTTATTTCTCTTGCTTTTCATTTTGAGCAATGGTTCTAAAATCTTTTGTTTCTTACTAAAATCGTTCGATAAACGTTCTTCTGTTATAAGCTCAGTACCAGCATTGACTACAGTGCTCTTAGACCCGAGATTCTTAAATTTATTAATTTCTGACAAATAAAAAAGACATGCCGAAGCTTCAAAGAAAAATTCTTGGTGAGAGTTTTCAAAATTCACCTTTAAATGAATCAACTTCTGATTGCGAAGAAGAGAAGTTTATCAAATACAGATTCTTACAAAAATTGTGCAAGAGAACATTCATCGTCAAATCTTCGAAAATTACATCATTGAAATAATCAACATTATTTGAAAAATAAGTATTTATAAATCGAAACTATTCTTTTAAGTTCAAGCGAACGGAGGTTCTAACCATAACCTTGGGTTCATGGGTTCCGAGAACCGGTCCACAAACTCAACCTTGGACTCTACAATGGGTTCGAAATTTTAGAGGTTTGCGGCCTTGAAAATAACCACATTCATGGAATGCTACGATAATATATACGGATATTAGAACTATGACCGAATTTTAACAAGTTAGAGCGTTGCAGTCGAGTGGTCCGACTTCAAAATACCCTGTACAATTGAGACACACATGCAAACACACACACACATACGCGTACCTACACTGTTCAAAACTTGACCACGATCCAAACGTTGACATATACTGGATGAGTGGCTGTCGCATTTTTGGCCCATGGAAAATGTTAAAACTTTAACATGACCCACTCGTAGTTTTATTCTCATATTTAGTTAACTCAGACTATGTCATAAATATGTCACTTTTTGTAATGGCATTAATATTAATAGCTACACTGAGGAGGATCGCTCGCAACAGGATAGACGAGTCGCAGCCGTGACACCACTTGAAAGGGTCGACGTGAAACCGCTCGATTCGTATCGCGTGGGAATCATCCCTTGTGACCCACGCGGATCATTCAAATACACATCTTTGTGTTTAACATGCACAATGTTAGATTAAAATAGAAATAGGAAAAAATTCTAAATAAAAGTGAACTCACTCGCCGGAGTGAGTCAGTACAAATTCAAACTTCCACTCGTGCTCACCAAAAATTGTATTTCTATACATTTTTTGTCCTTCGAGCCGGATCTACTTGAAGGATTGGTAGGTCCGTGCTGCGTTAATCGTTTTCCGTGGCTGAGGACAACGGAATCTGTGGTTTTTTAATTAAAAGCTGTAAATGAATACAACAGGGTCTACTTGGTGACCTAATTAAAAACAAAAATCAAACGCGAAACAAATTTATTTACATACACTGACTCACACGACTTAGCTGCCTGCAATAAGCTCAGGTGGGTCGAAAGTGGATTGAATGAACAGTTGATTTCATTCTCGGAAATAGATGTACCTATCTTTTTTGACATCATAAAACAAATGTGAAGGAAAAAAAACATTAACGCAAAAGGAAACGAATGTAAAGTTTCAGCCGAGGGGAAACTATAAGCTAAGGGCCACAAATCAGTCCAAGAAAGAGACAAAGTCCGGACTAGAATGACCATACCTAACTCGGTCATCAAGCTAACCACCCGGCTCCTACTCGGTGGAGACCAAAAATGTAAGAGCAGATATCTGGATAGCGATGAGACTGCTGTGGGCAACATTGCGGGGCTGACAAACATCAACGCGAGAATAAATACTTTAAATTTACGGCGAATAAAACAAAAATATTGTATGAAAACTAAAAATATATTTTTCAATTCAATTGCATTTCACTTTAGAGCCAAAATGATGGCAGAACACAAGTCCTTGATTTGCAGTCACTTCGAACCGCCGTCCTGCAGGCGATAGCCGCATTCTTGCAAAGAAATACACAGTCAACCAACTTGGGATCAAGCCTCAAAAGTGCAACTGCCTACCCCACTTTTGTCTCATATCTGGACATCCGTTAGGGCCTTATGATGTACACCACAAACTGCTTTATCTGATCCACACTGCCAATCCCTTGTACAAACTTCTCCAAACGATTATTGTTGCCCAAACGGCAGACATTCAAATAAGCCTCCAAGTGGCAGTCATAGTCCCATGTCCGACACCTCATACAGATTGACCTTGTTGATGACATGCTCGGCCCCCTTGAGACGATAACACATCACCAACCGAAGTCTGTACAATTGTCTTGAAGGCCTCCTCCCCGATCTGCTCCTGCTCCCAAGTCACAAACAACATATTTGTGTTCCTGTAGCGCAGCATGGTTGGTAAATTATTTTCGGCAAAATACAAACTCTTTTAAATTAGACCACCAGTGTGCCCGCTTCGTTATATGACCTCTTTTACGTTTATATGGGCACACTAATGTTTCTTATAAATTTTCCGCGCTTCTCAGAAAAGGCCTTACGGTTGAACACACATTAATTTCATCAGCTCTTTCTTTATAATTATTTTCTTAATTGAATTTTGGGGTTTTTAGAACGAAATGTTTAGTATTTATGGAGCACCCCCTGCGAACGCCCTTGACCAATTGCATGATTTTTCCCAAAGCAACCCCACAGATCTTCAGATTGAATCGGAGAAAGCCGCTATGGCTTTAAAGCGTATTCATCTGATTCATAGACTCTGTAACCGATTCCCCACTTCTTAAGTCAATCAATTTCAACCAAGATTTGTTTATTTACCTTTCGGTAACAGAACGAGAAAGAGAACGAGAACGTGAGCTTTCTATCACGCAAATAGACACGAACCTTATTCATAATCAACTCGACTGACAGCTTAATTAGCATAACTATCTGCAACTCATCAAAAATACATACATACCGAATTCCAGAGCGAAAACTTTATTTTTCCTTCTTCGCTTTTTTGGAACCACAGCAGCAAAAAGTGAGAAAAATTTCCAACGAAATGACATGAAATGCAAAAACTTTTCCACCATAAAACTTACAAGAGCAGAACTCGACGCTTCACGAAAATGAATGAAAACCAGCAAGGACACAGCGAGAGAGAGAGAGAGAGAGAGGAAACGAACTTTGGCCAGGGTTGAGTTGTAGCCTGATTAGCCATAAACATTTTACATTTGGAAAATTTCAACTAGATCGATTTTAATTTGCTCGAAAAACAATTCAATCAGACAAGAAGCAAGCGGCAAGCGGCAAGCAGCAAGCAATTTGGCACATAACTCAAGTGGCCAAGGCGGGGGGCGGGGGGCAGGACATATGGAATGCATTCAATTGCCAGACTGTCGAATTATCTGGCAAATGTTTGTGGATGGAAAATGGAAACGGAATTGCTTAGCTCTGCGCCGAGTCTATGACAACCAGCAGCTGCTGTAGCTGCTGTAGCTGAGCATGTGCGTCTCTAATTGATGGCAACATTCTTATGCAATGCCTCGGCTCCTGCTTCTGTGTGTCAATAATATCAACAGCAACAACAACAACAACAACAATAATTGGCAAACCTCAAAAAGGCGCCCAGCATATGACAGCAGCAAAAACCAAACTCAGCCACAATAACAAATTAAATAAATATAAGAAGCTTTTAAGTTAATAGAAAATTCTATAATTGAATTTTAGACAAACAGCAAACAACAACAACTAAAATAATAACAAACCTAAGGCAAACAGCAAACTGCGTATGGAAATATGAATAAATGTTTGTATGCTTAGATATAAACTTAATGCCAAGTCAATCAACAGCACCAAAGTATCTTTAAGATACTCCACAAAACAATTTCAAGGATAAACCAAAAAACAAATGTCAAATTTGAGAAAAAATAATTTAATCCACATAATAAAAATGTATCAAATTTGGAGATTTAAATCAATTCAAACTTGATCAAACCCATAAGACCCATTAACATGTTCAGTAGAGACCCGTCTGATAGAAAAACGTGAAGGGAAAAGTAGGAAGGGCTTAGCATCTAAACCATTGGTGGACCCGAAATTTAAGTATGAGAACAGTCCAACAACTGCAACAGAAACAAAAACAAACCATATTGGCGAGCCTCGAGTCGAACAGCGAGCCAAACACTGTGCTTGTGCGCCAAGCTGGCGCCGGTACGCATGGATTTTGTAGTTCTAACTCAATTGGCAGAGGCAGAGAGACATTACTTGCCGAAAAGTAATTTTCGGAGCAAAGCCCTGCCCAACATCTAAACGATAAAGCTTACCTACACTGAGAAAAATCATTCTAAATTCAAGATTATAATCTTAAGTCAAAGAGAAACGGTGTCAGAACTCGACAGAGACGTGATAGTCTTGGCTCAATATTATATTTATTTATAATTTTAGTCTTAGTCCATCAATCTAGAAGTAAGATCGCTTATACTTGACTTTAAGATGAAACAACCTCATTACTTTAATATGAAAAGAAAAACAAGAGTTAATTATATTAAGCATTTTTTATTTCTAGGTGAGTGGAAGAGAGGCACATGAACTCTGTGACTGAACACTCAGCATGGCCACTTAGCTCACTCGGCTATTGGCCGTCAGGGCCCAGAGATTAAACAGCTTTTCAGTCGCTGGCCATCGGTCGATGAAGGTGGTCAGAGCTGGATTGCGTCACTTTGTACGCTTTTCCTAAAAAAACCCTGCTCTAGAACCTTGTGAAGAAAATTGCCATACATTACAGACTAAGCACACTTCGATTCATATCCGAACTGTGAATGGTCTCGGAAATCCTAGCAAACAAAATGGACAAGATTTATATTAGAGATGTGCCTGACCCGAAAAAAATGCGGGGTCGGGCGGAACGGAATTGAATTCAAAAAGATGGTCAAGATCGGGACAAGACAAAATAGACGTGGCTGAGAACGGGACGGGAACGAATTTTTCTTTCCGTGCCTATTACTAATCAATACCTCAAAGGCGAAGTGGAACATGGCCGCCTATGCCCGCAGGAACCCCACAATAAACTTAAATCATAATGAATAGTGAAAAGCGAAGCACATCTTAGACACACAGAAAGAAAAAAACCAGTTCAGAAATTCAAGGCCTTATACTTAAATAAGAACAAGATGGTCTCAAAATTCTTGAGAACAAATGATTCTGAATTAAGTAAAGTTGTTCTCAATCGGATAATATTTGCTTTAAGCAAAAACATATCGAATTTCAGCAGATATATATACAAGAGAGAGAGCAAATGGTCTCTCTTGTCAGCTCAGCCAGTTATAAGTAGCCCTCAAGATGAGAATCTGCAAAAATGTACAACGGCTAAATGTGCTGGTGCTTCATTCCATACTTAAGGTACCGTGCTCAATTCCCAGTCAGGTAGGTAGGTATTTCCGGCTGGCCCCATGTAGGGAACCTTACGGTCCTTAGTGAGGCCGAGGTGCTTTAGGGTACCATTTCCTTCAGAAGTCCTTTTGGATCTACTTGACGTTTTGGCAAATGCCAATAATTGTTTGGGGGATCTCTTGGCCGCCTCTTCCAGAGTGGTGAAGCTTGGGGAGTGCAGATGTTTTATTTTTGTTGCTACGTCAGGTGCTAAATTCTGCTGCTGGTGTACTTCATCCCGTTGCCGCTTGAGGCAGTGACCAGTTAATATGCCTATAAGCAGTCTGCAGTCTCTTCTTTGGAGCTGCAGCGTATAGTGCGTGAGTTTTTTGTCTCTCTTATTGCAAATAATTTTAGAGATTCTGCAGCCGGTCGTGTTCTTCCACTTTTCCTCTGCTTCTCCTTCTCCGCTTCTTCCTCTTACTTTCTTGCAAGAGTGTCCGCCATTTCGTTTCCTCAATGCCCTGGTGGCTATTCATCTTCTGTAAGTACTTGATAGTGTTCTAATGCTTCTCTGCTTGCCAAACATTTTGGAACTGATGGCGTGACTCTCATTGCTGTGCCGCTTGGCTGTCTTCTATGTTGATTTGATCGTTTGGTGCGTGTAATTCTGCCAGTTTGGCTGCTTTCTTATGGCGAAAACTTCCGCCTGGAATATAGTGCAGTGGTTTGGCGCTTGTGCAGAGTTTCAATTCCGGTTCCTTGCAGTACACGGCGGCTCCGACTCCTGAGGCCATCTTTCAGCCGTCCGTGAAAAGGTGCATTGCTACCGAAGGCCAGCCTGTACGCCAGTCTTCTGGTCCCAATAATGCTGTGCGCCTGTGAAGTTGGTTTTGGGATCCTGTAGTCCGTGCTACTGTTGATCTTTCTGCCCTGTGCTGTGTCCATAGCTTTGTAGAGCCATGGTGCCAGCCGCGCAGAGACGTTGGGCAGTCCCTGTGTGCAGTGAGGTGTGCTTGGATGTTCAGGGGGTTGACATTTAGAATGTGTTCCAGTGCTTTTGTTGGAGTAGACCGCACTGCCCCCGTTATGCAGACCAGTGCCTGCCACTGGGCCTTTTCCATCAGCTTTAGATATGTGGACTTCTCTGTGGCTTGCCACCATACCATCTACCGTGTAGTAGTATCGGTCGTACAACTGATACGAAGAGCCAGTGTGTTAGTCTTGGTGATAGGCCCCAAGTGCTGCTTAGCATCATCTGGGATGCATATAGCGCATTAGTTGCCTTTTTCACCCTTTCCTCCATGTGAGTCTCAGGATAGTTTACTATCGATTACTACTCAGGTATTTTACGTTGTTTTTTGGCGTTATCATGTGGGGGTCCATTGCGGTACCTTGCTCTCTTGGTGATGAGAAATAAGGTCGCTCCTCCGCCTTGATACTAAGTCCGGCTTCTGTGGCCCACTTTAGTATCTCTCTGAAGTAGAGTCCATGATTGAGCTGACAGTCGATGGACATTTCCCCCAATTCCAGTAAGCCCAAACAAATTTTTCTGTTATGAAAAACTTTAATGAATCGATTCAGGTGAAGTGAGTCGTTGAAGTGATATTTCTGATTCCTATGGAATACACGGGTACAGGAAGAAGCAGGAGTCTTTCCTCTCTTCACTTCCAACAAGTTCAATCCATTTTTCTTTCCCAGTAGAGTTTTAAATGTTCTTGAAAAATAAACAATAATTACTCAAATCATGTTCTTTAAAATGGAAAAATATCAACTTAATTTTAGTTTTTGCGTTTTTTAAAAACTGTTCTTGCAGTGAGAACATTATACTACAAATGAGAATACCCGTTCATGCACTGTTTTTGGCTCGTTTTGTGTCCTATGTTCTCGGTTTTTCCCTCTGTGCTGTCATTTGAATGAGGACTTGGAGCACTGTCAGCTAAATACTAAAGCCAGAAGTTAGTCAGCATCTTAGAGGGAAATGGTAGCGCAAGTAATAACAAAGAACATCAATACCAAGAAGCGACATCGCAGACAATAAATTTTAAAAGAAGGCAAAGAAGAGGGTTATTGCGCTGAAACAGGGTTCTGCTATACAAATTTGGATTTATGAGATCTGCATTAGCAGATTAGCATTGGCTCAAATTAAAACTAAAATCAGTATCAATTTTTTAATATCAATATAATACTAGAATTTGTCAATTTTATATTTTGGGTATAAATTTGATACGAAATGTCAGGCTGGTTGACACTTGGAATGGAACATTTTAGAGAATTCATATGAATTGAAATATTATTTAAAATAATTTTGTAATAAATAAACATAAATATACAAAATTTTCAGAATTACTTAAATTATTTTAACGAAATTTTATATAAAAACAAAAATGTGTGAGTGAAGTTAACACTCACGAGGCTTTGATGTACAACATGATACTACATTTATGGTCAAAATTACAAGGTCTTTCAATGGTATATAAATCAGTAACATCTTTATAAAGGGAAAACTAACAGGAAGTAGAAATACCAACAACAATATGATTAGCTGCTGAGTGCCTTTTCTTTTCTGTTAAGTCACTGTCAAGTCAATTTTAAGTCACTTCTTGGTCATTATTTAGTCACTGTGTAGTTACTGTCAAGTCACTATCACTCCACTGCTTTGTCACTGTTTAATCACTGCCACGTGAAGTCACTTCTTGGTCACTATTTATCAAGTCACTGTTAAGTCACTATTTAGTCACAGTTTAGGCACTTTCAAGTTACTGTCAAGTCACCATCAAAGTCACTATTTAGTCGCCGTTTAGTCACTGTGTAGTTACTGTCAAGTCACTATCAAGTCACTGTTTAGTCACTGTTTAATCACTTATTCTCCCACCTTTAATGCCCCCCTTTAACATCTCTTCCCTGACATTTCTTCCTCTTACCCCCGCCCACCCTATGCAAAAGTTTGAACTCGTTTAAGCAGTGATGGGCACTTATTGGCCCTTTGCCCCAAGCACCAGGACCCATTTTTTTGCTTACAGCTGTCTTTTCTCTGGAGAACTCAGTTTCATCTCCTACAAATAGTTGATGACAAGACACTTGATCTCTAATTCCTCGATTTTTGCCTCAATGATCTGAAATGTTCCACAGAACCTCCATATTTTCGTTTGGAATATTAAGTATCCTAATGGCCACCCTTTGGCCACAGTTTTTCCCCCTGCTATCTTGTGTTACATAAATTATGAGCAATGTGCACATTTGCGCCACATAATCAAAACTTTTGGCTTAGACAAAAGCTACACTTGAAGCATTTACCATTTTGCAATTAAGTGGCCTGAGGCGTTTTTCGGTTGCCAATGAAGTAAAGTGCATAAATGAATAGTAAATGGCAAAACATACAAATTAAAATGTTCAGAAAGCAAAATTGATTAATAGGAAAAGTTCAACTGGAGAAACGATTTGGTTTTGGGAGTCGGGGGGAACGACCACAGAAGGTGGAAGGCTATTGACACAACACTTTGGCTGATTACAGCAAACGTTTCGCAGTGTGTGTGCGAGTGTGCGAAAACACTTTTCCAAATGAAAACAAAGAGATTTAAGTGAATTATGTTAAAGTTATTCCTGCACACACACATGACACTATCTTTGCCCTCTCTCTCCCTGAAGTCTGGCATAAAAATATGCAGGAAATTCGTTTATTTATTTATCAAGCAGCACGGCCAGCTTTCTTGAAGATTTATGTGGAACGCATGTTTATTGTCGAGTTTATTAGATTTGATTTACTTGTGCGTGTGAGTGTGTGAGTGTGTGAGTGCGGCGTCTGATGATTTACCGACTTCAACTTCTAATGATAACATGTCAAACCAAACGATTTTCAGTCGGTGGCGGCGGCACGCGAGCAACTTTCGCGTTGTGGTCTGTTAATTGCATTCGAGGCGAAAACTATAAAATGGGTGGAGCTGAGGGCCTAAGAACACATAGCCAAAGTTTAAGTCAGACGATCATGAAGATACTGCGGGGCATACTGTTGTTAAGTCTTGGCGGTTTGGTTTTCATAAACGCATTGGCAGCGGCAGCCCGAAGGAATGGCGGTGAGTGTAAAAGATAATTAGGATATGGCAACTCAAGAGTCAGCAAAAACAAGAAAAGAGCAAAATTATTTAAGCAAATTATGGACCAAAGCACAGCAAATTCACAGAAATTTAAATAGAAAATCCTAGAGCAAACTAAGAGCTAGTCCTACTCAAAACCAATAAGGCTGATTCTTGAATCAATAGCTCGATAAATTTTTGTACACATTATGAATACATTTGCCAAAACAAAAAACTTCCTTACAAAAATTACTCCTAAAACAAAGGCCTTTGGTGTCAAAAGTTTTGTGAGTTTTTTTATGGAATGACAAAATTTTTGAGCTAATTATGCTTTGGTGATTTGGCACTTTTGGCTGGTGGACACCATTTGCACATTTTCCAAATCGACTTGATCTAGTAACCCCACAAAAATCAAGTCTGAACTCGGAACAGGGTTGTTATTTGGCTTGATCCAGATCAAGAAGTGACTTGGCTTTGCCTGCAAATGTCCAGAGGTCAAAAGTAGTTATATCAGTTTTGAGTTGATCTCATTTTTCTGGTAGAGTAATGTCGACAACGTTGTTCTGGTAGTCGAATGTTATGACTTTTCACCTGAAGAAACTTAATTTTTTGGTGAGGTGAGGGAGGGAGCTGTGCTAGCTTGAGGTTTCGGCAGTATAAACGAAGACGAGACTGAGGTAAAGTAGTTTACCCTTACTGAAACTTGGTTGTGATAGTTCATAGTTCTTCTCTGCAAGCAGAGTGAGGACAACTAGTGAGAGTGTGTTGCTGTTGAACCAGATATCTGCGATGGCCTCTGCTTTCCCCCCCAGGAGGCGAAAACATTTCGCTATTCACACGTACACACCCCGAACGCATGCCGAAGTTGACACCAAGAGAGCAGAAAGTCGTCATTTACTCGCCAGAGTTCAAAGCAAATTCACGAAGCTTTATTTTCGCACACTAATACACTCTCACATTTTGGCCTTGCTCACGTTGAGCATCGCATGTGTTGTGACTGACACTCAACACTCTCTTTCTTTTATTGGTATTTTTGCGACTGAGTCACTCAGTTGATCATCTATCAAAGTGGTTGTTTCAGTATTGAAGTCACACATAATTACAATCTTAGTCTCTTACTACTCTCTTCTCTTTTCTCTCTTCTTTGAAAAAGCAAGGGCAAATTCCGTATTGTTGTTGTTGTTATCTCAAGAGAGAGAGAGAGAGAGACAAATGAGAGAGAAATAGGGAAATACATAGAGCGTTTCTAAAGAGTTACCCGGAACGAGTCAATTCGCCACACCCGACACACGCGAGAGAGAACACGGGCAAACGCACGCACCACGGTAGACAACGACAAACGCAACCGTGCGCCGCTACACACCACGCAGAGGTGGGCACCACGTTCTAAAGTGATTCCATCAACACTCGCTCTCTTCTAGTGGAAGTAAACAATGTGCGAAAGCACAAACACCGCGTACATGTTTTGCAATAGTCACTCGAGTGTCAAATATATCAAGTACGAATGAGGTGAACTTGTAGTTGCTAGGAACTAGTGCAGATCTCTGGTGTACACACACCAGCTCTGACCTACTACATCGATCGCTAGCCAGCGACTGAAAGGCTGTTTGCTCTCTTGGCCTTGGATAGTATTGGTGTAAATAACGAAATAGGTGTGACAAACGCTATTTTAGAACCCTATTCCAAAGTCTTCCTTGGCCTTGGATTCTTTGAAAAATTTTGGAGGGAATCCTGTGGCCTGTGTGCTGTGCCTGTCCAGGGCCTTTTTGTATTTCCATCACCCAGAAAATAGCTAAGAGCTATTTTACTTGAATCAAGTACAAACGGTGTCATTCATACAGTAAGTACCAAAAAGCTTGTTTCAAGTACAACATTCTTAGTTCTAGTACGACTTTTTCAAGTACACTGAGAAAAAAAGGATAGTTTTGGATGATCCTTACTTGGATATTTTCGAAGTCAATTTATTTTCGCTTAAAAAGGATATATGAAATAAATTTTCCTTGATCTTTATTCTTCATCCAAAGGAGCTGAAAATGTGAGAAGGATATTTAAAAAAATGGATCTTAAAGTGGATATTTGAATATCCATTCTACGGGGATCTTTTTTTTTCTCTGTGTACATATTGAGTACTTAAGGATCTTTTTGATAATACTTTTAGGTTGTTATAGTATTAGGTATTACAAAATATTCTTTAATTAAGCCGAAAAATTCTAAAGTCCACCTCATTGCATTCTTGAAACAAAAGAAGAGTACACAAAATAAGTACAAAATGTTATGGGTTTAAGCCCAAACAAATTTAAAAGATATTCTCAATTTGTTTTTGATTTCAAAACTCTAATTAGAAAGATCAAAGGGCCATGATTTAACCAAAGACCAAGGTAAAGAATCTACCCTCGCTTTATTCGCCAAGTGGTAAAAGCTATAGGGATTTTTATACTCTGTACCAAAGGTGCACAGAGTATATTAAGTTTCTGCAAAGGTATGTAACAGGGAGAAGGGATCAGAGAATAACGCTTTTGAATCAAGAGCGTTCGTACTAAAAAGTACTGTAAGAGTGAAAATTCTTGATCCAAGAGTAAAATTTTGATTCCCACATTCTTCATTCAAAGCTATTCATTCAAAGTTTGCTTCCCCTTACTCCCCTTGCCTATAAGAACCAAATTGAGAAGAAATTTAGCTTGGTTCCAAAAACAATATTATTGAAAATTTAAGAACGAATAAATTTTGATTTCAAGAGCGTTTGTACTCAAATTATTCGTTCAAGTTTTCTACCAGTGCATGAAAGCACAGATCTAACAGATGGTGAGCAGATGCTTCTTATACTTGCAGGCAGATCAGGATCGTCTCCTAACGCCCCTGCAATTTGGAAAAAGCGTCAAATCTCCCACATTTTAATAGATTACTTTTAGAGATAGTTAGTAATTAGAATTATTTATCGATTTACCAAAGAAATGATTAAGATTGGATGAACTCTTCTCAATTTATAAGCCAAAAGACCTGTGACCAATGAGATTATCAGCTTAACATTCTCTTCGGGGGTGAGGGGACCCCGTGCGTGCTTCAACGTCCCTTTAAAATTCATAAAAATCTTTTCTTATATTTTTATAGCCTATCGTCTGCCTCAACCGCAATACCAGTCCTTAGGACGCAGTGCCTCCTCAACCCAAGATGTGGGCGAGGGACGTGATTTTCTTAAGAAATTCATGCTTTTACGTGGCATGTTCCAGCAGCCGTCCAGTGATGTCATTGTGATTACCCAACCCACTGCCACCACAACCACACCCACAACAACGACCACAACCACCACCACCACCAATGCAAATGGCACTAATCGTTCAATTAAGTCCAAACAAAAGCAAAAACAAGAAGATGAGCCACAACAGGAAGAAGATCTTGCAGTGCCCAGCACAGGCGAGGATATGCCGCCAGTTGAAGAAGAAGAGCAGGTCATCTTACCACCAAAAAAGCGAAATACTCAACGCAAAACCCAGCGATCCCAGAAGACTTCCCAGAAAAAGGCCAACAAAAGCAAAAAAAAGGCAAGAACTCATCGACGTCGTCATGTGCACAAGAAGAAGAAATCAGCACAGAAACGAAATCTAAGCCAGATGCAACAAAGTGGGGATATGGTGGAAACACCCCAACAGAATTATATTGAGGGCTATCACAATCCGAATGATCCACAGCAAAGCGATACGCGTCTTCAGCGCATTTGGCGACGACTTCAACGCAGTGAAATGTGAAATGGAAGGAGAGTACATTTTTTTTTTTAGATTAATATTTAATTTGCTAAAATTTTTCATAAAGTAAATACTTGAAGCAACAAATTGAAAAAATGTTTAAATAATTTTTGCTTAAAGCTGTGAACCTTAGAGGAAGAAGAGTTTTTGTGTCAAAGTGCAAAAAAGGAACCACTGAACCGGAACACTAGTTCTTTCGTTTTTCCCTTTATAAAATGTTTGGCATTTCAGTTAAGATGGTAGAAGCCATATTTAAATTTCAACAATTTAATTTCAATTTCCATTTAAATTCAATATTCGTTGGCTGATTGGTCCCCTTCAAAGGCATAAAATGTCGCTGACCCTGAAATGTAACGCGTCTCGCACGTCAAACAAAATGGCGCCACCGACAAAAATCCTTTTTCTTCATATTCCTTTTTTTGCTCTTTCTCTGGACAGGCAGAACAATTGATAACCCGTGCGAGAGTCAATGGACTTGGCGGCTCATGCCCAGACAAAATATGCGAACTTGATATCCTGCCTGTGCGGCAAAACACACAAGTTCAAGGATGAACCCGAAACGGATTCGCCAAGAAATTTGTGTAAATTGCCAAATTACGCATATAAAAAGGCGGCCAACAGAACGAAAAACAGATGAAGCAAAAACAGCCACAGAGGGAATCGAACGAACTTTGGTTATTAATTCTATTTTGGAAACTGGTTCTTCGATTGACCCTTACCAAGACGAGGTCAAACTGATTGATCTTTTATCTTAAGTTATGCCAAGTTTAGTGGAAAGAAACCTGATTAGAATCTGAGCTAAGAGTTTAACTAGAAAACCGGTTTATTTTGGGGAAACAACAAATTACAAAAGTGGAAAAAGTCAATAGACAAGAAGTGTAAGAGGAATAAAGTAAGCTAGCGCGCGTCTGTGCAGACATTTTTGTACAAACTTGCAAGTGCTGGCCTTGAAATATAATATACAAATTCCAACCTAACATCAAACAATTTTGAACCAATCGGTGGGAAAAGAACGAACAAATTGAAAAGAAAATAGCTTTTCTCCCTTTAGCCTCGTACGGAGAACGACAGAAAATTCCTTTCGTTACAGTATTTCACATAAATAGAAACACTTTCTAACAGCACAAGAGCAACAAAGCAAAGTCGAGGTGTTTCTAATTGTATGAAATACTGTGAAGAAAAAGAATTTTCTGTCGTTCTCCGTACTAGGTTTAAGAAAGCATTTAGTACTAATAATGGCCGTCTATATGAACACCTAGATCTCAGAGATGGTAAGAGATAGAGGTTTGACATGGCATGGGACAAATGCTTCTTTTATCTGCGCTCAGATCAAGTTTGTTTCAAATTTTGGCCACGCCCACTCCCGCCACCGCAATTTGGAAAAAACGTTATATCTCCTACAGTTTTGAAGTTAGACGATTCGTACCTTCTAGAGATAGTTAGTAATTAGCAAAATGTATCGATTTGCCGAAGAAATAATAAAGATCGGATGAGCGGTTCTCAAGTTATGAGCAAATGTGAAAAATAGCCGAGTTAAAAAGTGTTGCATACTTTTCAGATATTCAGCCTAAGGAACGCAGGAAAACTGTTAAACATGTTTTTTCATGAGTAACAGGTATATCGAAGTCGGTTTGAGCCGACTTTAACTTGCGCTCTCGTTTCACTAAGGCACATTTTCCAAAGTCTTGGTCCTATATAATAGTGATCCGACTTGGTGAAAATTTATAAAATCTTTTAAGGGGCATCTAATATTCGAAATGGCCGAGCTTATATCCCACTAAGACCCTTTTCCTATAGAACGGTACTACGGCAGTCGTAAAACACTGACTAGGTTCAAGTTTTAGAAATCTTTTAAGAGCTTAGTAGCGCTTGCATTGGGAAAAGCAAAGTTAGACCGATGTATGTCAAATTTGGCGAAAAAATTAAATTTAATGTTATTTTAAATTTTAATTTCTAAATTTAGGAACCGCTTTTTCACCCTAACCACTCAGGAAAGCGTATTTAGAACAGTCGCTACAACTTTTGTGGTTATTGTTATTTATCTTTCTTCATTTCTTAGGCCTTTGCAAACAACATTATCAGAAAATCGAAAGGAGTGAACAGATGCTCTAGCTACAGAAAAGATATGTCTGAAGCCCTTGGCATCCATGGACCCTTTAAGAAAAATAAAACTCATACATGCGACAAACATGGGACATACTTGGGAGATATTTGGGACATACTTCGGACATATTTAAGACATACTTGGGACATACCTGGGCCAAATGTGGGACATTCTTGGGACATATTTGGCCCACACTAAAGACATACTTGTGATATACTTGGGACATATTTGGGTCATACTTGGGACATATTTCTGACATATTGGGAAATATTTGAGACGTACTTGGGAGAGTTGAGACATACTTGGAGCATACTTGGGACATACTTCTGACATATTTGAGACATACCTGGGCCAAACGTGGGACATACTTGGGACATATTTGGCCCACACTAAAGACATACTTGTGATATACTTTTTTTTATAAGGACAAAAAGGATGCACGGAACTCAATCCGCTTACAAATTTTTACAAAGTTACAGGTACAGGAACAAAAACAGGTTGCCAGTTGGCTAGAAAAAGTAACATTACTAGTGGAATGAGAGTTAGGGTGAACCAAGGAGACGGCCTGCTGGTCGCCTTCCGTGAATCCAAAGGTCGGAGGGATGTCGTCTTTTGAGTCGCCTTCGCATCCTCTTTGTCGCCAGTTCATTGGCGAGACTGTTAGTGTGGGCCACTAGGCGGTCATTGTTTGTGATATACTTGGGACATATTTGGGACATACTTGGGACATATTTGGGATGCCATGAATACATTTATTAGCTAATTAAAAACGAACTAATGAAATGAACTAGAGTCGAAAATCATTGTTAAATTTAAAGATGGGTTTCGTTGATGGAAATGGCGAGCAAGTTTGCTTACCTCTCTTCTGCTATTTTTTTGTACTCGGAAGAATTTAGTGGGGGTAAAAAGGTGTTGATGTAGAAAATCTAAGGACACAGATCTATTATTTTATTCTTTAAAGTAAGAAGATTAATTTTCTGCCCCCATTTGGTCATCAAATGGTCAAAAAGGCCACGAAATTCGCCAATTTATATGAATTTATATGGGGAAAATGTGATGTCAATTGTGGACGGGTAAATATAATCTGAAGTTCAATCGGGCCAAAAAGTCACGGAAGTTTGCTAAATTTTATAATGGACTTAGGTCAAACGGTGGAAAAAACTTGAAAATTGAACAATTTTTATAAGGTTGCAAACCGGTCCGGAACAGAACCCCATAAAACCGGTTCAGTTCCACTTTTTTGGGCTCACCGAACCGTACCGTAAACCAAACTCTTAATATTATATTACCACTATTGCGAAAAATAGGTTCGGTTCACAAAATAAAGTAGTTTTTCCGACGACACATACAGATACATAAAGAAATTCCTTGTAATCTGGCTGCTAACATTCATAAAGTTCTCCAATCTTATCACATTTCTCTAGGTCAGATTTATAGCCTATTTCCACCAATGAAATGAAGCTTCATTTCTTGAAATGAAAAGAAATGAAGAAAATGATGTCATTTCTTCCATACAAATTGTTGTTTCATTTTGGCCTTCATTTCTTAAAAATGGTATTTTCTTAAAAAATACTAGCTACTCTCTGGAAACGGAAAGTGTCATCACCAATAATTTGTTAATTTGAATTTAAATAGTAGGCGCAATTTTGTTTAAAATATAAATAAGTCAATAAAAGTTGTGTATTTAGCTTTCTTTTGATAATTCAGGATGATAACAATGCGTTTGCCCCCTGAAAATTGCTGTCATGACGGGTATGTTATTTGTTGCTAAATATTCCACGTGAGTTTAAAAGTGGCGCCTGTTATTTAAATCAAACTTTTCAGCTGTTTTTCATAACGTATCGTTGTGAATGTTAAACAAATGACAATTTGTCAATGGAAACTGCAAAATTTTTAGAAATGAAAATGACAAGAAATGAAGCCAGTGGAAATTGGCTATTATACTATCGCCGTCGATTACGGAGCAAATATGGTATGGCATAAAAGGAATGCAACTATGAAGAATGTAGTGTTGATAAAGGGAGCTCAAATGAAAAGAATTTCTTGTTTTGGACGATGACCAAATTACCTCAATAGATTCTGGAGGGCTTTATAAATATAGTTCGTTGTGCTGCACAGTTTCTAAATTAAGTAGATAACCATTTTTGATGTGAAACATCTTTAATTTCCGTATGGAAGATTTAAGTAAGAGTAAAATTTAAATTCAGCGTCACGTGACGCTGACTTCGTGCTGGGGGAGAGGAGTCGAAGTGCGTGGAAAGAGAAGGGAAACTGGGCGGAGAGTGGAGTTGACTTGGCAGTGACTTGGCAGTGCCTTAATAATGACTAATCAGTGACTTAACAGTGACTTGACATTGTCTAAAAGGTGACTAAACAATGACTTGACAGCGACTATAAGGTGACTAAACAGTGACTTGAGAGTGACGTGACTGTGACTTAATAGTGACTGATTAGTGACTTGACGCTAACTTGACAGTGTCTAATCAGTGACATGACAGTAACTTGATAGTGACTTAGCAGTGACTTGACAGTGATTAAACGGTCACTTGACAGTGACTCAAAGGTGACTTGACATTGAATAAAAGGTGACTAAACAGTGACTTGACACTGAGTAATCAGTTTCTTTACAGTGACTTGACTGTGACTTGACAGTGTCTAGATCGTGACCTAAACAGCCCCTAACCAGCTCTTAAACTTAGCATCATTTTTCATATCAAAGCCTCGTGAGTGTTAACGACACTCACACATTTTATTTTAGGTTTTTGAAAGTCCGGGTTCAACCTACTTCTGACATCGTTTAGGTATATTCTTCAGCATTAAAAGCCGAGTAAATTTTTCTCTACCCAACCATGGAATCAATTAGTGAAAACCCTCGACTCTCTATCCACCAAGATTATTAACGATCAAATAATGGATAGCCGAGTTAAAAGCAAAACGAAATTTGGGGAAGCAGTCCTACACACAGTACAAACTTGAGCATTTGTCGGCTTTGACCTCTTTTCCTACACAGAAGCAAAAATTCATGAACCTTGGGCTCAAACAGTATTCTTAAGCTAGTTTTCGCATGTGTTCCACTTCAAAAACAATTTTTTAGCGTTCTAGTTGAACTTTCTTCATTTCAAGAAGATTTAGAACATCGATTGTCACACTTGGCCCGCAGAACGCATGACAAAACAGCTTTCAGTAGCTGGCCAGCGGTTGATGAAGTAGGTAAGAGCTGGTTTGCGTCGCTTTATTTTCTGACTTATAACATTTATCTTCATTAAATTTAAAAATATTTCGTTCTTGTTATCGAGTTGACTGTGAACTGTAATTGATTCATCCCTACTTATTGATCCACCCACGCAACAGAGACAAATTCCAAGAAGCAAGCAGATAACACAAAAATGTAATTTAACCCTTAAAAATGGTAGATAAAATAATTATGCACCAACTGGAAATTCTAGCAGTGCTTCTTACCGATTCCTCACAATCCCACCTAAGAAACGAAGGTGGGCGACGGTGAACCTGAATGGATAGAGCAAAATCAATACGTCGAGCCGCCGTCGTCGTCATGGCTTCCTTATATGCTGCCTTCTTGTGGTGCAAAGAAACGGGGGAAAAAAAGAACGAAACGAAGAAAAACACTGAAAAACCGTCGTTGGAAGGATATTGAAAAAGGCGCCGCTTGCCACACGACGGGCGCATAGGAAACTTTTTTCATTTTTAGTTTGTCAAGTTGGCACAAAGGGCGGCAACAACGACGTCTACTACACCAAGTTCCTCCGGCGGTGCGCGGGGGGACAACTTAACATTTGCACGCTCAAAATGCCCAAAGAATACGGCTCAGTCGGGCCAAAAAGGCAAAGTTCGTCTTTGTGCAACTTCACTTTGACTCCGGGTTTTAATCTGCTTGCAGCGTCCAGTGAGAAAATGCAGCACTTAAATTTTGCCATGTGCCACATAACATTAAATGCAAATCAAAATATTATAAATTATAAACGAGAAATGAAATGGCTAAAGGTGTGGTGGTGGGGGACCAAAGGAATTGCATAATTGCGTTTTAATATGCTGACTATGGCAAAAACGAAACTGAAACTAAAACTGAAATTGCATATATTAGCAAAGTTAAATTTCCAAATCGAATTGGAATTAAATCAACTTTGCGATGAGGGGCAGGGGGGGAAGGGGAAATATGCACAAACCGTTTTTATTTCCTTCAACATAATATTTGATACAAAAAATCAATAATAAATGGGATACCTTTCGTTCTAATGGATAATTGATATCCATTTCACAAACCAAAATGCTTCTCCATCGAATGAGAAGAAATTTGTAATGGAGATTATGTTTGGTATAATCGATGCATAATCAGTGTATTGCTTGGAGGCATCCGATGTCGTAAAGAACAAAGCTTGTCAGCTTGTCAGCTGGTCTTGGTCGAGCAAAAAGTTGCAACCAGAAGGAATACAACAAAGCTTATATATTTTCACTCAGCTCTGCACACATCAAATACAGAAAAAAAATTAAAATTTCCAAATGTTTGCTTACTGGAAAACAATATATTTATATTTTGGTACCTAAAAGATCAAATCGAATATCATATTCATTCTGCCATTTTCACTTTTGTAAAGATCACAATGAAATCACAAATGTTTTCGAATTTTATAACTATACTGAGAGAAAATTCAAAAATTTTTGTACTTAAATCAAGAATTTTCAGTTTCAAAAACTTTCAATGAGCCAGAACATTTTTGATTTAAGTACGAAATTTCTTGATTCAAGAGCGTTATTTCTTAATTCTTAATTTCAAGAACGTTTTAGAAATGTTAAGCACGATTTGGGATTTTTTGAAGAACTTTAGAGCTGAAATAAGCAAGCTCAGAAAAAGTAGAGAATTTAACTCTTGAATCAAGGGCATTCGTTCTCAAAAGTACGGTAGGAGTGTTGTTAAGAGACCGACCCGACCAAGCGGCGCTTGGTTTTGGTCTAAGCTGATTGAATTTGAGGTAGCCACATAGATAATAATTTTTTTACTTACTTAACTGGAACTTGAATTTGACATCTCCAAGACTTAACACACGGACGACGGCGCTTTAGCTCACACGGCTATTCGGCATCAGCGAATCCTCACGTCCAAATCATACTTAAGTGTTTGTATTTGTACGCATCAAACAACGACAAACTGCACGCGCGTACTCTCTCTCTCTCCCTCTCTTTCTCAGTGAGAGCGCGTCCAACGCTATACTCTCTTAGCTTGCTTCCCCTCTCTCGCCTTCCCTCTAAGAACAATATAGAGAACGAATTTATCTCGATTCCAAGAGCGAAATTCCTGAAATTTTATTATTTACTTTTTAACGAACAATTTCGAATTGAAGAACGAAATGATCTTAAATTAAAACTTGTTTTTCTTAAATCAAGAATTGTATTTCTATTGTTGAGTTTTTAACGGTCAATTTCGAATTTAAGAACGATTCGTAATCAAAGTAAAAATTTCCAAGAGCGAATCGTTCTTACAAGTCGTTCTTCAAGTCCGAAACAAGATAAAATAAAGATCGTTTTCTTAAGACCGAATCGTTCTCCAATTTTTTTAGAGTACAAAACGAGTAACTATTTTGCAGGTAGAATTTTGCGGGCATCTTTACGCCGACATTCAAAATCACATTTAAAGTTTCCACTTGGATGAAAATTAGTTTTATCGGGAAATCACGTGACGAATTATTTCGCGCACTATGAAAACAAACAAAAAGTTTTCAAAATAAAAAATTTCCAATACAAACTTTTCCGACTTCTCCAAAACCCCGTCTTAGTACGCAGTTTCACCACTAACGGAAACTCCTGTCCAAATTACAGCCTCTATCTCTTACCGTTGAGGCTGTGTTTCAGTCAGTCAGGACACTCTCTTTTACAGATATAGAAACAAATATCAGGCCACATCCCCTCTCTTCCCATCCACTTCCCAGTGGGCATTCCGGCAGTATTTCCAACATCGGAAACATCTTTCATTCTCACTTTGATTCTACAAAGTTTGAAGTCAATTGGATTAAAAAAGTTTTTTCACGCAGAATTTTTTGGGCACTTTCACTCCTGGTGCCGGATTTTCCGACATTGAAAAATCACATTTCAAATGATTTCGTATTCTATCCTTAAAAACCGAGTTTCAAGACAATCGGTTATATAAAAGTTTTCGTGGGCGGATTTTCCGGAAATCTGTGATATCATGCTTAAACCAAGTTTCAAGTCAATCGAATGACAAATAAAATATTCCCTTACAAACTTGTCCACCGCTTTTCCGACTTTTCAGGGTGGAACTTCCCAAAACTTTCCGCAGTTTCAACACTAATGGAAACTCGTGTCCAAATTAAAGCCCTCCATCTCTTACCGTTTAGGCTGCGCTTTGATTGCCAATCAGTGAATCAGTCAGTCAGGACACACTCTTTTATAGATATAGTAATTGTTTGAGCTATGAATTGGATTCCTGGCTGAAAATGTGATTCAATACTGGTTCGAAAATGTCAGCTTTAAGCTTCTGCTAATATCTTCTGTGAGCAAACTCAAATAGTTCGTGTGTGCAAACAAGTTTGCATTATTTTTATGCATTTTCTGCATCTCATTTTTTGTTTGTTTTCAGTTGGCTTTTCTGCACCTTGTCACATTTCATTAATTTAGCTGCATAACTGTCGTCCACTCTCTCTCTCTCTCTCTCGCCTGACCACATGCCCCGTCCCGTACTAACCCCTCTGGGGCTGACCCTTCACTGAGTTTGCTTGTAAACACTTAACTAAAGAGTTCATTTCCGTTTGCCGTTTCGCATGGCGAGAAGACAGCGACAGCAAAAGAAGACGATGCAGAGTAGGAGAAAAAATAGCGTGTGTGGGCGTGGCATGCTTAGTTAGCTACGCCCGCTGCCCCCCCATTTGACCACAGCCGCAGCAGCAGCAGCAGCAGTTGCTGTTACTGTTCCCGGTCATCTGGTCTGGTTCGTTGAGGACACAAAATATTTAAAAATTCTTTTGTGCTGCTGGCGCATTTTCATTTAGTTTGCATTATGTTTTAAATTGCCGCACTTGGCGCAGAACGACAACGACACACACACACACACACACACATACTTAATGAGCGACGGGCAGAACGTGTTGCGCTTTCTTTTTGAATCACCCCACTGTGCACACTTCCTGTCCTCCTCCGTAGAGCCTGGCAGGCGACATCATGACCAACAACTTGCATTTGCTTATACAGGATTTTTAAAGTGAATCCTCTGGACGGTGGCTGAACAAAGAGTTTTCTATTTTTTCCTTCATTCTCTCTTTGGTAGTTAAATCGGGGTTTTTATAGCAGACAGCTTATGTGTGTGACAAACAGTTGAAAAGACGTCAAGCCAAGCTTTTGCCTTGTCTAGGGAGCTTTTTAAGAACCACCAAACTCTCTAGCTTCAGCCGTTTAGGCTGTGCGTTATTGACCAGAACAAATCGTTCACACTTTAACGGGACCTTCCAACTCAACTAAGGGTTGGAGTTTTTTTTAAATCCTTTCTTAGTAAGCGTCTACTTACCTTAGCTCTTTAGCTTCAGCCGTTTGGGCTGTGCGTTATTGATATAAGTGTTCCATTTTGAACGAGAATCCCTTCCCAGCCAGAAAAAACTGTGCTTTACCTGTTGTTGTTTTTTGTTGTGCTTCAGCTTATTGCAATTTGCAACATGGAATGTTTCATTTAAGGCCCAGTCAGACTCCACACAGACACAACATGGCAGCGGGTGGTCCACTTTTTGGTTGAATGGGCCAGCTCGTTTCTCGACGACATCAACGACATTGCCGTGTCATTATGTTGGTGGCGGCAACATTGTGCTCCCTCCCCCACCCCACCCCCCGAAAATAGCCGCATGCAATTGATTACAGCAAACGGAGGAGCGGACGGAACAACCGCAAAGTGCTTTGCGTGGAGCTGACTGGCTGCTGGGAATAAAATCGAAATAATGCGCACGGGGCAGCCGCTGCTGCTTTTATGGCTGACTGGGCAGGCGAAAAGGATTTTCAATAAAGCAACCAGGTGCATATCTGTAGTCGCCTGCTGCTCCGTCGTTTCGGCCAGGCCATTAAGCCTAAAATGCCGCTGCAATGGGAACAATCTTTTTGGGCTTAGGCCATCGTAAGATGCATTGTGTCTGCTGCTGCCGCTCCACTGTTCTTTGCTTCATCCCAAAAGCGTAATTGGCTTGGGGAATACCCAGAGAGTGCAGGGGGAGGGGGAGGGGGCGACAGGTATGGGTGGTGTCGCTTGGTGCGACGGCTTTTAATCGAATTTCAAATCGAACGCAGCCAAACGACTGCCAATTAGACGGAAATGTGTGGAGAGGGAGCTGCAGGAATGGGAAGTGGGAGAGAAAATTAAGGCAAGCTCAGGGACAGCTGCGTCTTATCACAGAGCTGCAAAACGAAATGGCAAAATCCAATCCAAAAGAGTACACGCACAAATCGCAGCGGGAAAGCACGCTAGAAAAATCCATACTCACAAATTTTTAACATCGATTTAGAAATTTTTGCGAATTTAGCGGATTTGCCTCCTTCAATTCGGAGCTCATTTCGTTTTCAGGAAAATATAGATTGTTTCAATTTCCAAATAATTTTCGTTCTTGTTTCGGAGTAGTTTTCCCGAATGGATGAAGAACCTCTAGCAAAAAGGGTGTACAAGTCATAGGCGGCTGAGTAAAGAGGGAACGACCAGGTGCGGTGTGAACAACTGGTGCCAGCTCGCACTGAGCAGAAGCGACTGGAGCACATTTATATCCGAGGAGGACACTGTCAAACGGTTGTGATGGCCAATGAATAAGAAAAACAGATTTTGGCTTTTAGTTTAATTTTTTCTTTAAACTGATTTTGGAGAAAATTTCTCTATTCAACTGGGATCGGAAATATACAGTAAGTCAAAGAAATGTTTTGACAAAGGGAAAAAATTCACATTTGCACTTTTATTGCAAAAAGGGGCTTTCTATAATAGTAAAATTTGTTCTTATTTTATTCAGATTCTGTACGTCCCTAGACAAAAGTCAAAACACTTATATCTTCAGTATCGGACTCAAATGAAAATATAAATTAATGATTCTGGACAAATTTCCTACTGAATCCGAATCTGGTTATATAAACTCCATATCTTCCGTGGATTCAGCAAACTTATATTAAATGAAAACGCTAATTTAACCCCTTTTTTTGTACTTCGAATCTCGTAAAAATCAGCTGTTTTGAAATTTTCGATCTTAACATTCAGTAGTACGTATAATATGTATACAATAAATTAAACACTTTAATCATTTCATAGGTTATAAGTTCATGATCAATCCCCAAAAAATGGCTGATTGGTATGCAATTTTGTAAATGAGTGAAAATTCAGCAGAATCGGTTGGATTATTAAGAAAAACGCCTTATAATCCAAAACTCTGATGAAACTAAATATATTTTGTTCACATTTGAGGGCGTGTCCCGCCTTTTTTCATATTTTTCATTAGTCAAGATTTACAACAACACTATTATTAAATCGAAAAACTCCTTATATTGAGGCCGATGAAACAGATTTTGTTTATTCCTTGTGTACTCTAGATTTGATGCTTAACTATCAAGAAAAAATCATTTTCAAAATAGTCGATTTCTACGAGATTCAAACGTACCAAAAGGGGGTAAAATTATGAATTTTTCTGCATTTTAATTAAAATTTAGAGCTAATCCACTAAAGATTTTGAGTTTATTTAACCAGATTCGGGTTCAGAGTGTCAAACTTGTCCAGAATCATTAATTTATATTTCCATTTGAGCTCTGATACTGAAGATATAAGTGTTTTGACTTTTGTCAAAACATTTTCTTGACACTTCAAAATTTAGCTTTTATTTGTTTTTAATTTTTTTTAATGTTAAAACTAGATGGATTTGGCTACTTCTTTTTGCATACTTGGTCTAGGGACGGTACAGAATCTGAATAATATAAGAACAACATTTTACTATCTTAGAAGCCCCTTTTTGCAATAAAAGTGCAAAATGTGAATTTTTTTCCTTTGTCAAAACACTTTCTTGACTTACTGTATCTAGCGAATCAACTGGTCACTGGTGATTTAACTAGCCACCTGTGGTCAGTGAAATGCCTGAGGAAGTTCTGTAAAAGCAATTGTTCAGTTGGCAGCCGTCTGAACACTAAGCAGATAGTCAGGCGATTGATGGCCCACCCCTTTAACTGTCTCACACGCTTACAAATATTTCCTCGCACACACACACACACACACACATGCACACACAGGCATTGTAGCGGAAGTCATAAACAATTTTTATGTTTTCACATTTCAAGTGAAATTCATTTCGCGTTTGGTTCTTTCATTCTTTTTTTTTTCTCGCTGTCTTATGGCTGCTGCGCTTTATGGATTTCTTTCTTCGTGTTCTTCTTTTGTCTGGGTTTTTGGTTCTTACATGACCACAAATATAGGTAATATATGACGCCACAAAGTATGCTACGAAAAAGAATTTAAAAATTGAATTTAATTGCAGCAAATCAGCGAGAAAAAAAAACCGCTTAAAATTAACAATTTGTGCCCGTGCGAAGGAGAGCGGCACCACTTGAGACTTTGAGCATAATTTTTGCGTCCCAAATTGATGCCCCGTAATGAGCTTAAATGGCTCATGACACATATAACGAAGCACCTAGCTTCAGCTTGAGGTGTGAGCACCCACAATTTGCCTACAGCTACTTGGCCCCGCCTGGCCTTGTAGTCCAATTTCAGATCGCACATCTTACGGCCTCGTCGTCCTCGCTGGCTCGTTTTTATTTAATTTTTTTTTTTCTGGTTTCTCCCCTTTTTCCACGTTGGCATTTTGCTGATTTCACAGTTTTCTTTTTGCCTCTTCCCCAGATGACGTTAATTTTCAATGCCCTAAGCCAATGGAGGGGCTAATGAATTTACAGATGAAGCAGAAGCCATAAAATATTTTGGAAAATTACTATAATAAATTTGGAACTAGTCGAAAAAAGTGTCACAATTGCAAAAAAAGAGAGAGATTCAAACCAAATTGCAAATTACTTTGGAAAATTATTTCAAGCAGAAGTTATAATTGATAATAACAGAACAAACTTTGCTTAGTGCCAAGAATAATTAAAGCTTTGCAGAGTAACAATTCTGAAATTATTCAAATAACTTATAACAATTTTCAAATAAGTGCATATAAGTACGAATATTTCCAAAGAATTGAAATCAGATTTACTATGACTCTGAAAAAGTTTGTCATTATACAAAATTCTTTTATGCAGAAATATGACTGGCTGGTTTGAATTGAATGGTATCATATGGGCACCTGAGATCGATATCGATTAGTAATCGATAATTATCTAAGGCTACCTTACAAAATATTCCGACTGTCGTGAGCCGAAAGCGAGCAAACGATTTAAAAGACCGACAAAATTACACAACCTGATCACTCATATAAATTTGCTTCAGAACTAAACTCATCTGATCAACTTAGTCTCGCTTTTACACAAGCCTGAGATAAAACAAACAATTGGTTCATCGGAATCATCTGGTTCATGTGAAGAATTTTATAAAAGAAGACAAGAAATATAAAAAGAGGCATGGTAATCTGAGTTCTGATAATAATAATAATAATAATAATAATAATAATAATAATAAGTTCCTTTATTAACATTATTTTTACAATTAACATTATTTTTACAAAGAATTTCAGCATGATTTTGGAACAATACGACATTGATTTAAAATCGTCTGTCGGTAAAGAGATACAAATTAAATTAAATTTTTGCGAATTCTGTAATTATTAGTTTTCTATATGATAAAGCGCTTGTGAAGTAGTTAACTAATTTTTCCCAGCCTTCATCGTCTTCCCCATTTAATCTTGCAATAATTTCATTTTGCGTGAGTGACATTTCCAAAGAATCTAAAACGTATGTTTTGAGAATTGGGCATCTGCCTATAAAATGTTCTAAGTCCTCGCATTCTTTCATGTTGCATAAGGTACATTCATCTGGCACGTTTCGCAAATGTTTGTTTAATATTATTAGATCACATCTTGCTTTAAAAAATCCACATTATCTTGTCCCATTTGTGCGATTGAATAAAGTAGCTCGGTCCTATGCCATGGTCTAAATATTTATAGAACCTATGCACGCTACTCATAGCTCTGCTCCACATAGTTTAGTGTTCTTGAGTTTCTATCAGGCGCTTGTGTTTTGGTTCTGCCACTCCGTTCTAGTCAACGATAAGTTCCAGTCAGGTTGAAATTGATGCTTAAATCGTTTAGACATTTAACCCATCCTATCCTTTTCCTTAACAGTAATTTGGTGAACTGGTTTTGGTAGCCTGTTAGATTTGTATTCATAAATAATTCTTTGCATATATCGGAGGTGCAGATCAAGCGTGAAAATGAGCAGGAGAAATTCCGGTTTCTAGTTGAATGCAATAATTCGGGGTGCAGTCCTATGAGCCTGAACATTTTCTTGATGAAGAAATTTTTGTAACCTGTCAACTTACTATTTCGCAAATGCGCCCCATAGCTTTGAACCGATCTGCTGACGGCCTGGTGCAGCTTCCCATTTAGCTTCTAATCCAACATCGTTGTTCCGGAAGAAGTTTCCCCAAGTGGCGTTGATGCTAGCTTTAGCTGAGTTGGTTCTGTCCTCGATGTGCTTTTTAAAGGATAGTTTTGGCGTAAGAATAATTCCCAGGTACTTAAATTCGTTCACCACCTTTATAGCTTCACCTTTATAGTTCCATTGCTCACATCTTGCTGAAACCCATGATGGCGGACTTGCTGAGGTTGACAATCATGTTCCATTTGTCACAGTACAATTCCAGGTTGTTGATCATTTGCTGAGGACTTTTGGATCATCTGCCAGAAAACTATGTCATCAGCATAAAGCAACACCCTAAGGTTTATATCCTCGAGTTGCATGCCACCACTTAGTTCCTCGTGTAAATCGTTCATATATAAAGCGAAGAGTAGAGGGGAAAGCAGACATCCCTGTCTGACTCCTGTCTTGGTGGTAAACTCCTCAGACATTGCTTCTCCATTCCACACAATTGTTTTTGTATCCGTTAATACTGCTTGCAAAAAGTTTGTCATCTTTGTGGATACCCCCATCATTTTAAGTTTATATGCTAATAAATTTCTTGGTACATTGTCAAAAGCAGCTTTGAAATCTACAAAGAACGCATAGGTTTTCCTCTTTTCCTCAAACTTTAGTTGTACGGCTGCTGTCAGATTGTAGATGTTATCCACGGTTGAATATTTCGCTCTAAAACCAGCCTGGAACTCGTTCATCTTATCCATTGCATCCACCCAATCTGTCAGCCGCTGATTCAGAACTCCCATCATTATCTTTGCACACGCATTCATGAAGGATATGCCTCGATAGTTCTCCGCCAACCTTGCGTTTCCTTTTTTAAAAATTGGGAATAGGATGCTGAGTTCTGATGCTTCTTAAGTAAAAATTTCTTAACCAAATTCGATAACAAATGTATATCGTCAGCAAGAAAGCGGCCACGCTTGCACACTGCAATTAGGTCACACTGTAATTCGATGGATGACACTCAGCTGAGTGCTCAGGCCAAATAGAACCGGTCTCATCTGAGTAGCTTCACGTATTCTGAGAGTCAGACGAAAACTCAGCTGAGTGATCAGGTCGTGAAAATAGTCTTTAATGGGGGTACACCCAAAAAAATTTGTATCAATTTCAATTTGAAACATGTGTCTCAAATTGAAACTGAAACTAGTATGAATTGTACCAGGAACCACGTCCAATGTGGCAGCTGGCGATGCTTGATGTGCCAAATTTAGTGTTTTAAATTTATGTGCAAACAATTCAATATGTAGATAATAGGCTACTCACACTGAGCACATCTAAAAATCTGTGGCCGTCAAAATACACAAGCTCATTTCGGCATTGCGTGTGTGTGAGCCACGCTTTAGCACTTGTTTGTTGTTGCAAGAGTGTGCAGTGTAAGCTCGTATACTGTCGGTGTATCGACGTCGCTGCTACACTGTGGCTCTTGTATACACAGAAAATAGAAACGTGCCGAGCTCAGGTTTAAATGCTTAAGAACCATTTGCTCTGCCAACATTTTTAAGGTTTTGTCTTGTAAACATATTGAGTAGCTTTATAGATAAGAGATTTTTTTTAAAAGTAGCAATCTCTACTAGAAATTTATTTTTTAGTGCTACGATATGTTGAGAGTTGCGAAAAAATCGTGCTATCCAAACGGCATCCAAATACACTAGTTTACAGCCAAAAAGACCCATTTCTACTGAAAATTTTTTTTAGTGTAGTTTGGAATGGTGATCTCAAAAATCAATTTGAAAAATTTATTCATGGCTCCGTTTTTGAAATATAATTTTTTTTATTTTTTGGTAGGGGCACTTACATTTTAAGCCATATCTCACTTTATATTTGTCAGATAGAGTCAAGCAAGATAAGAATCGAAAGGTTATTTCTGCCGGTAATCGAGTAAAACATTGTTTTTAAATCGGTTCTTTAGTTTGACTACCATATCCAAAAATATTTCGAAAAAAATCGATTTTTTGCTCGAAAATTAATTTTTGGTCGCCTGGAAAAAATATAAAAAATCCAAAAAAATTATTTTTTATTTTTCTACATAAGAACCGCACTTCTACGAAGAAAAACAGATAACGATGATCAAAATCTGTGAACAAACACAGGAGCTGTAAGCAATTTAGTGGAAAAAATGTGATATTTTCCTGAATATTTTAAAATAAATTTTCGTTTGTTTCGACTTTTGTTCCGTTTTTAATTTTTATTTTTGTTCTGGCTTTTCGTTCACTTCTTAATTTGACCAAAAACGAAGAAAAGTACAATGTTCATTTTTGAAACACACAATATACTCAAATTTGACTGTTAGTTCCTCCACTCAATTTGATCCATCTATGGTACGTGTTACACGATTTTCCTCACAAATACCTTATTTTCTTCGTAAAAGTGCGATTCTTAAGTAGAAAAAAATAAAAATAATTTTTTTTGTATTTTTTTATATTTTTTTCTAGTCGTTTAAAAATGAAATTTCTTGGATTTTCGAGCAAAAAATCGATTTTTTTGAAATATTCTTGGTTGTTGAATTCAAACTACTGAACCGATTTAAAAACAATGCTCCATGCAATTATTGGCAGCACCATTACCTTTCGATTTATTTCTTACTTGACTCTATCTGACAATTATGAACTGAGATATGGCTTAAAATGTAAGAGTACCTACCAAAAAAATTTAAAAAATTAATATTTCAAAAACGGAGCCATGAAAACATTTTTGAAATCGATTTTTTAGATCACCATTCCAAACTATACTAAGAAAAATTTTCAGCTGAAATGGGTCATTTTTTTTTTTTATTTTTGTAAACTAGTGATATCGGAGACTTCAGCTGAAGTACTGTTTCCAGGATAGTTCAAGGAAATGAAGCAGCTTTTAATGAAACGGAGAACTTTTCCCCTTCTTTTGAATTGAAAGCCATTTATAAATGGGGGTATGATGGCAGTAGTGGACATTCCACTTACCGTCAGCGATTTTCAGACACCGAAGTTGGCATAGTTGACTACCATATTTTTTCTATTTGCTTGGTACCGTTGCAGATTTTGAGCAGGAATAATAGAGTACTTTGGCAAAACGAGCGTCCCTCATCCACTCGCTTTTGTAGACCCATAAAAATAAAATTCCAGTAAGAGTCCGCAGATCTAATTCGAGAAGAGGTCGCTTATGTGGAAAATCAAATTCAAGAGATTCTTCCAACATCGTTAGATCAATTCCAAGTCAACCACGAGTTTCATTTAACAATGATTGATGGAAAGGCATTCAACTCTATTTCAGAAATGCCCTCATAAGTCTGTGGGATTTGTAATGCAAGTCCCGAAAATTTCAATGATCTGGAAATATTTTCTTGTAGTCCATCTAAAGAGTACAAATACTGACTATCAACCCTTCATGCATGGATTCGGTGTTTTGAGTGTATAATGCATATTTCTTATAGATTGCCAATTAAAAAGTGGCAAGAAAGAAGTTTTTGCTGAAAGGAAAAAAAATATTCAAACTGATCTTCGACGGGAACATCAGGAAATACCAATAATGGCAATACAGCCAGAAAATTCTTCCAGCAACCAATCTTAGCTTCTGATGTTACTTGATTGATTTAATTAAACGACTCAGCGTAATTCTACAAACAATGGCATGTGGATATGAAGTTGACATGGAATCTTTTCGTCAATATGCATGGGAAACAGCGAAACTGTTTGTAAAGGAGTACCCTTGGTTTTATATGGCATCGTCAGTACATAAAATTCTTGTGCACGGGGCAGATATTATTAAAACAGTATCCCTGCCAATTGGAATGATGTCAGTGGAAGCTAGCTCTTGGAGCACGCAACAAGGATATGCGCAATTATCGTGTGAATCACATTAGAAAAAATTCTCGCTTAAACACAATGACGGACTTATTTAACACACTTTTAGTGACATCAGATCCACCAATATCATCAATATCAAAAAGTACTTCATTGCACTCTAAAAATATTATCTTTATTAATATAATCTTTTAAAAAATAATCCTGAGTCGTAATTGATATTTAATTATTTTATAAATTATAATTTAACTAAAATATAAAAATATGAAGTATTTTTTAAGATAAGGTATAAAGGAGAATTAATTAAGATGATTAAACAAACTTTTTTTGTTTCTTAATTTTAAAATATTAAAACATAAAAAATGTTAAAAATTTCACTGGAAAAAATTAGTAGACATAAATTTTAAAAATTAAATAATAATTTTTTTTCAATAAGATTTAAAGTTATTAATTATTGTGCCAAATTAATCAAATCGCGCCTTACGACGTATTGATATCTAAATGGATTTCAAATAAATTTAAGAAAGTTTGAGCAGTAATATTAATGTTGTTGCGGTCGTTTTTTGCAAATATTTGTTAATAAGAAATGTAACAATTCAGACAGGCCTAACGACAGAACTGTCACGTATCGACAAAGATAAATATTATTTTACAAAAAATGTACTCAAGATTTTGAAATCAAATAAAATACATTTCAAAAAACTATTCATTCATTAAAACTATTTGGGCTTAGTTATTGTGTTAGGTTTTTTTGGATTTGTCTCCGCCCCGAATAGCATGCAGGGTTTGTTCGCACACCGACTGGATTCGGTAGAGGGCGTTCCTAGCTAACGAACGGGCGTCTGGTCAGTTGTCTTCGAGCACCTGGAATCCGAAACCCATTACTTGTTCGACATTTAATGTACGTATTTTATCATCATTCAATCAAAACCAAGTTCATGCTCTCAGAACTTTTCCTCGATACAAAACCAAAATGGAAACATCTCACACTGATAACATCGAAATGGACACCATTTACCTGCTGTTGGCTTTTGCCTTATCTACATAAAGGTTATTTTTTGTATTTTTATAATACTAAAAAATGGTCACCCTAAAGTGCTTCGGCTGTATCTGGCTACTTTCTTTCATTCATCACTTTGAATGTTGCAACATTTCAATGGGTTTTTTTTCGTATGGCAAAGCAAATCAATTTAGTTAATGGCTGACCAAACTGGAACCGAGAACTCCAGTTTCAATTTCAATGCGCATAAAAACAGTAAATCAATGGACAAACAAAATGGCCTCGTTCCACTCGTGGGTTGGTTCGGTTCGCATATTTTTGGTAACATTATATTTATATATGGAATTTACTATATAGAAATGCAACTGCACCCTTCTGCATGTGGATAAACAAATAGATATCGGAATGGATAAACTTGTTGGCGACACACACACACACACACACACAGATGTGGTGGCTCTGGCGTAGGGTTATTTATGTATGTGTGGCAATATTTTGCTTTTGACTCTTTAATAGTATATAAGTACACATGTGCTGCTCTCTCTTCCACCATCTGGATTAGTCTTTGACTATTTTTCTATTGATCTGTTTTGTATTTTTAGTATAATGAATTCAATTTTATTAAACCGAATGTGTTTCGGCATGTGTGTGTGTGTTTGAATTGCATTTCGAATTGTGTGGGGGGAAAATGGAATGGAAAAGCAACTTGTGGTTGCAATTTCGAAGAAGTTAACCAAAAAAATGAAAGGCAAAAGAAGAGCTGAATGGCAAATGAAATTGTTTGAATTTATTACAGTTGCTAAAAATAGATTGTCAAGCAACAACAACTCTTTAAGTTGTAAAGACATTACCTGTGCGTAAAGCTGCAAGCGCCCAGGCAAAGCTCAGTCTAAGCTTAAGAGCAAAAGTACTCAATTCAATTGACACCATGTACTTTCCCGACCCTTCTAAGCACACTGTACATACATATATCATTTTCTTCTCATTTATTTTGTTACAAACATTAACGATTCTCTCTTTCCCGCCATGTTTTTGTTGTATTTCTTATTTTTTTTTTTGCAGGATCTGCTGCTCAAATTGTTTGCTAAGCGTTTTTGGTCGGAAGCTTTTCGAGTGCTTAACGTGGCCCGGCAATTGCTTTCGCCCTCTCTCTTTCTCTCTTTCTCTAATGCAGTTCGCTCCACACATGCCACAAAGTTAGTAAATTTTCAACTGGATTTCAAACATATGCACACACACACACACACACACTCCCAGGCAGGGCCAACGAACAACTTAACCCCCCCGGGCTATAAAACTTAATATGTTTTGTATTTAAATTTATGAAAAAACAAGACGACGACGGCTTCAGCCAGCAGCCAGGAACAACAGAAAGGAATAATGGCTGCTTAAGCCGCCAACATGCGCATAATTGTCGCCGGCGCTGTTCCTGCTCAGCTGGTCAGTCGGCGGGCAGTGAAACAGGGATATAGTCTACCTGTTTTGTTTTGTTTTATATTTTTTGGTATTTTTGCACTGGCAATATGCAGCCACACTAATCGTATTTAGTGTTTATTCGGTTGTAATGAAACTTTTGAGCATGGTTGGACGTTTTAGGTTAAAAAATGGGCAAAAAATACTTCAAAAAGCGCGTAATTTGCAAAATTATACCGTTTATACGATTATAATGAAACTTTGGTGATTGGTAGGAACGTTTGATCTGGAAGTTTTCCAAGTTGAAGTTGAATGGGCGGGAACAGTAACAACAGCGAAATTTGCCAAATTTTCGATTGTGATGAAATTTTAGGACATAGTTGGACCCTTATTTAAGGGATGGTTTCCCCTTATTGGGGGGGTCAGAGCTAAGTTAAATTAAGAAAGCGCTAAGAATTTCCCCATTTTTGGAATCTTCCAAGTGGTAATTTTTTACATTTTCCTCGGTAAATTGGTAACTGAAGACGCATTTATAAGAAGTGTAAGCCAAAAACCGCCGAAATTTGGCAAATTTTCATTTGAGTACTTTACGAAAGTTGAAAATATATTGGGAAGTTTCCAAAAATCTCAATGAAGTTTCAATTAATAAAGAAGACGGTTAAACTGGTCGGCAAATAGGAGGTGTAGATCACAATAATAATTTAGTAATGAGTTTAGATTACCATAAAGATTTGATAGATGACAAAAACAAGATGTGAGTGTCGTTAACACTCATGAGACTTTGTTGTGAAACGTGATTCTTAGTTCAAATCACAAGCTCTCTCAATTGTATATAAATCAGCAAGGACATTCTTTCGAAAGAAGAAAACTAACAGAGAGTTGAAATACCAGCAACAAAATCACTTGCTGAAGTTATCTTTAATGATCAGGTTCCGCCCAGATCCCACGACGATTCCCACCCAGGTTCCACTAAGCTCCCTTTCGGATCCCACCCAGATCCTACCCAGATCCAGACCAGATAAGATTCCACCCAAATTCCTCCCGATCCCACCCAGATCTTTCGCAGAACCCACCCAGTTGCCCCTCTACCGCATCTTTCCTACATCTTCACTTCCCCCCTGTGTGTGTGTGTGTTTACCGGAAAACTTCACAAAAAAAAACAACACAAAATATGAATGACGTTAGCATCACGTGACGTCACATGACGCACGTGACGCCTGATTGTAGACTGAACGGCACACAAATGCGCGGAATTTGCTAATCTTTATAAGTCTCGGGTATCATGAAGATTCAATAGATCGCAAATGGTTTGATCGAAAAGTAAAAAAGCGGATAAATTGACGGGTGAAAATTTCAGAATTTTATTAATAGTTCAGATTATCATGAAGATTTAATAATTGGCAATTGAAAACGGGCAAGGAGAAGGCGTCGGTCCATTTGTTTTTTAAAAAATCGCTATATTTGCAAAAAGTCCAAAAAAGCTTAGATTGTCGTGATGATGGGTTAATAAACGGTAAATTTTGAAGTGTTAAGATCATAAGTACCAGGAAATCACAATTGAAGACGGGTAAATAGGAGGTGTCGGTCAATTGGTTTAAAAATATTACAAATTTTCAAAAATTCGTATAAGAGTTCTGATTGACACAAAGGCGGGTAAATAAGAAGTGTTGATCGAACGGACCGAAAAATTGCGAAATTTAAAAATTTTATAATGAGTTTAGACTATCATGATTAGACATCGGATTTTTGTTTTTTGTTTTTGGTCCTAAAATGCTAAAATTTTGGCATTAACCTTATAAAAATATTGCCAATTTTTTAAGATGATCATATCCAAAAAATGTCTTTTTAGGTAAAAAAGCATATGCTAAAATAATGTTAAAAGAGGTTAAAATAGGTTCCAAAATAGGTCAAATATGTTAACATATTCTTTTCATATATGGGTCATTCTTTTCAAATCGAACAGTCTCAAACTTCAACCATTTTTGATTCAATAAACAAAAAAACCGAAATTAGATCTCGATACTCCCACCGAAACGTGATTTGCGGTTTTGCAAAAAAAACTTGTTGTTTTTGTTAAATTTATAAACAATTTCAAAAATCGTCAAATATGGAAAATTGGAAAAAAGGGTTTTTTAAAAACGTTACATGAACCATTTTTGGGTAAAATACTTTTAAATGCTTCCCAGCCTTAATCATGTATGCAGCTGCGTCCGTTAGTAACAAGAGTACTCTTTTTTCTGTGTCATCCGGCCAAAGTTAATTCAGGGAATTATTTACAAACCGAGATATAGCACCACTGTTGACGTTTTCAATCTCTTTACAAGCAACTAAAAATGGTGTTGTTGGAGTAGATTCATTCAGAGTTCCAACTATTAGGTTTGCTATAAATTGTCCGGTCTTATCCGTGGTTTCATCCACCGATACCCACACACAATCATTTCCAATAGATTCTCGTATTTCCAACATCTTCTGCAAATAGCACTTGTCCAAATAATTTTTTGCGAATGGAACTTTCGTTCGGGATATTTTGCTTTGTATACTTTTTTAAAAATGCATTAAAAATTGGGTTACTTAACGCATTAAATGGTATATTTGCAGCAACCATAGCTTGACACAATTCAAAGTTAAATGAATTCTCGGAATCATTCTTATTTTCCTGGCCTGCAGCATTAATTATGTAAGCTCGTAGCAATATGCTGTTGTAATTGAGATTTCTTGTCTAATACTATCTGCAGGACGTGTGCAAATCCAAAATTTAAACTAATTTAATATAATATTTTATAGTATACTTACATTCTTTTCACATACTCCGCAATAAAATCCTTCCCCTATAATCGTAAATGGCTCACTGGGAAAATCACTTAGCCATTTTGAAAGAAGGTTAAATTTTTTATTAGTCTGCGGCATCTTTAAGTACTTCTTTGTTGAGCTCAGAAAAATGACTGACGATTGTTATACATTTAATTGGGTGTTTGATTTGAAGACGCCTACTTGGGAGCATATATTTATTCTTTGAATATGTAAAAGCATATGACATATTCCAAAATAGGTCAAAATAGGTTCAAATATGTTATCATATTCTCAAATATGCTTTTAGGTCGAAGATATGTAAATATGTCAAATATGCAAACCGAATGATGGTTTAAAATTATCTACTTTTCATGAAACAAATTTGTATGCAATCAGAAATTTTTTTGGACCACCCATTAAAAATATGTTTTCTACTAAAATCCGATGTCTAATCATGATAAATATGCGGATAGTGAAGACCAAATGAAAGCACTAAACCAAGGCAAAAATTATGTTAAGAGAAGCCAGTCACGTTCTTTAAACTAACCATTACATATATTTGTCACAGCAAGGTCTGCTACGTACAAAAGAATTACATGTTACACAGAAATCCCAAATGATTTCAAAAGTCGTTCAATCCCAAGTGTCCCAACAACAACACGCGGTATGGTCCCAAGGTGGTCCCAGGTAAGGTCCCAAGCTACAGGCAGACAAAAAGACATACGCTACGTGACAGAATACGGAACACTTTCACAAGAATACAAATGTTTGCGGAATGCGTTCGAGTTATTGAATGCACTTAATATTTACATGATCTGCTGATTCACTGAAAACAAAATGTTGCTTTTTTTATACTTGACTCATTATGATACGCAACGTGACATACGTTACGCTGTACCCTGTATACAATCCGAGACCAGAACATTTGGTGTTGACCCGAAATTATTACATAAAAGTCGGTTCGACATTTGACAAAAAAAGGAGCACAAGGGTGCCAAAGAATAACCTATAGGCATACAAAAAGCTTTTCAAAAAAGTCAACCATCAGTTGAAGTTGGAACTCGAAAGTGTGATGGAAGACGATACACTAGACCCACAATATTACACTAACGAGAGAGGCAGTCGATGTTGGACGTTGAACGATGTTAATAAGGAAGGGCAATAGAATGGCCTAAAGCATGGATGGAAAGAACTGGATAGTTACAAAAGCAACAAATTCTCGCAAAAGTAAGGAATGAAACAAAAATGAAAGCACCCTCAGACTTACACACTTTTATTATATGAATGAATAAGTTTTATTAATATTCGCTTAAAAGAACAAATTTTACCATGTTGTGTAAGTGAGCACACTTTTCTTCTTTCTTCATCTTTTGGAGCAAGTCTTAATCCAATCAAAGTTCCCCAGCCATAAGCCATAGCCCCTCTGGGCTCGAACATGCTCGCCAAAGTCATGCTTCACTGTGTGTTAGAGAGAGACACAGTCACATTTTCGCGCTCTCTTCTACTGCTTTACATCAGCGCTGGAGAGGACAGAAAAGTCTGCTTGAGGAAGCTCTCTCCAGATTACAGTCGTGCACACCGACTCTCACCGTTTAGAGTTCAGCTCGCGCTATTTCCCTCCAACTGTGGTATCCACTGTACCAACGCTGTCTGGATAACCAGGCGGGTCATAGCTGAAAGGAACTGCGTAATAATAATAATTACGCGACGCAGGAATATTTATGAGCGGGGCTTTAAATTGTCCCCTTTTCTCCATTTCTTTTGCTTTGTTTTGCTTGGGTGTAATAATAAGAATGCGGTTTATCACCTGGCCAGGAAGCCAGGCGACGATTCCTAATGCAAATTATGGCTGATGATGATGATGTGGACGATGATGATGATGATGATGATGCTCGAGATGCCATAACAATAAAAATATGGCCTCAACAGGATTAATACATTATTTCCGCCTTGGCAGACACATATGCCAAGGACTTGGCCAACTTCACTCTGCCTGGCTGCCATTTGTTGTTGTTGTTTTGCGCTTTTATGATTATTGTAGTGTGCAAAGAGAGCGGCAGGCAGCCAGGAACAGGAACAGAAGCCGGAGCTGGCACTTATGCTTATGTTTTTGGCTCTTATGGCTCCACTTGCCCGTTGTCCTACACCACTCCACCCGCTCTCGCCGTCGAGTGCACTTGGCTGTTTCATTTCAACTATGTATTTGTATACTAGTTGCCGGGGCCCTTCCATTTTTACACGCACACACACACACGCACACTCAAATTGCCTAATTTGTAAAGCATACTTTTCGGAGCTAAGCCCGAGTTATTAGGTGCAGGTAAAACATTAGCATTCTTCTGCATCTTTGCCCAAATTAATGCCTGCAATTAAAATGCTTAACACTCGTTTGGCTTACTTAGTTAAGTTGCAGCAGTTGCATTTGGTCAGCTGCTGCGCCACCACCCTCCCCCCCAAGCTGCATTTCAGACCAGCAATCATCTTGCCAAATGAAAGGACTTCTCAACTTCTTACATTGTTGCAAACTGTTCAAATGTTTCACAGAATGTTGCCATTGCTCAAGTTCCAGCACCAACAGTGGACAATGTTGGAGTAAATGTGGTAAAAATTGTGGCATTTAATGTAAGAAAATGTAAAATTTAAATCCTAAAAAAAAATTACTCATACGCCCTGAGGCCTTCTTATTAGTGTACAACTGTTGCCTGGATTGATAAAATGTATTTTATAGTTTTAATAAAAGCATTAACTCCATCGTATGTTCTCTCTTTTCTTCTTTTCACTTATGCCTCGTGCTAAATCGAACGCAGCTACGATCATGTATCCGTCGTGCTCAGCACACACACACACACACTCAGAAAATTTTCTTCCTAGATTTTAGGAAACTGTAAGCCTTAAACACAAAAATGGACTATAATTGAACAATTTAGGTAATTTTTTACCTAAACAGATCAAAGGTGGACTAAATCGGAAAAATTTAGGCAAAAAATTGTAGTCTATGGTATGCGTAAGGTTTAGGAACAATTTCCTAATAATATATGCTATATATACATGTACAATATTTCAGATACTTTTAATTTCCGGGTATATGTAGTATTTTCGAAAAATATTACGCCGAGATTGTTCTCAACATTCCCATGATCATGCAGTCATACGAACCCATATGTTTGTGATTTGAAAAATTTAAAACACGAGAACTGGTAATTCCTTACTTCAACGAGGACATATATTGATCATTAACCTTCTAGGACTGATGTGACACATTAAGTACTCCCATCGATTGCTAAAATCGTCGAATAAGTACCGAAGAATTAAACAAATGCGTAAGCGTGAGCTCTTTAGCCAATTAATCGCCCTTAGTCCACTCTTTTTACCTGTGTCCAAATCTCAAATCCGTATCTCTTACCATTTGGATGCACATGCATTACCAGCGAGTAAGTAAATCAGTCAGAGGGTTTTGACTATATATTATACTAGCACATAACCCGTCGCGCTTCGCTGCGCCTTTAACAGTATAGAACTAATATCAGACCGTGGTCGGATTTTCCATCATTGGGAAATCACACTTAAAATAATTGCGAATTTTATCCGTACAAACAGAATCTCAAGTCAATCGGATGAAAAGTAGTTATTTTCCATGTAGAATTTTCCTGGAATTTCGCGCCTGAGGCGGAATTTCCGTCATTGGAAAATTATGCTTCAAATTAATTCGTATTCTATCGTTTAAGCCAATCGGATGAATAAAAGTTTTCTTGCATGCAGAATTTTCTGCGCATTTTCACTCGCGGGGATCAGATTTTCCGACATTTTTCTATTTCATCAATTGAACCCAAGCTTCAAGCCAATCGGATGATAAATAGTTTTCTTCTCGCAGAATTTGCCGGAAATTTTACGGCAGTCGGGTAAAATTTTCCGACTTTGAAAAGACGCTTTTTAAATTAATTCGTATTACATCTTTACAAACCGATTTTTAAGCCAACCTGGGGGCGGTTTTTTTGGTAAGAAAAATCCCATTTTAAATCATATCGTAGTCTGTCCTTACAAACCGAGTTTCACTGAAATCGGATGGAAAATACTTTTTTATGCAGAATTTTCCGACCTTTGGATAAAATTTTCCAACATCAGAAAATCACATTTCAAACTATTTCGTATTCCATCCTTACAAACCGAGGTTAAAGCCAATCGGAAGAGAAATAGTTTTTGAGTGCAGAATTTTCCGTCCATTTTCCTCGTGGGCTCCGTCTTAGTACGCACCTTCTCCACTAACAGAACTCCTCTCCAAATTACAGCCCTTTATCTCTTACCGTTTAGGCTGTGCGATGATTGCCATTGAGTTAGTGAATCAGTCAGTGAATCAGTCAGTCAGCCAGTCAGTACACTCTCTTTTTATAGATATAGAGCGAGGCCTAAAAAGTGAGAGAGTATTGATGTCGATTCGAACTCTTGCGAGCGAATGACGGCTTTCTGCTCTTTTGGTCTCAGCTTCGGCAAACGTTCGGGTCGTGTACGTGTGAATAACGAAATGTTTTCGCCCCCCTGGGAGGAACCAAGGACTAAGTATCGCTAGAATAGGGATATTAAAATTCCATTCAAACAATTAAGCATTTCTTTGAGAATCTTTATCTTTATAATAGATTACAAAAGAAATATGCCTTGCGGACTGAGCGCTTCATAATTATAAGTGGTCTGCCACCGAATTGAAAAAGGCCAAAGTGGCGCGAGGGTAGAGAGTCAGCCGCCCATGTCAGCAGCTGTGGGTTCGAATCATGGCCTGACGCAAGCGAAGATTTTTTTTGTTTTCAAATTGTATTTTTATTGTATTTTTAAACAAATATAATTTTTGTTATTTTTGATATCAAGAAAACACACATCTACACAGAGGGAAAAAACGTGTTCAGAAAATAAGTTGCCGTCAACTTAAAATGAGAACAGAACGATCTCAAAATTTTTGAGAACAAATGTTCTAAATGTTCTTGGAATGAGTAAAGTTGTTCTCAAACGAATAATATTTACTTTAAACAACAACAACACCGGCTTTCAGCAGAGAGATATACAAGAGAGACAGCGAGTTGGTTTTTTTTTTTGCTCTCTCTCTCTTGTCTGCTCAGCAAAGCATAAGTAGCCCTCTTGACAGGCATCTGCAAAACTGTTTAATGGCTGAACTGTCAAGTCAGTCATTCCATACGTTGAGTGCATAAGGTACCGGGCTCAAATCCCAGTAAAGCCCGAACAAATTTTTCTGTGTTTTTCTGGAAACTTAAATGAAACGAGTCAGGTGAAGTGGGTCGTTGAAGCGATGTTTCTGATTCCTATGGCACAGTGGGTGGGTGAAGAAGCAGCAGCGCCCATATCCAGAGTTGCCTTGCCTCTCTTCACTTCCAATCAAAAGAGGCATGTCCTCGTTCCCTATTCCACCCAAAAGTTAGAAATCCGCCCACACCTGGTCCCAAGTGCAATCAAATTTTTTTCCAGGTGAGTTTAAAATGTTCTTGAAAGCGGAACAATATAAACTCAAATCTTTTTGAGTTTCATGGAACAATGTCAACTCAATTTGAGCTTTTGCGTTCTCAATAAATTTTTCTCGAAGTGAGAACATTGCACTTCATGTGAGAAAACCCGTTCATGCATACTTTTTGATAACGTTTGTGCTCGTTTTGAGTCCAATGTTCTCGGTTTTTTCCCTCTGTGTAGTAAATATTTTCAGCACTTAAACGTTTTTTTCGTTTTGGAGAGCAATGGGAGCTGCGTTGAGGAAATGCTTTCTTAGTACAACGTCCGATCACTATAGGAAGTTATTGTGTAATTTTGAAGTTTCTAGCTATTACGGTTTAGCTTCAAGTGTGATGATCAGGTAAAATATCTTATCACTATATGATTATAGATTTAAGTGTAAGTATTTAAAGAAGTGATTGTGATTATCTATTTATTTATACACTATTTGCCTCTTATGATTGGAGATTTAATTCCAACAACAGACATTGTTTGGAAATTCGTTTTAAATTTAGTTGAACAGACATTCAAAATTTGGAAAAACACATTATAGATCATAATACACAGGATGTAAATCTTTTTAATGACACTTTAAAGCCTAAACATCATTTCCTTAATCATTATTCGAGAATTGTGCAAAAATCGGGACCCTTACGTTACCTCTGGACGTTTCAATTTGAGTCTAAGCATCGAGAGTTAAAATCGTATCTTAAAAATATAAATTCTAGAAAAAATGCTCCTATTTCTTTGGCTATGAAGTTTAATTTTATTTTCGCTGATAAAATTATAAACTATAAAAAGATGGATTATATTTTTAGTAAGTGTACTTGTCGGTTTGTTTCTTCTATTTACTTCGCTCTCTTCAACGAATTAAATTTAAATATGGATTTTTCAACTGCAACATGTTACTTGTATGTTAAAAAGTTTGGTTTTTGCTTTAAGCGGGATTTTATTATTTTCAAGAACAATATGCAGTTTTTTACGATAAAGGAAGTTACATTATTTGATAAAAAGGTTTATTTATTATGCCAAGAAATAGTTACAAAAATATCCAAACATTTTGCAAAGATTCGGCTCTTTTAACCTTCTTAATTTCGATGATATATGTAATCCACCCATACACATACATAGTATAAAAGATCCCTGCAAACATTTTGTCCGGTTTCTTATTTCCCTCGTCAAAGTATGAGTTTGGCGATAGTTTGAGTTCAGAATCTGCTGATAGTTTGGCGATTTACAAAAACAAAACACATAAGGTATCGCCTTTTTAACATAAAAGGGAGACATTGGCGATATGTGGTTTCAATATTAACTGCGCTATTTAAATCGATTGAATCTGGAATAAAGACTTGAGAATTACAAGCAACCATTTATGGGTGAATGCTTTCAGACAGAATCATTACAAATAACCCTTTTGTTGCCCGGGCTGTCCCCCATTGTGTTTTCAGTCCAAAGAATGCAAAGTAAGTAAAAGTTTTTCATGTAATAAAATATATCTTTGATTAATTCGTTGTTTTTCGGAAAAATAAAACAATTGCGGCAACCAGCAGCAAGCTAGCAGGGCAGCAGCAAGGTAGCAGGGGAGCAGCAGCAGCTGCAAGCACAATTTGAATTTTTTTGTGTGAAACGCTTTTTCATCCCTGAGAAGAGACTTTTTCGTAACTCCCAGAAGAAACGCTTTCTTTCCTTCAAGAAGTGTCGCAGAGTGGCACATTTCTTCCCGAAGGAAGATGAGAATGCGATAAATATGCGATATCGCCAGAGTGAAGCTACACCTACTGGAAGAATCGCATTCTTATCTTTAGCGATAAAAAATGTTTGCTGGGATAAGACATATGTTAAACCTAAACTATTTTAAGACCTGAATATAAATGTAAAAAATAATTGTATATGTAAAAAAAAGAATAAACTTAATAAGAATGTAATTTATGGAAAAAGTGTATTATTTTACATAAGGTGATAAAATACTTACAATTTGGGGGATATCAACACACTACCACACTATTATGTATGGTTATTATGTGCTCTTAAAAAAGGCAATAGGAAACATTAGTATTTTGTATCACCGTTAAAGGTATGTTTCTCACAAATTTAACATTATTTAAAAATAAACAACATAGAATTTTAGGTATATTTTGTATCATAATTTGAGCAAATATAATACCTAAAAATTAATGTTAAGCCACCTAAATATAAGGAAATAGTATGCTTTAAATTAGGGTAATATATGGCTGAGTTTTAGGACCGAAAATTCCTTAAATTTTAGGCAAGTTTTATCTTAGTCTTAGTAAATATCATACCTAAAAACATATGCATTAATGACCTCAGTCTTAGGACACAGCATGCCTAAAATGTATGTAATTTATTCCTGAGACTTAGGACATAAAATGCCTAGGTTTTAGGAAATTTTTTCCTTAATCCAAGTACATACCATGCTTTAAAATTTAGAAAATAATTACCTCAATCTTAAAACATTTCATTCCTAAAAATTATGAACATTTTTACCTCAATTTTAGGGCATAGATTGCCTAAAGTCGGTATGCCCTAAAATTTAGGGCCCCAATAGCCTTGGCGCCTTTTTAGGTAATTTTTCCTAAATATTTAGGCAATTTTTGGCCTTTTTAGGCAATAAATTTTTTTGAGTGCACACAATACGGGTTTCTCTTTTTATTTCTTTGCGGTTCTTATTGTTTTAGCAATATTTTCTTCATTTTAATTTGGTGTCTACGCGGCCGTAAGGTTTGTTGTTGCCTCCACACGCACACACAAACCAAAATCGGGTTTCTCTTTTTATTTCTTGTAGTTGTTTTTGCTTAAAAAGTTGTAAAATTCGCTTTACAGCCTTTAAGAGTTAAGCCAAGCTTCTCTTAATCTCTTGGCGTGCTTTTGAACCGACTCTTTTGAACCGACTCCAGTATATCTTGATGCCACATAGTGTCAAATACCGAATGTTTGAAGGCACTGCCCGTTAAATTATGTGTTATGGCTCTCAGATACGAGAAAATAGAAAGACTCCAAAGATATTTCAACCAAAAAATCTCTCGTCTGCCACGTAATTCGCCGAAACTGGTCTCCCTTCGCTTTTTACGTATACTCTGGGCTCACATTTTGGATACATGAGAAAGACGTCTGACCTTCTCGAAAGTCGCCTGGTATACACTCTGCTTTGCCGTTTGGCGCGCTTTGGCTGAGCTTCCTGGAAAAAATCTCACAGCAGCTTACTAGAGAGGATTGACTGTAGAGATCGTGCAAGCTTTATTGACCAAGCCTACAACAGCTCTAGCAAGATTTTATATAAGCGCCTGAATTTCTCTTTTTGCTTCAGCTCAACCATAGATCATATGGAAATACACCCAACGTATGTTCCCAATCTTAACAGCATTAAAGACACGACCCATTTCATCGCAATCTGTCCGCTAAAGACCTAGTGAGATGAAGTTCCTGGGTACAACTCTCTTTTACTATATCCTATAAAAGATTGAGCGTATACTCCGTCTTCTTAGCATTCAATGGAGGTGTCTTGGTTTAGATGAGACTGATAGACCTTAAATATCAGGACCTGGGGGTTTTTCTTAGAGTTCCCAAAGTTGAAGGGCAGAAATAATAAATTGTTCGATTCTAATTAAGACAATTTTAGGAATCCGCATTTCGAAGTCACCCTTCTGGTTCAGTTTAAAAGTCGCAAAAAGCGATCACTCAAGCAAACTAAATTTTTTGCTGGTCGAATTTAATTTTGTTTATTTTGCGACTAATGAGAGTAAATCACAATTCGTTTCCGCTGCGCTACCGGCATATTAAACAGGCCAGGGGCCGGCAAAACACACATGCTCATTTCAGCGTTGCGTGTGTGTGAAGGAGCGAGCTCATAAAGCACTTGTTTGTTAATGCAAAAGAGAGCAGAATAAGCTTGTATAATGTCGGAATCCGGAATCTGATCTAGACCCAGAAACAGAACTGAAAGTGTTAGGGATCTTCCTCAAAAACTGTAATTTGTTTGCCTCAAACTTCAGAGGCTGCCTTCACACTGTTCGACACATGACTTCTGACATCATAAAATTTTATGAATTTGACAAGCTATTCAAATTAAAAACATAACAAAAAGCAGGACAACTAGACTATCATGTGTTATGTGTCGAACAGTGTGAAGGCAGCCCAAGTTCTTAGTGAATTGTCACATAATTGTTTACTTCTTTCTAAGTCTCTTCCACTGTCAATCTAAAAGTGACTCGGCAAAATTAATGCTGATAATTATCATGCTGATGATGCATTGAAAATAGGCTCAAGTCTATGTCACCTTAGGCAATTGAGCTGACCGATTTAGCCATTCCCAAAAACCCCAAACCGACAGGGACTGCTGGCCATTATTTCCAATGACCAAGTACAAAGTCTCAAGTGCAATCTCTCGTAAACAAACACACGGAGCGATTCATTATTTTGTGGGTACAAATTTAATTTCCCATTTATTAAATGCGGTTTCCACATTCACCCAAAAGTATGCCCGCTGACAGGCCGCATTAGGACTCAACTGACCGACTGTCGTTCATCAATGTCGCCCGCACCGTAAGCAGAACGATGCCCCACAGATAAGCCCAGCCTGGCCGGCTGGCTGGCTGGCTGGCTGGCAGGAAGTGCAGGAGGCAAAAAAATAAATGTACGAAGCCAAAAGCATAATGTATAATTGCAACAATAGCAACGCAATAGCGAGCATGCCGAATGAAGCGTGGCTCAGGGTCCTTGGTCCAACCTTATCAGGACATCCGCTTTCAGCGATTTTTAATTGCTATTGTTACAGTTTATTGTTTTATTATGGAGGCCAAGTGAATGAATAGCCACAGCACAGACAGAGGCAGCGGTTGGAATGCGAATGGGAATGGGAATGGGAGACAAAAGCTTTGGTTGGCATTTCATTTAATTTCTTTGGCGTTGTGAGTTTAGGTTCCGCTTTCTCTTTTTACTTTTTTTGTTGCTGTTTTAAATAAATAAGCTAACAATTAGCGCGGCAACTGGGAAAATGTCCAGATGTGTGTACGGCATCAAAAAGCAAATGGCAATGAAGGGACCAAAAAGTGTTTAAATAAATGCCCTTCATTTTGCATTTTTGTTTTTTTTTGTGTTGGTTTCCACAAATTTCACTTCTTTTTTATACATTAAAGCTGTTTTTGATAGTGTGCGTAGAGTAGAGGTTTGAAGGTCTGTCTTGTATATTTTAAAAATATAGAAGTACCTTCTGCCAGCTCATTGAAGATTGGGCAAGACTGCTGATGATTGAATTGGGAATTTATATGATTAAGCTGGTAAAAATTTTAAAGTCTTATATCCGAATCTCATACACAAATTTTGTTTGACACACGGTTTAATTTTAATTGCTGAAAGAGTAAGAACATCTTTTCCCTGACGCTAATTCGTGCATATCATGCCTAAAAAATATCATTAAAGTTCGCTCAACGCTACAAGCAAATACTTAGTAAGGATTTACCACCAGAACCGATCAAAACCAGGAGGAGTATATGGTTAAAAGTGGCGTAGTTGGATTGTAGTTGGATTTGTATTTGGACATATTTGACACTTGGGACATATTTGGGGCATGGGACATAATTGGGACATGGGTCAAATTTTTTGACGTGGGACATACTTGGGAAACAAATGGGACATACTTGGGACATAGTAGTTCAGTTGGATGTGTAGTTAGATTAGTTAGTTTAGTTGGATTATAGTTGGATAAGTTGGATTTGTAGTTGGATTGTAGTAAGATTAGTAGTTCAGTTTTAGTACTTGGGACATGGGACATATTCGGGGCATGTACATATTTGGGACACACTTGGGACATACTTATCACCTATCTTAGCACACTAACGGTCAAGGAAGGCAACGTATTTATATACTCGGACAGTCAAGCAGCCCTCAAAGCACTTGACTCACTTACAAACAATGCAAAAACCCTTACTAATTGTCGCGTATCTCTTAACGAGATCGCACGACACTTCAGTATACACCTCATATGGGTGCCTGGACACCGCAACATAGAGGGAAACGAGTCAGCTGACGAACTGGCAAGAATAGGAACCACCATCGAGCTCCTTTCAGAGAAGAGCACGATTGGGATGCCTATGGCAACATATAAGCTGTATAAGAAAGCTGAAACACTAAGTCTCGCTACGGATCGGTGGGAAACCATTCCCTACTGCTCAGTATCAAAACTCACGTGGCCTACATTCAACCAAAAACGCACAAATACACTTTTACGACTCAGAAGAGAACACATATCGCTTCTGATTGAGCCCTCACGAGGCACTGTCTCATTGGCAGACATGCAGCACGCCTAGGCGTTGCTCACCACGACTTCTGTAGAAGATGTAAACATGAAGAAGATGAGGAAACAGTACAACACCTTCTCTGCCATTGCCCCGCTCTAAGTAGAAGAAGACTAAGGACACTTGGTCAACCTCTCCTACTCAGCCTCACGGAGACATCCGATCTAGAGATCCCAGCTCTATTCAAATTTATACTGTCCACACAATGGTTCAGTACCGAGGACCCGCCTGAGCCTTAAAACATGGCATCGCAATGGGCCCATATCGGCCTAAGTGGGAGAGCGGCTTGTCGCTCTCAGCCATCGCAACCTAACCTAACCTGGGACATACTTTGTAGTTGGATTGTAGTTAGATTATTTAGTTTAGTTGGATTTGTAGCTGGACTGAAGTTAGAATAGTAAGATTTGTAGTTGGATTTGTAATAGGATTAGTTGGATTGTAGTTAGATTAGTTAGTGTAGTAGTGATTTGTAGTTGGAGTCTAAACATGAGGAGGCTGTAATATCATCTTGATATTTTTTTCAGATGAAGGCCGATTTGATACATAAAATGCCCGTATGATACTAAGTATCGTGAACTTTTTTTCTGTTTATCATTCCCTCTACTAATACACATCTGACAATAATTAATCAATTTCAATATGTATGTACCACCGGTTGAATCGGTTTCATTTTACCAGGTTGAGTCAAAAAGAGCAAGGTCAAAAAGTAAGAGTGTATTGGTGTGAATAGAGAAATGTGCTCGGCCCCTGCGGGCCAGACTTGTCCATCACCTACTGCTATACTGTTTTCTAATTTATTTTATTAAACTCATCAATAAATTATTCGATAAAATATCAGACGATGGTTAGTTATGATAAACAATGCACAGAGTGTCGTAACAAGCAAAATATCAGAAACTTGTGACTTTTTATCATTGTCTTTTCTCAAAATGCTTAAGGAGCATCTCTTAGTGCAATTTCTTTCCACGAGACACTTTGTTGGCCAGAATCTGTTGAAAGAGATTTCTGCGCATGTATCTATGTATTTGTGTTGCGATTGGGCCTCAGTAAACTGCAAGTGAGTATGAGTGCCCTTTTTCCTCGCTTAGGCGCTAAAACAACAAAAAAAGACACTTTGTGCTTGGCTTACGCTTGGCTCGTTTTGCTCAGTGGCTTAGAGCCGACCGTAATTATCCCCGTCAAGCTGTAAGACAGCTTTGTATGAGTGTCTCACATCAAGAACTGTAAAACTGAGAAGACGAGAAAAAACCAAATCAAGTGTTCTGTTGAGAGAGTAAGCGTGTCTATTTAAATTGACCCTGTTTTTTCAGTAAGCATAGAACACTTAAGATTCCTGCTGAATATATCTTATGATATCGATAAGGCGTCCGTTTCGTGTACAAAATTTCTCTGGGAACTTTGAGGTTAAAACTCAAACTAAAATTGTAGAGTGAAAGTAAGTTTTTACATGAAACACAGAAGAAAACCACCTTTTCAGAAAATTAGTTTCCTACCACTTAAAATAAGAACAAGATTTTGTTGAAATTCCTGACAATAAATGTTCCTGGAATGAGTAAAAATGGTTTCAATCGAATACAACACCAAACTAGGTTTTCAGCAGAGAGATTCCAGTTGGCTCCTTTTAATATTTCTTTTTTTTTTAACTCAACTTCTTGTCAGCTCCATCAAGCATAAGTAGTCCTCTAGGTGTGAATCTGCAAAATTCTGCAACGGCTGAATGTTTTGAAGCATCATTCCATATGTTATGTGCATAATGCTTATAGTCTGAAAAAATGTTTCTGTGTTTTTCACAGAAATTGGAGTAGGTGGGGTCGTTGAAGTTAGTTGTACAATAGAGATGTCTCTGATCTTACGGTATAAATGGATGGGAAAAGCAGCAGAGTACAATCCCAAGAGGTATGTCCACACGTTCCCTATTCTTTCCAAATGTAAGGAATCCGCTTACACCTGGTCCAAAATCATTCAATTTCTTTTCTAATTGAGTTTAAAATATTGTTATAATCGGAACAATATTAACTCAAAATCAAGTTATTGAAAATGCAATCTCAAAAAAGGTGTGAAGATTACACAAAACCGTTCATGCACAGTTTTTGGTAACGTTTCTGCTCATCTTGAGTCCAATTTTCTCGGATTTCTCACTTTGTGTACATAAGGGACTACTCTGAATCAGAATCAGCACAGAGAATACGAAAAGTGTTTAGATAACTCGGGTGATCGATCTTCCTTTCTTGCATAATATTCCGCGCTTAAATCTGTTCTAGCTTAAGGAATAAACATTTTTTGAATATCTCTGTAGAAGTACAGCTTTAAGTTTACTGTCCTATGCTGCAACAAAAAATGTGAAATTGTGGCTTTTTTTCAATTTCTTTTTTAAAGCTGCGTTATCCTGGTCCTTTGGGATAACTATCTCATTGGCACAATTTTTTTTTTTTTTTGGTAATTTCTTTAAGCGTATCGATCTCCGACTATCTGTCTGTATGTGACCATGTTTGTTTGTGTGATTGTGTCCTGGGTGTGATGGTCATGTGGCGACACTGAGTAATCTATTTGGTGTGCAGCATCCATTCGCTCCTTTACTGCACTCACTAACTCACTAATAATGGCATATCAACTCGCTGGCACACGTTTTCGCCGTTGCCGATGCTGGATGCTGTTTTTGCAGTTCCAATTTTTTTTTTTTTTTTGGAGGAGGTCTTCGCTTTTGTTTTTGGCGTTTTTACAACATGGCCAGCATAACAATGTCGCACAGCAAACGAAAAATTGCAAGTGGACACATGAATTATGTGCAGCACTCGAGTTAAACAACCGCCGGGCGCGTTACACTCCACCACCCCCCAACCCCCCAATGCCAACTCCCACCCTCGGGGTACTCCTTTAGGCGACGCGCAAACAAAAAGCAACGGCGGCTTCCTACTAAATGCACGAGTACTCCGAGTTTCCTTTATGAGAGTGTGTGTGTGTGTGTGTGCTTTTTTTATACACATGTGCTCGGTTTTTGTTGGCTGCCCATTGGGGACGCGTTAGTGGTCCGTGGCCGCCGAGTCCGGGTCCCGGATGTATGGGGAATGGAGTTGACTTCGCTTGGCTTTGGCTTGTTTTGGAGGTCACACGACACATGGGGAGCAGGAGAGAAAGAGAGAGAGAGAGGGAGAAGGAGGGGAGGCAACTGCCATTTGGGAGTTGGCTTTGCGGGTATTAAATTATACATCATTTTGCAACAAATGATGGTCGTTACACACCCCACCCCACACCCCACCCCTCTCTCCCTCTCCAAACACTCCAAGTGGGAAAAAGTCTCATGTGGCAGACGCCTAGAACTAGCAATTGTTATACCCTAAAACTGAAATGACATATTGATGAAACCAGGCGATAAGTCATTCAAATTCAAACTTTTCCTTTAAAACTGTAAAACTAAATTTGTTTTTAATATTTGAAAATTATTATTGTTATTTCCTAAGGATTTTTCTTCCATTATCTTGGTAGCAGTAAAACCTAGCATAAGAAATAAAGTTTTTATGTTACATTTAAATATTTTTTCAACCATTTCGGTATTTCGCGCTTATATGTATACGGGCACACTAATTCTCAAAACCCCAAATCTCTTGTGTTATGTAACTTTGGAATAGAATTGAATAGATTTTTCAATAAGAAAAGGAAATCCTCTAAAGTTCTGTGACTCCGACGGATTTTGCGATGGAGCCAAAATCTTCAAAGGTTTTCAGGTAGGTCACCTACAATGCTCCAAGCCGAGATAGAAGCCAACCTTCCGCCCAACCGATCGAGAGGCGCAGTCACTCACCTGAAATCGCGAAGAAAAAACATAAAGTAGCGTTAACTACTGGCTAAATACGTTAACGTTGTAAATTCTAAAACAGGAATAGAAACCTCCGAGTAGATTACTCGGTAGAGTAAAGGGACTCCAATTGTTTTACGCAAAATATAAAGAAAAGCATAGTTAGTGGTACAACGATCCAGTGATAGGGGTCGGTCTATTAGAAACGTTGAGGTTCATTTAGCCAACCAACTCACATGGGTCGCTTTCACCATTAATCAGTTTATGTATCAAGTTTACTTCAAGCATAACTTAACGATTAATAAAGAGGTAAGGTTAATCAAAAGAAGTCTTCTAGAGTGCGGATTCCAGTTTAAGCAACGAAAAGCAAACATTGAAAACTGCTTTTAAACAGATTCAATTCCATCTTGATGGGTCGAGTATTGCGGAGACCACTCACATGATCCCTACTTGAGAATCGTATTCAAAACCTTTGTCGTATAGGGAAACCCAAGAACAATAATGGACTTACAAACAGTAGCAGTAATACTTCTGAGAGTCAAAATCAAGAATCACCATTAGATCATTTACCTCATTAGCTGTATCTTGCAAACACTCTAGTGGGACAAGGCAATAAAAATAACCTTTCTTTTTAGATTATTGAAAAGGTGGTTGGGATTTTAGATGTTTTACATGTGGCGGAGCACAAATCTGTTTTGGAAAAAGTTTCTTCACATCTCGATTTTTAGTAATTCAGGTCTAAAGTTGCGAGAAATGTTTATTTTAGACCATGATAGATGAGTTTTGTGACTCTTTTCGATATTATCGTAAAATAAACTATCCTTATAAAATTATTCAGGTATACGTTTTTTCAAGCTTAGACATGGTACTATACGATAATTTCATTAAAGCTTCCCCACAAAACGCTCAAATGGCATTAAAGCTCAAAATACACAAAATGCAGGCACGTTGGACCCTTTTCCAAAACAGATTCGATTTTAGCACTCCAAAATTATAATGGTTCACCCCAACAGAACTTCCTTCCTAGTGTTAATCGTTTGAACTTTTATATAAGTTATAAAAGTCTTGCGGTATTTTTTATTGAATTTTAAATTGTTCATAAAATTGGTTATTATAATGCGATTTAAGTCAAATATGCGCCGTTTTCTTCGATGACGAGTTCCCAACGAGATGCCAACTTCATAATACCCCTCTTATAGAAGCTCGCTTCCCTATTGGCAAAAAACTCGGAGAGCCAATTTTCACAGGACTTTCTTGTGGCCAACTTCCGACTATCAAGCTCGTTCGCCATGGACAGAAATAGGTGGTAATCACTTGGTGCGAGATCCGGACTATACGATGGATGCAAAAGAACCTCCCATCCGAGCTCCCGGAGCTTCTGGCGCGTCACCAAAGATGACATTCCGGCCTCTGTTGATCAAAGATGGCCTCTTCTGCATGAGTGCTGCATTCAAGCGGTCCAGTTGTTGGCAGTACAGGTCCGAATTGAGCGTTTGGCCATAGGGGAGCAGCTCATAGTGGATGATTCCCTGTTAATCCCACCAAACACACAAAAGAACCTTCCTGGCCGTCAATCCAGGCTTGGCCACCGTCTGGGCAGCTTCACCGCTTCACGTTGTCGTAAGTGACCCACTTTTCATCGCCAGTCACCATCCACTTCAAAAACGGGTCGATTTTGTTGCGATTCAGAAGCGATTCGCATGCATCCATACGGGCAAAAATGTTTTTTTGCGTCAAGTCGTGTGGCACCAATACATCGAGCTTCTTTTTGAATCCAAGCTTCTTCAAATGGTTTATAACGGTTTGATGACTCATGCCCAGCTCTTGGCCGATGCTACGGCTGCTACTATGCCGGTCTCTTTCGATCAATTCAGCGATTTTATCGCAATTTTCAACGACAGGCCTTCCGGACCGTGGCGCATCTTCGATCACCTCTGCACCAGAACGAAAACGTTGAAACCATTGTTGTGCGGTGGAAATGGAAACTGTATCGGGTCCATAAACTGCACAAATTTTATTGGCAGCATGAGATGCATTTTTGCCTTTATCGTAGTAGTACTGTAAAATATGCCGTATTTTCTCTATATTTTGCTCCATTTTTACGACGCTATAACTCACGAACGACTAAAAGCAAACAACAATAAATCAAACACGTGAAAAGCGCGTGAAAAGAGCTTTCCAAAAAGCTCTAGCGTGAACCGATGCGACGAATACAACTAGAACTACGCGCTTGCAAAGACAAGCTTGCGGAAATACCGCAAGACTTTTTGACAACCTTATATATTACACATGAGTGTGCTTTAATGACCTTTATGATAATCAAACCATCAATATTAAGCTGGCTCGAGGTCTCGTTATGCTTGCGCATAAGTCCAAAAATTTATTATAATAAAGGTCGTGTGTAAGAAGCGCCAGGCACGGCGTGTGTTGGTTTTTTGCTGTCAAGTCGTTTAGAAATTCCCAAAAGATTATGGTAGCTCTGGCATGGAGAGGGGCTTGTTGTCGCCAGTACAAGTACGCGAAGGTCGCTGATGATTTGGTAGAGATACCATTGAAACAGCTGTACGACCAACTAGCTTCCCTTGTGATGTGTTGTGTTCCTCCTTTTATGAGTTTAGTTTAGTTTAGTTTAGTTTAGTAAGGAAAATTAAAGCTTTTGAGGTAGCATTAAAAACACTCCGATAATTACTTTTTATATATTTAATATATTTTTTTGCCTCCTGAGTTGTAAAAAAGTTTAACTTTTGACTTTATCTTCTGTATAAGCTTTCTTTTATTTATATTCTGATCTATGTAACGGCAGCAGAGTGCCCAAGGCCTATGCACACATTGCGCATTCGTTGTCCTTTATCGCATAGTCATAGTCTGGTGCATTGCCAACTACTATTAGTTGTAAGAACCATTTGTTTGTTTTCCCTCTTTTTATTCTCTCCAATGTGTGTGGCTAAATTGAAGGCAACAACAAATGTGTATGCGTCTTCTTCAGCGTAGATTTAGACAGGCAATAATCGAATTTTTCTTTCTATGTTCTTTCATTTGGATTAAAATCTACGCCGCCGTTAGCTGGCTCTGAAATATAGGATTGTACTTGCATCCACTATCGATTTCGTACTCACATAATCGTCTCCCTAAAACTGATCGTATGTTCCTAAGAATTTCGCTCACACAAAACCCATTTGTTCCATATACACTTTGGCTGTACAAATATAAAACTAAGGAAATGTTTGGAAATGACAATACAAATTAACTGTAAGTGTAATCTCAAAGAGCATTCAAGTTCTTGCTTACTGCTTACTTGCCAACTCCCCCCTCTCCTCCTCTCCCCCTCTCTGCTGCTGTGCACAAGCATTGGCAGTTAATAAAAATCACTGGCTTCGCCGTCGCTTTATTATTTTTAGAGCACTGCATCAACTTGTCGGGGGCATATACATATAATCGATCTTAATTACTTTGATACGCCGGCAGCGGGTTGAATGTGTGAGTTTCGCACTTCCGGTGCTGCCGCCTGCCAACTGCCACCCCACCCCACCCCCCCTCTCTGTCCCCATTGCCTTACGCATTGATGGCTTTGAATTGCAATCGCTTAAAACTCAAACTGAAAAGAGTTTTACCAAATGGCTCGAGAAAATTAATAACAATTTGTTAGCCCCGGCTGATTAATTCATTTTCACTTCGCATTGTTGCCCCGGGGGATGATATATCGTCAGCACCTCCGTCAAGTTGTTTTTAATTAAATCGGAGGACACAACCAGGCGCTGATGGATGCAGTCATAACTGGCGCTGATTCGCCTAAGTTGAGGCTGGATTTCATTTTATTGAGCCACTAATTAATTTATTGACCTGAGGTGGGGGAGGCCAGAAGTCATAAAAGTAAATATGTCTGGGCATATGTTAAAATATGTTTACTGTTTCAATTTCGTTGTGTGCACAAGCACATAAAGCAAATATCAATTACAGTTCTCCACATTTTTTTTCTGTGCTGTTGTACGCACAGCTTCCAGTGCCTGCCAGGCAAAAAGGCAAATTTATGGACACGACAGAGAACAGAGGCGCAGCAGCAGCAGCAGCAGCAGCCTGGCATATCGGACTTGTGAAGGCAAATAATTAAATCAAACTTTGTCAAATTATTTTAGAAAAAATATTCAAGCTTAAAAGGAAATTTTTCACTATTTTTGTTTGAGCAATTTCCGTTGTGAAAATATTTCATAATTAATTTCGTTTCTAATAAATTTTCAATATTAATCCAAGGTGGACTTTATGCAGACTATTACGGGGGAACTACATCTCAGTTGGTGTTCAACGAACAAAAACTTCAGAATATTCCTGAAAATTCGTAGTGTTCATTAAAGCATCCGAATGGAGCAGGAATATTGTATGTTAATGGTCTCAATGCTGTGAAATCACTTTCTTCTATGCGTTACAAACATACTCAACCCACAGCCCAAACTGCTTATCCTGCAGACTTAAGATTTGGCATGTAAATGTGAAATTGGCTATACAGCACCAAGCTTCTCTCCAGATTTGGCATAGACCTTCATTTAGTTATGCAGGCGCGCACTAAGAAAGAAAATTTGGAAAAATTTTCCACGAAGTGTCTGATTTGCTAAGAGCGCGAGAGAGAGAGTGAGAGAGAATAGCCTCAATAGCTTCCAATAGCACATATCAAAACATCGATGACCGCTTTTCAAAATAAAGAATTTCAAATTTCACAAAACTAGCAGCCAAAAAAAAGTAACAGAACTAAGGCGCTCAGATAATGTTGGACTAAATTGTTTTTCTAAGAGCGCGAAAATTGATTTCTAATTGTCGGATATATCCAAAGGCTGTTCCCGCCTTAGTGTAGCGCACTTTTAAGCAAGCACAAAAAAATACACATTTATTGTTTGTTTCGTTATGTGCTGCTGCTGTGCATTATTTGTTAAATTAATTAAAATTCAATAATAAAACTGTTTAAAGGCAAAAGTTGATTTAAATGCAAAAAGAAAATAGTCGCATAAAAAATGTTCAAATGACAGCGTAAATAATCAATTTATAAGTGAATAAATGAATGAATAAATATGTTAAGCCAAAAGTTTGAGAGAAATTCAAACGAAATATATTTTATTTTTTGGTAATTTTATTTTCTATATCCTACAACTCATTTTGGGTTGTGAGTGAAAAAAATATTGAGCAAAATAGCTTATGCACCAGCAAAGTAATTGTTTTTGTATAACAGAGAGCGGTCTTAACCGGTTTTTTCTCTATCTGTTTTTTGTGGTTGTTGTTGTTGTAATTGAGAAAATAAATATTTTAACGATTGTTCCCTACCAAAAGAGAGCAGTGATGACCCTCACAGTCTAGCCCAGTCTTTTTGTGAATTTTGTTCATGAAGTCTATAGCTGTGTATCAAGCTAGGCTACCATAGTTTGCTCGAAAAGCAGGCCAAGGTCGCTTTATCTTTTTAGTTTGTCACTTGAGTTAATCCAACATGTCAGGGGAGACCTATAGTTACTCCTTTAAAAGAAGCTCCGGGTCGTATAGAAGTTTCTCAAAAACCTTTGTGACCCTCAGCATATACTTGAGATTCATTTCGAGCTCTCTGAGAAGACGAAAGTCGATAAGTTGGATCGTATTAAGATTACAAGATATTTAGTCTCTAAGGGCCGATTTCTCTTCTCACAGATAGCTGCTATGTGTCAGATAGTCATCGATTTTACACTGTTATATGTTAGTTTATGTGACAAATAGCTCTATGTAGAAGATGTAAAATCGGCCCAAAGTGTTATTCAAAATCAGTTAGGCTCTCGGAAGTCCCTAAATGTTCACACTCACAAAGTCGCTAAGAAATCGCATCGCTTCGCCTTTTGCAAAACGCTTAAGGGGGTATTCTCCATGTGGAAAATTTTTTTTTTTTTTTTGCATTTTTGTATAGCTTGGATATTTTAGAATATCGCCCCAATATATATACAATATATAATTGAACTTTAATGAATAGATCAAATAGCTCAGAGCCTAATTGTCATTCATTTCTGAGAATATTTTTATAAACAAAATTAATTTTCTTTAATTTCATTGTTAATTCAAAAATTATTGAAAAGAAATGGAGCAAATTATGAAATCCACTCACCAATCAGTAATTAGTTTATTTAGGATCGTTTAAAATTAGGTAAAAGGGTTTTCAAATAAGTATAGACTAAGTTAAAGTTGTATCTTAATTCTAAATAATCTTCATCATGTTCCATAGTTATTCCGAATTAAACCAAATATCACAATATGGCCTTGCTACTATTTCCGCCTGCAAATGAACTATTACAATTTTCGAATGAAGAACGGGCTGTCACAATTGAAAACTGCTAAATAATTATGAGGAAATTCATGTCACAAGAGCATACACAAAATAACACCATAATCAATCCCACAACAGGAAATGGTGCATTTGACGATTTCATACGATCTTTTTCACACAAAACTGAAGAGGATCATATACGAGCAGTATGAGCAGATTTAGTGAAGACTTTGATCCGTTAAAATGGTGGGAAAACCTTAAAGACCAGTTTCCCCTTCTGTACAAAGCTAGCTGCGAAATTTTGGGCACTCCTGCAAGCAGTGCCTCATCAGAGAGAGCCTTTTCCCAAGCCGGAAACCTCATATCAGAGAAAAGGTCCGCAATTACATCGAAAGATGATATGGTGAAAAAAATAATGTTTTTAAGCGATAGTACTTGTGTGCGTTTTTATTATAACATAAGATTTGTGTGGGCCTGCAATCGTTCTCTACATCTGCTGGTTTGAGCAAACTGGGGGAGCGCCAAAGTCTCTCTGACGGATATACCAGGGGCAGCGAGCATTATGGGAATATGTTGCTGTGCACCGTATCAACCGTTCGAATGGATGTGACAGGCAGTGCCCCAGAGGCAGATATATTAGGTCCAGCACGGCTGGCAGCTAAGTGTTTTGGGCGTCTGCAACCGAAAAGACCGCGGTGCACAGTTCTAGTTCAATTACTCTTCCTTGGGTCATACCCGCTCTAATGCGGCAGATATTTGAGCGGTTGTCCCTCAGCTCGCCAATGAAGCAACGTCCTTCGAGGAAGGACCGGAGCATAGCGAATGGCAAATTCGGAAAAAAATTTATTTTTAAAAGATGAATCCAAGCGTCGTCCGTTTGACTCCATTCGATCTAAAGGAACATCTGGGAGCTTGAGCTTGATCTAACCGAAGGTTGATATGTACACTCCTTTGAAGTTTGATCTATTAGTGGCTAGTCCAGTTTGTAATATTGACGAAGCTGACTAATATAATTATCTGATTTTGGACTTGATTTACTAGAACCATTTTTTTAAAACATGAATCAAAGGGCCCTTTGACTACATTCATGCAGGGCTCTAGAAGCTAACTTCGCTAACCTTGGAGCATGATATATGCCTGGCAGTTTGTTATATGGCAGCTATACAATATATTTTCAGATTTTGGTCAAACTTCTTTTGAAAGGCAGCTAAACTATATAGTTGTCCGATTTGGGCAAATCTTATTGAAATTATGTGAAATCATTGAAAACTTAAAAATGCGAGGGTTGGGAGCAAGAGCATTGAAAAGAAAAAGTTTTTTTCATTAAAACTAGTTTTTCAACCGATCATTCCTATAGCAGCTATAGTCATCCGATTTGAATCATTCTTGACAAAATTGTGTGGTAGCATGTAACATTGATCAGTAACAAGTTTGGGAGCAAGAGCGTTAAAAACAAAAAGTTTTTCTCACTAAGACTTGTTTTTAGACCTATCTTTTGTATGGTAACTTTAGTATACAGTTGTCCAATTTTCAAAAATATTGGTCAAATTATGTAAAATCATTGAAAACTTATAAATAGGAGGGTTGGGGGCGATAGCATTAAAAACAAAAAAGTTATTCGCACTAAAACTATTTTTCGACCGATCGTTTCAAGCATATGCTATAGTCATCCAATCCGGCCGGTTCTGACAAATTTGCCGCGTATTTGTACCAAAAAGACTTCGTGCAAAGTTTGGTTAAGATAGCTTTAAAACTGACGGAGAAGATAGCATAGAAACAGATGGACAGACAGACGGACATGGCTATATCAACACAGCTCGTCATGCTGATCAAGTATACATATACTTTAAGTGGTTGGAGATGCTTTCTTCTATGAGTTACAATCAATGTTTTGACCCAAAAAGCCTTCATAGGAACTTCACAACTTGCGGATAGCTGTGCATGACAGTATACAGAAATGACTCTTCGACTGGTCGCCAATCAATCTTCCATGATCCGATACAAGATTGCCTAAATGCATGCACAAGAATATCACCGGTTTTTGTTTTTTATTTCAGGAGCCGGGTCCGTACTCTGGCAAAATGACTCTGCTTAAAAGTAGCAATATTTAACTTCATTAAGAAAATGTAGCTATAGTTGCTTGAAATCCAGAATTCAAATTTTTTTCCATGTAGCATTTCTCTGTTGACCGTAGATACTGTCTTTATCGTCACGAATGCTCGCGACGATCGCGCTTTTCATTTCCAGCAGTACCTAGACGAATCGCTGTGGCACACCCGTTAATTCTTCAAAAAGTCAACATCGCACCTTCGGTATGAGACCCAGGAAAGTTGCTCGAGAGCGACTTCTAAGATCAAAAGTCCCATACATATATGGATACAGCGGTACCTTGGCGTTACTTTGGTCCGCCGCTTGACCTGGCAGCAGCTACGAATGCAGCCAAGGCTGCTGAAGCCTAGTAGCCATCTTTCGTTCAATCCAAATTCCTTGATTATCTTACCTAATTAAACGGGGGGGATATAGCTATGGAATACGGCAAGCTCCTCTAAGCCTCCTATGTGAAGTTCCTGGTATGAGAGGCATACAACTCCGTATACAGTACCGTATCTTTGGCTTTACAAAGGGTTCGCACCCCCGACCGAAACTTCTGCAGAATTTTAGAGATTTGCAGCCTTACATTGCACATTTTTGGAAAATCCACATACTGTTTAAATTGGTGGATGTTACCGCACTCGCTCTTCCTGTCTGCCTAATCTAGCTTCCAGATATGTTCCATTAGATCTAGCACCACACAGCCGCCATATTGGCCCCCAAGTAGAAGGCAAAGCATACAGATCAGAAAATTCCGTCTATATTTGTAAGTTTCTTTGATGTGTTGGTAAATCTGACAGAATATTTGTCAATTGTTAGAAATTATTGTTTGGCCGCATTTGACTGGGGCACAGCATTCTCCTTGTCATCTACCTCCTCCTGCGGCATAACGGGCAACTCTCCCTCCTCCTTGCTGGTATCGTCGCTTCAAAAGAATAACAAATTATTTGTATTAAACTCTTTGCCCCACACACAATTGTCAATTCGTTGCTCACCCATTATTTTCCTCAGCCACGTGGTCCTGGTTCTCTTTTGGATTGGGCGCTATAAATGCTTTCCAGGCCAATTCTCTGAGAGTTAACATTTTGTAGCTAACAAGTAGAAGCAGAACACGCAAGTTTTAAGGTTGTTGTCAATTATTTTTGTGTTAAAAACTTACTTTTCCATTAAATTGAAAATTGCGATTTCTTTGCTCAATTGTTGAAGAGTCACTGAAGTGTAGAGCACGAAACTTGAAGTTTGCAGCAAACTAAACAGAGTTGCTTCGATCGAGCGGCGGCCAGTGTTGGTAAAGCTCCTTTGGGAGGGACAGAGACCGCGCATTTGAAATTTTATTTAAGCAAATTGCCTGGCTCTGACGTGTTTGTTTGTCTGTTTGTTTTTTTTTTTTATGTTGTTGCCTGTTTGTCGGCTTGAGAGTGCGAATGGCAAATAAACTGTAATTGTAAATAAACATAAATTTTAAAATTATTACCAATACGTTTCGCTTTATTTGCAACTTATTTAAATGAGGTTTTTTTTTTATTACACGCACACACACACACACACACATGCTAGATAGCAAGCCGCATAATGGATATCGACATGCGATATAAATATTATTCGCTTTCAATATTTTTTATGCACACTACAGACAAACAGAGCCAGCGAAATGATGCAAAGGCAGAGCATAGGCGAATCAGTAGAAGGGTTTGTACGAATGGAACTGCCAAAACAAAAAACTCGATATAAAAAAATAAAGCACAAAATTGTTTGCACCAAAGCCCTTTTGTGCTTATTTTTTTATTTTTTTCTCAAATAAATACTACCGTTACCGTCTGAAATTCGCATAATTTCCCATCAAGGCTTAAGCGCAACTTTCAAAGCAAGTTACAAAACAGCGTGAGACTTCAAACAAATTTAAACTGGGTATTACTACACACAAAAACTGTGCGCAAAACGCTAATGTGTGTTAGTGAAATTTGGATGTATGCGTCACACGCACGCCATGCGTGTACATAATTCACTAACACACATTAGCATTTTGCACAAAGTTTTCTTTAAATGAAAATTACAGCAGATTAGTTAACGATTCATTCGAATAGGAATTATAGTTGTTACATGCATTCACAAAGCTCTTAGAACTGGCTCTGATTAATAATATGCTAATTGGTTGTCACATAGCTGTTGCCTAATGCAATGCAGTCCCAAATTGGCATCAGCGGCGTCAACAGTTGGCGTAGATACATGTTGACCAGTTTTCAATTAAGCCAAAACTTATGAATGTCCAAGACTATCAAATTATTCTCCCAGCTGAAAATCAAGTCGAAGCGTTAAATGCGGTTTAGAAGAGCAGACAAACTGACACGACAATGGTCACGTGACACGATGCAGTCACGACTTCAAACTGTCAACTGTACGCTGCTCAACACTTGGTGTTTATGCAACACTGATTTGGTATAGTGCTGCACAGTGACAATTCAAAGAGTAAATAACAAATAGAGAAACAAATTGAAGCGTAACCCAGCGCCGCAAATGCCCATTAAAAAATCAATGTTTTCTTAAATACTTTGAAGGTAGATTTAAGGTACCTTCAAGTATCAATTACTAACTAATCTGTATACCAGAGTTCCCCAGCGATAGCCCCGGGAGCACGAACTTACTTGCCGAATGATTGACGAAGTCATACTTCATTGTGTCTTAGAAGAGACACAGTCACGTTTTAGCGTTCTCTCTTTGGAGAACCATGCTGTATACAATAACGTTAGCAGTGCTGCCAACTTTTGCCGAGATAAAAAATCTGTTTTCAGCGGGTCGGAGAGAAAAAAAAGCTGTATTTTTCGACAAAAAAAGCGTAAAAAAAGCGCATCGTTTTCTTGTCTTTAGTGTAATTATTTATACAAAATATTTTAAATATATCATCAGAGTGCTGAAGCTCCTCGTCCTCGTCCTTGCCGTAGGCCTCAGTTGTACCTGTTTGCTTAAAGTAACTAGAGGGGACCTTATAAAACGTAGTATCTTTGGGCACGCTCAACTTTAGCGTTGAACCATGGCAAGGACAAACTCTGAAACGCAGAATCGTTGATTCCCTTCAGTCATTGAAAGCGATTACTTCACTTAAAAACTTAATAGTTTCTTCGTTATTCTTCCATTTCCCTAAATATAAATAATATTATTAACCCTATATTTTCCTAATATCGGAAAATTCTTCCAAAATGGGAAAAAACTTTTTATTTGGTTGTAAAATGAAGTGAACTGAAAGTATGTAATTTTTTTGAAGAATGCTGTGGTTTTCGAACAACAATGAACTTTATGAAAATCCGAGAATCAGATCAGCAGAAGGCAACTTCAGCTTCTGTTGTTTTATAAGATCAACTATGAAATTTTTGCAGCACATGCTCAACTAGATTTCTCCAATACTCTATCCATCTGAAGCATTTCTCCAAATAGTGATCATGTAATATTTTATTATTGGTATCTGATGGAATAACTTGTAGAATCTTACAGATCTTTAAGATCATTCAGCAGGCCGGTTGCGTCAGTGTCATTGATTTAAAAAATCTCGTTGATTTGTGGCATTTTCAATAGAATTTGAATCTTATTGTTCCTTTTCAAGAACTGCTCGAGGTTATTCGAGAGGTATCAGATTTATACTTCCGAAGCCAAGCCTTTCGAAGCCATTTATCGTGGCATATGGCAAGTGTTAATTATTGTCGATAAATGACTGAGAAGGGTGAAAAGCTATTGGTTTGCCTCAAAAACAAAAATAAATCTAAAAAGAAACAGAAATCCTTTTAAAAAAAGTTAGAATTCCCGCTTCCCGCATTTTGTAATTTTTTTCCCGCAATACGGTTTTAAAAAAAGCCAGAAATGACGGGAAAAAAGCTGATTTGGCAACACTGAACGTAAGCTTGGCCGTTTTCGTTGCCAAGGAAGTATGCGAAACTGCGCTCTTTCTGTTTGTAGGGCCAAAGTACCACAAGCAGAGAAAATCAAATTTTCTGCTGCGATGCTGACGCACATCCCGTTTATCAATAATATCTCGATAACTGCTCGACAGATTTTTTTTCATGTTTATTTTCGTGCTCAGCGGGCCAAAATACTTTAGAAAAATTTGGTTTGGTGAATTAATGGAGAGTGTTGTCGAGCAGTGTATTTTGAAATGCCGCGACAATTGTCGCGCAAAAACCATCACCTGGACTGAATCTGCAGCTATCTGCAGCCAATTTTTGGCTATGTTTTGAAGAATTGTCAAATAACAATTTCTTATTCGTTTGAGAGTGGGATCTGCTGGGAGTTTTGACTTATTGCTTTTTAGTACACGATTTTTCAGAATGTGACCGAAAAAAAACCCGCTACTTTTATTAATGATTCACAATTTCATGCATTGTTAATAATAATTTTAAGCAATATGTTTAATTGTACTTACTTTCTAGAGTAGAATCCATTTTTCAGAATCCAAATCGGTTAATTTTTCGCTATATATCGACGCTCACGAACGGAGTTCAAACCTGAGCCAGGTGGGGACACTTTCTCCTTATTAACGGTCAGAATACAAACTAGATGTACCACTACAACTATTCCAATCATTAAAAGTCTATAGAAAATATTTGTTTTTTTTTTCGACTTTTGGCCAGCTTTTTGGGATTTGGGACCATAGTGTGACGGCTTCACCTTGTTAAATATTGTTGAGGACCAACTTCATTCACATCTGCGCCGCTGAGAGGGAGCTTAAGTTAGAGCGAACAGCTGACTAATTTCTGACAGAAGCGATCTAGATCAGAGGCGGCCAAATGGAGGGGACAAAAAAGTGCGCTTGTGTTAGTGAACAAGAGAGCTCTCTACAGACAACAGACCCCACCCAGCGGCGCAGAGCTGAACGTAATGCATTACAATTGCTGCTTTTCCTTAGAGAGATAGTAACTGAACAAATTTCTGTGTGTGAAGTATTCATTATTTAAAATAAACTTAAATAAATACCATTGCATTACTACTTTCATTACCAACTCATATAGACTGTAATCCACGTTCTTTACAAACCCACATACTTTTTTTTCAGTAGCACATTGCAACGTATAACAAGTGCATTACCCGCCCTAATACTTTTTCATCTTTAGTATATTGAATCGTATTACAAGTGCTTAATTGTGTGTTGAATTCTAAACAGACTGCATTACAACTTAAAAGAAATATACGCATTCTTAATGGAAGTCCGATGGCAGTTCGGCTCTGGCATACTTGTTTTATTACTAGTAATGCAGGCTGTGGGCACCCCGTTTTCAAAGCGTCCATGCACATATCAAAGTAATGCAGATTGTAGGGGCTTATTTCTTTCATACTGAAGACAAAGTAACTTATAAGTTAGTAATCCATAACTTGCTCCTGCATGGCATCTCTCTCGTCAAAAAAAGAGATTGGCAAGAGTTTGAGATGAGAGTCTGATGATAGTTTAACGATTTCCATAAACAAAACACATAAGTTATTGCATTTTTAACATAAAAGGGACAATTTGGCGATATGTGGCATCAATTTTTATTGCCCTTTTTTTATGGGCAGAGTGATAAATAAGAACTTGAGAATTACAAGCAAGCATTTATACACAAAGTACCCTTTTTAACTCGTCCCAGGCGCGCGGCGTGGCGCAGTCGTCTAAAACGTCAGTCCCATCGTGTTTTCAGACCACATTCGAGTCCTCTCAGAGTAAGACAAGTTTTTCGTGTAATATATACAAGTTTGTTTAATTCAGGGAATCATACCGGAACCGTATACCGAAAGGAACCGATTGATACTCAGAACCGGTACCGGAAACGATATTCTTAATTTTTTGTTATACCGGTATCCGAGAACCGATAAAGACCGAAAAGAACCTAAACGTTGTACCGGTAGGGTTTCGGTTCTGAGTGCAACCACTAGACTGCGAAACGAGCAGTTAGATGTGGCGGGTTTTTACGCAATTTGGCTGAATTGTTATTTTCAAATAAAAAAAGATTCTGGCCTAGCAAAACTTTTGTTCAATGAAATACAAAATTGCGAGACCAGTCCCTTTGAAAATAATGCATTCCTATGTGGTATTTTCTTAGACCCTCGTTATAATGTCAGGCTAACCTCTGAACAGAAAAATACATGTTCCACTGATATGTACAATGTACATATATTTCCAAGAATTTTATCCACTTCTGTTTAATTGAAATTAAATGAGGAAAGCAGCTCTGACCCAACTAATTTATCTGAAAGTGGAGATGAAGTCGATTTATATATGAATTTCTAAGAAAAGAATCAGGACAATACATATAGTTAAGTATTTTCATAAGATAGTTTAACGTATGATGCCTGATCAAGGTTTTCCTGAGATAATGTACTTAAATGGTCGTCAGAAAATTCGACAAAGTTTCCAGAATTATATGAAGTATCAAAAGTTATTCTTGCTGTGTAGAACATTTATTTTCCGGCGTGAAGTTTATTATGACTCCGCTTAGAAATTAGATGGAGGGAAATACATTGACCGCTATCATGCTTCTAAGAAATAATCATTAATTTACCTTCTTTGTTACTAATTTTGAAGTAGTTTAAAGTAAACTGATTATTTATGTGTACATACATGTGTACTGTTGCTTACCCACTTTGATTGGACTTAAGATTTAAAATTTCCTTTAGTTTTACCGGTCCATACCGGTACGATACCGAAATAAAAGGGTACCGGAACCAGGAACCGAATACCGAAACAGTAGCAGAACCAAAACAGAACCTTTTACCGAAACGTTAGTTTCGGTACGTACCGGAACCGGAACCGAAATTCGTTTCGGTTTGATTCCCTGGTTTAATTCGTTGTTTCAGAAGGGAGATGAGAATGGAGCGAAACATACTGAAAGAATCCCATTCTTATCTTCTTTGATTAAAAAAATGGCAGTGTTCACCGATTCACCCTTCGGCTCGCCTTTGCATCAAAACACGACTGACTTCGGCTCATATGAGCTGTGGATGGCCGCCCCTGGTCTAGATTTTAGCTTTGATTATTTCTCTTTGCTTTCATTTCTGCGAAATAGTTAAAACGAAAATAAAGTGACCGTTTTCTGAAACCACCAAAACCTTTAGAGATTTTATACCGCACTTGAGATTCGTTTTAACCCTTAATTTTTTTTTTTTTTTGGCTCTTCATTCATATTTTCTCGTCCACTTGTTTTTATTATTTGCTGTCAACGTGGCCCATCGCCACGCCCTACGCAGCGTTAGCTCCACCGACGCCTTTGCCGCCGCCGCCGCTCACCGCACTGTGTGTCTGGCATTTCATTTTTTTGTGCGTTGTTGGTTTTTTGCCACTTTGGCGGATATCATAAATTGGTTCGGCGCTCGGCATTTCCCATGTGGAAAATTGAAATGTGTTTTGGCTAGAAATGCATTGAAAGTTGTAGCACACGACCGCAAAGCGTATGGAGGGAGCTTTAGATGTTGGCCTCCCGGCCATGATCCCAAGCCAAGAGACACTGTCATAAGGACTTAGCAAAGTCAAGAGCCAAAGGAATGCTTTCAAACAAAATGTTTGCTTTCTCCTTCCATGTGGTATAGAGATGATAAGTCATCGGCTACGATAGTTATCGACAGATTGTAGGGCTGGTCGTCATAGGGTTATCGATAGATGCTTGGCGGCACTGTTATACTTAGTATAACAGTTTCAAACCAGATACTCCAATTACAGCTTGGGACTATCTCATCATTCTATTCCTTTTGGATTTCGATCAAAAAACGCTTAACACCTTATACATTCGACTCGAAGGACCAGTCTTACCAGACTATGCACTAATTATGTTTTCGAAACTCTAATTATGCAAATTGAGATACATTTTTTACGAAATTCAAATTAAAACAGTTTCTAACTTCATTAAACCTTTTCCCCACACATTTGCAGATCCGAAAGTGCTTTAAGATCTGAATAGTTGACGCTTAGTTTTTGCCTTCCCCCCCATCCGATTGCTCCGATTGCCATGAATTAAACAAATTGGTTTGCTTTAATGTCCCGTGGCACAATTCTAACCCAGAGGAGCTGGCATATCAATCATCTATTTGCATATATTAACCCGGTTATTTTGATCGAAAATGAAAATGTAATTAATTTTACAATGCATTTGCTGGCCTCTGTCCATTTTTGTGTTGTTTTGAATTTAAATTTCATTTCACAACGACAACCGCCAACGCCGCACCCCCAACAACCCCCAGCAACCCCCATGGCCTTCTTCAGTTTCCACTAAATTGACATAATGACCAAATAATTTTCCAGTTCGATGCGTCGCAACCCAAAAATGACACAAACCAAAGCGATGCGGGGGCCAGCGACGAGGGACAGTTTTCAGTTTTCAATTTTCGCATACGTTTGACATTTCGACTCGCATTAAATGGAAATGTTCATTTTCAAATGCTGCTGAAAATTTATGATAAATGTCAACATGAATGCGAAAAGCGGCCTCGACAATTAATCAAGCAAATGATTCACCTCAACAAGAATCTGGCCGAATGAAGAAGAAGTAGGAAAAAAAATGGTAATTTGGCACCTAAAAAGGGTAAAAGCAAGTCCAACCGTCTTCAATGCCTACTAATGTCGTTGTCAAGTGACAACTAAACTCCAGACGACTTAACCCAACTGAGGACACCCCCAGGTCCCTTTTACACATACACATATACATACATATATATCTTTTTTTTGGTTTCCTTCCCACAGGGCCAAACACACACACACACACAGGCAGGCAGGCGACCGGGTAAAAGTTTCATTTATCAATTGATTGACTAGATAATTGCCTAAGAAAAGTCAAGCGGAAAACAGAACAGAAAAAAAACGAGACAAAACCCTTCTAACTGGAGGCAGTCAGTCGAGGCAGGCAAATGCAACAAATTAGAATGCATTAGGCGACATCAATACGAGGGTAGATTGTGCCGTAAATGAGGAAAGCAACACAAAGGCACAGACATAGATTTGGGGCGAAAAACGTTTTACCACAGATCGTAATGAGCAATGTGTTTAAAGACGGGTATGGGCTTTTCCAAACTGACGTGACGTTACGAAAAAATGTTTTTAAACTATATAAAAAAAGCTATTAACAATTTTTTTTATTTACTTATTTATTTAGGTTTGACCAAGTTCTGTCAACATTACTGGGTAAACAGCCTAAAAAAATCAGGGATTTTACAATTTAAGACCAGCTACGACTGTTCTTGGGCTTTATTGATAGTTATTTAATTGCAAGTCAAACATAGAACTGCAATCGCTTAAATGCAATTGTAGTCTCAGAAGGAATCTATGAAATCCGAGGAATTAAAACGTACTTTCTTTGGGACAGTTGGTTCAACACCACCTATAATTTCCCTCTTCTATTTCAGTCTACCAAATCTTCAAAATAATTTGAGGAACAAGAAAATTTGGCAAGTTTAACAATTTTAATAAACTTACGAGTCTTACGACAAATTTGCCAAATTTTATAATATTTTATTAAATGAAACGTTTTCAAATTTCGCGGTTCTTCGTCAATTACCATTCTTAGGTAATTTAAAATTATTTTTTTGCATTGCTTGTCAATCATTTCGAACTACAGGTGCGTATCGAAGCTGTCGGACATTCCTAAGCTTCTTGAAAAGATCCTGACTCCCCAACTACAACATTATTGTCGTTCGGTAATATCTACATCTCAACATGGTTTCATGAAGAATCTTTTATCTCTACGAATCTACTTGAATTTACTACTCTTGTAAACAATGGGTTTGTCAATAAGCAACAAACTGATGTAGTTTATACTGATTTCAGTAAAGCCTTTGACTTAGTCAATCACGAGCTCTTAGTACATCAATTGTGTCTGCTCGGTGTCCCACCATTCCTCCTGAACTGGATAAAGTCGTACTTAAGCGATCGATCTCAACGAGTTCGTTTCAAATCAGTACTATCCAGCTCCATTAATGTACTATCTGATGTCCCCAAGGTAGTCATTTAGGCCCCTTACTATTTAACCTTTTTAGAAATGATATCCCACAGGTCTTATCCCATTCGCAGGCACTGATGTATGCCGATGACCTCAAACTTTGTTTGTCGTATAATGACCCTACGTCTCCTCTACTCCTGCAATTTGATTTAAACTCTTTACACCTGGTGCTCGGTTAATAGCCTTCCTCTTAATCACAGCAAGTGTAAGTGTATGACTTTTAGTCGAAATAAACCATATGAGTTTTAGCCTAGTTTCACTGCCACATATTTGTACATCAATCGTTGTTAATGTTAAGTTAATAAAATGATGATGTTAAGGATGTACATCAGTTCATGATGTTGACATAAACCCCGAACAAACGGAGTACTTCATACACAAGCTACTCAGTTTTAACATAAATTACTGAATTTTTTATCGATACGTCGGTGATTTCACCACTATCACAGTTTGACAGATCCGACACTTGTGAAAAATGAATATAAATAAAAAAAAAAAAATTTCTGTTTCGTGGACCGACAAGCAAGAGGCAATTATTATTAACCTCTGGGAAGAAAATTTCGAAGCGTTGCGGTACCCTCAAAAAAACACGCACATTTATCAAAAGATGTGTGTCAAGCTTTTGGAAGCTGGTCAGAAAAAATTGCAATGGAAGGATGTCCGAACCAAAATAGACAACTTGACCCGGAAGTACAAGTAAAAAACCTTTATATATTTATAATTATAGTTATCAACACTTTAATTTAATTTTTTTAGAGTAGAAGTAAAGAAGATGGGGAGTACGGGAGGCACTCCCTCGAAATGGGAATTCTTTGAAAAAGTCCATAGATTTTTAGGGGGCATCAAGTCGGTAAACTTTGTTCAATGCATGGTCCAAAGCTCAGGTATGTACAGTTTGATATAAGTTAAAAAAATGTATGTCGTTCTTTTTTCGCGCTAGGCTCAAGTGAGGTTCATTCCAGTAACTGTGTCGTCGGCTGCTCTGATAACGGAAAGACATCGGCAAGCCTTACTTTAAATGAGCAGCCATCGACAAGCCGTGCTTTAAGTGAGCAGCCATCACCAAGCCACGCTTTAGATGATCATCCATCCACAAGCCGCGGCTTAAGTGAGCAGCTATCTACAAGCCGTGCCTCAAGCCAACAGCCCTTCTACTGTTCGACATCGCCAGTCCCAAAAAAGCGAAAGAAAGAGGAATTATCACCTTTTGAGGCAGCTATAATTGAGGGAGATAGGAAAAGGACTGAGGAGCTAAAGCGGTTCACGGAGGAAATGAGAATCTACAGAGCCCCAAGGCTAGAATCTTTGCAGCGTATTAAGGCGTCCATGAATAGAATGGAAAAGGAAAATGCAGATTTTCATAAAAAAATTTTGGAAAAATATAAATAATTCTCTTAATAAATTTAAATTTGTCCATTTATTAAATTTGATTAAACAAATTGAATAGTGTTTTTTAAATTATTGCTTGGATTTTATATAAGCTGTTATTGCTCGTCTTATGTTTTCAGGACCACTTCCGTGATCATTTGCGGAATTAGTGTCCTCGTGTGGCGGACGTTCAGTTTCCAAGTTCTCCCACGTCTGCAATATATTACTATTTTTACAATTTAAAAAGTTATGCAAAATGCAACAGGCCATTAAGATATGGGTCGTTTTGTCACATCGGTTGTCGAGACCCTTGCCAACTCTGCGAAAGCGCGCTTTTAATTGTCCAAATGCGTTTTCTACAACCATCCTAGCTTTAGAAAGAGCATAGTTAAAAATTTGTTCATCGCCCCGAGATGAATTACAAAAAGGGTACGGCTTCATGACGGTTTCGGAAAATGTAGATGCCGAGTCTCCTAATAAAACGACTGGCACGTCGGCACCGCCAATGCGCTTCGAGTTTGCACGAAACAGTTCTGTTGAGTTTACCATTTCTTTTAGGGTGGAATTCTCATATATTTGAGAATCATGGCACCGACCTGGGCAGCCCAGGTTGACATAAAGGAACCTGTACCTAAATGCGGAAAAAATACATTATAGTGATACATGAATTAACCTTATATAAAAAATTCTTACCGGTAATCTACTAATGCAAAAAAGAATAGTGGAATACCATCCCTTACAACCATTATAATAATCCGTAGCCTCAGCAGCAGTTGGATGGACCTCAATGTGGCTTCCATCTAAGCAACATCTAATTAGCAACTGTGGTATAACAACGAAAATATTATCTTACCAATTGCCCCGAAGCATTGGGGGAATCCAAGCGATTCGAAGCCTTTAACACATTCCTCAACTTTTTCTTGTGTAAGAAATTCGCGGGGCAAGTACTCTGGAGCCAGAGTCTGACATATTCCCTTACAAAATTCGTGAACGATCTGGCAAACCATTGGCCTTGATACGGCAAACAGTCTGGCTACTGTGCGGTACTCTGCTAATGACCCTTGCGTGTATAGAGCTATTGCTATACGCTTGTCTAGAGGAATGGCCATTCGAAAATTCGTGTCTTGCTTGGCAAGTCCTGACAAGTCATCCACAAGTGTATTGAAATGGACCTTTTCCATACGGAAGCTCTCCTTAAAAAACGTAACATCACATTCCCAAAATGAACCATATCGCTTCTGAAATTTTAACGAATGGGTTTGAATCAGATAGGACAATGAGTTTTATGAATACAGATTTTCTTCAATGTACTTACAAATGTCCACTCTGATGGATCTTTGAGCTTTTTTCGTATAGCCTGTATGGGCAAAACCGGATGACTTGCAAATTCTGCCAATACTTCGCACAATTTGTCATCATCGTCGTCCTCTACCTCGCGCAAATACTGGAGCATCACTTTATTTTGATCTTGGAGCGACAAAAACAATGCAGAATCCATTTTAAAATTATTTCACACAATTTACACATTTATTTAAAGTGAAACAAAGCAGCTCAGCTGGCTGTCACTAAAATTTTAACATTAACTTTACATTGATGGAATTTTCAGCAGTGGAACACAAAAATTTGTTGATGTAAAAATATGTGGCAGTGGAACTAGGCTATAAGAGAGCTAACTTTAACAGATCGATTGTAATTGGAATATTTTTACGAATTTCGTATGCAAGCAAGTGAATGAAAACACACAGCTCTAAGGGACTATATCGCTGTTTTCCATACATTCCATCATCATACGTAATTGGAGCCATTGTCTTTGTTATGACATCTTTGTATTGATTTGATATGCTCGCTATTACTTGAATGTGGGAATTGATGTCCATATTGATTACCGAGAGAGAAAGACGATTGTCCTAAACATACCAAAACCAGCGTCCAACTGTCCATCAATCCATCCATCCAACTGGCTGCTTAACTGAGCCCCAACAATGATGATGATGATGATGATGTGACGATGATGAAGCTGCTGTTGTCTTGAGTCCTGTCTGTGGCTGTTGCTGATGGCGTTGATTGCTGTTGACTTTGATTTTTGCAATCTGGTTTCGATTTATTTTATATTTCTTCCAGGTCACTGACATTTGTGCAATGTCCAGGCTTGACCCACAAACACTTGCCCGCCCTTACCCCCCACCCCCGCCAGCCTCCTTTGAAGTTGTTTTCGATTTGCGAGTTCCTTCGGGCTGTTATTATTGGCCGCCTGAAAATTTTGAGTAAATAGCAAAAGCAAAATCTGTTGACACATGCGGGTTGCACATTTTGGCGCCCGCATTTGTAGAAATGGACAATTAATTTGTTGAAAAAAGTCCTGTTAAAGTGTTTACAGAATGCAAAAATATGGTTGAAACTGAAATTGGTGATTTGCTGCATCGTTTTTTGGTAGCTGCCAATCAAATGCAGATGGTTTAGTTGGGGGGAAGCGAAGTGGAATTGTCTGTGTGTTTGGCATTAATATAAAACGCAATCAAAATCAAATCAAATGAAAATTGTTTTGAGTAGTGTTTGGAGTGTGTGTGCGTGTGTGTTGACAACTTCATTATGTTTGCATTGCTTTTGGCCTATAATCACACACACACACACGCACACTGAAAGCGACTTGGCCCAGCCGCATATTGAACTAATTTGATGTGTGAACAGACTCCGCTTCCCTCCCCCCTCCCCCTCGCGCTGTTATGATTCTGTGATATATGCGGCATTAATTCAATTTGAGAAGGACCCAACCAACTACTGACCAGCTCAACAGTAACCAAACCAAACCAAAACAGAGCAGACAACAAACTCGCTTCAGTTTCGATAAACTTAACCAAAATATTGTGATATATTCCATTTGGTTGGCCATCTTGCCAGGGCCAATAATAACAAAACAATACAGTCCGGTGGCATTTGATTAAGTACAGTTGTGTAGGATACTCGCAAGTGGAATGAATGCATGAATGGATATTGAATGCTTAATTCGAATGCATTGCCTGAGTGGCAAGCCAAGGATAATATTTGTGTTGGCCCATTAAAGTTAAGAGTAAAGTAATAATTTGGAAGATGAGAACTTCAAGGTTGAAACTGAAATTTAAGAGTAGAAATTCACTTGATATGAGCTAATTAGGAAGCAAAGCTGGGTTTAGCTTACATAGAACAGCAAACGAAAATTATTTCAGCGATTCTTCTTAAGTTTTCAGTCAGCAGGAAGGAAATTGCTTGTGCGACAGAGAGACGCCAGTTGAATCAGATTTATATCATTTACAGATTTTATATTTAATATTTATTGGTTTTCTATTGCTTTCATAAATTTGTCTTCTTCGAACTGGGAAAAGGAAATCTGGAGAAAAGTCGTGGGATTGGAATATTCGGGTTCGGTTCATGGTCCGGTTTTTGGACCCAAAAAACTCGAACCGAAGCGGTTCTAAGCGGTTCGGTTCAGGACCGGCTTGCAGCCTTGGTTGTAGTTGAACTGCTCGCAAATTTGATATACAAATTACCTTTCAATCAAAATCATTTTTAATGTCAAAGATAGCAAGATTAATAACCAACAGTAACCTCAGAGAAAAAATAAATAATTTCATTCTTGAATCATGAGCATTTGATCCCAAAAGTGCGGTAAGAGTGAAAATTTTGGATCCAAGAGAGAAATTCTTGATGCAAGAGAGGATTTTTATACCCACATTCTTGATTCAAGAGTTTCAGTACTAGATCCAATTACGAATAATTCAAAAAAATTCTTAAAAAAATATTTGAAAGGGGTGGGGAATGGGTGTGAGAGACACCACCAAGATCCCAACTTGTCACTAACAAACCCAACCCCACCTACTTTTTCCTAAGCTGTGATTGATTTTGAGATAACCACATTAAATAACAATTTTCTGTTTACTTACTATACTGCCACTTGAACTCGGTACCTTGAAGACTGAAGTGCATACAATGGACGGCCAGTTCAGCTCATTTGACTCTTTTACATTAGCTACAAGTCGCGGCGAAACCATATTTAAGAATGAAGAATGTGTTCGACAGTGTAGTCGAGTGGACGTCTTGTTCGCTTAGCAAACGTGATGGCAGTGGATTAAGTCCCCGTGGGAGCATTGGTTTTCTTATTATTTAATTGTTTTGTAATATTTTTTTCAATTTTAATAATTCTTTTTATCAATTACTTTCGCACACTCAAAATGTTCAACATATGATGAATTATAGATGGTCCAATTACTAAAGATGAGGTTAAGAATGCTTTACGTAAAATGAAACCAAATAAAGCGTCAAGAGCTGACAGAGTTCCATATGAGCACCTGATACAATCCATGGAATGATTGCTCTAGGTTGCGTTTGTAGAATCTGTAATCTATCCGATTCACAAAAAGGGCTGACAACATCAGGTGAGCAGTGGTGCCCAAACTCACGTTATCAAGCTTTGCGCGAATCACGAAGTAAACGTCATGACGTCAAAACATGAGCAACAAGCAAACGAACACAAGTATTCTCTCTCTCTTTCTATGCGTATGTCGGCTGCGACGCTGGCAGAAATATGAGTTCCCACCCTACGGGATAGGCTTCTGGCATTTTGGGCACCACTGCTGTAGAGGAATAGCTTTCATGAACTGTGTGGCCAAATTTCTGATGGGTATAATTGCCAACAAATTAACACACTGCCTGAGTACTCTACTTCGGACAACGACTACAGCCTGAAAACAAAAAAGTATACGCTAACAACGTGGACTGAACAGCAGCGTACTTTACTATAAATTACATCAATTGGGTATTTCATCATGAATCTCCTGCAAAATATATATGTATTGCAATACATCATTCTTAGTGTGGACCAGGAGTGAGCTGTCACAATCTTTCCGCACACACTAAGGCGTACAACAAGGATGTTTTTTTTTTTTTTTTTTTTGTATAGGGGGGAAAGCATTAAAAGCCAAAGTGTGGGACTCGGAATTCCTCACCCACTAAAACCGCCTTTACTCTCCGTTTCCCTCTTGCGGAACTACCGCTAAGTATTACTTCACAAGGGGGAGATGGCATTCCAATTGTTTTGCGAGCTAAGTAGGATGTCCATCAAGTCAGTGACTGTGAATGGCCTCCCAATACCTAGGCTAAGCTCTTCCCGTTCGGCAGCGAATCTCGGAAAGACAAAGAATATATGTTCTGCAGTGTGTACAAAACGGATCAGTCTCATGCTTAAATCTATATAGATAGGATTTAAAGCATCCATGTCCGGTCAGTAACTGTGATAGGTAAAAGTCAGTTTGTCTGTGTTGTCTACCCACCCACGGCGCTAAGTCCGCAATCAGTCTTCTTGTCCAGCTGCCGTTGGTGGTAGCACTCCACCTCGCTTGCCATTGCGTCATCGTCCTCTCGTCGATGCTCATCTGCTTCTCGGCTTTCCATCGCTGGATGGTACAGCTAGAACAAGCGCCGCGTCCTCTGACAGAGTCCGGAAGCTGCAGGTAACTCGAAGAGCACACCTCCTGTACGCTCTTTTGCATCCCCGGCTGTATGATGGCACTGTCATTGCAGGGGCCCATATCAGATCAGCCATCTGCTACGCTCTCGAGGTCCACCGATATTTGCCATAATTCCCGATAAGGCATTTGTTGCTCTGATAGCCTTTTCCTCCACGTACGCTAGGTGGCTTTTAAAACTTAGCCTGTGGTCCAGCAGAATCCCCAGGTACTTTATAGCCTCCTTCGATGTTATACGCTGGTCTCCGACTGTGATGTTGGCAGTTTCTGATAAGAACTGCTTCGGTTTTGTGGGGAGCCAAGCTCAGCCCGTTGTCCTCTAGCCAGTCGGTCACTCGCACTATGGCGTCGTTGGTTTTACACTGCACATCCTCTAACTTTTTGGCTACTGCGTCGATCGCTATGTCATCTGCAAATCCAACAATGCTGACGTCAATCGGCGTAGCTAGCCTAAGAACTCCATCATACATCACGTTCCACAACATCGGTCCTATGACTGAGCACTGTGGCACGCCGCCTGTGACTCCGTATGTTTTCCTCCCCTCCGATGTGTCGTAGAGCAGGGTACGGTTCTCGAAGTAGCTGGCTATTAGTTTTACCAGATAATTGGATATACCAAGTCGAGTGAGTGCTTGTAGGATCTTTTCCCAGCGGGCGGAGTTAAATGCGTTCTTTACGTCGAGCGTCGTAACCAAGCAATACTCCTTACTTCCACCAGCTGTGGCCCTGCGGGCTGTACTGTGTATTGTACTACACTGCTTCCTGAAGCCAAACTGTCGGTTTGAAAGGCCGTGCCGTTCTTGCAGTTCCGCCTCTAGGCGGTTGCATAGGATGCGCTCAAATAGTTTGCCGACGTCATCTAACATGCACAGTGGTCTGTACGCAGTGGGGTCCTCCATATTCTTGTCCCCTTTTGGAAGCAGAACCAATCGTTGAATCTTCCATCTTGATGGGAAGAAGGATGTCTTCTTTCCCCATTGTTGTTTATATTAATCCTTAACGTTCTACATGATGAAATTGAAGGAGGACTGTGGATCGGTGATATCAACCTCCGAGTACATTTGTATGCAGACGAAATCGTGGCGTTAGCAGACGAGGTCAATATGATGCACTGAATGATCTACAAGCTCGAGCAGCCAGACAATACTCTTAATTACGTATTGACCACATTTTCACACTCGTGACCCACTTAAACTTTTCACATACATCATCCAAAAGAACGATTTCTGGGCAAAGCGGATAAAACTTCCAAAAAGAATGAAAAAAAGTAGCTAAAGAATTCCAGGTGTAACGAACTGGTAAACTGGTACTGGAACTGGTATAAAATTCTGGATTATACCAACGACGACTTAAAGGTGTCCAAGGTATCCAAATAAGCAGACTCACTTACTCCCATTTGTAGCTTTAAGCACACTATTCACAAAGTATTTATCTTTATTTTCAAAGAAAGTTGTGTTCTCCAGCTTTACCTGGTAACAAAGAGGTAGCAGGGTGGGATGCCAGACCACATTTATGCATCACCGCTTTACATTCCCTGTTCATAAGTGTGTAAAGGCTATTCTGAAGTAAATTCTTGCCTACACACACACACACACACTGGTCCATTCCTTCATCAATAAGGCATCACAATGAGTTATCCTTACGCTCATTACATTTGGATTAACATGTTAATCATGTGAAGAGACAAATGTGTACGTATGTATGTTGAGTTTGCGGTAGTTTGTGGTTTGCAAAGTACCCGTACTTGAGTGAATAATTTAACAAAGGACAACCGCCCATTCCCCACAATTCACCCACTCACAAATCGATTGATAGCTGGAGTGTTATAATTGTATGTTTGACAATCTTCATAACTGTCAATTAGATTGCCATGAGGCCAGTACCAAATGCTTGCTGCTATCTGCTTGGATGTCTCCTTCTAATGTAATTGTTTAACACACTTCTGGGCATTATTATAAACAAATAGCCAGACGAACAGATGGACGGACAGACGGCAGTCTACTGCAGGCAGATTGCTCCTTGATGTGTATTGACTGCAATGCGCTGTGTGTGTGTGTGAGTGAGTGCTTGTGCCCATTTGCATTTGTGGCCAATATTAAACCCTTGGCCACTTTTGATTTATAGAAAAGCAGCCAGCGGAGTCTGGAAAACAATTATCAAAATGGATAAGTGGGCAAAATATTAATCAGTCCACTGCAACTGCTTTCTAGACAGAAAAAGTATTGAAGAAATTAGGGAAAATTAAAATATAGGCCACAGTGCGTATGATTGATATCAAGCCCGACTGTAATAGACTCTGTACCTGAAGTAGCAGATCTGTTGAGATATTTCTTTTGGTCGTAGCTTGACCAATAGATGGCGCCACTATTGTGACCATCCTAACTACTTAGATTTAGTCTCAATACGGTTTGTTGGAGACGGCGTGTTTTCGATAAGAATGAGTGTAACATAATGGCAAAGAGTTAAGTCTGTGTGTGTGGGAGTTAGATATGTAAGATATCTAAAAAGCGGGTGTCATTCGTGATGTGTGAACTAGTTAGATGACATGGATCTGTGATTGGAGCCGAATGAACTGAGACTGGAACCGCCACAACCATTTCAAAGTTGACCAACAGATGGCGCCACCGCCAAAGAGTCATAACTTGAATCTATTTGATTCTTTCAGCAAATCAATAAATAATCTTGATAGTTAAATATGATAAAATGATAAAACATGTTCAGTCTGTAATTTAACCATAAACAACGCTTGAAGATTATTAAATTTTATTATTTAAGAAAGTGCTTCGTTTACTTCTTCTATTTGATGGTCAATTTAGGCGAGCTTCTAAGCCGGCTATTCGGAATCTTGTGACTAAAATTCGCACCAAATTTACATTATTGAACATTAAATCACCAACACGCAGAGGAAAGTATCATAGCTGTACCCGCCAGCGTTGGTAACGACCGTGAATTATCGATTCGGCGCCGTTCGCAGTAATTGGGTCTCTGAGTGCGATGATTACATCCTTGTTTTTACTCAAAAAAGGGAGAGCTGGACTTGACTGACAAGTGGACATGTGGCGTTAGTATCGCTAGGTACAAGGTGGTTGATGGCGAAGCACACACACAATCACTCATACATAAGCAAAAGACACTTTGGAAGTTTGTCCTCACCAAAGCAAAGGGAATTTAACAAAAGAGAATAAATGGACTAAAACTATCCTTCATGGCAGACTTTTCTGAATGACAACGTCAGGCTCGACTTGACCACATCAAACCCATGCATTGGCATTCTGCCCAACTGAAATTCTGATATTTTGAAATAATTTTTTAAAATTATTTTTTGTGCATTGAACAAAAATAAAAGAAAATTTCTCGAGAGTAAAAACTTTATATTGACTCGAACAAATTGGGTTGCCTACTTTTTGGCGCTGGTTGCGCTTAATTCATGCATCGACACACCAAAAGGCAGACTGGCGGCGGGCAGCAAACAGCAACAAAAGGCAGCCAGCAATTTAATTACCATTGCACAGATACGCAGCGAGATAGCCAAAAGGAGCCAACGTTGCGTAGTTTTTTTGTTTTTTTGTGTTTTTTTGAAATATAGTTGCATATTGTGACTACCCGCCCACCACCACCCCGCTTCACCCTGGTGCAGGCACTTTGGCCAGGTAATCGAGTGGCGTGCACTGCGCCGTTGGCGGTTTTTTCTCGTTGTTGTTGTTGTTCAGATTATTGTGCAAATAAAAGAAAATCGCATAAAAATTTTACTCTGCTGCTGCGCGAAAAACGCTGGCATTCTAACAAAAGATGCAACCGTTGGTGAGCTTCCACCCTGCCGCCGTCCACGCTTCGCTTAACTAATTAGAGCGTGTGAGAAAATGCGCCAAAAGGATAGGGGAGGGGGTGGGGGGGTTCTGGAGTGCCTGGTAGCCTCGTTTGGCTGGCTCATTCAGTCGTGCTCTCTGCTTTGCACTCGGCAGATTTACCGTTGGAATTGTGTTTGAATTATGTATAATTAAATTTTAACATTATTCATGTTCCAAGGCAAAAATCAGCAACTGCCCCACCAAACCCCCCACCCCACCTAACCCACTCAACAGCAGAAGCCACTAGAGCTGCATCGTCAGACCAACGTGAGTTAAAAGTTAGCATTTTTTCACTTAATATTCCTAGTTTCCAACATGATTCTAAGCAATTTTGTTGCTATCTATATTGAAGTCGTAATTCTTTGGACAATAAAACAGAATGTTCTAGTCTTTCTAATCATTTTATGGAAAAATTCCTATACTCTATTCGAACGTTTCAAATATTGTGTAGTTTAACTTACTTACTCTGTCATTCGCCTTGGATCAACCTACTCAAATGGACGTCGACTAACATCGGCAGGGTTGTAGCATGCAACATGTAAATTTGATAGAACAGATTGGCAGAGAAAATTTGTAAAAGGGGTTCAAGAGTTTGTGCAAATTTATGTAACAGTTCCGACATTTAAAAGTATACAGCCGATCAGCATCAACAGCCGAGTCGATTTAGCTATGTCCGTCTGTCGATCTTAAAAACTATAAGAGATAGACACAAATTTTTGCAAGTACATAGGTGTATACCGTACCCAGATCAAGTTTGTTTCAGATTTGCAAAAATTTGTGCCTCAATTGTACAGGGTATTTCGGAGTCGGGCCACTCGACTGCAGTGTTTTACTTGTTTTCTTTGGTCGTCTGGAAATATTACCAACATGTTAGGAGCTCGTATGCTTATGTCATAATTTTCAAAATATTCGAGTGATATATATATAACAGGAGAAGGCTAGACGGGAAATAAATAGTTAGGCTGCCTTCACACTGTTCGACACATGACCCATAATATCTAGTAGGCCCGCATATCCCCATGAAATTGTATAAATTTGACCATCTATTCAAATGTAAAACAGAACAAAAAGTAGGACTACTAGACTATCATGTGTCTTGTGTCGAACAGTGTGAAGGCAGCCTTAGACTACAATATTGGGACACGACAGAAAACAAAACTATGATGAAGGAGAGGAATCACAAAGCTCTGAGAGCGCCCATTTAGGGCCGAGTATAAATTAGAGACAGAAAAGGACAAAATTTTGGACGATGCAATAACAATTTTACAGAATATCTACGCTCACGTATGTCCAAGGAGCACTTTGATTTGCTGTTTAAGACTCTGGTCTCAAGTGTGCTTACCTTGGTGCTAATTGTGGATAGGTGACCTTGGTGCTAATTGTGACCATCACGGGCAAGGTGTCACCCTGGACGGGTCGTTTCTATTCGTTGTTGTATCCTTCCTATGCCAAAAATCATATACCAATTATTGCCTCAGTGTCGGAGCATCAGCCTACCTCATGGTCGTCGTTCTACTTTGATTTGCAGATTTTGGTCTTTCTCTTCCCCGCCGGCCTCTACTTTTGCTTCTCGCGTCTCACCGATTCGAATATTTTCATCATTTTGTATGGCGTAACCAGCATTTACTTTGCCGGCGTTATGGTGCGTCTTATGCTGGTCCTGGCCCCCGTCATGTGTGTACTCTCCGGCATAGCCATTTCCCATCTGCTGGCCAAGTATATCAAAAGTGTGGATGCTGGCGGACCGCCCAAGCCCACGGAAAGTAAACGTCAGCATAAGAAACTGGAGCAGCAGAGTGGCGGGGTTAAGAGCGAGGTGGCCATTGGGTTTGTGGCCATTATAACCCTCATGCTGATTGTTTACACGCTGCACTGTACTTGGGTCACCTCGGAGGCCTATTCCTCGCCCAGCATTGTTTTAAGTGCACGATCGCATGATGGAGGACGCATTATTTTTGATGATTTCCGTGAGGCCTACTATTGGCTGCAAATGAATACGCCAGAGAACGCCCGCATCATGTCCTGGTGGGATTATGGCTACCAAATAACCGCCATGGCCAATCGCACCATTTTGGTGGACAACAACACCTGGAACAATACTCATATCTTACGTGTAGGTCAGGCCATGGCCTCCTCCGAGGAGAAGGCCTACGAGATTATGCGCGAATTGGATGTGGATTATGTGTTGGTCATTTTTGGTGGCCTCACTGGCTATTCCTCGGATGATATCAACAAGTTCCTGTGGATGGTGCGCATTGGCGGCAGCACAGATCGTGGTGCTCATATCAAGGAGAAGGACTATTATGCCGCCAATGGGGAGTTTCGTGTGGACAAGGAGGGTTCACCCACATTGCTCAATTGCCTCATGTACAAGATGTGCTATTATCGCCTTGGACTGATGTACACGGAAGGTGGCAAGGCGCAGGGCTATGATCGTGTGCGCGCTGCCGAGATAGGCAACAAGGACTTTGAGCTGGATGTGCTGGAGGAGGCATATACCACGGAGCATTGGTTGGTGTGCATCTATAAGGTCAAAGACTTGCCCAATCGTGGGGTCTAGGAAACTCTCTCGCTCTTTCTTGTGTTTGTACATTAGCTCTCTATCTGTCTATCTGTCTAACTGTATCTCTATCTTACTCTGATTCACTCAAGGCATTTAGAAATCTCTCACTGAGTATTATTATTGCTGTCTCTGTCTCTCTGAGTGGCATTTTAGTTTAATAATTCCAATATTTTGATACTTTTTTTTTATGTAAATGATTTAAGCATACAGTTTTATAAATCCCTAAAGATCAAAAAACAAAACGAAACACAAAATAAAAATTCCAGCAAAGTACGTTCGACTTTGCATGATGACGTTGAGAAGCACTCAAAGCCCCGTCAAAATAGGAACGAACCTCTCCGAGCCTTTCGATACCAAAAAAAGGTTTAGGCTTATCGTGTGACTTCTTTAATCTACTGATGGAGTATATACTGCGCCAGTGCCCAAATGCCAACAGATCGGGCACCATCTTTAATAAAGATGTATTGCTACTCGTATAAGCCGAAGATATTGACATTATCGGCAATACCGAACAGGCGGTAAGCAGGGCGTTTTCAGAGATTGAGAAGCAGTATGAACTAATGGGTTTAGCGGTAAACGAGGACAAGACGAAGTACCTAGTGTCCTCGAAACAGAAGTACACACAACTTGGGCAATCTGTTGCAATGGGAGAGTACAACTTTAAAGTTGTAGAGGACTTTGTCTACCTTGGAACGATGATAACCGGCGACAACAACATCAGCCTGGAAATTCGAAGAAGAATCACGCTCGCAAACCGATGCTATTACGGGCTAAGTAAGGAGCTCAAGAGCAGAAACCTCAAGCGAAAAACAAAAATAGCGCTATATAAGTCGCTTATCATCCCAGTCCTGCAATACGGCGCACTAGCATGGGCAATATCATCAGCGGATGAGGCGGCGATTGGCGTTTTCGAGCGAAAGATTCTTCGCAGGATTTATGGACCTTTGAAAGTTGGCAAGGACTTTCGCATCCGAAGGAATGACGTACTGTATAAGCTCTATGGTGATACTAGTCTGGTCAAGCGCATAAAGCAACAGCGGCAGCGCTGGCTGGGACATGTTACCCGTATGGATGATCAAGCTCCAGCAAAAATGGTCTACAAGAGGAATGCGAAAGAACTGGGACAAGGCAAGGTGGGACGACCACCTCTAAGGTGGGACGACCAGGTGCGGAAAGACATTTCTAAGCTTGGCGTGAAAAACTGGTGCCAGCTCGCACGGAGCAGAAGCGACTGGCGGACATTAGTTGCAGCGGCCGAGACCGTCAAACGGTTGTGATGCAAGCATCGGGCCAATAAAGAAGAAGAAGAAGACTACATGGTAGCAGAACAAGTCATCTATGGATGAGGTGGCCAATAAGTTTTCTCCAGTGATTACTTAGATTAGGCTCGATTGGTGCAAAATTGGAATTTTATTTCTATGACGTACAGCACTCCAGAAATTATGCTCTTGATACAAGCCAAGGCCAGGGTTCTGGTATAGCCACCAGCAACTAGGTGATGCGGTCAATCCTCGATTCCGGAAGGAATCGGATGGGACCAGTTTCTATCGAGCACTGTACGCACATCTGCAGTGTCTTATGGACGAGGTACTTATTAGATGTTGTTCACTCTTTCTACATGGAACTATATGGAATGAATTTGATTGGAATTTGACCATTCATAAGCCGGTGTCACCTATAAGAATTAGCAATATTTACCCCAGTTGGAATGACACCACCAAAGATATGAATGCTTTCCACCTAGCTTTTGGGATTTCTCCAAAGGAAGCCCTGAACCAATTACTTTTATAATACTTTTCTTTACAATTCGGAGAACGAAATGAGACAATAAACTGGCAATCTATTTGGTGCTGTCAACTTGGAGACAGGTATTCAGTCGCGCAAAAGCTGACTGATATGCTGAAGCAAGCAGTCCAAAATCGAGAAGCGTTCTGGACTCGAAACTCTCCTGAGAGAGAAACTCTGGGGAAAGAATGAAGAAGGCATTCAAATAACATTTGGACAACCTCCTTAAGTTTAAAAGAGAAGCTTGCCTGCGATCTACCCCCTGGTAGACTCGGAATTAAAGTCGAGACTTGTAGACTTAACACAAAAGGCTGCATCTTTGCACCTGCTAATCGTATGTCAAGTCAATCATACCCATGTCCAATCACTTATAAACCTGGTTCCCTTAGAGCAAAGTTCCCCAGCGATAGCCCCGGCGGCACGAACTTACTTGCTTGCTTAAGAGAGAGAGAGAGACACAGTCACGTTTAAGCGCTCTGGGGAATCCTGCCTTAGAGAGAGCAATAAAAGCAAGAAACAACCATCGGGGAGAACGAAAAGCGAGGTCCAAAAGTGAGAGTGTGTGTGCGACGCAAACCAGCTCTGACCTAAAACTTTTTCTCATAGACAAGGATGGCATGCGTTGACCGGTGGCAAATGTGACGGAAGCTATTTACTCGATCGGGGCGCTTGAACGGCCGCACCATAGACTCGGCACATTGCAGGCCTGAACCACTTACCACCCGGCCAAACTGGCTTTCCTTGAAAGAAAGTTTCGAGGACCCTTATTGAGATTAGAGATCTGGACGAAGTTGCGACCAAAAAAGATTCCAGAGGAATCAGCCTCTTTAAAAATTCTTAAGAGTTCCAAAGGAAAATCAAATAAGCCCACCGAAACCAAAAGAGACAACCAATTTTGAACTTTGAACTGTGAGGATAGCCAAATCCATGTCCCATTCAGATTGAAGTTTTTGTTTTTCTTTTTCAAATTCGTTTTTTAAGGCCCAAATATAAAAGAGAGAACAAAATGGCCAAGGATTTGTCCTAAGCAACTGCCGTGTCACTCACTCTGGCCACCCACTCACTCACTTACTGGAAAACTTGAAGAGTTTGTCAAGGGGCAGAGCCATAAAACGAAAAGCAAGTGGAGATCGGGTCCGGGTCTGGGTCCGGGTCCGACTTTTGTTTGGGTCTTTTGTCTGCATGTGTCTGCAGCTACTCTATTAGCCACATTTTAATTCAGTTACTTAAGTTTAGTGTGAACACAACAATTTCATACTTGACGACACGCACACACACACACACACGCACACAAGCAAGATTTTAATACTTGCAATTTTTGTGTAAAATTTTCATTTTATTTCTCTCTGTCAGTCGGTTGCCGCATTGACCTCACATTGTCACAGAGAACACGCCCCCCGCCCCCCTCTACCAGTAATCTTTGGCCTCGTGTTCCCCCCTCCTGCTCCTGCTCCTTCGGCAGCTTCTTGTGTGCTTTCTGTGGTCAAAGGTAAAAAGTTTTTGTCAAATTGAAAATGTTTACTGCTTTTCCTACTTTGGCCCCAGATGAGGGTGAGGGGGGCTGAGCAGCTCAGGCGGCAAACGACATCTTAAATTAGATACATTTTATCGCTACACATGAGTGGAGCAGGAACGCAAAGTTTTGAGTGATACTCACTCTCAACCACCACACACACACACACACACACAGACACACAGAGGTCAACAGGCATTTAATTTGATTTTCCAAAGAGGTTTTCCTCAACAAAAGATGTGGGATTAAATAGGTTCAAAACAGAAGTTCCACAAAATATTTATACGTATTTTTTTTGCATTTGACCCAAAGTCAAGTAAACTTAAAAATCAAAATCATTTGAAACCGGCTTAAGAAGTGGTCTGGCAGCATGAAAGCACAAATCCTCACCTCAAGCTCAATTTTGTAGTTTGATTGTTAGAAATCAGCAGTATGTATCGATTCACTAGACTTGGCAACGAAAAGGAAACAATTTCCACCATGGTCCCCAGAAATTAGAAATGGACTCCGATGACCCAACCTGACCACCTTCATCAAGAGACCGAGATTCTGCCGGTGACAAAACACAACAAACTCCTCAATTAAAAATTTGTATTCAATATATTTCGCTTGTCGTTCGATTCGTGTTCTCCATTTTCAAAAATAACGAACCTAGCTACCCACACTAGTACATACGTATGTGTGTATGTGTTAAGGGCGTTTTACAAGAATTGTGAAATTTTCGTCAATAAATAATAAGCCCAAAAGGCTGCAAACATCTAAAATGTTGCAGAAGGTACGGTCTGGGGGTTCGAACTCATTGTAAAGGCTAAGGTTTGGTTCGCGGACCGCTTCTTGAAACCATTGAACTCAAGGTTTTGGTTCTAACTTCTATGTAACGCAGAAGAAATCATTTCCGACCCTATAAAGTATATATATTCTTGATCAGCATCAACAGCAGAGTCGATATAGCCATTTTCAATTTTTGCCGAGCCCCCTCCCGCCCCCACTTTTGTGCAAAAACGTCATATCTCCCGCAGTTTTGTAGATAGATGATTCGTTTCTTCTAGAGATAGTTAGTCATTCGTAATATGTATCGATTTGCCAAAGAAATGATAAAGATTGGATGAGCAGTTCTCAAGTTATGAACAAAAAACAAAACTCCCCCTCCTTCACCCCCTCCCACGCACTCACAACCAACACCGCATTTCATTAAACAACGTGTGAGTGAGAGAGAGAGAAACCTAGAAATAAGCGCAGCAGAGCTTTGCATTCAGCTCCTACTCTTTGTACAGATCATGAGCTTTATCAAATTCATGAGCTGACATTTACACCTTTTGAGAACTGCTTAAATTAAATTAGATCAAAAAGATAAAGCATCAGTGTTGATAAGACCCCAAAAAACCCTTTCGAGTGTCATCCCCTATGGGGTAAATATTGTTAATTTTTATAGCTGACATTGGTTTATTAATGATGAAGTCCCAATCTAGTTTGGGCACCACTAGTTCCATGTAGAAAGAGAAAAATTTCATATAATTTGTGCCTCGTCCATAAGACACTTTCTTGGTGTTCTTAATCAATATTAACTAGCTATGAATACTCTTATTATTTTGTTTTTTTTTTTTTTTATAAAGAGTAAAATATATGTTTTATTCGCAATTAGTTACCTAAGATCTAATTGTTTATCAATTTACTGTTACTTCTAAAAATAACTTATATTGTAGTTTATAATAATTTCGATTCTCTAATGCTATTTGTATGTTGTTTTCTGTGTATGAGTATCTAGGACTTGTACCTATGGATACAGGTGGGTGATGTGTCGTGGCAGGTAAGTGCTTAATTGTGGTCTTTTTGCAGCTATGTTCTTCTGTTGGTCAGATCGGTTGGGTGGAGCCTGCTTCTGGCCCTGATCCCGTTGATCCTTCCCCTTCTAAGTAGTCTTCGAGCCAGATTGTTTAGGTGGCATGCTACCTTATCGAGGTAACGCGCTGCCTGTTTGTTTAAAGTGTCTCCAACCATAGGGATCCCACAATCACGTACAATATTCCGAGTGCGTATGTAAGACTCAGCACCTGTGATTCGTCTGAGGATTTTGGCTTGGAAGACACGAATTCTGTTTAGGTGGGTTTTTGCCGCAATACCATACACCTGAATGCCGTATCTCCAGATGGGCGCCAGGATAACCTTATAAATAAGGACCTTGTTCTTGAGCGATAGCTTGTTGTTAGCGTTAAGGAGCCAGCCCATTTTTATCGCCTTGGTTCGGAGTTTTGCCGCTACCTCAGAAGTATGCTGCTTAAACGTCAGCCGCTTGTCTAGGGTCCCGCCTAGGTATTTGTGAGCCGCGTTGTGTGGAAGGACTTCTCCGTGAAGGTATACTCCGGGGCTAATATCCCTTCTAAGCGTGTGGGTGACGCAGACGCACTTTTCTGGGTTGATAGAAATGATCCAACGGCACGCCCAGTTCTCAAACTTCTTGAGGTACTCTTGTAGAGTGTCGGTTGCGGTGTAGATGCACTCGTCTCTTGCCATTATTGCTGTGTCGTCAGCGAAGATGGCGATGAGTAGGTCCTGTGGGTCTGCGATTGGTACGTTGTGAGCTGTGGGCATGCCCGACGTGAACAGGCTATATAAGGTTAGGCCTAGCACGCTGCCTTGGGGAACTCCTACTCTAATAATCTTCTTCCACTCTGAACGTCCTGTCAGAGAGGAATGATTTAACCATTAGGAAGAGTTGTGGGTTGAGTATTCCCTTTATTTTGGCAAGGAAGTTATCGTGCCAGACACGGTCGAAAGCCTGTTGGACGAAGTTAACCACACCATGCCTGAGGCGAAAACCAAACTGGAATTTCGGTATTTTACGTTTTACTGCAGGAGTATCAAGTATTCTCCGCAGTAGGCACCTTTCTAGCAATTTGCCAAAGGCTGGAAGGAGGCTTATTGGCCTGTACGATTCAAGGTCGTTTGGTGGCTTCCCTAGCTTGTGGAGCATTATTTTGTTGAGGGAACTCATATGGTCAAAGGCAAGTAGTTAAAAAATGAATATGAACTAGTTTATATTAATTAAAAGCGTTATTCGGCATACTTTTCGCGAGGCCCTGAGTGCGCTCGATCTGTTTTATTTCAGTTCGCTCTGAACTGAAAGAAAAATCAAGAATTTTCTTACTTACATCAAGAATTTCCAGTTTCAAAACTTCCATAAGCCAGTAAAGTCTTGATTTAATTACGATTATAGAGCGTTTTTAACAATCCTTAAGTTGTTGATTTCAAGAACGTTTGGGATATGTTAAGGACAATTCGGGATTTTTTTAGGAACTTTAGAGCTCAAAAAAGCATACTTAGAGAAAAAGTAGAGAATTTCACTCTTGAATCAAAAGCATTCGTTCTCAAAAGTCTTTCCGTACTTATGCGACCGACCCTGAGACTTGGACTCTTGACCTCCTAGACTGAACACACGGTTGACGGCGCGTTAGCTCACTCGGCTATTTGGAATCAACGAAACCGCTCGTCTAAATCATACTTAAGAATGTAAATACGCTGATTGTATTTGTAAGCATCTAACAACAAACTGCGCACGCGCGCTCTCTCTTTCTCTCTCAGTGAGAGCGTGTCCAACGCTATTCTCTCTTAGTTCCCCTCTTTCGCCTTGCCTCTAAAAACCAAATTGTGAGCGAATTTATTTTGATTCCAAGAGCAAAATTCTTGAACTTCGATTTTTTAATTTATATTGGTAAATTTCAAATTGATAAACAAAATTTTTTTTTTTTTTTATTAAATCAGCAATTTTGTTACCATTTTTGAATTTTTAACGGTCAATTTCGAATTAAGAACGAATCGTTCTGACAAAATTCTAGACCGAAACCGGCGTTTCTTAAGACCGAATCGTTCTGCTTTTTTTAAACAAAATGTAGCTTAAGCTGGATCCGCAAGACCTAGCTCACAGAGCCGCAGACAACGGGGAGACTGTCTTTGTGTTAGATATGTGCACTATTGCGCGCTAGCTTATGGTGAACATGCCGACGCAGCACTTACAAATGTGTGATTGAATTATTTTTCACATGGAATTGGCTTGGAACTTGAATGCATATAAACATTTGCAACTGAGTGTTACAATGTGAGTTAGCTAATGTATGTGGTGTACAGTGAGTATGGAAGATCTTTCTGCTCTAAAGGATCATGGTAGGATCCTTCTTCTCATTTCTGTCCTGTCTCTAGCATGTCAGAAAGGCCAGCTCTAGGACGAAACCCCAGTCAGGGTCAACCTACAACGAGGCTTAAAAGCAAGCCCACTATGGTAACGAGTGCAATAGAAGCTTACCAGGATAGCATAGTCCTTGGTGGGAGACCATTGCCCATAAACAAGGCTGAGGAAATATTCCCAAGGGCCAGAAGATCCACTTTAGCCTTATGACGCTCTGGAAGAAGTAAGTTCCGAAACTATTCAAACATCTTTTCAATTGACCTCACACCCATAGAATTGTGGACTCATCCAGTCAAGGTGGCTTTCTTCCTCGGCCTGAACATGGAATAGTCTCAACATCCTCTTTAAACTCTTACCCTTTATCTTTCTGTTTCTTTTCATATCATTATGTACGTAGCTCTCTTCGAGGAGTTATAAGCAACATCAAATCCAAGGCAACAGCCACCATAGCATCATAGAAAAGAGCGTGGGGAATAGAATAAAAGGTATTAAAAGGTATGTGGATAGTTGAAATGGGTCAGCTCTGTAGTGTCTGTCAGAGTTCCCAAACTAAGGACTGAAAAAGTTTCATATTTGGCAAATGCTGTTGAGGCTCGTTCTTTGCATAATGATACAAACGTGTTGTACATAATTTATTTATATTTTTTATGATTAACTCAACTGACATCATAACATCAGCCTACTCAAGCCGCTAGTTTACAAAAACCCAACTACAGCCACTAAACTAGCAACAACAACAACAACAACTATAAAAAAAACATAGCCTAGCTCTGGGCTGCTTGTTGGCATACTTAAAGTTCATAAAAAAGTCAAATTAATTCAAATTGCAATGCACACACACACACACACACATACATACACTCACATGGGTGGGTACTTAACGCAGTGCTCAGCACTAGCAACTTTTGTTGTTGTTGTTGTTGTTGTCGCTTAACTTATTTCATTAGCTCCTAAATGTATGCAATTTGACATTTTTAATTTAACTTTCTCTTTCGCACAGGAATGCGGGCGTGTGTGTATGTGTGTATAGGTGTGCGAGGCCAAAAGTAAACTAGTGCGCTACACTCAGTGAACTAGGCTTATGCCTCTTCACAGGAACTTTAAAAAGTTTTTCTCAATAATTTTAAATAAATTAAAAACCAAATTTCGATTTAATTTTCTTTCAAATTATTTTTCACAAATTCTCCCTTCGGTTTCTATAAAGAGCATCCAAACGCTCTGCTAGCCAAATGGCAGTCATTCTTAAGCATTTTTTATTTACCTTTCAGCATAATCCTTTGCTGGCGTCAGCGAGCAGGGTGGACCTTCAAGTGCACGTGTTACCTGCGTGCCTTGGCGGCCCCAAAAAGTATGCTATATAATTCCTTCATTTTTATAGCTGCAGCCAGCGCGGTCTGCTGCCATATCCTTACGTGTCGAAGAAGTTTTGTGCTCTGTGCTGACAATGCAAGAGTTTGCTGCTGCTGCTGTTGTTGTTGTTGTTGTTGCATAAGATAAGTACCGAGTGGGCGAGGGGTAGCTCCCTTCTACCTTTACTTTTGATTTCATTCTGCTGCACTTAAATTTGCATTTTCTTACAATTTCGCTCGCACACTTTTATGATTTTAATTCTTGGCTCCGGCAGCAAGCAATTTGCAAACCAATTGCCAATTGCATTTGATTGACGCTTCATGATAGAAAGAGACGGAGAGAGATCAGGTGAGCAGCAGGAGGAAAAAAACTTAAGCTTAAAGACATCAGATACTTTTAAAAGTCTAAGGAAATCTGGAGCTCTTTCTGGGTTGGCTTAACTCAGCAGGGAAGCTGCCTGCTATATCACTCTATTCCGAAGTGGCGACCGTGCACATTTCAGAATTAAATCTCATCGTTTAATGATTAAACATAATTTATTTGAGTTCCCTTAAAAACCTTACCCCCGCAAGCTCCTTTCCTTTGCCATCCACTCGACACTTTCGTCAACTTCGATCACAATTTGTGATTAGTTCAAATGCGTTTCGCTTCTTATTGTTTTTTATTTTTATATCCAAGTTTCCGTTCCCGGACGGAGTAAGGAAGCAAAAACTTTTTGTCGCCATTTGTTGGCAAAGTTTTGCAATCGCCAGTGCCTCATAAACTTGATACTATGCACATGCACTTAAGGGGTATTGGGAGGGGGGCAGGGCATTGCCGCATAATATGCGAACTGGGCGCTGTCATAAATGTGAAAGTTATGCCTCAGGCCGAAATGAACGCCTGGAGGATTGTGGGGCAGCCGTGTATGTGTGTGTGTCAGTTCTAATTATTAACTGGCAAACATTCAAAATAATCCACTTTTGAAGGCCACAAAAACCGCAGGAAAATTTATTTTAAGCTAATTTTCTTATTTTCACTTAATTTGCAACTTGGTTAAGGCATCAGGCAGACAGCAAGCTTAAATCCACACACACACACACACACACACTTACTTGTAAACTGTCAAGTGCGTGCCCCCGCTCACTCCATGCCCATCTCTAAAAAGTCAACGAGGACTTTGCCAGTTAGACTAATAATAAAAACTTAATACGGTAATCCACTTATGCCAACAGCAACAGCAGCAGAAAACCCACAAATCCAACCCACATAAAGCACAGTGGTCCGCAGCTAAGCATAAGTTGCCGAAATCCTGAAGTCAACTAAATTCTTTCAAATTTCTTCAACAAATTTTAGTTTTAAAATCAAAGTTTGATCTTGGTTTGAGTTTTTATTGTATTTAGGAAGCAAGGAGTTAGGGGTAGATCTTTAATATGTTAAATTTATTATAAAACAAACAAAACGGACAGACGGACATGGGTTATCAACCCATTTCGCCATGCTGATCAAGAATATATATATGTTTCTTTCTATGCTTTACAAACATTCGGACAATTTTAATATCCCCTGTCCAAGAGTATCAAAAAGATTACTGAACTGGCTTCAAAAATCGACAAAGAAAAAATCAACACCAAAAGAAAACTAAAACAAATAATTTGAGTACTAACGCTCTTAAAAAAAAATGTATTCGTTTTTGAATTTTCAAGAATTTTGCTCTTGAAGTCGAGCTAAGTTCGTTCTCAATTTCGAAGAGGGGAAGATATCTTTGAGAGAACAGCTTTGTACGCACTCTCACAGAGAGAGAGAGAGAGAGAGAGAGAGAGAGAGAGAGAGAGAGAGAGAGAGAGAGAAGCGCAGGCCTAGTCTGTCCTTGTCAGATGTGAGTGGTCGGCTGGTAATTCATTTTCTGCTGAACATCTCGAGTGTGCAATAGAAATCAATTAAATGATTGTTTAAAATGTAGAAAAAATCAATAAATAAAATTAAAAACTATGCTCCTACGGGGATTTGATCCACGGCCTTCGCGTTTTCTAAGCGATTAAAACGTCCACTTGACCACCCAATCGAGCACCTGATATCCGGCAAAATATCATCTGCTTTCATTCCGAAATAAGGTTTCGCCGCGACTTGATGCTTATGGAGAATAGTCGAGTGAGCTAAGCTGCCCCTCCACTGTGTGTGTTTTCAGTCTTTGTGGTACCAAGTTTAAGTCCTAGTAAAGAATGAGAGAATGAGAGAGAAGCGGACCAAACACAATTCTATATTTTTTCTTTGAGTGAAGATTTTTGTACTTTAATAAAGTGCAAACGGTGTCAATAGTATATTAAGTAAGGAAGCACTTCATTCCAGTAGAGTATTCCCTTTTTCAAGTAAGTATTTTTTATTCCGGGTGTGGTGCAGCCATAGTTTGAGTATGCCTTTTCTTTTTTTTTTTAGCTATTTTTAGCTATTTATTGTCTACGAAAACTTAAAGATAACACATGTTTATTATGTCTAAGTTATGGCTCTAAGTGCTTAATGAGGACTAAGGCAAAAGGGTGAATTACTAAGGATAGGATTAATTTATGATTCTAAAAAGAAAAGAAAATTTACATGTCAAATGTAAGCATACGCTACAGGAAAACCCACAATCCGAGTAAAAACCTGCATTACAATAAGGATTTTTGTAGTTTGTAACTAAAACTAATAAAACCACATACGAAACCTAATAACTGAAAAGAGACAGAGAGAAAAAAGCTGAAAATAGAAGAAGAGCTGAAAAGAAAAGAAAATATGGGAGGTATTTACAGGGGAAGGAAGAGACGGGGAAGTTGAGCCAATCTATGGGGTCAATATTTACTGATTTATATTATAAAGATAATAAAGATAAGAAAGATTTCCCTCCAAATCGTGCATAATTCCTAATTCTTTTAAATGTTCTATATTGCTTATCGTCAGATGGTGGACAGAGTAGTTGGCCGGTAGCCTTCTCTGAGCCACAGCATCTGCGATCAATGTATTTGGGCTATTGCTGTTGCTATCTACGAACTTTTCTAATATTTGGTACTGTAAATATCGGTTATATGACGAACCTCTTGTATGCAAATACCGGTTATATGCAAAAACTTAAAAATTTAGAGCATTGTTTGCAATATTAATATAAAAATTTAATTGCTTGTATGCAAATCGCTTATATGCAAATATCGGTTGTAAGCTAACCTTTTTCACCAAAATTGAAATTTCTACATACAAATTAAATCGGTTGTAAGCAAATATTCCAATATTGTTCCTAAGAGATGATTAGATCACTTAACAACAGCAAGAATGTCACGACAAATTCTAACTGCAAAACAAACAAAAAAAAAAGATGCTTGTTTGCTAAGGATAAAGTAAACGTCAGCAACTTTAATTAATCCTTATAAAAAAGAAAAAAAAAGGAGTTGGAAAATCTCATGTACACTTGGAAACATCATTTTTCTCGTGTTATAACCAAATACGTTTCCAACATTGAACTGTAAGTGGACCCGTCTTTGCACAGGAGTTCACCATAAAGCTAAATATTCACTATACGCCAGATCGGAGCTGGCTTCAGAGTTGATGCAATAGTTCAGTAAAATGAATACAGCTTATTTTTAAGATCAATTGCAGCATACTCTAGACAAATTTACTCCAGACTGCATATTGAAAACTAGATTGTACTACATGACTCCGCCAAACGAATGATACAAAGGCAGAAATATCCGAAAAGATTTAAAACCCAGAAGCAATGCCTGTCATTGGGGTTTCCGTGCAAAGCAAACGAGCATATTGTATTGTAAAGTCCAATATTGAAAGGTCCAATAGAGATCCGAATACATTCAGCGCGTCAACGACTTAGCTTGTTTTAAAATTATTTCGGAAAAAAATATTTTTGGAAAAAAAAATCTAGTCTTAGATATGTAAATATTTTGGTCAAACTGTTTTCAATATAAAACATCCTTCAATCAAAAAGGCCCGACTAAATTTAGATTCACTGCGAGACTGCTTTTCTGATAATGATATAACAGCTTCAAAGGCATTTAAAGACATTGAGGTCCAGACTACTAAATGACTAAGGACCGATTTCTTTTCTTCTCCAAAAGCTGATTTGCTTCAAATAATCTTACAATTTACTCTGTTATTTTTGAGATAATGTGACAGATAGCATTATGTAAGAGATGTGAAATCAGGTCCTAATTCTTCAATATTTAGTGGATAAAATACTTATGCGATATTTAAAAAATTTGTTATTTTAATTTAAATACATTTACCATGTCATCTAAATAAAATCAACATAATTTACTGAATCGCTTATATGCAAGTTTTTGCTTACAACCGATAGATTGCTTATATGCAAATGATTTGCATACAACCGATAACCTTATATGAAAACTTATATAAACTTATATGCAAATGTCGCTTATATGCAAAAATATTGCTGCATTATAGCTTTTGCATATAAGCGATATTCACTGTATATAAGTGTATCTACACGTTTGGTTTTCGTGTTTTCGTACAAATTTTTATTTGGGCTCCTCTGCCCAGGGCTCGACGGATGATCCGTCTCTCAAAGAGACGTAGATCTTCCATCTGCCTGGATTTTATATTAAACCATGCTATGTGTCCATGAACTAGTATTGGTTGTTCTAGCTTTTTGTACACAAGGGAGCATGTCCTAATAAGTTCAGGCCTTGGTACGGTCGGACTCGCCGCCAAAGGCCTGAATATGGATCTTAGCTCTTCTAAGGGTATGTTCTATATGACTCTTGAAGTTTAACTTCTGGTCATATATGACACCTAGATACTTTATTTCGGACTTTATTGCTATTGGGGTCCTAACATTTATAAAAATTTTCGGATTAAAGGTACGTGCATTTCGATATATTATATGTCCGATTGAACCGGACCTCGGAATATGCAGCCTTCGCATTTATTTGCATTTAATTTCAGACGCCACTTAGCGAAGTACTCGCATAGGACGTCTAAATAATTATTTAAATCCGTTTCTGCACTGGCTATCCGTGCTCCGGACGCCAGGAGAAGGATATCATCTGCGTAAATCAACGGTTGGATTTGCGCAGTTGAGTATGCCTACTGGGGCAGGAGGTGTACGGTCCAACGTCAATCCAAAACGAAATGAATTTCGCGCTGCTAAATTGCACACGCCACGTGTAGAGTTCAGAAAGTCACACGCGGCGTGCAGAAAAGCTACACGCGGCGTGTAGAAATTAAAAATCCAAACGCAAACGTAGAAAAGTTAAATGTTGCGTGGGCAAGGCAAAGTCTACAAGACATTAGAAAATCAGCTTGTTTCCTTAAATAATTCTACATTTTTCGTGCAGTAATCTGAATACCACACGGAAGTTTTGGTTTTCTACATTAACTTTTGGATATTGAAATCATAGAAAAGTTTAGCTCTACATCTGTACTGAATTTTCATATTTTTCGTTTAGCAAACTGGTTGTCGCACGTGGCGTCTTAGATTTCTAAATGAACGATTCGATTTACAAAATCTATACGCTGCGTGTTGAAAATCTACTCGATTAATTAGAACTTGAGAACTACAAGCAAATATTGGATTAAGCCTTTGGCAGATTCAATACAAGTAATGTCTTAGAGTCCTTACACGCTTGGCGGAGTTGTCTGACACATCATACCAATCGAGTTTCAGTCCAAGGGGACGGGAGTTCAAATCTACCAGAGTAAGTAAAGAAAAATTGAAAGCCTAAAGCTAAGGTCCCAGGCAAATAAAATTTGAACACATTGTGCAAACAAAGTTAGCCTTGAACAGTAAATGTTTGCGTAAAACAAATTTGGTGTTCCCACATGAGCAAATATTTGCTCTTAAAAAGTTTGCGCAAATATTTCCCCTCCGCCAATAATTTGCGTAAGTGTTCACACAGCTTGGGGCAAATTTTATTATACATTTCTTTGCCCAATCTACTAAATTTTTTTTCAATATTTGACTTGTTTGCTCTTACAAGTTGCTTGCAAGAGCAAACTCGCAAACCCGCCAACAAAATTTGCCGAGGGTGTTCCCACGTGTTCCCATTAGGCAAATATTTGCTTCAAATTATTGGTGCACAAACATAGGCAGAGGCTACTTGGCAAATATTTGCGCGCAAACTATTTGGAGTTCCCACTAAGGGCAAACAAAATGGGCAAATATTTGCGCAAATTATTTGCCTGTGGGACCTTACCTTAAGTATTACTGATAGGAATAGAGGGAAAGTAAACAGCCAGCATCCCATAATATTTATTTCTCGATAATTCTAAAATATCATTAAATAAAATATTTCTTTTTAAAAAAAATTAAAACCAGGATTGAAAATCGTGGCTTCTGTCTCACCACAATGTTACAGCCAATTGGCTTCTGGACAATTATTTTGCTTTTTATAGTGATCACCGCTCTCGAGCTTATATCCAGCCGCAATGTTATTGCTATTGCCTCAGGACAAACTCGGCCCTCAAGCTAATTGTGTTTTTTCTTTTTTTCATAATTTTATTATATTTCTCAGAATATTTAGCTCTTTTTAGGGTTCTTTTCTTCACTTTAGTTGTTTTTTTAATTTGCCGGAAAGACCTCCAAATCTGACGTAGAGTTCCAGGCTCCTACAGTTTTCATACTGATAGTTCAATAAGTTCTTGATTCAAATAATTTTCTTCTTAGTTTAGTAACATGAAAAGTCGTTTTTTGACTTTAGAATGTCTAGAATGTACATCCAAGAACAAAAATAACTAGTAATCGTAAGTCAAAAGGCCGATCGAGCTAAAACTCTTAAGTCCTTGAATATATCAACTTGATACTTGGAGTATTAAAAGCAAATTATTCTCCATAGTTTCAAAAT